>CM070561.1:75341545-75941545 GCA_036346405.1 Phyllostachys edulis
TTATTGGTGTGTGAGTCGGCCTTTATCGCCATTTGCCGTGTTCTTTGGACCAAGACCGGGTTTGCCCGGCCACTCAAGTGTTTGATCTCTGACAACCCCCTTGAGGAGCTTTGCTATTTGCCTTGGCGGCTGTGGCAGCTCACGGCGTCATCTTGTGACTTTGCTTCTTCGGTGTAACGCGGTCGGGAGGCGGCGATGCTCCATGGTTTCGCGAGCCACGCTGGAATGTCCCGGGCACCATGCAAAAATATCGAGTTGGCGAAGCCACGCAGGAGGATGGCGTCAGCGCTCTCGTGAGGAAACTCGTCCCCAAGGCTCTGATTTTTTCGGAGCGCATCCTCGGGGTGACTTTCTCCAAGCTGGCCCTCGGCAGCCTTAGGGCCCATTGCGAAAGGTTCGGTTAGGGCTGTATTCTTGTGAATTGTATGCACATGGCGGGCGAAGGGTCGATGGCCCTTCGGTTTGCCTTGCGAGTCTTAGTGCGCCTCGCCGCGGTGATAGCGCCTCCACTGGGTGGGGATCTTCATGCGAGATGTAGTTGTGGTGGCTGCGGCCCCAAAAGCGTTCAATGTTCTTGTGACCTAAGATGGCATTATCTTGTCGGCATGTGGACCCGCGTGAAGGTGATGGTTTCGTCTGTGGCTTGGCCAGGCCATTGCGAATGTAATGGCGAGATCAAGTTGTCTGATGCGTCAGGTCTTCCCAAAGCCTCTGAGGTATGCCCGAGCGGCGGTGATCGCGGGATCATCATTTTATCGAGGCATCTCCAAACAAAAGGTCGGTGGAACTCCACCATCCACGAGGACCCGTCGACTTGAAGTCCACGATGGTAAGCGGAAATGGCCGAGGGTCTTGGTGTGGGAAGTGGGCATACTGGGCATCCGGGGCCGAAGGTGATGGGCACCTCGGCATCTGAGGCGGCCCGTCTTGTGAACCATGCCGTAACGTGGTGGATTTGTCAAGCATAAGCGTGGTTGCTGCCTCTTGGACTTGAGGCCTAGTGAGGATCCACCGCTATCATGTTTATTACCGGTGGCGTGGCTCGTCGCGAGCTCCCTCAAGTCGTGGCCTGTTGGCGATAAGGCGATTGATTCCGGAGTCCTAGGGCCCTCGCCCTCTGTTGGTTCTTGGCGGCGGTTGATGTAATCGTTCATAGCGCGATAGTGCGGCAATTTGCGATGGTATCTGAGCACTAGCCGTGAAAGTCCTGATATGGCGTGACCGCTTCTGCTTGCCGTCAGCGAGCGTCTTATTGCCGCCCTCCGTCGTCGCGGCCTCTACTCGACCCGACGGCCCTTGACCACCTTTTTACCGTGCCTTCTTGCTGCGGGGTGGCGTCTACATGGTGACTCCGCGACCCTTAAGGCGGTAGTTCTTTGCGGTTTGGAGTTGGTTAGTGCGGTTTGCTCTGTCGCTTGCGGTTTTAGAAGCGTCGTGGTGCTTGCGACCTCCGCCCTTCTCTATTGTCTTCCTCGCTTTCGCGCGTACTCCTCCATTTTATCGAAGAGTTCGGTGGCGGTGGAGATGGGCTTATGAGCGGCCTTTACGAGGCGGGCCGCCTGCGGCCGGAGTTGCGTTGATTACCGTTGTCTCGTTGGCGCCCCTCACTGGCATTTCACCTCGGCAAACCTCTGAAAAAATTGCGGAGGATTACGCCGAGGCTGCTTTCTGTGAAACAGTGTCCCGTCTTTTGGCTCGGCGTAGTTTCCTTGGAAGTTGTTGCATGCAGTCGCGCAAGCTGCTCTAGCGTGAAGCGATCGGGGGTATGGTGAAGAACCACGTGAGGCGGCGCCCTTGAGGCGAGGAGATGCTTTTGCCTTGCGTGGTGTCGTCCCCCGCGGCCTCTATGGTAGTTCGTGGGCTTCGGAGGAACTCTGCGGGATCCATGGTGCCTTGAAAGGGTGACCGGGCATTTGAAGTCCTTAGGCGGCGTGCGCTTCAAGTCCCACATTAGCAGGGAACTAGGATCCCCGGATCGAGAGGATTCGCTTTGAAGGTGAGTGGCTACTCGGCCGGTCTGTTGGCCCGTAGTCTTTGTGGCGAGGCCACCCTCTGCCAGTTGCCGCCAAGCTAAGCGACTCATTGGAGAATCGACAAGTTCATTGAGGCCTCGTAAGTTTGTTGTGCTACTAGCGCCCGGGGGAAGGATTGGGGGTTAGAGCAGGATGCTTGGCGGGTTGGGTGTCGCCTCGGCGGACTCCGTGAGTGGAGTTGTTCGCCTCTTCCTCCGCCAGTCTGTGGCTGCTTGCAGCCCGCCCGCCCATGACGTCTGCTCTCTTGGCCCTCGGTGTGTTGGAAATTTGACGCGTGGCGGCCCGGCGTCAGAGACCTTGGGCTTGCGGCCTTGCGAGAGCCATCCCACCTGCCTCAGGTCTTGTGACATTTTACGCCGAACCCCAGACATGGCGCCAAGCTGTCGTGGTATCGCCGGACAGACGGTAAACAAGAGAGACCCTCGCCTCGTGAAGGACGAAGGGTCTCGATGTGGAGTTAGGACTAGAAATGCTCTTACTTTTTATTGCCAAAGAAGGATCCTTTTACGGTGAGGAGGAGGGCTACTTATAGCCTCCTTGCAGTACATGGAATTACACTCGTACCCTAGTGAAGTACCACGGAACATAGGAGGCGGCGAGTTTCTAAGCCTAGGAGTAGGTCAGGGAGCACGGTGGTCCTCCTGGACCCTAGCCTACACGGGTGGTGGACGGTCTACCTCGGTTGTGCTCATTTGGTGGTGGCGAGGACCCTTGCCGTGGCCCAGCCGGAGTGTCTCGGCTCATGCCCCGGAGACCGGGGGACCCCTCCGGGGCCTCGGGGACCACCTCGGGACCTCGGGACACATCTCGGGGTGCCTCCGGGTTCCCTCCAGGGGCCTGGGCCAGCTCCTCGGGGGCCTCGGGGCGTCAGGAGGCCCTTCATCGTGGTCCCTGCAGGGCCCGGCTGTCATGAGTCCTTGAGGTTCTCGCTTTGTCACCGTGAGGCGGTGGGCCGCCCTCTGACCACCAGTCCGTGAGCCAGCGGCGCCGCCTTGGTTCCGGACACCCAAGAGGCCTTGCCTTGGCCGGGCTCGTCGGCAGCAGACGACGGATCATCGATCGGAGCATCGGGCAGCGTACATCAGCGCCATCGGGAGGGCCAACAGCTTCATCTACGCCGAGAACCGGTACTTCTGAGGGGCTCCTCTGCTGCTGGAAGCAAGCGGCATCAAGCAGGGACATCGGCCTTGTGCACCTCATCCCTAAGGGGCTCTCCATGAAGGTGGTCGGCAAGATCGGCGTGGCGGTTCACGATCTCGTCGTCGTGCCGATGTGGCGGAGGAGCATCCGGGCGGCTCCATGAAGCGATCCTCGGTGGCGAAGAAGGACCATGGAGATGATGTACCGACATCGTATGGCGATCCGGGCCAAGGGGTCGGCGTAACCCCAGGACTATCTCACCTTCTTACGCCTCGGGGGCAGGGAGGCGAAGAAAGGCGTCTGAGCGGGGAGGAGGCGAGGCGACGCGACTATATCAAGGCCGCAATGATCGCTGTTCATGATCTATCGTCCACACCAAGATGATGATTGGTATGCATGATCTTGCGTTGGGTTGAATCGATTATTTCATCATGATTTTACTGTTTTGTGTGATCGATGGATGCGAATACATCATAGTCGGCTCGGCGAACATCAACCAGAAGGTCCATGGGCGGTCGCGCTGACTTCGGAGATCGCCATGGCGCGTTCGGTAAGTACCACCTATCGGCAAGCGGCGGCGCGAGTGCAGGGTTCGGATAAGCGTAGTCTGAGCACCTTGGCATAGTCGATGACCGCGTTCAGTTTGCGGGAGAGCCTCATTGCGTCATAAGGTGAAACGCCATGGCGGACCAGTCTTGGGACACTGTCTGGCCGGCAACAACAATAGGCGCGACCTCTGAACCTCCTCGCCCTACCGTCGGCGTCGCCGAGGCAACCTGCATGACCAGCTCCGGGATGGAATTCTGAATTTTGGGCTGTTTGGCCTGTGGCGCCATTAATTCGATTTTGGCTCTCTTAGCGTGAAAATTCGATCTAGCCCCCAGAACATTTCTTTAGTCTTCATGCAGAGTGGGGCGGCGGCAAATAAATCTTTAGCAAGGACGGCGGCTTAACTTTCGATTCTTCTTGGCCGGGCTCAGCGACATCTAATTCTTCCGTCCTTTCGGCTTCTTTCTTCGCTTTGCCACGCGCCGCGAATCCCGTCTTGCAGCGCCCTTATTTATTACCTGCCCTGCGTCCCGTCTTGGCGCCTTCTTGCTTGCTGTGCTACTTGTTGTAGCGTCGCCGAGAATCTGGCCCCCCCCCTTTGCATACCACGCTGGCGATGAGCCTTTCGAGCTCCTCGCATTTAGCGATAAAGCACGAGTGAGCAGCGCTACTTTGAGTTAAAGCAAAGAGGAAGAGCGAGAGAGAAAGATCGAAAAGAGCCAAGAGGAAGAGTTCTCGGAAGAGAGAAGAAGAAGGAAAAAGCCAACAGGGAGAAGTTGAAGTTAAGCTCGATTCTTGAAGTTGTGCATCGTCTTGTGAGCACCTAGAAAAGGTAAGTGTGATTCACATCGGCTATAGTTGTAGCTAGTTTTAGCAATGTGATTAGGATGCAATTACATGAATTGTAGTTTCTTATCGTAGCAACTAAGTAGTTATAGTTATTGTAGTCGGTATATTTTAATATAGTGTTAGGACATAAAATTGGAAGACTTAGTGCGATTAGTACGTAATTAGAAGACTTAGTAGTTAGCAATGTGATTGGCAGTAATTAGTTAACTTAGCGGACTTATCATTGTTAGTGTTGTAAATTAAATATTGTTAGCGTAAGAACAATGGGGGAAGGAAGGATGGCAACTAGGACATTTGGTGGTGAGGAGACAAAGCGGAGATAAATGGAAGGATTAGGTGAAGAAAGATTAGAGTAAGGGATTAAGTAAAGGGAAGGATTAGGGATGATATTAGGTGAGAAGGGAAATTTAGGAAGTAGCAAATTAGTAAAATTTAATTAGACACTAGTAAAATTAAATATCGGCCAGTGTATTTTTTTAGACCAACGTATTTAATTAAGCGGGTGTACAAGTCAAATAGCGATTAGTAAACGATAGATAATTAGGGCGGGATAAATAAAATATAAAATTAATCATAGTATATATAAGAAAATTAATCATGAATAAGCAGCACTACATTAATTAAATAATCGAGGCGTTAGGAAATATTTTAAGACTTAGTAATCGGCAATGTAAAATTATTGACTTAGGAATGCATACAAAAGAGAAAGAAAAGAAAAGTGGAAAAAAACCATTTATAAAAAAATCAGAAAATTCAAAGAAAACAATTGGACATGAAAAGTTTTAATTAAAAATTTTGAATATAATTGAAGTTTATTTTATTAATTTAAAATATTTTTTATTTTCTAAAAGACTCTGAAAAACGAGAGAATTGAATAAAATAATATCTTGGTCACTACGGTTCTTGATCACGTTACTTCACCATGGTGTAGTTAAAAGCGAGTACTTTATGGAGCTTCTACGAGAATGCAATTAAAGAAATTTGAAACGCTCGTTGTGATTATGAAGATACCTAAAACATAGAGGATTCAATGTCGGTATGCCTCTTCTAGTGGAATCGAAAAGAACCGATCCTGCAGGCATTGAATCATCCATGTTTTATCAGGTATGTTCATAAATCGTACGAGAAATTGAAAAATGAAAAATAATTTAAAGAATAAAATAAACCTCAATTAAATTAAATTTTTAATTAAATCTTCATGTTCCAATTTTTAGTTTTTTGATGTGTAAAAATCGGGTTTGTTTCCACTTTTCTTTTCACGGAAAATTCATATAATCAATTTTTGTTGGTCATGAAAATTTATTAAGTAGATAATTCTGTAATTTTTAAGAGATGTTTAAATAGAAATAGAATTGAACCTAATATGCGGTATATTAGATTATGAACAAATTACGAAGTGTCGGGAACTTGAACCAAAAATTTCAAAATATGAGTGGTTTGATATACTTTGTGTTAGGTACTTCATAGGCGGAGATTCAAGATCATTAAGTGTTCCGCAGGGGCGCTCTTGTCTGTGACAGACGTCTGAAGCGAACCCGTCAAATTGTGGCGGGGCCGTGATCCGGTAGATCTGAGGACATGAGCTGTCGGATCTAAAGCGTCGTCGTCGTTCGCGTTGATCAGCGCAACTACAAGGAAGAAGCTACGCATCGGCGTTGTATGCCTCGGTGGTGGGTAGTCTGACGAGATAGTTTGGCAACTTATGAAGGTGACAAGTGGCGCTTCATGGGCCTATTACATGGAGGTGTTTGCAACCACATTTGTGATATATGTGACCAATGGTCTATGTTGATTCATGGAAGCGGGGACATCTGGCGTTGGTGGTTCGGTGAAGCTCTTTGGTGAGGAGAACTGCGTTGGTCTCTGGTGTTGGAGGGCCGGCGCGAGAAGTGGGTGATGGAGACCTAAGGGCGTCTGACAACCGAGCGAAGGAGTAAGCGATGGTGGGCAACCCGTATTGATTGCCACGAGTACTGGCGACCAGCGGAAGAGGTGGAAAGTGAGGAGGAGGGCGTGAAGCAGTTAGTTACGAAGGCGACCAAGGCGGAGAAAAGTGATGCGGGAGGTGTAGTTGGTGGTGTTGTGACCATCGACATTTCTTACGTCTCCTCAAGATTGGGCGATGTTGCAATGACATCGTTGGTTACGCCATAGCGGGAGGGCGAGTGGGGGTTTAATGAGGACACCTGCTCCTAGAACAGCGCTTCACGACAAGCGCCGCCCGGCATGCTATTGCTAGATCGCCATTAACATTGGTGGACGTATCGGGTGCGAGGTCAACCCGAACACCTACATCGTTAGGTGTGTTAATGAATCATGTCTTTGGCAAGGTCCGTGCTTGGCCAGTTCCGGCATGACCACGGGCTTCCGGATACTTGATCTTTGAAGGATCACACATGCGAGCTATTTGAGCGCTCGAAGGCACCGCGACATGGCGTCCTCGTATGTTGCCGGCTGATAAGCCACCTCGTCATTGGAGATGTGTCCATTTCGCCAAAGCTCCTACTGGCGGAGGTTGCCAATATGGTGGGGTTCGCAGTCAGCTACAAGACGGCATGGCGGGCGAAACGGAAGGTCGTGGAGCAAATGTTTGGCACATTCGAAGAGGCTTACAACCTAGTCCCAAGGATGCTCCATCAAATCACACAGTCAAACCCTGGGACATACATAGACAAGTTTGATCGGGTGCACCCGACGGAGGGGCCCAATTGTTTTGTTCTTGATAGGGTCTTCTGGGCCTTCAGTCAGGCGATCGAAGGGTTCAAGCACTGTCGTCCCATGCTGACGATGGACAGCACCTTCCTATGTGGGAAGTACAAGGGTACCATCCTCATCGTCGTTGCGGCCGTCTGACGACGATTACTCCCGTGGCCCGTAATTGTTGAGGCGAGAACAACGATAGGTGGTATGGTTCTGTCAATGTAAAAGCGGGCGGTGGTCCAAGACCACCCGGATGTATGTATCATCTCGGACCGCAATCTTTGGATTCTTGTCGCGTTGACTATGATGCAAAAGCGGGGCCTTGTGCCGTTCGGTGGAATGATGTGAAGAGCCGTTGGTGCATGAGGCATCTTGCGGCGAACTTCCACTGAGGTTTGAACAGGACGATGAAGATGTTCAAAGAAGCATCGCATGCGAACCAAAGCGGAAGTTCGATGCGGTGTGGAGCGGCTTCGATGAGGAGGCAGGGAAGCATCTAAGGAACTCGGGCGATCTGCGGCGAGAACGTGATAGGAGGTCGCGAGTTGGGGAGTTCACCACGATGGGTTAACTTCATACGCGCCCGACTTGGAGAAATGGTCCTGTTGCGCGACACGGTGGTGCAAAGATGCGGGATCATGGCGACCAACATGTCGGAGGTGTACAGCGGTGTTCTCAAGGGTGTCGATCCTGCCGATCAACTGCGATCGTGGAGGAGAGCTAGAACCGTGTCGTTGGGTACTTTGTTATGAGCCATGATGGCCAGAAGCATTTGGAGGATGGGAAGCAATTCTCAAGTAATGCAGCGTACATGGAGAAGAAGATCGGCAAGGCTCGTTCGCATATTGCGCGTACCATGGATGGCATCGGCGAAGTTGAGATCGGTGAGAGAAGTATGTGATGGAGCCCGCTAGAGGATCGAGCAGTCTGCGCGATTCGGCGAGCGTCGTGCTGCAAAAAGCCACGGCTACGCACAAACCATGCTCCCATGTGTGCAGCGGCGTCTTGTGGCGTGGCGCCAGACCTCGGGCGTTACATCTCCGGTATTCGACATCCACCACATATGGCACTTGGAGTGCGAGTTCTGTCGTATGGCACGGACATGCACTATAGGGACCTCTGGCGGGACGGTGAAGTGGATGCCAAGCAGCGCCTTAAAGCACCTCGGCGTGGAAGAGCGCCCGATCCTGAGCGCGTCGCCAGCGACATGGGCGGCGGCTAAGCGAGCAAGGGTTCGTTGCCCCGGTCTGAGCCTGTGCAAGGCGGTTGGCCACTCCGGCGATTCTTTGCCCAAATAGATCTAGCACAAGCGGCCTTGCAATAGCGAGCAAGATATAATTACTAAGTCGTGATGTTGCATGCTTAGTTTAATGGCTTGTATGAGTTGTATCGTTGTCAAACCATGCCTTCTGTATGGGCGTAATGTTATATTATCTGGGTCATATGTTAACTCATTATGGTCATATATCTTTGTTATATTGCATGGGTGTGTATATGGTGTTATTCACTTTGTCCTACATTCTGTTGTGATATGTTTCGCTTTCTTTTTCTGTACCATACATTCTGTTTGATATGCGGACTAACGTGTTGTTTCTCTGTTGGTAGGAGATGGCACAACCTCCAGTTGATGGCCCGTATGAGCTACTCGACCGGTGGGATCGCGACACGATCTGCGAGCACTGGTGGTCTAGCGTCGGCCCTCAGAACACAGTCTGGCGCCCTAGAGAGGTGGCCTCTTGGCGATATGTCCCCTGCTGCGGGCCTTGACCTCTGCCCTTGCTTGCATGTTGGACCATCCACAGCGCTTGGTTTGTGCGGCACTCCTATCTGCGCTCATGGATCGTTGGAGACGAAACTCACACCTTCCACTTGGGTGGGGAGATGACCATAACTCTGGAGGACATAGCTATGCTACGGGTCTCTGGTGGCGGTCTTCGATAGTGCCACCTCCAAGGCGACGGTGGAAGGTGCGTATGGGTGAGAGATTCGGTCACCCGTTCTTGACAACATATCGGGTGTGCCCCATTCCTTCTTGAGAGTACATGACTTGCCTTGCATGCGCTGTCGGCGGTTAGGACACATTTCCTTGCATACCTTTTGTTCTGTTGGATGGATCTTGTTTCCTATATTTCGGGGAAATGCGTGTACCCAAGCTACATCCATCTCGCGAGTCTTTGGTGGGCGCTCTTCAAGCGAGTGTCCTGTCTGATTGGGGCTCTGCGGTGCTTTGTGCCACTTATCGAGGTTGTGCGATGCCACTCGGCGTAATGCTGGTGAGGAGCGATCCTCGCGGTATGCTACCTGCTAACTGCGGCTATGGTCGTGGGAGCACTCTCACATTGGCCGTAGTATTTTTGGAGAAAGGTGCATCCTTTCGGGTGTGAGCGAGCTTTATGGTCATACTAGGCGGCGACCCGTCGATGGGCCTACAATGGGAATGTGTTGGACACTTGCCACCTAGGTTGGGCAGAGAGAGAGACCAAGCGTGTGTACCTGAGTTCCCCAACCTATTCGAGACTCTACGAGGACAAGGTCATCTGGTAGCCTTTGGTGCCGCAGTTCCTTGCGACGGCCCCTATGGATTATCCTCGCGGTGCGCTCGGGGCGAGGCAGCTACGGTTGGCGACATGCCACTGGTCTTCTCCCATGGTCGGCCGTACAATTCTAGCAGGTCATGAGGCAGTTTGGCCTTTACGGGGAGGTGCCACCGCATGGCGGGGCGACCTCTCGCAGAAGACCCACGGTATGTCGTTTTTAGTATCATATTTGCCGCATTCGACTTACATTTCGACATCCAAATTCAATTGCGGACAAAGCGAGGAGGCGAGGAGCAACAAGCGGAAGCGGAACATAGCGGCCGTGGGCGGTGTTGTGGTAAAGGCCGGCGGCGAGCGTGGTGCCGCGATTACGATGCTACACCATCTAGGCATATCTTTGCGTACTTGTAGTGGTGCGTTCGCGCACTAGGTGTAAACTTCTTGGGCGACTCGAGTGTCCAATGGAGGTCATAGAAGATGCGGTTGTACTAGCGAGTCCCGTCGTCACCGGCGGCACGCCCGAGGCGAGCGGTAAAACATTCTTCGTACAAATTTTATCAATACAACACGTTTCTAACTTACTATGGGTTTCCTTGCGGCACTACCACCTTGATCGTATCGGCGTGAGGGTTTAGAAGTTCTCGCGCAAGTAGTATAGCGGCACAATTGATCGCGTCCTACAAGTGGTGCGCTCCATGACGAGGGCAGCTGCAATTGGGACCATAACTTTTGGCCGCCAGCGGCGTTCACGCCGACGGCATCGAGGGCGTGAGGGCACACTCCACCTCCTCCGCCGTCGGCACCGCCCTCCATACGTCCGTCGCACTCTAGAAATCGTCAGAAACTCACGATCGCTCGGCCTCGGCAGCGCCTCGGGCCTGAGTTATTCGATCAATACTTGTCCATGCACTCCTTTCGAGCGTGTCGACATAACCGTTTGTTCTTGCGACGCGAGAGGGACAACACTGCCTTGACCGTCGTAAATCGTCACGGAGGAGCGCGACATATGACTTCCTCGCCCGGCAGCGGCTTGTTCCACTATAGCAATGGCCGTGCTCGCCCGGCGTCGAGGCGACATGTTGGATCATTGGCGTGTGGCATTCATCCGACTTCTGAGGAAGCGCGACTAGGGTTGGTGAGGCGCATCAAGGGTACCGTCTGCGGCTGGCGATCGGCCTGAGGTGGCTAGGAGGATGCTCGTCGACACAACAACCTACTCGAGGAACCGCTGGCGGCGGGGAGGATCCTCGTCCACACAACAACCGGCAGTGCGCTTTAGCGTAGTTACAACAATTTTCCGTTGCATAAATCAAGGACTAACTCACCAAGTACCCTTCCGCGGGATGAGCACGAGTGGATCAGCAATTTGCTCGGTTGATCGGGACACCTACAACTGCGGCGCCTCCACGCAACACCCTACTATGGCTTACGAGATGTCGCGCTCACAACAGTTTACCTTCCACGAGGATCGGCTATGGCGTCAAGACAGCGGCAGGGGAGATGTACCATAAGTAATGTCATGGTCGTATAATGCATGTTATGTAATATCATTGTGTATTGTGCCATTGTGATTTATGTAGTGCTAGTGTGCAGTATGACATTATGATTTATGGACACAAAATGTTCTCCGAAATAATCGGTACAAATGACAACCGGGCCGCTACCTCATGGACCTGAAATTACCTTCAACGCTGCCACGATTCCTCCTCGGACCCGCTACCTCATGGGCCTGAATTTCCTTCAATCAATTGCAATACTGCGCATGCTATATATGGATGCTTTGGTGCCATTCACCTCGCTCTTCATTTCCTCCTCTCCTTTCTTCCGGTCTTAGGCAGGATGTCTTGACCTCATCTAACTTTGGTGAGCGAGACAATTGCAATCAACTGCGGCGGCGATTGGTTTGCCCTCGTTGCAGTGATCCAGTGAATGTTTTCACCTCGCATACACCAACGAATCCATCCTAAGTGTTCATGAAGTGTTCAAATGTTACGGTAACTTGCGCCTAATCAATTCCATTTGAAACAGCATGTTGTTTTTTTTTTCACTTGAAGCTACAATTCCTTTTTAGAGCACAACATGTCGGTTCTGGTAGTGGGGAAATTTGTGAAGCTATCGATGGTTCAAGATATTGCAATGCAAATTGCGGCCTTGCAAGATGACTCTCGTGGTGTTCTTGTATTTAGATCGATGGCTCGACCCTCACAACGATGCTTGAGAATGAAGAGAATAGACTCAAGCGATTGGATGAAAGGATGGAAAGAGTTGAGAACATCTTTGAAGAAATTAGTTAAGCTAATTAGTTTTGCGGTCTTTCTTCTATTATTTCTTGTTGTTGCCAAGTAGAAGTTAGGTTGTAATAAGATTTAATGTCCACTCTTTATGTATGCATCGCGATCAAGTCGTGAATAAGAATAAACTAGTAACATTATGTACCCATGAATGAGTTTGTTGAATGCATATCGACGTCTATAACTTCAAGCACGCGACACATCGATGCAACATGTCAACTCGATAAAAGGCAACCGCATAGCAGCGTCCACCATTTAGTTACATGCTTTAGGAGATTGAACATAAGTGCGTACAAAAGGGGAGACTACCGAGGTACAAGCTTCTCCGTTCGTGCCTAATGGTAAAAGGTGCCTCTCGCTACCCACATAGAGTGTTCTCCAGTTAGGCGCCTCGGGCGTGGTGGCCGTCGTTGTAATAACGCAGCGCATATCACGACTAGGGTTGGCCTTGACATGTGGGATCACAAGAACTTCCTATGTTCATGACCTCCTCATTACCCCTCTCGCGCTGCATCTGTTGGCGGAGGTCATCATTTTGCTCCTTGAGATCGTCAATTTGCGCCTCCAAATGAAAGATTCGGTTCCGCAATATATCCAAGTGCCTCGCAACATAGTAAGCATGGGGAGGATCGATCCAGCGGGTAAAGTTGCATTTCGCCATCTGCTTCAAGGGACGGTTAGTATGGAGGATGTATTAGCAGTAACATGAACAAAACTATTTACCCCAGTATGGGCATCGGAAGAAGCGTCGTCGCCATCGAAAAGCGATCTATGACACGCACGATAGCGTCCTCCCGTGTCGCATTTCGGCCATCCGGTTGAGCATGCTTGTTCGGCATCAACCGGTAGTTATGGCCGAAGTCCTCCCTCCTTTCTAGGAGAAGGTCCGCCTTCAGCGACCCCGGTTGGACTGGTCCCTGGGCGTCTGCCATCGTATGTTACTGTAAGATAGACAAAGTTCTTCTTCCTACGTTTCAAGGGTCCATGGTCCTAATTTCGGCGTGGGCGTGCATTTTATAACCCGTGATGAGACTAACAAAGCGGGTAATATATTAGCTTGCAGATGACAAGACCAGACGAGGCAGCTTTGCGCAGTAACAAGACCACACGGGGCAGCTTTGCGTAGTGATAAGACCAAAGGAAACAACTTTTTTGCGTAGTGATAAGACCAAAGGAAACAACTTTACGCAATGACAAGACCTGCAGGCGACTTTGCGCGGTGACAAGACCACAGGCGACTTTGCGCGTTGATAAGACCAAAGAGCGACTTTTCTGCGATAACAAGACCACAGGCGACTTTGCGCGGTGACAAGACCACGGGGACGACTTTGCGCGATGATAAGACCAAAGGAGGCGACTTTCTGCGGTGACAAGACCACATGGGCGACTTTGCTTGTGATGACAAGACCATATGAGGCGACTTTGCGGTGATAAGACCAAAGAGCGACTTTGTGCGGTTTAGGGTTTAGGTTTAGGGTTAGGCTTTTCAGATCGACTTGACAACCCTGACCACCTCGCTAGCTTTTAAGACCGAAAAGACAAGACTCTGTCCGCTCGAAACCGTAATTTTTTTCCCTATTTATGCAAACCTTAAACTTTGTTATATCCCGTGTTATGCGATTTTGTTTGCGTATATTTGTATTCTTATTTTCTTTTGCTATATTTCTACGCGTATATCCGGTGTTGTCCAACTGTTATCTGTGTACTCGCCATATTGTATATCGATATCTCGAATAGAGTTGCAATGCAGTTTTTTTCCATACATTCCAAGTCACATGAAATCATGAAACCCTAATGTCCAAAACCTAAAATCCAATTTTTCGCAACCTAAATCCTAAATTTTTGAGACAATTCCAGAACACATATCAAATTGTCCAAATAGTACACAATCAAGTCCACTGTACAATTCCTGATTTTGCAGAAAATGAAACCCTAATTTACAAACCTCGTTGCCCATTTTTCTTAATGAATGTTTTTTTTTACAAATATGAGTGCCCGTTCAAACCCTAATTGAAATAGTGAAGAAAATTTCATGATTATTATAGCGCTAACCCAAGCTGGAAACCCTAATTTCATTAAAACAAAACCCTAATTTCATTCCGCTCGATTTCCAACAATCATCCTTTCTCAGAACGAATAAAATAATAAAAAAATTATAGAAGCAACAACAATGTGACGGGAGAGTTTCGTAATTTTCTAAACTCATTTCCGTCAACAAACAGCGCTGAAACCGCGACGAAACCCTTATTTTGCATAAAATGAAACCCTAATTTACAAACCTCGGTGTCCATATTTCTTGATGAATGTTTTTTTAACAAATATCAGTGCCCGTTGAAACCCTTATTGAAATGACTGAACAAAACTTCGTATTCGTACAAGCGCTAACCCAAACTAGAAACCCTAATTTTCCCCCCATTTTTGCAAATCCTAAAGATTCTTTTCCATTTTTTCCAAACCCTAATTGCATTGCTCCATTTTGCAAACCCTAATTCCATTGTCTTGATGCAATGAAGCTCGAGCAAGAAGGCTGCGGTCTTGGGACCCTTGACACCTAAGTCTTCTTAGAGCCAGTGCATGACACCTAAGTTCTTTGCCAACAGAGACAAGACGACACCTAGGTCTTCGCGATCCCGCCGCGTCAAGTCGATTCTTCTTAGTCGGACGCAAGCGTGCTTCGAGGGGGCTAGATCGGGAATTTTCACGCTAAGGGGGCCAAAACTGGAATTAAATGGCGCTACAGGACCAAAACAGTCCAAAACTCTGGAATTCTTCCTGGACACCCAGGCGTGGGTTCTTGGTGCCAAGTCCGACTACCTCCTGCCAATTCTTACCACATAGAAGCACTCTGCTAGAGCTGGCCAAATGGGTAGACCAAAGCAGTAAACCTGAAGCTGCAAGCTCAGTAAGCTGGCCCAAAGCAAGCCACGCCCGCCTTGTTCATGGGCGTGCGTCTGCGGCCGATACCGGGCGTGCTGGCCGCCACCTCGGCTGATGGTAGGGCACCGCAGACACTGACGATCTTGGGCCGTGCCGGCGGCAGACGCAGCACGCAAGACGCCCGCTTACGATTCTTTGCTGATGAAAATGAGCGCGAGCGAGCCCAGAGCTGGAGGCGTAAAGCCGGCCGGGCGAGGCGAGCGAGGCCGGCGGCGGCGGCGCAGTCTTTGCCGAGGCCGGAAAGCCATGAACGGCGCCGCAGTCTTGCGCCGAAGCGAGCGAAGGAAGCGAAGGAGGAGGCAGGCTAAACGGCGGCGCGGTGCAGTCTTTGCATGGGAAGCGAGCGGAGGAGGCGATGGCGGTGTCGTCGGCGGAGGAGGAGGAGGCGTCGCCGTCGCCTGTAGGCCTGGCAGCTGTGAGCCTGTGAGGAGAGGAGAGGAAGCGAGACTGGCCCGGGGTCAGCAATGGCCCGGGGTCGTCGGCAGCGGCGGGGCCGTGGGGAGGCTCGAGGCAACAGGGTCGGCGCGCAGTGGGGCCGCAAGGAGGCTCCGTGGCCGGGCTCCTCGGCGGGGTCATGTGAGGCCTCACTCCATAGGCGAGGCGGCGGGCTCCTCGGCGGGCGCAGGAGAGCCTCCAGTGGCGGAGGTCCGGGAGGCCGGGAGGAGGCGACGGGTCATGAGGGCCGAGGAGGCGAGGCGTGGCGGCGAGTCGGTCGAAGACGGCGAGGCGGAGGTCGCGAGGGCGAGGCGGGTTGGGGGGGAGATGAAGAAGGGAGCCGGGCCATGGCGTCTTAGTGGGCGTGCTGCATAATGACCCAAAAAAAGCAGTGATTTTTTCTAGTTGAGTTATTTTTTTTCTAGTTGGGGCTTAAAAATAGCAAAAAAATTCAAAATTCAAAAATTTTCTATAAATAGGCATCATACCCCCCCTCATTCAGCACCCATTCATTCTATATTCTCTTTTTGAAATTGTGTTGTGCAAATTCAAATCAGTGTTGAGCTAATTTGGCAAAATTCAAAAAATTGTGGCAAAATTTGGAAATTTCAATTTTAAATTAAGCAAGTCAACGAAAGAGGTACAATACTATTTTTGTAATACTTTTATTGTCAATTATTGTTATGCTAAGATTAAAGTAGTAATAATGTTAGTTTCGATTTTGCGAGTTTTCGTTATGGGCGATCCTTACGATAGCTTTGCTCTTAGTGAGTTCGGACTTTGATCGGACGAAATTGCGTCTATGGAGGCTGCGGCTGCCTCAAAGCGAACAGAGGTTTCACCGGAGGAGCAAGGTGGAGTTCAGTCATCGGGCTCGAGATCGACCTCGGGCTCAATGGCAGCCAAGAACAAAGAGGTCGAGGTAGTCTACATCGGGAGTGTAGGAGAATTTCGACAGGACAACCCTAAGCAAGGCCAGTGGGAAATGAGGTACCATATGCTCTGAGGCAAGCTGTTGCTTTGTCCATTTGTCTACTATCCAACATCTCCTATCATTGTGCATACTATTTCTGATTGCTACTCAATTGAAAATGCATGAAAATGACTTAGTTTTACGTGAAATTTGTTGTTTCCATGAAATCTAAATACCTTAAATATTGGAGAGAAATCCCTTACCTATATGCATTTGCATTTATTTTAGATCATAGGGCTAAAATTGGTGCATTTAGTCTTATGCTTGATCTTCTTAGTGATGCTCACGGGCTAGACTATACTAACTATTTTGCGAAGTTCGTTTCTCGGTTATCTGAGGTTTACCAAAGGTATGAAAATAAGTTCCGAGGAGTCAAAGCACAGCGACCTCCGATAGCCCGCCTCGAGTGGGAAGACAAGTATGTGGGGCACGATCTTGGTGCCTCTTCATCCAGTCAGTCTTCGTCTTCTTCTTTTTTTGCACCGGCCTTTTTGCTCAGCCAAGACTCACAAGGAGCGGGGAACTATCCACCTATCTGGACAGCGATACAGTGGATTTCACCTCGGAAGGTTTCGACATCTTGCAATGGTGGCAAGCCCATAAGTTAACATATCCCGTGCTATCCATACTTGCATGTGATGTGTTAAGCATTCTATCTCTACGGTTTCCTCGAGTGCCTTCCGGTCTTTACGGAAGGATATTAGAGGAGAAGAACAAGTCTCACAAGTGAGATGGTAGAGATCCTTCTAACTGTGAAGGATTGGGAACAAGCTGATTCACGAACACAACACCCTGTGGAAAATCCAGAATTGTCAAAGGTGTTTGAAAATCTGTACTTAGACAATGACACCGACACATAGAACAAAGATGTATCATGTATGTAGAATTGTAGAGCTATAGGCTGTACTCTTTTTTTTTGTCAAGGTTTTCTCATTTTGAGTTTTTACTTGGCAAAGATTTTAACGAGGCAGCCAGTTGGACATCAATAAAGCTCTTTATTACATTTTCAATATGATTGTCTCAATTTTTAAAATTTTCATGTCTACTTCTAAATTATACACATTTTTCTAATTTTTTTTTGGATTTTTTTTGTTCTGATGGGCCAAGCAGACATCTCGCCCGACAGACCAAGCAGGCTCGTCTTGAGCCTAGCAACACGAATGCCCGTCGGGCGTGCCTAGGCCGCCACCGGCCTATGGGCGACCCGATGCAACCTGACAAAGACGATGCAGTAGGAATGGTAGTGCCTAAATGGTAGTGCCTGGCAGGGCCCGTGCCATCTTGGTAAAGGTGACCCATTTAACTGGTTCTGCACTCTGACTTAGTCGCATCACATTGCTTTCGCTCTCTTTCTACTGTTTGGTTTTTGCTTTGGAGATTTGAAATTTAATTTCCTCTAAGAACAACACTAGATTATGGCTCCCTTTTTTAGAACAGATTATGGCTCCTAGAAAAGTAAGAAATGCACTAATGCATTGTGCATTATGATGAATTTATTGTGATTGTAGGTTAATTTGTTAGGACATCTCCAATAGTTAGATATAACATTGTCTCTAATATATGCTACATCATTTTTAGAGATAATATTTTTAGTAGATAGTTTCTAGCACACTCCAACATTTATATTTTATAATTTCCTTTGAAACGGATCTACATGTCAACTAGAGTAGATTAATGTATCATATCTTGTTTCACGTGCACGACAGTCTTTTCAGGAAGAGACGGTATGTGCTCTCTCTCTCTCCTCCATGTAGAATTTTGTTAACGTAACATAGCTAAGAGACGACAATAAAAAGATGCCCTTAGTGCTACATACTATTGAATTTAATTTATACATGATCGTCTGTTTGTTTTCTTGCTCTGGTCACTTGTCAGTGTTTGTGTTACTGCTTGTCGTTCGCATGCAATGAAACCGTGGAGAACAACTACTTCTACTACTTTCTTTTTTTGGTTCTAGATTTCTCTATCATACCATCATATCATTATATGGACTCCAAATTCCACATAACAAAAGAGAAGAAAAAGACAAATAATCCAAGGACAGCTCAGCAACTTACGCTACGGTGATCAATTGTTTGTACCTAGGTAGTAGCACCACTTATTTTTTAAAACTTTATTTACCACTTTTTTTCCTCAAAGAAAATATGTGGTGAGAGGTAAATTTTAATTTTATTGATTGGTTGGAACAGGAGCTAATCATATTGACGTGCCTTCCCACCTGGAACATGAAGTGGTGGGAAGAGATCCACAAAGCCTTCTTTGGTTGGTTCTCACTCTGAATTCACATTTTTCCTTTGATCTGTAAAATTTCTCTTATTGTTTATGGTGAATATTTTTCTCCATTCTCATCCACAAAGGCACAAAAGCGATGTCTTTTTCTGAAACCATGGATAGGTTAGTATGGGATTCGGATCCTCTACATTACTTCAATGAATGCTCCAGAATTCATGAGTATTTTAGCATGGTGCTGTAACGGTTCTTTTTTATAGCTTGGCACTGTAGCATAGTCCTATAGCAGCTTAATCCTAGCCATCTAAGCTTTGATCGAATGGTCCAAAGTGCTCCTATTGCAGTGTACTGTAGCCCTATGCATTAGTATGCACTAATGCAGAGGATCCTCTTCCGGTTAGTATGGGCTATGGCTATCAATTCCCACCTATCAATTCCATCTGTTTCACCTGGTACATCCAGATTCCAGAATGTCCCATTTTTTCAGCAAACCAAAGTTTTTACAACCCGTTCCCGCCAGAAAAGGGGAAAACTTTTGCACTATATTTTGGCATCAAATTGCTCTGTCGTGGTCAATTATGCCAATTTTTCAACTGAAATTACCGGTCATTGAGGAAATCATCATCTTGAATAAAACTTAAGTTTCAATATGACATGAACTTCAATGCATGACTAAAGAAAACAAAATTAATTATTTATGCATGAATATACTTAAATCATCAATTTGTCTGCAAAATTCAAGTACATACATTATAGCATGCAGGTCTTATGTGTGTTCCCGAAGGACTATTGCTCGCGAACAACATATACCAAAATGATCAGACAATCCCAATGAGTAAAACTGACATGATGATCTTTGGGACAGAATTGATAATTTGAAAATTAGATCCATGGATCTTTTTTTAATGATACCTCATAGTTCTTGAAATTTGTCATCGACTTTTTTACTATTGAAGTTAGAATCTTGAACGTCAGCAGCACTTCTGATTTCTGAAGCTACATGTTGGGACTTGGTGTTAGTCCAAACAACATATTACATACTATATGTCAGTGCTGGGCAGAGGCTGCTTAAACGATATTTCGAAGAAGCCAAGAAAATAATACAAAATGTATTAGAAGTTGATCAATACAGCATCTGGATGCACATGACTGCAAAACAACTGTGGCGTTGCATGCAGAGTGCACCAGAGGTATAAATTTCATCCACATGTTAAGAGAATCAGTGGAAAAGGCCAGTTTTTTTAAGTGAATCTTCGAGAGTATATGCCAAAATTCATATTTTCTCTTGAAAAACTTGACAATGCTATTTCGGTGTTGGTCCACCACAACCTTCTTGAGAAAAATCTTCTATACGAGCTTGTAACAGCCAAACAAGCTGACAAGAGAACATGGTAGAAACAAAATGGGGGAAAGCCAAGTGGCTGCTACCAGTGAAGACAGTTCATTTCCCTTTCATAGATTTGACCCTGATCCCACACCGGCTTCATGCAACCTTAAGACAAAAATCTTCTATAGTTAATTGTTGCTGTATAAGTTGTCTTCATGCAGCCTTAGCCTTTGGTTTGGCTTTCTTGAATCTAGAGTACAGGAAAACTCCAGCTAGAGCCACAGCAGTTCCTGCAGGCAGGAAAAGAATATAATTCAGACACAGATAAATTGGAGAGTGAATTACTATTAGCACCTGCTTCCTTGCTGGTAAGATAAGATAGGTTGGATATGAAGTTACCAAGGGCATTTATAGGTGAAATTGGAGTTCTGAAGAAGAGAACGGACGATATGATGACCACCACTCGTTTGACAGAGTTGGCAACAGAATGGGTCACAGGTGATACTCTAGCCAATAAACTATATGAAACCTGCCTCAGAAACAAAACAAAAAAAAACTGTCACAGGTAATTAAAGACAATCTTAAATAGAATTCATGGTAAATCTCAAATGAAAGAAAATAATCAGAGAACTGGTAGAAGTTGAATTGCAGGTCCTGCAACTTATTTTGCAGGAACATTCGTTCAACATCACTGGAGATTAAATAACATTGTAAATCAAAACGGATTTATCATAATAATACATGTCGTTGGGGCGGCCCACTGGCCCCACAGCACAGGCAGCGCTCCAGGGGACCTCCGAAGGACCCGACAACGATTCAGGGGGGGCCCCGCAGGCGATCCTGAAGGAAGGCCTCCGGAGGGGCCCCGAGGCCCCCGGAGATGCTTCCGGAGGCTCCGAAGGCGATCCTGAAGGAAGGCCTCCGGAGGGGCCCCGAGGCCCCCGGAGATGCTTCCGGAGGCTCCGAAGGCAACCCGCGAAGAAGCTTCGAAGGCTCGGAGGGGATCCCCGAGGCCTCCGGAGGGATCCCCGAGGGCCCAGAAGGCAGAGTCGAAGACACCCCCCGAGGGGACCCCGCAAGCCCCTCCGAAGGGGACCTCCGAAGGGGCCTCGTAACCCTCAGCAAGGGCGCAACGAAGATGGACTAGACTCACCGCCCGGGTGAGCCAGGTCCAAGAGGGTCCACCATGCGCCAAGGGCTACTTCTAGACTGGAAAACACCCCTGCTACCCCTATGATAGGTGTACTTTTGTAGGGGTGTGAGTGTAATTTCATGTACCTGGTTGGATAGGCTATAAATAGCCTCCTTCCCCCACAATGTAAAAGGGACACAAATTTTCTGGCAATTAACACGAACACACTTCTAGTCCGAACCCCTCACTCGGGACCCTTCGGCCCCTCGTTCCGAGGCTAGGGGTCCCTCCTTATTTACTGTTTGGTCCTTTTACTACGACAGTTGGCGCCGTCCGGGGGGTTTGACGAGAAAGTCACAAGACTTGAGGCATCAGATGGCCCATAAGGCGCGTCAAAGTTCGGCGGCAAAGCGGCGGCGGTGTCTGCATGACCCCAACACACCGAGGGCCAAGAGAAGCAAAGCGTCTGTGGCGGCAACGCCGCATGAACCGCGGAAGAAGAAGCAAACAACTCCACACACGGTGGCATCATCGGGGGTGATGTCCAGCCCACCGAAGCATCCCTCCCCAACCCCCATCCTCCAGGCCCGAGCCCCGGAACCA
Organism: Phyllostachys edulis; assembly: GCA_036346405.1. Taxonomy (NCBI): domain Eukaryota; kingdom Viridiplantae; phylum Streptophyta; class Magnoliopsida; order Poales; family Poaceae; genus Phyllostachys; species Phyllostachys edulis. Next base: position 75,363,281 of record CM070561.1, read on the forward strand.
CAGGAGTAACCCAGGAGGCCTACGAGGTCCTCCAGCGGGAGCTGACCGATCTCCGGCGCGAGATGCTTAGCCTGCAACAGCCCGCTGGGGGCGGCCTTACAATCGCAGCACCACCGTCGGATCCCCCGGGGGCGGCCGCCACCCCGCTGGCAAACCCCTTGCTCCGGGGAGACCCTAACTCCCCGTTGAGTGCAGGGCTGGAAGCAGCGCGCTGGTCCAAAGATTTCAAGATGCCGGACGTCAAAGGGACAATTCCAGGAACCTTTGGAGAACCATAAAATCTGATTTTTATTTTTTTAAGGGAACTGATTTTTAGTGGAGATTAGCTCACCTGCTGGTAAAAATGGAAACAACTGCCAGCAAGTGCAGCTTTCACACATAGATCTTGAAGATTAACTCCCTACATAAAAAATACGATGTTTGACGGATTCATGATTAGCAAAAAAAAAAGGCAAAATAATCCATATATCTACTTTTGCGAGTTTGTATTAACTCACAGTGCTCTGCAGGTACGATGGGCTAAACTTGATGCCTTCTACAAATAGCATTAATGGGACTGATAACAAAAATGACATGACTGTCATAATTGAGAAGAGGTTTATGTCATCCAATGTTTCCTGTAATAAGAATAAATTGTGTAAGGAGCACAGTGGTTCACAATATTCATCATGCTTCTATATTGTGAATCTCCGACTTGGGGAGAAACAAAGTGGGAAAATCACCACTTTATCACCAAGAAGTTTCTTGCTGAAAACATTCCGTGATTGATTGGTAAGATTGGAAGCCATGGCACTCCAAAATCCTATCCTGTTTTCCCAAAAAAAATTCAGTCAGTGATCACATATGGCTGCGAGTTCCGAATAAGACCATGAGAAATACACCAGTCACCAAAAGAAAAGCAATGTTTTGCATCGAGGATACCTTTTACATTGCATACACATATTTAGTGAAAACAAAAACCGGTTCAAAATGTGCAAAATAGTAAGTAAACAAGAAAAAAACACACAAAAAAACTTTTCATTTATATTTTTGCTAATATAGAATACACTGGAACTTAACCAGAGTCTATTCAAAGTCAATACCTAACCTTGGCATTTTTTAAAAATTTGGAGCGACGCAGTATTTTGCATTTTTACTCTGAAGACGACTTTGGCAGTAGGTACTCGAACATATAAGATTAACTCCATTGCCAAACAGTGTGAATTCATTGCTTCTTTTTTTTAAGAACAGCAGTGAATAAGCATAAGTGAACTAACAAACACGTGATAGATTCCTTATTTATTTCAAGAACAACAGAATATTATAATGAAATGCATTATATAGTTTACAAAGATATAAAGAGGGGAATCACAGAATCAAATATTCCTCAAGCCTTTGACATTGGAATTTTAGAAATTGCAGATACACTGACCAGTTGAAAGAAACTTCAGTCATAGATGCAAGTACAACTCCACCAACAATCGGGGCCAACGAACCTAATACCAGGAGAGAAGGTGTCTGCAAGAACAGGATAATTAAGAAAAAAAATGTAATCTCTTTATATGTATTCTAGTTTTAAGGACAGACTACTAAAGAAAGCGTGAACCAACTACCTTCCCAAGGAACAACACAGAGAGCAGTACTGAGAAGAAGGGCTCCATGGCCTTGATGGTGTGCGTGAAGGATACAGCCACCTTGCCCAAACTCATGTTGGTGAAGACATTGCCCATCATGTGCACTAAGGCCAAAGGCAGGATCTTTGCATACTGCATCCACAGTTAAAAGCGCAATTCATCACATTTGTATTACTTTACAATTTTACATGGACGTGTTCTTGAAAAATAAACAATTTTACATGAACAGGTAAAAAGAGAGAGCAGTGATCTTCCTTTTGTTTATCACCTGTTGAAGGGAGAGCCTTGGCTTGTGATGCAGATTAAGCAACCACATGAGAGTGATGAAGAAGGAGCCGGATGCGAACTGGAAGGTAGTAATGGTGTAAGGGAAGGGCACTGCTTTCAGAACCTGTGTACAACAAGTGAAGATTGAGATAGGAATTTAGGATCAAGAAATCACGGGGTAAAGAGAAGGGAAGGGGAAATGGTGATAAGAACAGACCAGCTTGTTGTAGATGTTGAAGTAGATGTTGAGGAGGTACCAGACGAGGATCATGGCCCCGAGCTGCAGCGTCCGCGGAATGCCAGCGCTCTCCGGCTTCCCGCCGCCCTCCGCCGACGGGGACGCCGCCGCGGCGACGATCGTCGTCGCCGTCCTCCTCGCCTCAGCGCCGTCCTTGCCGCCGTCCGGGAGCAGGGGGAAGGGGAGCAGCAGCCGGCCCCCGCGAATGCCGAGCGGCAGTACGGGTGCGCCGGCGCCGGCGACCGGGCAGCAAGAGGAAGAGGAAGAGGAAGAGAACGCGACATGCTGCATGGCCAGGGAAGGAGAGGGGGACCGGCGCATTGCCCAGCCTCTAGAGGAGGAGGATGAGGAGGACGCCGCCGCCACCGCCATGCTCTGCATCTCGCCGGCCTCCTCCGGTTCTGGCGCTCCTCAGTTGTTGGGTTCTTGGACTATATACACTGCGCGACTGCAACAACAACAATGGCTAGGAAACCTCGGTGGATTCTTGGGTCGTTCTTGAAAAGGGGAGCAAATGGGCGGAGCACCTGCCCGATTCATCCACGCACAAATGCAGGCGCGGGCGCTGTGACGTCGCTGCTATTTATGGAAAGGAGGGGAGGAGTGGAGAAGAGGAGCAAGCGAGGAAGGAAAGGTACGGATAATGCGGCTGCTGTGCTCCTCTCGCTGCGCTTCTGGCACGCGACGCGAGACGGCGAAAATTAAACACTGCTGGAAGAAGTGGAGGAAGAGGCGAGGCGACCAGCGCAGAAACAAAACGGAACACGCTTTTTCTGGCGACCATTGCTTCGGGTTGTTAAGAGTTTTTGTCTTTTTGGCCGATACGGCGCTGTCGTCAGACGTAATAGCGACATTAGACTCTTCCTGGCCATAATACAGGCGTTCCATATCTAGCAAAGTCTGACTCGGGACCGGATTTCCACTCGCGTGCGTTACGTGTAAAATCCAGTCCTAAAAGACTAGACCAAGCGTGTGTGTGACCCTAGGGGCCGGAGCATCCTAATTCGTACCATAAAGGATTGGACTTCCTTTCATATGTCACGTATGAAAATCCGGTCCCTAAGAGGCTGGACCTACCGTGTCCGACCCCTGTGGGTTGGAGCATTCTAGTTCGTGCTCTTGAGACACGGTTTCGCCGAGCACAGAGCCCTTAGGGCACGGTTTCGCCGAGCACAGTGCCCTTGGGGCACGAACAAGCGTCAGCGCCCGCATGGGAGGGAATCGATTCCCTCCGTTCCATCCATCATACCCATGCCCTCGCATGCAAAGGCTTTCCCCACATGCAAAAAAACAACGTGTGGAAGGGGATCCCCCCCCCGGTCGCTTCGCGGTTGGCGGGAATTGCATCCGCGCGGCAATAAAAACCAACGTCGCTCTCGCCTGTTATTATCGAATTCATTCTCATTCTCGCGCTCGGCGTAGAGAGACAGAGAGAATAGAGCTAGCGAGTTCCGATTTCGCTGTCGATTAAGGAATGTTTAGAGCGGTGCTTACCTGTCGTATTAGTACAGAAAGGTCTACGTCAAGAGGAGGTAATTTTTTGTCCAATACATTATGTTTATTAACTTTGTAATTTGTCAGTCTTAATTAATTTATGCATATGTGTTTAGTAGTAATTAATTAGTTGCGATTAAATAGTCGTAATTAATTAATGATAATTAATGTATCATAGTTAATTAGTCGTAATTAATTAGCCATAGTTAATTAGTTGTATTTAATTAGTCGCAATTAATTAAGTCATAATTAATTACTCGTAATTAATTTTGCCATAGTTAACTAATCATAATTAATTAGTAATAGTTAATTAGTCGTAATTAATTTAGTCATTATTATTTAGTCGTAATTAATTTAGTAGTAGTTAATTAGTCGTAATTAATTAGTCGCAATTAATTAAGGCCTAATTAATTAGTCATAATTAATTTAGTCACGATTAACTAGTTGTAATTAATTTATTAAGTAATTAATTAGTCGTAGTTAATTAGTCGTAATTAATTAGTCGTAGTTAATTAGTCGTAATTAATTTAGTTATTATTATTTAGTCGCAATTAATTAAGACTTAATTAATTAGTTATAATCAATTTTGTTACCGTTAATTACTCGTAATTAATTAAGTCGTGGTTAATTTAGTTGTAATTAATTTAGCCACAATTAATTACTTGTAATTAAATTAATCATAATTAATCTAGTCATAATTAATTTAGTCGTCGTTATTTGGTCCTAATTAGTGGTAATTAATATAATCATTATTAATTTGTGCCTTTCATCTCTTACAAGCCATACCTCTACCGGAGCTACTCGAACCATTCTACGACAAATATCACCAGAGCAAGTTGTGGACCACCAAGGACGGGGATGGTCCTCCACCCCTCGAGCTTAGGCTAGAGAAGCATTATTGGGACCTTGAACCTCGCTACGTCCCAACCTTCGGGACACGAGCCTTTTGCTCTTTGCGAGGATGCTACAGGTCGGCCGCTACTTCACCCTGGATGGGAGTCTCATATCGGCACTTGTTGATAGATGGAGACCCAAGACGCACACGTTCCACTTTCGGTGGGGAGATATGACGGTCACTCTCAAAGATGTCTCCTTCTTGACTGGTTTGTCAATCAGGGGATACACCCTTGTTCCAGCGCATCCGCTGGCGGATTGGAAGGCTCGGTTGGCGCATCGGTTTGGCCTAGCTGTCCCAAACAGGGCCCATGGTGTCCCTCGGACATGACTGAGGAATTTCAATCAATGCTCTCTGAATGCACTAGAGAAGTTGTTAGGACACACCTCGTCGCTTACCTTCTTCATCTTTTCGGTTGGGCCTTGTTTTTCACCACACAAGATGATGGGGTGTACCCCAACTTTATCCACATCACCGAGTCTTTGGCTGACGCCTAGCCTGGGGAGATGCCCCATTACAGCTTCGGATCAGCCGTCCTTTGCGCCACATATAGGGGGTTATGTGACGCTTCGCGGTGTGACACCGGTTTGAAACCGGTCCTTGTTATCTGCTACGTCCTCCTACTGTTGTGGAGTTGGAAGCACTTCCCTATTGGGCGACCCACCTTCTGAAATACAGCGTATCTGTACCCCGAGTTCCATGACCCCATAGACGGGCCCACTATGGCACCTGGTGGACTACTTCTGAGTTGCGTTGAGCCAAAGACAAACCGGCGAGGTACTACCCCGTGTTCTACAGCGAGTTCAAGTCGTTGCACATTGAATCATCATATGGTCTCCATGTAGCCCATATTTCGTGAACAGGGTAGTGCCGCATGAACTGTCCGTGCAATACACGCAGGACGCCGGATTATGGACGACGACCTGTCATATTGTGTTTTCCCATATGGTGGAGGCTTACGCGCGCGCAGCGTGTAATGCAACAGCTCGATCTCTACCAGGTTGTACCCCCTCCCGACGAGAGGATGCTCGAGTGACCTGTCTACTTGTGAGTGGAACTCTATCTGAGTAATGTTTACAGTTCATACTATATACGCTCTTCTCATATAAATCCTTCTTGAATAATATAGGCAATCGAGGACGTGTCGACATTCTAAGGACTAGTAGGTAGTCCAATATCAATGGACTACGACTTGCACGGAGATGGCGCACAATGAGGTTCTACAGGAGCAGCGGTTGTATGACGTTTGGGCTTACCGTGAGTACATCGGGTGGTATGTACCACAGTCGCGCACTAGACTCACCCGTCTTCCGCCAGAGCGTCCAGAGCAGGTCGTGCACAAGGAGATGCTTTGTCACTCATGTGATTGGCACAACACTTCGCAGCGTGACGACACTGTAAAACACTCACAACTTATGCTTACATCATTCATGGTTTTTTTTATTGTTTGGTACTAAACAACTGTTGTTTGTCACCTTAGTTCGATCGGATCCAGCGAATCTCACGAGCATCGGATTCTGCCATCCGCAGCCCAGATCATACTGTTTCGAGGCTTCTCAGTACTCTCAAGTCCATCTTGGCAGAGTCCAAGCAAATAATCAAGAACATGAGCTGCGGCCGATCGAGAGACGAAGTCCATCAGGCTGCGCACCAAGTGGCCTAACGGTTCTCACCTGCTAGGTCGGCGTGACCTAGTGAGACTGGCAGGCATCTTAGCGCTCTCCGTTGACCATCCATACTGCAGATCGGGGAGGTAAGTTATGTCCAATTTACATTTTGATTATTTATTATGCCTTAGGTTGTGCTAACATCCGTCTTCCAACCGCACATCCATCAGGATGCATCACTTCTACGATCAACATCCGCACGCCCTACTCAGACTGGCGGCCATCCAAGCGCCCTCCATCGGTCATCCGCACTGCACATCGGGGAGGTACGTGATGTTCACCTTAGGTCCTGATTATTGATTTCGTCTAACATCATTCCAACTTGCAGCTTTCAGTTGAGCATGGGGGTGACGACGAATCAACTGATGAGGAGGCAATCATCCCAGCTACTACTAGGGAGGAGTACACGGCACCCAGATTTGGAGCGTACCACCTAGGGCGCCTACCCCTGGTCTACGCTTAGCAGAACCTTGACTAGTACGAAGTACGATACCTAGCCCAGAGCTCCTTCGGGGTCGCTGGTACATTGTACAGTTAAGACCAGAGCTCCTCTGCACCGACGGCCGTTCATACATTGTACCTAGGGGGCGTGCCTCTAGGGGCGTATCTCTTGATTCGTTCATTATGGATATGATGGCAGGTGGTAGCTAGTTTGACATAACTCAGCTGGACAACATTGATGTTGGACAGACTCAACTGAGCCAGAGTTAGCTTGCTAAAGCACCTCCACCCACTCAACGGTCCCCGTACACCCTCCAAACCGATATGCGCTCTCCGGACCAGTTCATGTATCCCACGGGACATGCTCAATGCAAGACCAGGAGGCGCATGCAGACGTAGCGAGCAAAGAGTGGCTCAGACAAGTGAACCATGTTGCAACCCGTGTGTACATTGTAAAGATGTTGTGTGCTTATGTTGTATGGCTCAGTGGCGTCGAAACCTTTGTTCATGTCAGCCCCCCCATACAGGTGCACTAGTAGTTGGAAATAGAGATAAGAATAGTTAGTTTCCTTGTTAGTTTGGTTTACTTACTTGAAGATGTATTCCATCTAATAGAAATAAGTTTCCTTAGAAATAGAGATTGTTTATTAGGGTCAAGTCGGGTCGTCCCTATAAAAGGGATAGCATGCATGCATTATCAATCAAGCAAGAAAGCTGAATTAATTTAGTCTCCCTCCTAAGGTTCTATCATCCCAGTCTATGATCTAATCTCTTATCCCACAAAGTCAACGCCGCACGGGCTTCTTCCTAGCGGTGTTTACCCCCTTATGAACTAAGGTTTGTGACATATATTTTGCAAAACATATTTGTATACATTATGTGTGTATTGTTGGAGTATATCGATTCCGAAGACGACTGCAACGCTCGAGATTCACATGAAATCATACAACCATAAATCACCCAAGGTTCACATAAAATCATAAAACACCCGAGATTCACATGAAATCATACCTCCAGGGGGAGAGTCCGACCCCTAGGGCCACGACATGGCGAAACCGTACCCCAAGGGCACTGCGCTCGGCAAAACTGTGCCCCAAGGGCACGGACGTGCTAGGTCTAGCCCCTAGGGGACCAAATTTCACACATGGCGCGTGAGGGGAAGTCTGCCCTCTAGGGCACGATGGAGGTGGAGTCCGGCCCTCTGGGGACCAAACTTTGCTAGGTGTCACCACCGACAGCTCCGTGATGCCATTTTTAACATTGCAGCTATGAGAGGGGCTAAATTTGGCATTACGCCCAGCAACCGTACCATATCAGACGAAAACTCGGTTTTTCCTACCATGACGACTATTTACATCGAGGGGCTTGCCTGCTGAATGCGTTATGTGTGTGTTTTATCTCTCTATGTTCATCACAAGATCACCTATGTCGTTCTTCGACGTCATCCCTATTGTTCGGTGATGAGGATGGACATTAGTGATCGTCGCTGAGCTGATCAAATCTAACGAGAAACGGTGTGTAAGACGAGTTACGGTTGCTGAAGACTCAACAAAAATTAACCTTAGGTGCAAATGTCCAGAGCGGTTGCTAGGGGGCTACTAGTGAGGCCTCAATCGGCGTCAAGCATTAAACTAAAGAGGCTTTAGGATGCTTTCCTTATGGTGGTTTACCAACCTTGTCTACCTGTCGAGCTGGGAGCATCATTGGTGCACTGGTGGATCGGTAGCGGGAAGCCTATGCTTTGAAGATGTTTCCAACGAGTCTAATAGGGAAATGGGTATTGGGCCTGGCCCATGTAACTGAGTTGTAAACGAGTTTGTTTGGACTCACGAGTTTGTTCGGACTCGGTAGCGTATAAGTTCCGAAACTATGCACTATCAGACGATTATCGAAAAAAAGAATACAATCCTGTAACTCAACTTTCCCCTCCATGTTCTTACAACATCTCCTTCTGTTCGTCCGAATGTTGCTTGAATTCATCTGATTCTCCAATCTGGAATACTATCGGCTATGAGTACACGACAACTTGGTATTAGAGCTTGTTCGGTTCGTCGGTGGTTCCCTGTATTCTCACGATCTTGATCGGTGAAATCCCGAGGGAAGGTTAGAGATTGCCTTGTGCAATTGATGTAATCCCCAGCCCTAGGTTTGGTCAGCTTAGAGTGGGAACACCACGGTTCTGGCTAAGCAAGGAGTCCAGGTCTGTCAAGTGGTGGCGACAATGGAAGGAATGGAAGCGAGGTTAGTCGAGTTGTGGAAATCGGAGATGAAGATGATGCGGGGGGAGATGAACTCTCACATGGCGGTGGTAGATCAATGATTGGACCAGCAGGGGGCGAGAATGGACGATATGCAAACAAGGGTGACCATGATAATGGAATCAATCGGGAGGGTACAACAAGAACAAGTATCGGTGGCGAAGACACTCAAGATGGAAGCACCGCCTCGACTGGTGATTCCAGCCAGAGATGAAGCGGGAATAGTGTGAATGAAACCTGGTGAGTCTGCGATTTAGCAGGCAGCACTACATGTGATCCCTCCAGCACCGAATCCACCTCAGGTACAATTTCCTCCCCTCACACCAGTGATTTCAGATGTACAGGAGACAAGTAGAGGGCCTCAAGATCAAGGTAGGAGAAACTAGATTTCCCAAAATTTGATGGCACTAATGTCAGAATCTGGGTTGATAAGTGTCAAACATTTTTTTGCAATGTATATGATCCCGGAAGGATTTAAGGTAGCAACAGCTACAATATACATGAATGACAGTGCGACGCATTGGTACCAAGCTTACAAGGTAGCTCATGGGTGGCATGATTGGGAGCAGTTCCGGGATGCAGTGGTTTTGGAATTTGAAGGAAATACGCAAAGAGACATGATCAGAGAACTATTGCTTCTAAAACAAACTAGTTCTGTGGAAGACTATAAGAGAAAGTTTGATGCGCTGGTATATTAGATTTGGTTGTATGACCACAGCATCGGGGGGTTGATGTTAGTCACCAGATTTGTTTTCAGATTAAAAGAGGAATTGAGGGCGGTGGTAGAAATACAGATGCCAACCACAGCGACAATGGCTGCCACTTTTGCATATGTACAAGAAGGTGTAGTAGAGAGGACCAGAAAATATATGCACATGAATAGAGGCTCTGGATATAATGCTAACTCAGGAAGGAAGGAAGAGAGTGGTAAAAGAAATGATGTCAGTCAGAGTTCAAGCTTTGAAAAAGGGGAATTATGGAAGGCCAGGCAATTGAAGGATTATAGAAGGGCCAATGGGTTGTGTTTTAGGTGTGGGGACAAGTACTCACCAGCACACAAGTGTCAAAAGGCAACCCAGGGACAAATTCAAGCTATTCAAACTCAAGAAATCATGTCAGATGATGTCCTTGATGTAGTGGTTGCAGAAGAAGAAGAGGAGGAGGTAGATATGCACTTATCCTTGAATGTTGTTTCAAGGTCAGACCACCTTAAGACCATCAAAATAAGAGCTTTGGTACAAGCTCAGATCATGTTAATGCTGATCGACTCTGGAAGTTCACACAGTTTTGTCAATTCAGAATTGGTGAAATGAGTCAAGGGCAAACCTGTGACAGTCAAAACAGTGGCAGTCAAGGTGGCGAATGGAGAGATGTTGTACAGTGATCAAGTGATGTTTGGAATGAACTAGTGGGTACAGGGTAACACTTCCCAACATGACATGAAGGTTCTGGATTTGGGAGGGTATGATGCCATTCTTGGGGCTGATTGGCTAAAGAAGTGTGGAGTCATGAAATGTCATTGGAAAGAGAAGTGGGTGGAGTTTGAATACAAAGGCAACACCATTAGATTGCAAGGTATTATAGAACCAGACAATTCCGTAGAACTTCAGGAGATCTCAGTTGAGAAAGTGGAGAAATGTTATAAGGGAAACGAGATTTGGGCCACAGTAGTGTTGGAGAAATCTCAGGAGCAGACTCAAGATGAAATTCCAGAGGCAGTTCAATCTATTCTGCTTAGTTATGAGGATGTTTTCCAGGATCCTAAGACTTTACCACCTCAGAGGGTGTATGATCATGTCATCACCCTATTACCTGGAACTATCCTAGTGAACAACCGTCCATATAGGTATTCTCCACTACAAAAAGACGAAATTGAACGCCAAGTGACAGAGATGATTCAAGCTGGACTGGTGACTCCAAGTCTCAGTCCTTTTTCCTCTCCAGTCATGCTTGTGAAGAAAAAAAGATGGTAATTGGAGATTTTGTGTCGATTACAGAAAGTTAAATGCAATAACTATAAAAAGTAAGTTCCCAATGCCAATAGTGGATGAATTATTAGATGAATTGGTTGGCACTATTTTTTTTCTCTAAATTGGATCTAAAATCTGGGTTTCATCAGATTCGAATGAATGAACAAGATGAACATAAGTCAGCCTTTAAAACTCATCATGGGCAATTCCAATTTAGGGTTATGCCATTTGGGTTGACAAATGCTCTAGCCACTTTTCAGTGTTTGATGAATTCAATTTTTTGCACCTTATATTAGGAAGTTCATATTGGTCTTTATGCATGATATCTTGATATATAGCCAGAACATGACAGATCACCTGAACCATTTGAGTATAGTTCTTGAGACACTGAGGCAGCACAAGTTGGTTGCAAAACGAAGTAAATGTAGCTTTGCTCAAAGAAAATTGGAGTACCTTGGGCACATTATCTCTGATCAAGGCCTTGCTACCGATAATACAAAAACTAAAGCCATGGAACTGTGGCCTGTTCCTGGAAATATCACCGAGTTAAGAGGATTCTTGGGACTCACTGGATACTACAGAAAGTTTGTTCGTCATTATGGAACTTTAGCCAAACCTTTAACTGTGTTATTGCAGAAGAAGGGGTTTCAGTGGAGTGTGGAAGCACAACAAGCATTTGATCGGTTGAAGGAAGCGATGAGTCAAACTCCAGTGCTGGCGTTGCTGGATTTCCAACAACCATTCACTATCGAAACTGATGTGTGTGATAAGGGAATAGGCACTGTACTTAGTTAGAATGGGCATCCAGTCACTTTCTATAGCAAGGCTCTCGGGGTCAACAACCAAAAGCTATCCATATATGAGAAAGAATTCTTGGCCGTCATGATGGCAGTGGATAAGTGGAGACAATACTTGCAACGAGGACCCTTTACCATCAAAATAGATCATAAAAGCTTATGTAACTTAGAAGATCAAGTATTACATTCTGACTTACAGAAAAAAGCCATGACCAAGTTAATTAGGTTACAATATAAGTTTCAATACAAAAAAGGTGAACATAACAAGGTGGAAGACGCCTTGTTCTGAGTTGGGCATCTCAATCACATCCAAGCAATATCAGCAACTCAACCCTTGTGGATCCAAGAAGTCATAAATTCTTATGAAGTTGACACCCAGGCTCAGGAGCTCTTGATACAGTTAGCAGTGGCTGGTACTTCTGAACAAGGATACTCCTTGAAGGAAGGAATCATTCGACATCATGGAAGGATTTGGGTCGGATCTAATGCAGGACTTCAAACGAAACTGATCCGAGCATTTCACACCTCACCAATTGGAGGACACTCGGGTATCCAAGCAACTTATCAAAGGCTTAGAAAATTGTTCAGCTGGTAAGGACTCAAGTAGGATGTTGAAAAATTTGTTAAGTAGTGTGTGATTTGCCAGCAAGCTAAGCATGAAAATTGTAAACTTCTAGGGTTGTTATGCCCACTGCTTGTACCCGAGGGAGCTTAGCAATATTTAACACTAGATTTCATTGAAGGCTTACCCAAGTCTGAAGGTTATAATGTTGTATTAGTTGTGGTGGATCGGTTTACAAAGTATGCATATTTTTTTCCACTCAAGCATGATGAGGACATCGACCCTAAGGATGCAACCACTATTTCGACCCGCTGCACTGCATCCTTTACTTCAACTACATCTTCCCCAATTGGACTTTCGGCCACTGCAATGCCATATTACCCAATTGGACCGTGCTAGTTCTACTCCTATGAGCTGAGCTCCGTCTACATGCCATGGCACTGCGTCTACATGTCATGGTACTGCGTTTACATGCCATGGTGCTGCGTCACCAATTATTGGCCCACTGGTTATGTAATGTATGGGCCGACTTGGCCGCAAGGTAGTCAGAGTCGAGATCCCGAGTCGGATCGATTTGCCTCGGTAGGATCAGAATCGTAATGTCGAATCGTAGAATCGGCGATTCTACTGGTTGTAAAATACACATATTTAACATCTATCTTTGTAAGTTTGTATGATTGTTATATGGTTTACCACTTGCATGTTCCTTAAAATTAGCTAGACATACTCCGGGAATAAAATAGCTTATCATTATCAAGCTCAAGATTGCTCATGCCATAATATAGATATTTGTACTAGCATTACCACCTTGATACAATATTTTGCATGCTCCTTGTTTATTTATAGTTTCATTCTCGAAATTAATATCAACAAATTTTGCTCTAAAACAAAATATCGACAAAGCACGGCCTTTAAAAAAATTGCCCTAAGTCTCTACGAGTAGGATCGGCGGTGAGATTTGGATCGACAGTGTCGTGGGTTAAAGAGAACCGTAAGACTCTAAGAGTAGGATCGCGATCCTACCTACCTTGAGTAGGATCGGATCGGTGATAAGACTTGGATCGACAGTGTCGTGGGTTAAAGAGAGTCGTAAGACTTTAAGACTTGGATCGCGATCCTAACTACCTTGCTTTGGCCGACTTGGCCCATAAGGCTCATGTGCTGGCCGACCACCCTAGGGGGGCCCGTACTGTTCACATGAATAGTACCATGAACAGTACCACTGCCCTAGGGTTCCCAACTCCTGGCCGTCCTCCTCATAATAGGAGCTACCGCCCTTTTGAAAAATTCGGGTTTTGTTGATTGAAGTTTAGCTTTGGTACTTTATACTTTGTCCTCTTGTTCGGCAAGATCAACAGCGACATTGTTCTTCAAAACCCCACTTATCAATACATTCAATTCATATTCGCAATTTCAGATTGCCTATTTATCTTGTTCTTGTGTGCTTCTTCAGTTTATGCAGGAATTGATCTTCATGATTAGGTCAACCGGGTATTCATGCATGGTTGATAACGACTTGTCGATTAGTTCAGCGATTGTGTGGTTTCGAGCCTTGCAAGTTCGTAGCCAGGATCGCGAGAGTTGAGCGACTACTACCAAACTTACCTTCTCATCGAAAGATCGGGCCAAAACAGGACCTTTGTGGTTCATCAAAGCATCCTTTCACAGCTGTGCAAGTGGCAAAGTTATTTCTCAACAACATAGTCAAGTTACATGGCATTCCCCGAACTATTACCTCTGATCGAGATCGGATCTTTACTAGTTCAATGTGGAAGGAAATGTTCAAGATTTTAGATACTAAATTGTAGATGAGCACAGCATACCACCCTCAAACTGATGGTCAAAGTGAAAGAGTTAATCAATGTCTTGAAATGTACTTAAGGTGCGCTGTACAAGAGACTCCAACCAAATGGCACCAATGGCTGTCTTTAGCTGAGTATTGGTACAATACAAGCTATCACTCAACTCTAGGGTGTACTCCCTTCAAGGCTCTATATGGGGTGGAACCACATTATGGTCTTTTGTCCGATCTATCTACTACAAGCAATACCGTGGTGGCAGATATCCTGGCTGAGAGGGAAGCTTACTCTACATTTCTGAAACAACAGTTAGCAAGAGTCCAGCTTCGGATGAAACAATATTCTAACCAAAATCGGTCCTTGCGTGAATTTCAAGTCGGTGAGAAAGTTTTCCTGAAGCTTCAACTATATGCTCAGTCTTCGGTGGTGAATCGTCCTTTTCTGAAATTGTCGTGCAAGTATTTTGGACCATACACCATTCCGGCAAAGATTGGCACAACAGCCTACAAATTGGAACTTCCTGAAGGAGCTTTAGTTCATCCGGTGTTCCATGTTTCGCAATTGAAACCCCATGTGCCCGATCAGACTCTAGTCTTCGCTTCGCTTCCACAGCCAGTGGATTTTTCAGTAAGGGATATTCAACCAGAGGCAATCGTTGACAAGAGATTGGTTAAGAAGGGAAATGCGGCGCATGTACAGGTGCTGATTAAGTGGACACATCTTCCAGCAGAAATGGTGACCTAGGAATATTATGATGTATTGCGCACAAGGTTTCCAAAGGCTTCAGCTTGGGGACAAGCTGCTACTGGAGAGGGCAGCAATGTCGAGCTGGGAGCATCATTGATGCACTGGTGGATCGGTAGCGGGAAGCCTATGCTTTGAAGATGTTTCCAACGAGTCTAATAGGGAAATGGGTATTGGGCACGCCCATGTAATGGCGAGTTATGCGAGTTTGTTTGGACCCACGAGTTTGTTGGGACTCATGGCGTATAAGTTCCGAAACTGTGCACTATCAGACGATTATCGAAAAAGAGAATACAATCCTGTAACTCAACTTTCCCCTCCCTGTTCTTACAACATCTCCTTCTGTTCGTCCGAATGTTGCTTGAATTCATCTGATTCTCCAGTACGGAATACTACTGACGACGAGTACACGACACTACCTTTGACGTCGTTGGTTCTAAGTGAGGACCCTTTATTATTTACCCTCTATTTGTTTTCACGTGTGTTTTGTTTCATGACTTTTCACATATACTGGTTTGTGATCTCTTTAATTTTTCGACAATTCCTTATTGTGCTATGTTTCTACTGAATATGTCTTTTAGAGTATTAAAAAAAATAGGGTAGTGCATGATCTAATTTGTTGCAGGAGGGACATGTTCTTTAAGCTAAATCCAACCTATCCATATTTTTAGGTTTTCAAAAGTTTTTCCCTATGCTCTCCAATCTTTCATATATACCTATAGCAGTATCTAAACTAGTGATTCAGTGATTCTTAACCAATTTCCCCGGATCGGTTGCTCTTTTCTTTTTAGCTAGAACTGAATTGGTTGTTTTTCTAGAGTCTGAACCGGTTCTTCTTCTTTTTTTGGCAAAAAAAAAGTTTCATCACATCTTAGCTTAGCTCTCAACGACAACACACGTGGAGCATGCTTTTATATTGTTTTGTTTCACATATTGAATTGTTAGGGACAATGAAAGGTGCTTCTGAGAGATGATCCAATGGGTTGTGCCAGCAGGGCCAACACAAAGTATGGTACTGTTGGTCCGGCCTAGGCACGACACGACATAGCCCACCACCTAAACAGGCCATATTGGCCTGGCTCGACGCATCGTGCCGTGTTTGGGTCGCGACATCAACCTAGGCACAGCTCTGGATAGCACGACTCGAATCCCCTCCCTCTCCCCCTCCACCCCTTGACCAAACACTAGAGACCAGGCCAGCTCCTCCCCCCCCCTCCGACATGTACACCCACCCGTCTCCCCCTCCCTCCTCCTCACCAACAATGAACACATCCCCGCCCAAGTGCACGACCGTGTCTCCCCCTCCCTCCCCCTCACCGACAATGAACACATCCCCGCCCAAGTGCACGACCGTGTCGCCCTCATCTCCAAGGTCCTCTCCAAGCACCGGGCAGCCGCCCGCCGGCTCTCCCTCTTCCCTTCCCTCCGCAACATCTTCGCCGAGCTGGACAGCTAGCTCAGGTCTCCCGCCCTCAACAACCTCTGCGAGATGGACATTG
Organism: Phyllostachys edulis; assembly: GCA_036346405.1. Classification (NCBI taxonomy): domain Eukaryota; kingdom Viridiplantae; phylum Streptophyta; class Magnoliopsida; order Poales; family Poaceae; genus Phyllostachys; species Phyllostachys edulis. The sequence goes on from CM070561.1 coordinate 75,379,525, forward strand.
CTGTCGGCCACAACGAGGAGATCTGCCCCTCCTTTGCCCGGCAGCGCCCAGATCTAACCGGATTTGAGATGTCCCCGCTAAGGTAGCCATAACGCGACGATGGCCTCGACGAGGGGTTGCGGTGGGATGCCGAGATGGGCTAAACGGGCCTACCTTGAGCTGTTGGGCTAAACGTGCCCGGGCCGACACAACATGGCCTATGAGCTCAGCGTGTCGTGTTTGAGTCTGCGGCTGAGCCCACGAGCCAGCACAACATGATCCGTTTAACATGCCGGGCCAAACAAACCGTGACTAAACGGGCCCACGCCGTGCTGTGATGCGCATTTAGCCACCTCAAGTGCTTATGAAACGTACTAATGTAAATTGTGTGCTACACAATTCGTTCAAGCAAACACCAACTTAGACCATCATACATTTGACTATGCAAGTAGTCAAATAAACTCTTGTATCATCCAATTAAAAAAAACTCTTACATCATCTTATTTTCTGATAATCTAAACAACCAATCAAGCCACTTATTTGCGATGCGCCTGAACTATAGATGTGTAATGCTAATCAAACTAATATTTAGATCGATCGTAGTGCTAATCAAACTTATTTGCTTGTAATCACCTCTCAATTCATCGCCAACCAAACACTACCACCCTTAATAGCCCAAACCGGACTAAGCAGTCTAGCCACAAAATCTCGTGATCGGGAAAAAAAATCCATCCGTCAACCGATGGCGAATTTTTTATTTAATCCTTTTTTTAATTATATTTTAAAGTTAACCCCTCGCCAACTTTATTTCCAAATTTGACCCCTTTGGTCACGCCACCACCCGTGGCGCGACAAAACCATATTGTCACACCACCACCCATGGCGTGACAAAACATGCCACGCAAGCCCTCGGCCGCACGCCGTGCCAGCGTGGAGGGCTTGCGTGGCATCTGTCACGCCATATGACATGGCGTGACAAAGCTTCCTGTCACGCCTCTCTACATGGCGTGACACTGGGCACTTAAAAGTGCCAGCGCAACCCATTTTCCCCATCTCTTCATCCGACCTCTCTACCTCCCGCACCCGCGTCTCTACCTCCATGGCGTCCTCCACGCCGCCGGTTCCTCCGCTTGCCGCCTCCCCTCCACCGCCGGTTCCTCCCACCGCCGCCGCTTGCTGCGCTAGGTCCTTCCGTTGCCTCGCCCCTCCCGTCGTAGGGTCGTCCCACCGTCATTGCGCTCCCTCTTTGCCTCCCCTTGTTGGGTCCTCCCACCGTCAGGTACCTCTCCTCCTTTCTCCCTACTCTCCCTACCCACTGCTCTGCGATGACACTGATGGATGCTGAGAGCTTGTGGTCATCTGGGTTAGATTATATGGGTATGTTGGATGTGCGAGCTAATGACCGTGATAAAAGAAAATATGACGATGCATGAATGTATTTGGTTGGCTCAAAATGATGTGTTCTTGATTGAGCACAACAACGGTGGGGAAAAAGGGTGGGCTACCTTAGTCGTTCTTGATTGGCTTTGGAAAATGGCCAACATGCTATTGATGCAATGGCCGACATGATGGTGAATTGATAATTCTGTGTATTTAGGATTTATTGTCTTATATGTTTACATCTATGTGCTGTTGATATATGTGCACATTTGTGAATTTGGCATAGAAACAAAATAATGAACTGATACATTTGTTGTTTGCATTAAAATAGTTAAATTTGAAGTTACCTACTGGGCCTAGTTGCACAATAATTACTAAATTCTAATTGGCGTTCTCCATGTGTTCAAAATTTGATGGTCAAATCAGAGAAAGAAGTCATTTTCATGCATCTTTAATTGTCAAATTGCTACTATAGACAGGCTTATCTTGAGAATGTTCTCATGAAGGCCGAACCCACAATGTGGTTCATTCCATTACCCTTTCACATGTTTTACATCACGAGAAGATTTGTTTCATGCATGCACAAGACATTCTACATGAGCGCTAATTGATATCTGTGGACATTGATGTGTCATAGAGTTTTCTCCGGATAGAACATCGGGAGGGATATAGACTCTTGCACGCTTGAAATCATAATTTGCTTTATTTTAGTGATGTGTTATATCCTTCTAGGAGAAAAAAATGGTTGATATAGTGAGTATTATAGCTCTACAAAGTGGCATATTATTAGAGAAAGCCTTTCACTATATAGAGAACTCGGTGGTTTTGACTCTTGATTTTAATAGTAGTTATCATCTTTCTTCATCATTGTCATGCTAGTTAACATGACCCATGTTGCTAATTGCTCATTCTAATCATGTCTTATGGTATCAAAATTTAGGATACCAAAAGGCATTCTTGCCAAAACATGATGTTAGGTTAGAAACAATTGAGAATGTATAATTAAAAAACCCGTCGTTGTTACGAAAATAATCAAGTGTAATTAAAGAAATGAAATATAAATTTGAAGGGAAAAATGTGACTTACCTCCTTTCTACATATAAGATTTCCCGAGCAGTGGTTAAGTAGCACTCGGCGTGTAGCTCTGGCGTGCCAGAGCAAAGTCTGGGCATACTCGAGAATGAGCCTAAGCGGTCCCAAACACGTGGTTTGGGCGGTCTCGAGAACGAGATCTCGGCGTGCACAGGCACGTGGATCCAAGGTAGCGTGGAGTCGCACTTTCGAGGCAAGCTCGGCGGTCCCAAACACATGGTTTGGGCGGTCTCGAAACGGGATCTCGGCGTGGTGAGCACGAGAGACTCGGGTAGTCTTGAGTTTTGGATCTTTTGCATCTCCTTTCTTGGTGTTATTAGTCCCTTGTGTATGGCCTAACACACGAAGTCATTGTGAAACGACCGTTAATTATGCATATGTTTGTCTTAGTCAAGCGCTAGCTTGTCTCGTGAAACCGAGCTTTTGTTATGTCAATGTTGATTGTGATATTTACGTACTTGCGGTATTTCGTTCATATGGCATGCGATCTTGACTTTGCAATATTTTGTTGGATGTAGATGGGCAAAGTTATGCGTGTATTTCTTGGTGGGGCCATTAGCCAAGCTGGAAGTTACACGACTTGGTGACATGGAAGCGACCGTCCTTTTCTTTCGTGAATCACTGGACTTTAAAACTCTTGTGACTAGGATTAAGTCGATATTTGGATGTGATGAGTCCGGGGTCATTGTTAGAATGCAAGGACGATATGACGCAGGGCTGGGTTCTAAGATGCACGCCTTTTTGGTGCCAATCCCGTCTGCCGATGATTGGGACATGTACAAGGAAATTATGCTCGCATCTCAGGTCCGGGCGTTGGAGGTGGCGATAGAAAGGACAATCGTTGTTCAGGATTTGCCAAACAATTTGGATGTGGTGAATGGCAACACGGAGGAACAAGACCCCGCTGCCCATCATTCGCGAGCCCCCCAATGGAAGAGCGACCTTTCGAAGAGTTCGTTAGCGTGAGTCGTACCAACCATGGCCCCCCTATCGGTGGATCTGCTTGTATCTTCCCATAGCGTGTTATTGACCATGTGGTGATTTCAACGGCAACAGTAATGAACAACGAGCTTGAGGAGGAGTTGTTTCGCGATGGAACAACCCGTGAAGAGGAGTCTGACGAAGGATGGAGCTCGACCGAACATGAGGCTCCCGCACCTCTTTCCTCCTTAGAGGAAGGCATGGTTCTTCGCAGTGTAATGGGTGAGGTCCCATCGGTGCATTTTTTCGATGATGTCAGTATGGTTGATAAGGCGGTTTATGCTAATGGGTTGAGGAGTAGGGATGGCACTGTAGACCCGAAGAATGACATAATACGGAAGAACTTGTTGTTTCCAACCATGGAGGATATGAAGGTTTGGCTGCAAGAATACTCAGTGCGGCACCATCGTCCGTTCATAGTGCAACACTCTGATGTGAACAAAAGGTACACCGTGAGGTGTGAAAGGGGGTGCGGATGGAAGGTATGGGGCTACAAAACAAGGAACAACTATTGAAAAATAGCGAATGTGAAGCAGCCTCACACTTGTGGGACCGCACAAGTGTCCGGGGAGCACCTACAGGCGATCGCAAATTTTATTGCTAGGCATATTATGGCGGTTGTGTCTGTCAATCCTGATGTGTCCGTCGCCACCCTCATCGAGGTTATCTACGGGTTCATTAAGTACAGTGTGAAGTACGGGAAAGCACGGAGGGCAAAGTAGAGAGCGATGCACTTATTGTGGGGTGATTGGAAGGAGGCTTATGGTTTGCTTTCTCGAATCCTAACCGCTATGCAGGCCAAGAATCCAGGCATGGTGTTTCACCCTTGGCACAACAACCGTATGGAACTCGATGGAGGGGTTATGAAACATGTCCTTGGGTGGGTGTATTGGTCCTTTGGGCAATGCATAGAGGCCTTCAAACATTGCAGGTTTGTCTTATCTGTTGACACTACATTCTTGACGGGGAAGTACTATGGTGCCTTGATGCTCGTCGTGGGTATTGATGCGGAGGACCAGCTGATTCCATTAGCATTCGCATTGATAGAGAGTGAGAACAATGCAAGCTCGTAATGGTTCCTGGATATAGTTCGTCTACGCCTCGTTGGGCCTGAACGACAGGTTTGCATCGTCTCGGATAGGCACCGTGACATTCGAGCATTGTGAAGAAGCGGACTTAGCGGACACGGATGTCTTTGTATAGGTGGTGCATCGTCATTTAGCGACTAATTTCTTTAAGCAATGCGGCAGGAAGATCTCACCAAAAAGTTCAAGTCAACAGCGGATGCTTGGAGAAGAGGAAGTCAAGGTCAAGTTAGCGGAGTGAGGGACCGCCCAATGAGCGGGTAAGTCATGGTTGGACGAGATCTTGCAGCAAAAGGAGAAGTGGGCACAGGCATACGATAAAGATGGCTGTCGGTATGGAATGATGACAACGAACATCTCGGAGGTGTTCAACAACGTTATTAAGGGCATCTGTGCGATGCCAATATCTGCTATCTTGGAGTACTCGTTTCGAAAGACCAACAAGTACTTTGTGGATCGGTGGACCCGAGCAAGGGATGCATTCAACGCCGGCGAGCGTTGGGGTGTGGCTGCGCCAAGCACCTAGCTATCGTGGAGGCCGAGTCATGCAATCAGGAGGCGGAGGAATACAATCCCATTGAGCATATATCGCCGTCGAGGCGGTAGGGGCACATTAACGAGGCGAACGTTACGGTGGCGGAACCATAGAGTGAACTCCGACCGAGGGAGATCAGCTTGCATGGTCTCGGCGTTGTTGCATGTCCCATGCTCTCCGTCATCATCACTGTCGCGTCGCGGTGTAAATCACCTTACCTTCGTTGCGTCCGAATTCTCGAAGCAAGCCACGATGCGAGACTTGGGAGAAGCGATTGAGCCTTACCTAGATCTCGCATTGGCCACGTGCGTGGGGAGGAATACATTCGGCGTAACAATGATGAACAAGCGACGCGGTCGAAGGAAGTGGAAGAGGCTTCGTAATGACATGGACCTCTCACAGCAAGGCGGTAGGGACATGTACTCTCTAGGGGACTTCAGCGGCGCAAGAAGACCTGCAGTGCTCGAGTGCCACGAGCACGGACACACAAGGGCAAAGCACGTCAGTCGGGATTCCCAGCTACGCAGGGTCAAGCGGCGGCGCTCATGTGTCGCCCCACTTGCTTGAGGTATCCAATGCTGTTGTTCCGCAAAAATGGTTGTTCTTTACGTATATAGTACTTTCATTTGCATTTCACATATTGTTTTGAACGTCATGTGTACTTACTGATATAGTATTTTCATTTGCATTTCACATATTGTTTTGAACGTCATGTGTACTTACTGATATAGTTCACTCATTTGCATTCTCTACATTGTTTTGTACCTCACGCGATCGTACAAAATCCTATCTATGTCTGAGGATCTTTGCAAAGACAGCGTATACGCATTGCTCCTCTCGGCGTATGATGACGACCACCGCGTTGCTCCTGTGCGTCATGTTATTCCAAGCGTTGTTATGAAGTCTATTTTAATTCACAACTTTAAATCTCGTCGTCTTTTCGCATTCAATTCTTCGCGTAGTAAGGCATCCAACAACATGACAAAAAACGAGTTCTGGAAGTTTATGGTTTGGTCTACGACCACAAACCTATGATTCCAGTATGATGTCTACGCACCACCTATCATTCCACTACGATGTCTACGCACCACATATCATTCCACTAGGATGTTTACGCATCTTTCATCAGCGGTACTGTCTAGCATATGTGCATAATTGTGCCTCATGTTGTACCACACAATCCACATATTAGGATGGTGTTATATCTATTTACTCTCAGTTAAAAGGATGGTGTTATATTTGGTTACGTAGAGAGGTCTCTATTTTCAAGTTGTGCATTGTTAAATGTTACATGTACATGGTCTTATGCATCACTGTATCTTCAATTGTTTTTGATCTTTCAAAACGAAGTCCCTTTGTTGGCTCCAAATCTATAAATCCAAATGGAATACAAATAAACGGGAATTAGCCCCTGTCACGCAGTGATAAGACCAAAGGAGACAGCTTTGCGTAGTGACAAGACCACACTGGGTAGCTTTGCGTAGTGATAAGACCAAAGGAGACAGCCTTGCACAGTGACAAGACCAGGCGAGGCAGCTTTGCACAGTGATAAGACCAAAGGAGACAGCTTTGCGCAGTGACAAGACCACACACACGGGGCAGCTTTGCGTAGTGATAAGATCAAAGGAGACAGCCTTGCACAGTAACAAGACCAGACGAGCCAGCTTTGCGCAGTAATAAGACCAAAGGAGTCAGCTTTGCGCAGCTTAGGGTTTAGGTTTAGGGTTAGACTTTTCAGACCGATAAGACATCACTCTGCAAAGCAAGACATGACTTCTCTCTACAAAGTAAGACGTGACAATACTATGCCTCGCCAGCTTTTCAGATGGACATGACAACACTCTACCTCCTCAGCTTTTCAAAACTAAAAGACAGGACTTTGCATGAAATTAACCACACCATGCCAACCATGGGGCTTATAAAAGGGGGTTGAACCAAACCCAACACTACACAACACTACACAATACATACCCAGTTATGGACTCTTCGGCAAACTTCTACGCGAGGATGTTGCAGAAGCAAAAGTGGCTTAAGTAAGAAGAAAGCGGCTACAATACTCAGATTTTTCAATGAAAGATGCTTGATACCACCATGTTTTCGATCCGCGGTGTGTGTGGCTAACCGCAGAGATCATTGATCCACACACCGGACACCGTGCGGGCACTACCTCGTAAGCGTATTTTTAGCGCATCAATTTTCCTCTCCCAACGTTGAATTTCTTAAATTTTAACTTCATCATGCGTAATGGCGGCCGAGATGCGCCGCCACTTCTTCCGATGGATCGGCGGCGGAGATGTACGATAGGGCATTCATCGGCGAAGTACATCTTTGAACTACTCGGTGCGGGCCGAAAACTTCGTGCGGTGGAAACCTTACGTACCGGACCCTGTTGAGGAGGCACTGAAGGAGCCCAGTACTCGCCCGGGCGTAATCCATATCGACGACATGAGTTATGAAGAATTTACATCCTTATTACGTTTTTCACTGTACGGTGTACTTACATCATAGAATCGCAGGACATGGACGACTTCGACATACCAGCCCAACGTGGATAGTCCCGCGACAAGGGCAAAGGAAAGGCTCATGCGGCTGAGCTCGGCCACCACAGCGTATCTAGTCACCCGGGCGTAATCCATATCGGTGATGTGAATTATGAAGAATTTACATCCTTCTTACGATTTTCACTATACAGTGCACTTACATCATGGAATCGTAGGACATGGGCGACTTGACATACCGGCCGGCGTGGGCGATCCGTGACAAGGGCAAGGGAAAGGCTCGTCTTGGTGAGCCCGGTCGTCACGGCAGATCTGATCGCCGGCGTAATTAAATATCGACGATGTGAGTTATGAAGAATTTACATTCTTCGACGATTTTCACTATCTGATGCACTTACATCATGGAATCGCAGGACATGGGCGACTTGACACACCACCGGCGTGGAGAGTATGGCGACAAGGGAAGGGAAGGCTCATTCGGCCAAGAGACCGGTAGGCGTCGTTAAATAGGACACTCTTTGTCAAATTATCGGTTAAATGCGTGCATGATTTGTATTGTCTGACAGTCATTAGTAGTAGTCCCCGTCTATCGCCATATTTTTTTACTATCCCTTAAAGGCATGTATACTTACATGGTCAGGATGCTTGTGTCGCGATGTCTAGTAATAGTAGTGAGGATGACTAAAGCAATTAGCGAACCATCATGCCATGTGACTACGTGTAGCGTGTACATTCATGATTCTAATGTAGTTACGGTTACGTGTCTCGCTAAGCTATCAAAGTAAGCCTATATTGCAAGTATGCCTCTTCTAGTGGAATCCCGAAAAGAACCATTCGCACCGACATCGAATCCTCGATGCTTTAGGGCATTTTCATAATCAACGTGGCGTTCTCGGCCCTTCAATCATAATACGCATAAGCTTCATAAAATACGACATCGACTACCGCCTATATCGGCGTATATGTTCAGACGACTTCATCGAGGAGAGACTCCCTGGCACATCGTAATATCACTTACCTTTCTACTTACAACTCATTACTATTTCAATCGTCCTCACAAAATTCTACAGAAATTTAGCGCACTACAACAATATATGATGATCACAAAATGTTATTGCGAGTCTGACAAATTCCGTACCCTTGATATTTTACAAAAATAACAAACAGACCAACCAACCTCGTCGTAACACTTTTATTTTCAAAATAAATAACATCATACAATCAGATTTGCTAAATGTAATTAACCTACAAAATGTAATATTCATTACAACACAATTGTGTCTACGCATCTTTCATCAGCGGTACTGTCTAGCATATGTGTATAATTGTGTCTCATATTGTACCACACAATCCACATATTAGTCATTTTTTTCAGGATGCATTATGTATCACTTCTGGAACACGCTCTGGAAATATTGTAAAGTGTCAAAGGTTTTCAAAGCACAAAAAGATTATATGTCCATATATCTATTTACTCTTAGTTAAAATGATGATGTTATATTTGGTTACGTAGAGAAATCTCTATTTTCAAGTTGTGCATTGTTAAATATTACATGTACATAGTGTTATGCATCACCGTATGTTCAATTGTTTTTAATCTTTCAAAATGAAGTCCCTTTGTTGGCTCCAAATCTATAATTCCAAACGGAATACAAACAAACTGGAATTAGCTCCTGTCACGCCGTACTAAATGGCATGACAATCGGACTCTGTCACGTCAAACAAAAAGGCGTGACAAGTGCCACATGAACCCTCCTTGTTGGCCTTGCGCGCTGCCAAGGGCTTGCATGGCACCTTTTACGCCACGCCGTTAGTGGCGTGTGATTTTATTGCTTTCGCCGCGGGAGGTGGCGTGGCCAAAAATCGATTAGAAATAAAGTTGGCGAGAGGTTAACTTTAAAATATAATTAAAAAAAGCTTAAATAATAAAAAAAATTCACCGATGGCTGCTAAACAAAGAACAGCATGTGGGTGGTTTTTTTTTTCCCTTTCTTTTGCGCCGGCGAAGAAAAATATTTGCGATTGCAGTGGCGCGTGTGACGGCGACCGATCCCTGTGCACTCAGAAGACGGGATTTTTTCACTGCCCAACCCTCGATTCTAACATGTTCCATGTCTTATTCGATCCAATAATGATGTGCGAGTCGCTAATGCGCACGAATTAGCCCGCAATATATTTTTTTCTCCCTCTGCCCTCCCCCAATTGGGATTTCTTGGCGATGGACGGAGCCACAGCAATGGGGGCCAAGAACAGCGGCTAATTTTAGCCTGCCTCAGGGAGGGGAGGGAAGCCTGGGCGGCCACTCGCCCGCCTCCAAGAAACCGCAGCGATCTGTCTAATCGCAGTTGAATTTGATTGTTTTTGGTTCCAGGAACCAAATCGGTTTGGTTTCTTGGGCGGTGGGAGAAGGATAGGAGGATGCAGTGGGTGGGCCTGAGCCCACCGGCGCCGCCGCCGACGGCGGTGTGGAGGCGGAGGCCAAGAACCGCAAGGTGGCCGCGGGGGAGCTCGTCCGCGGCGCGTCAGGCGGCGGCTGCGTCGCTGTCGTCGGATGCGAACTCGAGCTCGAACTCGCCGGGGAGGGACGAGGAGAGGGAGGAGACCGCGCGGAAGGAGAAGGAAGAGAAGGCGGCGGCGTCCTTCTTGATGAGGAACCAGAAGTACGCCATGCTCAAGCAGCAGCTCGCCGTGGCCGCCCAATTCGAGGTACAATACAAGAATGAGACAGCACATTCATTTCTCAGGAGGCAAAAATTGCAATCGATCCATCTAAACTGGGGCTACCCGTTGACCGCAAATTGGAATTTGTTGCAGGATTACAAGGAGGCAGCGAGGCTGAGGGACTCGCTGAGGTCGTTCGAGGAGGAGGAGCCCGTCCTGCGTCTCCGCCGGTTGCTGAAGAACGCGGTCGAAGAGGAGAGGTTTGAGGTATTGTACTCATACATCACCATTATCGTTCTAGTGATGCTACAACTCTGGTATCTTCTAGTTGAATGTTGAAAATGAGAGGAAGTCTTAAGACAGTCACTTCAATAAGCATGCGCTCTCTACTCTCTACTCTATTCCATTCTCATGGTTGGAATTGTGCCTTCTCTATTCCAATCTCATGGTTTGAACTTTGAGTTGGATCAATACTTAGTGATCAATTTGTGCCACTTCACTGTTATAGACTTATAGTTATTTCAGTAAGTATTTATGTAGATTTTTTTTGTCTCGCTGGTCAACATTCTAGCAAACATATTTTCCTCATCTCTTAGTGTTCTATCCATCTTTATGAATTTTCTTTACATTCATGCTTCCCAGGATGCTGTCAAGTATAGAGATGAATTGAAAATTTTGGCTCCGCACTCCCTCCTCAAATGTTCTAGTGATGCTACAACTCTGGTATCTTCTTCTAGTTGAATGTGCTAGTTATACTACAACTCTGGCATCTCCTTTTCAATTTGTAAAGTACTACAGTTTCCTAGAAAACCATCTGGCTGTTTGAAAACTTCAGCTTCAGGAATCATTATCATTTTCTATGACAGTATTTGAGTGTTGAAAAATTCCCAGCTTGTTATGCGAGCAAGAATTCACCAGAAAACTTGGTCTCATGTGATTAAATATAGCTATGACAGGGAAAGAAAAATAAGAGACTAACAGGGTCAAGGTTTTCAGGAATGAAAATTGCACCCTTGGGCATCACCTTGGTCTCTCCACATGTTTTGACACTCATTTTTCTTTTTGAACAAAATCTCATCCTTTGCTGGTGTCGTGTCCACGGTCCTCCCCCCGTATATATTCAAGCATGCATGTAGAAAATGAAGACTAAAATATCCATTCTTTGGATGTGCTCTGGTTGATATGAAATTCATTGGACCATGCAATAACTTTGACTGCAACTTGCATTTTTAGTGGCTTGAAACCTGGAACAATTGACGGGGACATCTAATGATCTGGTTCTGCAATGCTATTTCATGTGTAGAACTTGAAATGGTTTTATTGCAATATATTGGAAGTTCTGATATTAAGTCCACCTATGAATCCTAGGTTTCCAGTAAATGGAGGACCGGGCATTGCTCGGTTGGCTAGCAGCGCCAGCGTGCGTGCAGCCCGCCTTGGTTCGAACCCAGCGCGCCTCACCGGGTGGGTGATTTTCGGAATAGTACACGCACACGTAGGTTCTTTCAATGGTTAAAACGCATGCCCGCGCTACGTAAGGTCTAAGCCTCCGCTCTAGATTATGCGTGTGTTAAGATCACACCCACGAGTGTGTGTGAGGGCGTGCGTGTGGTGTGTGTATGCGTGAGTGCGTCCGTCGTGTACTCTAAAAAAAAAGGTCTCCAGAAAATGATACGTGTTGGTTTCAGAGGATGACGCAGGGGCGAAAGAAGCTGGAGATGGGACTCACGTTTGGAACGCAAGGGATATGGCGAACGCTGGGGCTACTTTGTGGTTGCCGGGCGAGCTTGTCTCCGGCGTAAGCGCTATGTTGTGGATAGAAGAAGAGGAGAGACTTAACTTGTATTGTATTGCACGTGTTACGAATACAAGAGATGCCTTTTATATGGATGACTAACCAAGATCGGATCACGGAAAGGATTAGTATGCTATTCCTAGTATCTGAAGGGATCGTCCTAATACAAATCACTTAATAACTAATGCCTTCGTGTTGTATCTCCAACGGAGAGAATCCCGATTAGCCACGCCACGATCCGTATTTCCTTGCTTGAACCGAGAACTAGTTGATGTCGTATTGAGTAGTTGCATCCGCAATAGCGCTTATGACGTGAATATTTCTTACCAAAGAAAGAGTCCACAACATTTCCGCCGTCCCTGAGCGGCTTCGTCCTCGATTTGGATATGAGGATAACGTTGACGAAAATCCGAAACCAAAAGCCAAGATGAATCAAGAGGTGGTCTATCAACCCATCGAACTAGAACTTCCGGCCGGTGATGTAATCGTGAGCGAAGAACCGGGCGGAGTTGGTAAAACACGCCATGATAAATAATAGGCAATGGAACAATCGAGTTGGTGGGTCACCATGAAATGGTTTCAACGAGGCTACATGAAAAACATCATGAAGACGAGCACGAGGAGGCAGCTGCAAACGGTAAGCTACTTGACCAATACGCTGCACAATTTGATAAGGTCCAAAAAAACGGGGCGAAAGTTTGCCCATGGACTGGCGCCCCAAAGAAATCGCAGCCTGAGAATGAAGCCGAAGCCAAACCCACTGTCCAACCTGAAATTCCACATTACGATGGGTCTTATCATAATGCTCCTTCATATAATTTTGAGCTTGAAGCAATCTATCCCGAATTTCCAAAAGAAATTCATCACGTTCGACGAGCTGACTGTCAACGGCCGCAAGACGAGCAACACCCGGCTCATAAGCAATCAACGCTGGAGGGTCACTGCCATAAACAACCCGAAAAGGAGTAGCACGAAGGCGGTTCGAAAAAGAGGAATTGTAACAAAATTTCTTACGGAAAAGCCAACGGCCAATCCTTGGGACGACGCCTCGACAAACAACGGAGATACATGCCAATCACGCGATTAACGACTTCTGTTTGGCCATCCGATTGAGGATGGAAAGCAGAACTAAGATGCAACTTGGAACCAGTAAGATGAAATAACTCAGACCAAAAGGAGCTTGTAAAGACAAGATCACGATCACTCACAATGGAAGATGGAATGCCATGAAGCCGAACAATATTATCAAAGAAAACCCAGGCGACTGAACTAGCTGTATACGGATGACCTAGTGCCAAAAAATGAGCATATTTGGAGAAACGATCTACCACGGTAAGAATCACGGATTTACCATGTACCTTAGGAAAACCTTCCACAAAGTCCATCGAGATGTCGTCCCATACTTGATGAGGGACGTCCAATGGTTGTAAAAGACCCGACGGGTGCAAATGCTCAGATTTGTTTCGTTGACATGTCGCACAGCCTCGTATAAAATCCTGGACCAAACGACGCATACCAGGAACATAAAATTGAGAGCGGAGACGATGAAGAGTCTTTTGGATACCTTCATGACCGGATTGATGTGCATCAGCCAGCAGAGTTCCCCAAACTGCCGAGTCGGCAGGCACAAACACACGGCCATTAAACAATAACAAGCCATCATGGACAGACCATCCGGGCGGTGCGATACCAGCAGCGACGTCTGCTATACGTTGAACTAAATCAGGCCGATGGGCAATGTCTTGACGCAGTGTGTCAAACACAGCAAACTGAGGGCCATAAACGGCATGGAGAGCAAGTTGCTCCTCTGTATGACGTGACAAGGCATCGGCAGCAGTGTTCTGTCGTCCCGGTCGGTATTCTACCGTGAATGTGTAGCCAAATAGTTTGCTTACCCACTGGTGTTGAGGTATGGTAGAAAGGCGTTGATCCAATAAAAACTTGAGGCTATAATGATCAATCTTAACGCGAAAGAACGCCCCACAAATAAAGCGCCAATGGCGTAATTGCCTTGACCAATCCAATAAGTTCGCGTTCATAAGCTGCGATTTTAGCATGTTGTGGCGCCACTGCAGAACTAAAAAATGCTAATGGACGATCCCCTTGATGTAAAACAGCACCAAAACCGGTCCCCGAGGCATCGCAATCAACGGTGAATGGAGCAGAAAAATCGGGAAGTTGTATATTGGTATTTGAAGTGAGAGCCGTTTTGAGGGCGGCAAAAGCATGCGCAACCTGATCACCCCAGATGAACCCCTCTTTCTTTGTCAACTTGGTAAGAGGCGTTGCAATGAGGCCATAATCTTTGATAAATTTCCGGTAATAACCCGTAAGTCCAAGAAAGCCGCGGAGAGCCCGAACTGAAGTTGGAATTGGCCAATCTGCCACAGCCGAGACCTTCTCGGGATCCATGGCCACACCCTGACCGGAAATAATGTGGCCCAAATAAGCTACCGAGTCCATACCAAAAGAACACTTGGAGCGCTTCAGGAACAACGCATTGTTAGACAACCGTTGCAGAACGGCACGCACCTGTTGAATATGTGCTGACCAAGAGGAACTGTAAATCAAGATATCATCAAAAAACACCAAGACGAAACGGCGAAGAAAAGGTTTGAGAATATCATTCATAAGAGCTTGAAAAGTTGCCGGTGCGTTGGTAAGACCAAAAGGCATAACCATGAACTCAAAATGGCCCTGATGCGTACGGAACGCAGTCTTTTCAATGTCGAGTGGATGCATCCGGACTTGATGATAGCCGCTACGTAAATCCAGCTTTGTAAAAAAACAGGCGCCCTTAAGCTCATCCAAAAGCTCATCCACGACTGGAATAGGAAATTTATCTTTCACGGTCCTGTCGTTCAAGGCGCGATAGTCCACACAAAAACGCCAAGTCGCATCGTGCTTTTTGACCAAAAGAATCGGAGCTGAGAAAGCCGACGTACTCTCCCTGATGATGCCTTGTTGTAGCATGTCGTCACATTGGCGCTCAATTTCATCCTTCAAAAGTTGTGGGTAGCGATAAGGACGAACGGCCACGGAGGTGTCCCTGTAGAAGATGAATGTGATGATCATGACGCGTCTTTGAGGCGAACCACATGGCTCGGCAGCAGATCTCGAACTCCGCGAATAGATCGAGCACTCTTCCGGAGCGCATGCATGCACACAGGGGCGGTGCGTCGAAGCGATCTATGCCGTGCGGGTTACCCGATGATCATGCCACCAAAATGACATTGTAAGAAGGTCAAAATCCGGACTATGGGTCCAAGAACACGGCCATCAGACGCCCAATACGATGTCGTAGCCCTCCAATGGCAGTGCATAGCAATCGATATTAAAGGACTCATTATTGATGTCAATGAGTAACCCACGATGTACTCCCAAGCTCCGGACGCAATCGCCATTTGCTACAGTGACCTTCATTCCCTGGAGCGGTGTAAGCTGAACTCCAATGCGCTTAGCAACGCGTTATTAAAAAATTGTGAGTCGACCCGGAATCGACCAAGGCCGTCAAAAGGACGCCGTGTATAAATACGTGAAGCTTCATGGTTCTACCAGTACTCACCCCCGTAATCGCATGCAATGAGATTTGTACGTCTGTATTGGTTGGTTCGGTAGTAGCATCATCCTCCAGTTCAATCAAGTATATTCCTTTGAACGAGCAAGCATGTTCACGTGAGAATTTTTCCGGGCAATTGAAGCACAAGCCTTTAAGGCGGCGGTCTTGCATCTCTCGCTGGGTCGGTCGGCAAGACTCGTGTGTTGATGGCATCGAAGCAACAACCGCTTAGGGTTGCCGTTGATACGAACGAGCCTACCGAGCCGGACACAGATGCGTTCGCCCCAGAAGTAGGTGCCGTCGGATTGGCAGCAGCAGACAGGGGCTTGTTCGGTCGATGCGGAAGTGGGGCGAACGAGCGTGATGACGACGAGCCGCGGATTGGTGGCAGTGCGTCGGCCGAATCGTCCTCGCCCCGATGCTCATACGCACGGGCGAGGCTCATCGCCGTTTGTAGGTTGGATGGATTTTGGAGCTCCACGTCAGTCTTCAACGGATTACGCAAACCGACTGTAAACAATTGTACCTGCTGTTTGGGCGAGAGTTGCTCGGTGCGGCAAAGAAGCGCCAAGAATTGTTGTTGATACTCCATAACCGTCCCAGTCCGCCGGAGATGAGCCAATTCACCGAGCGAGTTACTGCGCAAGGGCGGCCCGAAGCGCATGTTGACGAAGTCGACGAAGCGAGGCCAAGAGACGATGCCCTCGTCACGCTCGAGTTGATAGTACCAGAGTTGGGCGTTGCCGGTTAGGTGGTACGCGGCAAGCTAGACCTTCTCCTCTTCCATAGTGCGTTGCCCTCGAAAAAATTGTTCACACCGATTAAGCCATGGCAATGGGTCGTCGTCGCCGCCGTCGTGGGAAATTCCAACCTGTGGAACCTCAGCACGCCGAGAGCCTCCTCGCCCAACCGGCCACCTTCTAATGTTCGTGTCGGCTGCGGTAGGGAAAACTGTGGTGTCGGGAGGCGTGTTCTTCGCGGTTGGTTCTCCGGTTTGGAGCTTCTCTGTTCTTGCGATGCGTACATCATGGCTGTCAATCGATGATTCAATGTGGATAGTGGGCAAGAATCGATCCGCCACGAAGTCGCTTTGTCCACGGCCGGTGGCGCCAGAGCTTCGTGGTCGCCACCGGACATTGAAGATGGTTCGTGTTCGCTCGATACCAAATTGATACGTGTTGGTTTCAGAGGATGACGCAGGGCTAAAGAAGCCGAGATGGGACTCACGCTTGGAACGCAAGGGATATGGCTAACGCCGGGCTTGCTCGTGGTCGCCGGGCGGAGCTTGTCTCCGCCGTAATCGCTATGTTGTGGATAGAAGAAGAGGAGAGACTTAACTTGTATTGTATTGCACGTGTTCGAATACAAGAGATGCCTTTTTATATGGATGACTAACCAGTATCGGATCCTGGAAAGGATTCCGTATGCTATTCCTAGTATCCTGAAGGGATACGTCCTAATACAAATCACTTAATAACTAATGCCTTCGGTGTTGTATCTCCAACGGAGAGAATCCCAGTTAGCCACGCCACGTATCCGTATTTCCTTGCTTGAACCAGAACTAGTTGATGTCGATTATTGAGTAGTTGCATCCGGCAATAGCGCTTTGCGACGTGAATATTTCTTACCAAAGAAAGAGTCCACAACAGAAAATGTGTTACAGACTGAAATAATAATCAAACTGATTTTGCTTTCTCATAATCTTCGTAGTGACACTATATTTTAATATAGATAAAGTATTTCTTCATACCCCTTGATTGAGTTCAACTTAATTTCCTAATATAGTTGGCCTATTAAATTTTAGGGGATAAGAGTTCAAGTCAGGAGTGTCTATATTGAAAGCCGGAGCCAGCCTTTGAAGGGACATTTCTTTTTTGCCTACAGAATCAGAATCACAAATAACTCTCAGCGCCCTGTTCAGCTTCTCAGAAGACATTGGATTATCACTGATGCAAATGGAAGGACGGAGAGTGTTTGGTTAGTCTTTGCCGTACTATCGCCTTACTGCAATTATCATAAGTGGATGCTAATAAGACTTAATCCATTGTCATGTCAGGGGAGTTGGTGTAGTGGGAGAGCAACCTGTCATATTCCCAAGGACTGGTTTTGAGTACTCATCTGCATGCCCATTAAACACTCCAAATGGGAGAATGGTAACATGACACGAGTTCATTTCATCTAAAAAATTTGAACAACCTATACCTTCACATTTGTAAAAAGGACAAATTGTAGCCTTGTAGGGGGTAGTTATGAGTTTCTAGTAGTGTAAGAGATTCTGATGATTCTAATATCTCTTGAACGTATAATTTCTACCAATTATGCCCAAGACTGGCACCTTATGCTTGACTTTGTTTTGAGCTGTGACACAAGCAAACAGGAGTGTTCAATTTAAATTAGTTATTCCCTAAAATGTATGGACCATTTGGGATGTTTGCGCCTTGCATATCTGCAAAGCAAAGCTTACCTGAGTTCTGTTCTTAATTGTAGGAAGGTGATTTTGAGATGAAGCACATCGACAAGGCTGGGTCCTCGACATTCAACGTCGCAATCGCACCATTCTCTCTGTTAATCCTTGGGGACGACAACGACGTTCTCTGAATGCGGTTGGGCGCCAGAACGAGTTTGAAGATGATGTCGCCAGTAAGAAATGTCACAGTACGCAGACACAAGTAATGCTGTTAGTGATGTAGTTAGAGTAATAGAGTTCGGTCTTTAGTGGAAAGTGCTACTTTTTGCAAATTTTGGTGCAGAACAAGACACGGTTTGGTGAAATATGGGAACTTCAATTATGTAAATTTGTGGCACATAACAATGTAACATGGTGTCAATTTCACTTTTGTATGTACAGCATAGAGCCATAGAGTTTGTTCAGTGTGCAACACTCTCATTTTCCCATCTCCTAATTATCATGGTTTTTTTAAGTACCTGTTTCACGGTGGCATTAAACAGTTTGACGAGATGTTCTGGCCGTTGTTACTGTAGCGAAGTACTGAGCATCTTCGGACTTGAGCTGGGTCTCAAAAGCCCAATTGTATTGATCTAAAAAGGACTTGAGTATGTTGAATATAATCAAGAGGAAGACTAAAGCCTAATGTTTTGTGCTCTAGATTGTCTCTCTCTCTGTCTCATCAGAGAGTGGCCAAATGAAATTTTGGGCCAAACGGGCCGCACGAAGCACGGAATCAGAGGCCCGGCCTAAGCATGGCACGGCCCAAGATTGTTTCATAGTCGCGTCTTACCAAAGACGATACCTGGGCGTGCAGGCCACCACCTCAAGACTGCGGGTCGCCCTAAGACGGCATCGAACACTGAACAAGACGCCAAAGACGGCCGGCCGGTCAAGCAGTGAGGCAGAGTCATGGAGGCGAGGGGTCACGGGAGGCGGAGTGGAGTCAAGTGGGCGGCGCAGTCTGCGTCGGAGGCCGGAGGCGGAGGCTGAACCGGCATGGCAAGCACGGCAGGTCACACGGAGGCCGAGGAGGAGAGGAGGAGAGGAGGAGGAGGAGGCGGGGCATGCGGGAGCCGGGAGGCAAGAAGGCGACTGACGGCGGGGTCGGCGAGGGCAAGACGGGCGAGGCGGAGGCATGAGGCGAGGTGGGTTGGGGAGATGAAGAAGGGGCCGAGCCGTGGGCGTGTGCACTGCTGACCTTAAAAAAAACTACGATTTTTTGACCGTTGAGTGATTTTTTTTACCGTTGAGGGGCTTAAAAAATAGCAAAAAAAAATGAAAAAAATTCCGAAATTTTTTCTATAAATAGGCATCATACCCCCCCCCTCATTCAGCACCCATTCATTCTCTATTCTCTCTTTGAAATTGTGTTGTGCAAATTTAAATCCGTGTTGAGCTAATTTGGCAAAATTCAAAAAATTTGTGCCAAAATTTGAAAATTTCAATTTTCGTCGGCAAATTAGCGAAAGAGGTACAATACTATTTTTGTAATACTTTTATTGTCAATTATTGTTATGCTAAGATTAAAGTAGTAATAATGTTAGTTTCGATTTTGCAGTTTTCGTTATGGACAGTCCTTACGATAGCTTTGCTCTTAGTAAGTTCGGACTTTCATCGGACGAAATTGCGTCTATGGAGGCGGCTGCGGCTGTCTCAAATGAACCGGAGGTTTCATCGGAGGAGCAAGCTGGAGTTCCGTCATCAGGCTCGACATCAGCATCAGGCTCAATGGCAACCGGAGCAAAGAGGTCGAGGCCGTCTACATCGGGAGTGTGGGAGAATTTCGACAGGACAACCCGGCAAGACGCAGCGGGAAATGAGGTACCATATGCTATTTGTAAAATTTGTCACCATGAATTGTCTGCAAAGTCTACAGGTGGAACGGGGCACTTACTTAGACATGCTACAAGGTGTCGAACCAAACAAGGATTGGCGATGAGGCAGACGCAGCTGCAATACAACCTCGACGCAGATGCGGTATCTAGTCGACTACGATCCTCGGGTAGTCCGCCAATCTCTCTGCTGCTTAATTGCTTCGGGATTTATTGTTAGGCTTTAAGTAGTGCGCTTCTTTCCAAAATTACATTAGAACTACGATAATCCTAGATTTTCTTCCGTTTCTAGACAGAGACAACAACAAGGATCTAGTGAAATACTATAATGAACATCGTAATAAAATAAAGGAACTACTTAGTATGTGCACATTTTCAGTGGCCTTGACCTCGGACATATGGAGTGGTCGGGCTAGGGAGGATTATCTTAGTGTAGTTGCGCATTATGTTAATGACGACTAGGTAATGGAGAAAATGATTATAGGTTTGAAATTAATTGATGTAGCACACACGGGGGAGAATATTGCGAACTGTATTCTCAAAGTCATGGAAGACTTTGGTCTTACAGACAAAATATTCGCAATTACCTTAGACAACGCCGCTTCAAACTCTAGGGCCATGGACATTCTTACTCCAGTGTTGAGTACATATGCCGATTCGTTCTTGCTACATCAACGATGCGCTTGTCATATTATCAACCTTATAGTCAAATGTGGTCTGAAGAGGTTGAGTCCGTATATTAGAGCTTTTCGCGATGCAATTTCTTTCTTGAACAATTCTAACGTAAGAATAGCACAATATAAGAACTTCGAGGCGATGGGTGTACGTCCAAGAAAGTTCGGTTTGGACATGGAGGTAAGGTGGAACTCTACTTACCTCATGCTTAAGCATCTTTTACCATACAAGAGCACTTTTTCTGTTTTTATTCAAACACACTATCCTAGCATCGGTACTTTGTTATTAATCGAGCAACATTAGTTCGTTCTTTGAAGGTCTTGTCATTTTAGAAATTTTTACGAGGCAACTGTTGCTTTGTCCGCGGTCTACTATCCAACATCTCCTATCATTGTGCATACTATTTTCTGATTGCTACTCAATTGAAAATGCATGAAAATGACTTAGTTTTACGTGAGGTCATTGTTTCCATGAAATCTAAATACCTTAAATATTGGAGAGAAATCCCTTACCTATATGCATTTGCATTTGTTTTAGATCCTAGGGCTAAAATTGGTGCATTTGGTAATCAGACTTGATCTTCTTAGTGATGCTACTGGGGCTAGACTATACTAACTATTTTGCGAAGTTCGTTCTCGGTTATCTGAGGTTTACCAAAGGTATGAAATAAGTTCCGAGGAGTCCGCTCGCAACGACCTCCAGTAGCCCCCACCTCGAGTAGGAAGACAAGTATGTGGGGCACGATCTTCGGTGCCTCTTCATCCAGGTCCAGGTCTTCGTCTTCGTCTTCTTCTTCTTTTGCACCAGCGCCTGCTCAGCCAAGACCCACAAGGAGCGGGGAACTATCCACCTATCTGGACAGCGATATGGTGGATTTCACCTCAGAAGGTTTCAACATCTTACAATGGTGGCAAGCCCATAAGTTAACATATCCCGTGCTATCCATACTTGCACGTGATGTGTTAACTGTTCCTGTCTCTACGGTTTCCTCCGAGTCTGCTTTCAGGCTTTCTGAAAGGATATTAGAGGAGAGAAGAACAAGTCTCACAAGTGAGATGGTAGAGATCATTCTAACTGTGAAGGATTGGGAACAAGCTGATTCACGAACACAACACTATGTGGAAAATCCAGAATTGTCAAAGTTGTTCGAAAATCTGTACTTAGACAATGACACCGACACATAGAACAAAGATGTATCATGTATGTAGAATTGTAGAGCTATAGGCTGTGCTCTTTTTCCTTTGCCAAGGTTTTCTCATTTTGAGTTTTTACTTGGCAAAGGTTTTAACGAGGCAGCCAGTTGGACATCAGTAAAGCTCTTTATTACATTTTCAATATGATTGTCTCAATTTTTTAAATTTTCATGTCTACTTCTGAATTCTACACATTTTCCTATTTTTTTTGGATTTTTTGGGGATTTTTTTGGATTTTTTTTTGTTTTGATGGGCCAAACGTGCCACATCTGGCCCGACGGGCCAAACGGGCTCGTGCCGAGCCAACCTCAAAGACAAGACGATCGCCTGTCGGCCGTGTTTAGGCCGCCACCGGCCCATGGGCCAGCTCCAAGACGCAAGATGAATAGTACACGGGCGGAATGGGCCGTGCCTAAATGGGTCCGTGCCTAGCGCGGACCGTCTTGCGTCTTGGTAAGGCGGCCCATTTGGCTGTGTTCGATCTCATCGACTTCATCCTTTATATAGCGCATGAAGTGGTGATAGTTCCTCCAAGCCAAGAGGTGTCTCAACGTTCCGAATGATGAACGGTTGGTGGGAGTTATTGTCAGAGAGATAACACCCCCACGTCGCCACGTAGTTATCATTAGAGACAGAGAGATAATACATGCTAGTAATCGATGCCATCTGGTCCAGGAGCTAGCTTTGATGTGTTCCATTTGAAATACTGCAACTTTCAATTCTTCCATGCTAAACTCCCTGATTAGATTTTGAGCATCTTGCTCATCAATTTGTTGAATATCATCTAGGTGCAAAGCCATATCTGTGCACCCTATAAACACAGTTAATTAACCACTAGATAACTCCAAGATCACTACAAAATCTACCAAATAAATCTTCTCTCTCTTGTTGGAAATGTGGATAATATTTTAATTCCAGATTTTATTATGAGGCAAAGATCACAAATAACTAGTGATGCATAAATCGATAGTAACAGCAGACTACTCGTTGCACTTCTAAATATATACAATAAAAGATTTATAACAGAAAAGTCTGATCGTAAGACCAATTTACAGTTGAGCTTGATGAAGAACAGGAAGTATTGCATACTCAATGCAGTGCAGATTATAGACGTGGCAGTGCAGCGAACGGTTGCACAGATGCGCTGCCTAGAAACCTTATTGCCGCCCTGTGCCGGTGAACTCTACGACAATGGTTTGGAGATACCGCTCACCCTCCTTCTCGGTGCACGCCGAGGAGAAGGGACGACTTGGTTCAAACAGCACAACCCTCCAGCACAAGAGAATAGAGAGGAAGAAGAAGAATAATTTGAATGGAAAAAGAACATCCCTGGTCTGTACGTCTCCAGATCATTTTAAAGGTCGAGTCAATTACTCTCTAGTAATTGCTCAATAAAGCACTCATTAGAACACTGGTAACTGTTAATTCAAAACCACTTAATAGTAATTGAGCAGTATTTATCATATCCTGATTACACGTTGGTCTACAGTTTTGACCACGTTATTTGGATCACTTTGGTTTGACCACTTTATTTTGACCACAGTGTTCTGACCACACTCTCTTGGAGTGATTCAAAGAAATCTCTAAAGGAAGTCCAAGAGGATCTCCCGAAGAGATCCAAGAGAAATCTCCAAGAGAGGTCCAAGAGAATCTCTCGAAGAGGTCCAATGGGACCACAATGTTTCGAACACACTGGTCTGTAGCTTTGAGATCTTGGAGTGGTCCGAAGAACTCTCCAAGGGAGGTCCAAGAGGATCTCCCGAAGAGGTCCAAGAGAAATATCCAAGGGAGGTCCAAGAGGATCTCCTGAAGAGGTCCAAAAGGATCTCCACATTCTCTTGGAGTGATCCGAAGCAATCTCCAAGAAAGGTTCAAGAGGATCTCTCTAAGAGGTCCAAGGGTGGTCTAAGGAAAAACTCTCACTGATCATATGGCATCATACTGGTCTATGCCTTTGACTAGTGAATTACGACCAGAGAGAGAGAGAGAGAGAGAGAGAGAAATGCATGGTCAACAAAAAGAAAGGTGGACTTGGTTCATGGTCGTAGTCACAAGTCACACGATTGCCACGCGAATAAATGCGCGCGCGTGCGTACGTGCGTGTGTGTGACTTTAGCTATAGTCCTCCTCATGTCACCCCATGACATGTATCACATGTATCAAAGGGTGGCAAGGACTCCACCTTATAAATTGCTCTCCCACCACTTGGCTAGGTAATATGGGACTAAACCATGCATGCTTTGGAATTTTAGGAATAATGGGTCTTTACAAATAAGGGCCCAATTCTAACAATCCCCCACAAATTCCAAGGCAAGCAGCAAAAAAGGAAGATAAAGACTATTGTGCTAAAGAGTTGTTAATATACCAGTCTTTCAGTGTAAGTCCCGTACGGTTTGAACTTGCACCTAGAATAACAAGGTTCATCTTCTCACAATTGATGAATGGACTATGCTTTGAATTCACAGTCTTTCATGATTAGATTTCACTTGAAATCTCAACTGATACTAGGCTGTCAAAGAACCAAGCCTAACCGGAGCCTTATTTGGTCATGCTCTCTTATCTGCTGATAAGCTTTCTAGAGAATGCCCCTATTCTCGTGAACTGCGACCTCAGTTAAGCTCAAGTAGGTGTATTCATTCTAGGTATCCTGTAGGCTAATACCTTTTTCTCTCATTGGACACTAGAATACATTAAGGCTTTAAGCCATCCTCTTCCATACAGTCGAGAGTACTTTGTCTATTAGGACACGGGTATATATTTTATTAAAATGTACTCTATTGTTCAAACATCAACTTG
Source organism: Phyllostachys edulis (assembly GCA_036346405.1). Taxonomy (NCBI): domain Eukaryota; kingdom Viridiplantae; phylum Streptophyta; class Magnoliopsida; order Poales; family Poaceae; genus Phyllostachys; species Phyllostachys edulis. The sequence goes on from CM070561.1 coordinate 75,404,035, forward strand.
TTTTTCCCATTGCCTAAGTCACAGAATCTCCGATAAAAAAGGTATGGGTTACTGTTGAGTTGTAACTCCAATGGGCCTCATTCCCATGTCCATGGACGCAACGGAAATCGCCTTCCGTGCTAGCCCCTTTGTGAAAGGGTTTGCCATATTTTTCTCAGTTCGTATATAATTCACAGTAACCACTCTGGAGTTCCTCAGTTTTCTGACATATTTAAGTCTATGCTTCACATGTCTGGAGGACTTCATGTTATCCTTAGTACTTGTAACCTTAATCAACACTGTTTGATTATCACATTACATTAGGGTTGCCAGTATTGGTTTCTCAACCAGTGGTAAGTCCAACAGAAGCTCTCTAAGCCATTTAGCTTCAACAATAGCTGTGTCTAGTGCTACAAGTTCTGCTTCCATGGTTGACCTTGTCAATATAGTCTGTTTACACGATCTCCATGAAACTGCAACACTTACAAGGGTAAACACATACCCACTTGTAGCTTTGATCTCATCTGCATTAGAGATCCAGTTTGAATCACTATATCCTTCTAATACAGATGGATAACCAGTATAGTGAATTCCATGAGGTTGTGCTTCTCAAGTAGCGCAAAACTCTCTCAAGTGCCTCTCAGTGGTCATCTCCTAGGTTAGAAGTAAACCGACTTAATTTGCTCACAGCAAATGATATGTCAGGTCTTGTGGCCCTAGATAGATACATAAGGGACCCAATAATTTATGAATATCTTAATTGATCTTTGCCTAATCCCATATTCTTTCGAAGCTTAACACTAACATCATAAGGAGTTGGGAAAATCTTGCAGTTCTCAAAACCGAACCGGCTCAAGATTTTTTCAGCATAATGGGATTGGTTCAAAGTGATCTCATCCTCATTTCTGATCAATTTAATATTCAGAATAACATCTGCTTCTCCTAGGTCTTTCATATCAGAGCGTCTAGATAAGAAAGATTTGATCTCGTCAATAACAACAGTGTTTGTCCCAAATATAAGTATTTCATCAACATACAAACACAAAATCACTCCTTGACCCCCACCATAACGATAATACACACACTTATCTGCCTCATTTACAGAAAAACTAGCAGATGTTAAAGATTTATCAAATTTCTCGTGCCATTGTTTAGGTGCTTGCTTTAGACTATACAAGGATTTGATTAATTCGCATACCATACTTTCCTGTCCAGAAATCACAAAACCATCCGGTTGCTCCATATAGATTTCTTTCTCTAACTCTCCATTAAGGAAAGCTGTCTTCACATCCATTTGATGAATGTGTAGACTATGAGAAGAAGCTAATGCAATGAGCACTCGAATGGTGGTCAATCTGGCAACAGGAGAGTAAGTATCAAAATAATCCTCACCTTCTTTCTAGGTATAACCCTTGGCCATAAGTCTTGCCTTGTACTTATCAATAGTACCGTCAGACATCATTTTCTTTTTAAAGATCCACTTGCATCCAACAGGTTTACACTCGATAGGACGTTCAGTGATCTCCCAAGTCCCGTTAGCCAAGATGGAATCCATCTCGCTATGGACTGCCTCTTTCCAATACTCAGTATCAGGTAATGCATAAGCCTCTGAAAGAGTGTTTGGCACAACATCCATGAGATATACAATAAAGTATTCACCAAATGTTTTCTCAACCCTTTGTCGCTTGCTCCTGCGAGGAGCCTCTTGGACTAAATTGTTATCTTCCTCAGAATTATCACTCATTAGTTCAGAGATGGTGGTAGGTTCAAGACTATTATTCATAGTTTGATTATCCTCAGTTCTAGAAGTACTGCTTGCAGTTCTCATAGGATAAATATCCTAAAAAAACGACGCATCTCTAGACTCCATTACTGTGTTAACAATAATCTCAGGAGTTTCTGATTTTACTACTAAAAATCTATAGGCCGTGCTGTTATGAGCATATCCCAGTAAGACACAATCGACTGTTTTAGGTCCAAGCTTTCTCTTTTTCTGCAATGGTATATTGACTTTTGCCAAACACCCCCAAGTTCGCAGAAAAGTAACATTGGGTTTTCTCCCATTCCACCCCTTATACGGAGTAATCTCATAACTTTTAGTGATTACTCTGTTTAAATCAAAAGTTGCTGTCAAAATAGCTTCCCCCACCATAACTTAGGCATACCGACACTCTCCAACATGGCATTCATCAAGTCTGTTAGTGTCCGGTTTTTCCTCTCAGCCACCCCATTTGATTGAGGTGAGTATGGTGGTGTAGCTTTATGGACTATTCCATGTTCAGCACAGAATTAGGAGAATTCATGAGAGATATATTCTCCTCCACGATCAGATCTTAGTCTTTTAATTTTCTTTTCTAGTTGGTTCTCAACCTCGGCCTTATAAATTTTAAAGTAATTTAAAGCTTCATCTTTTGTTTTCAGTAGATACACATGACAATATCGTGATGCATCATCAATAAGAGTTAGAAAATATCTTTTGCCTCCTTTGGTCAACAATCCATTCATCTCACACAAGTCAAAATGGACAAGATCTAAAGGTGACAAGTTCTTTTCCTCTTGTAACCCCTTAAAGTGTTTTTGAGGTTATTTTGCTTGCACACAAGTTTGGCACTTTGATCCTTTGACAATTCCATATTTTGGAATTAAATCTAATATGGACATTCTAACAATGCTATCAAAACTAGTATGACAAAAAACGAGAATACCATACACTGGCCTCACATTTATTCAAACCAGTCGCAACATTCAGATTATACTCTAAAGTACTCATGCGGAAAAAACCTCCGCTCTCATAGCCTTTACCAACAAAGTTATCAAACTTAGACAATACAATTTTATTTGACTCAAATACTAACTTATACCCATCCCTGCATAGGAAGGAACCACTAACAAGGTTCTTGTTTATGGTTGGCGCGCGCATGCTGCACATTTTTCAAGTGGACAATCTTTCCTGAAGTAAGCCTCAGATCCACCGTGCCAACACCAAGAACAGAAGCATGCGACCCGTTTCCCATTAGGACGGAGGAAGCCACGACTGCCTGATAAGAAGAAAACAAGAAAATATCAGAACATACGTGAACATTAGCTCCAGTATCAACCCACCAATCAGTGGATTGACATGTTAAAAATACAACATGTGGATTACCATACCCTCCTGTTGAGGCCTCGCCTATGATCACGTTGATAGCCTTTTTCTTTGGCTGTACACCATCCTTGCTCTTGCGGAAATGACAGTCTTTCGTCATATGACCATTTTTCCCACACACAAAGCAGGTGATGTTCCTCATATCATTCTTCTCAGTTTTCTTCTTAAAGCCAGTTGTCTTTTTTTAGTTTAAAGCATTTGTTATTTTTGCCATATCTCTTCTCTATGACATTTGCATTGATCTTATTGTTTTGACGGGAAGTGCTTAGTGCACCTTTTGCTCTTGCCTTTTCTTCCACATCAAGAGCAGCAATGAGAATCTCAATAGATATCTCTTCCCTCTTGTGCTTTAAGCCAATGGCAAAACTCCGCCATGAAGCAGGAAGTTTGACAACAATACCTACAGCCACAAACTTAGAGGCAAAACACAGCCTAGATGTGACTTGAAGTCCATGTACACATCATAGAGCTGGTCGGATAGTATGGTTAGTATGCATCCAAGGGATGTGTTGTTATTTGTGTCAAAACACATGGTCTGTTCATCCGTAATTGGATATTGTGTATGTATCACCCACCACAATCCCAAAGACATGAGCAAAAACTTGACCCTTGTCTGCTATTTACGAAAGTTCTGACCAGAAAACCTCTCAGGTTTCATAGCATCAGAAGCACCAGCCATTGCTAGATCACAAAAATATCCACAATAAGGTTTCTGGATTGTTAAAAATGTGGACAATATTTTAATTTTAGATTTTATTACGAGGCAAAGATAAAAAATAACTAGTGATGCATAAATCGATACTAATAGCAGGCTACTCATTGCACTTCTAAATATACACAATAAAAGATTTATAACAGAAAAGTCTGGCCGTAAGACCAACTTACAGTCGAGCTTGATGAAGAATAGGAAGTAGTGCAGACTCGATGTAGTGCAGATCATAGACGTGGCAGTGTAGTGAGCGGTCGCGCAGATGCGCTACCCAGAAACCTTATTGCCACCCCGTGTAGGTGAACTCTGCAACAATTTTTCGGAGATACTGCTCACCCTCCTTCTTGGTGCACGCCGAGGAGAAAGGACGGCTTGGTTCAAACAACACAACCCTCTAGCACAAGAGAACAAAGAGGAATAAGAAGAATAGTTTGAATGGAAAAAGATCATCCCTGGTCTGGATGTCTCCAGATCATTTTAAAGGTCGAGTTAATTACTCTCTAGTAACTGCTCAATAAAGCACTTATTAGAACACTACTAACTGCTAATTCAAAACCAATTAATGGTAATTAAGCAGTATTTATTATATCCTGATTACACATTGGTCTACAGTTTTGACCACGTTATTTGGATCACTTTGGTTTGACCACTTTATTTTGACCACAGTGTTCTGACCACACTCTCTTGGAGTGATCCAAAGAAATCTCCAAGGGAGGTCCAAGAGGATCTCCCAAAGAGGTCAAAGAGAAATATCCAAAGGAGGTCCAAGAGGATCTCCACATTCTCTTAGAGTGATCCGAAGCAATCTCCAAGGGAGGTTCAAGAGGATTTCCCTAAGAGGTCTAAGGGTGGTCTAAGAAAAAACTCTCACTGATCATATGGCATCACTCTGGTCTATGCCTTCGAGCAGTGAATTACGACCAGAGAGAGAGAGAGAGAGAGAGAGAGAGAGAGAGAGAAATGCACGGTCAGCAAAAAGAAAGGTGGACTTGGTTCACGACACATTTATAGTCGTGCGTTGCAAGTCACGCGATTGCCACGCGAATAAACGCGTGCGCGTGCATACGTGCGTGTATGTGACTTTAGCTATAGTCCTTCTCATGTCACCCCATGACATGTATCACATGTATAAGGGGTGGCAAGGACTCCACTTTATAAATTGCTATCCCACCACTTGGCTAGGCAGTATGGGACTAAACTATGTATGCTTTGAAATTTTAGAAATGAATAAACCTTTACAAATAAGGGCCCAATTCTAACATCTTTATCTCTAAGGGCAAAAGAGCGCAGAAGATACACCATGCACACATGCATGGCCCGGCGTTTTGCGCCGGTGATCACATCACCACAACCGTAAGCTAGCCTAGCGACGACTATGGGAAGAACACAATATAGATTTGATCCATAGGCACTAATATTTTGGGTGTAAACTCTAGCATAGATACCATGAAGCCAGTTAGTATCATGGCCACATCATCCAATTTACACCATGTAGATTCAATCTCCAGCTTATAATGAAACAATCTCTTGAATGTAAACAAAAAATGATATGTTGACTGCACAACCCTCTTAAGGTATGCATGACTTGTGGACCCCACCTGGTGCCTGGGTGCATGCTTAATTTGGATGCCTTGATAGCTTAACTAGAGATACGCAGATAGAGTGTTGATGTTATGCACTAAGATAAGAGGTCAAAATCTAAGCAGCTCAACCGTACGTATTTCTAGGTTTATTATTGACCCATAAATGGTGTGCCTATTTTTCTTTCCCTCTTTGCTTCCTCTTTGTAGCACCTCACTAAACCATTATAGCATAAGAACTTAGGCACACGATGCCAGAGAGCCTTGGTTTTGTAGAATTGTTTTAGTACTAAATATTTGGTTAGGTTTTCTTAAAAAAGTTTAATTTATCACATAAAGGTGGCAGTTTTTCTCATGCTAGATACTACAAGTACGTAGTAAGACTAAAATTTGGCAAGACAAAAATAGTATCCGTGCAATCGCGCTTACAACATGACTAGTTCTGAAAAAAACACTATAAACGCAGTGAGTTAACCACTAGATCACTACAAAATCTACTAGATCTTCTCTCACTCTCTTTCTCTATCTCTAAGGTCAAAAGAGCACATCAGGCATGCATGCATGGCCACCACATCACCACAGCCATAAGGTAGCCCCCCCCCCGGCACGCGAGGGCGAGGCGCGCGCCGGTAACCGATGCCATGCAGTAGCAGACAAGCAGCGCATCCGTTTCCCTTTCTCCTCCCCGCCAGCCAGCCATCCATCCATCGACCGCTGCGTGCCAAGTAGCACCGCGATGGCGTCACTGCGTATCCGCTGCCTGCCACCGCGCGTCCCCCGGGGCTACTCATCCCCTTATGCATTGCATTTTGCCTTGCGCTCTCTGCATTTGATTTTGCTTTTCTGTCGCGTTGGGAGTTTCGGTTCTCAGCACCTGCATCCATTCCCCACTACTCCCACCGTGCGAGTCGGCGTCGTCACCATGGGCAAGCGGAGAGCTTCCTTGGATCTGGTCAGGGCGGCGGCGGCGGTGGCCGTGGCCCTGCTGGGACTCGTGGTCGCGGCGTCCTCTGCCGCGGAGGTTCTTCCCCCCGCCGACGAAGGTACCGCCGAGGAATGTACGTAGATGCAATGCTCATCATCTCTGTAGATAATTTTCTGGTCACAAGGGGGGTTGTTTGATCTTGCTCTGTCTAAGACGTAATCTGCGTCGATTTCTTGATTAGTCGCTCATGTACAAGGAAAATAGATTCTTGATTAGTTGCTATGCAATCGATGCTCATGTCAACATCATAAAGTTCTTATCTTTGGAGATTGTAAGCGAAATTCGGTTCCAGTTCATGCACTCCACGGACTGAGTGGTCAGCTTGGTGCGCTCACAAGGGGCAAGAAGAATATAGCACACATACCCAAAGAGACGAAGACTAGAATAGTCATGAGTCTTGCCACAGAGACGCTCAACTGGGATCCTACTCTGAAGAGCAGAAGAAGACTGAATATTAATCAGGAAAGTGACAGTAGAAACAGTCACAGCCCAGAAGTGTGGTGAGATAGCAGAAACAAGCATAAGAGCATGGGCTGTCTCAAAAAGATGACAATACTTCCGTTCAGCTACACCGTTTTGGACATAAGCACTAGAGCAAGAAAACTGAGAAAGAGTGCACTACTCGGCAAGAAAACCATGAAGGACGTACTTCTGACAAGTATTCCCCAGCAGAGTTAGCACGAAAGACACAAATAGGAGAATCAAACTGAGTACGGATCATAGTGGCAAAAGTCTTGTAGATAGATAAAACCTCACTACGAGATGTGACATAAAGTATATCTATGTGTGGCGAGAAAAATCATAAATAAAAATTACATAATATCAACGACCTCCTTTCGAAACGAAAGGAGCCGGACCCCATAATCAGAATGAATAAGATCAAAAGGACGCTGTGACACCGACTCACTAAAAGGATATGAAAGTTGAAGCTGTTTACCAAGCATACAACCCTGACAATTGAGAGAAGCATCACCAGACACAGACCCTAAAAAATCACAACGAAGTAAAGAAGATAGACACGATCCGTAAAGATGTCCCAAACGATGATACCACTAAGCAAAAGACACAGTGGAGGATGCGGTAGAAGCGATGGCGGTGGTGGAGGCGACAAGACTGGCAGGGGCAGCGAAAGGAAGATGAAGCCAGTCAAGCTCCCAGAGACGCCGTGAGTCACGGTGGCGAGGGCCAGTACCAACCAGAGTCCCCGTGCATCGATCCTGAATAGAACAAGAATCAGAATCAAGAATAACACGACAACCATGATCGGTGAGCTGACCGGCAGATATAAGTTGCATGATTAGTTTGGGAATATAAGAAACAACAGGAATATGAAAAGAGGAATTCGAAAGAGTGCCTCATCCTGCAACTGAGAGAGAGGTACCATCGGCTGTTTGGACAGTGATAAGATCAGCTAAAGGATCAATGGAAGTGAGACTGTTGGAATCAGATGTTATATGAAAAGAAGCACCAGAGTCAAGAATCCAAAGTGATATACCTGAGGAAGAAGGAGTAGAAGGTGGTCTCTCACTAGAAGACTGTCTTGTGAGAACTAGGCGGCATAAAAGCGACCATGCCTTGAAGAGTGTGAGAAACTTCTGAGAATCAGAAGCACCAGATCTCCTCTGAGAAGAGGAACCACTAGTGCCCATTGGAGGATGGCCACCACGACGTAAATCCTTCTTTTTCTTGTAGTAGAACTGTGCCTGATATCCATACTTGTTGCAATAGGTGTAGCGTACCCTACCAACAGCAGCTGTCACTGGTGAAGCCACCACTGATATAAGAGGAGCTGGAGACGTAGCGGGTGTAGAAACTGGAGGAGCTACCAGAATCGAAGGAAACGACGGTGACGACAGCAGACCCGCAACACGAAGGTGAATCTCCTCAGCGCAAACAGCGGTAGGGCCTCCAACAAGGTCACACGAGGGTGGCGTGCTAGCAACTGAGCACGAGCCTGCTCATACTCAGCCCAGAGACGGGTTAAGAAGTCGTAGATATGACGAAGCTCCAGGTGAGACTACTGATGTTGACAGCATTGACACGTGTGACAAACATCCGGTTCCAAAGAGTCAATCTAACGCCATACCGCAAACAATTGAGCATAGAACTCATCTATAGTGGCATCTCCTTACTGTAGCGACTACTTTTGACGTACAACAGAAAGATACAATGAATCACCAGATGGCTCGTAGTGGTGGCGCAGATGTGTCCACATCAACTATGTTGAAGCCAAACCAACCACATCCCTAGTGAATTGCACCTCCATGCTAGCAACCAGAATAGCAGAGGCACGAGCATTCTTATCAATCCATATCTTGTAGGCAGCATACTGAGTCTGAAAAGTTTTCATGGCATCTTTAAAAACCTCAGATGCCTTTATACGAGCATCTTCGGAAGCATTCTTCGGAAGTACATGCTCAGCAGGCGGAGCAGGGCGAGGCGGACAAAGCAACTCGCCAGTAAGAAACTCCCAAAGACGCCGACCACGCATGTGGAGGTGCATATGCTGAAACCAGTCCCGATAATTGAGATCATCGAAGATCATCAGACAGCGAGGAACGAACACAGTGCCCATTGGTAGGCGGCATTGGATGACGCGGTGATGAAAGCAACGAAGTCTAACAGGCGGCGCTGGACGGCGTGGCGGTTAGAACAACATATTGATTTTTTTCTCTCTTTTCTTTTTTTCTTCGGCTCACTTAAAACAGGCGATAGGCTCTTGCTTGGCCCGTGAGCCTAAGGCACGCACGGGGGAACCCTAGTTCCCCCTTGGTGATGGCACGAGTGGTGGCGGCGGCGACTCGATGTCGGCGGCAGCAACCCAAGCGGAAGACGAGCGGTAGCGGTAGTTCGGACTCCCAAACTGCCCGACAGCGCGCGTGCTTCGAGCTCGAGCGTGCAGTTTGGATCGCTCGGAGGCGGGCGGCAGCGGCGACGGCCGGAGAGAGTGAAGGAGGCGGCACCTCGGAGCGACGACGACCGACGCAGATCAGCAACGAGCGACGAGGAGGCGCGGCCTGGAGCGACGATGAGGAGGCGACGGCAGATCGAGGCAGTGCCGACGTCCGCACAGGCGAAGACGACGTCGGCGACGGCCTGGAGCGATGGTGACGGCCGGTAGGCGTGAGCAAGCACGATGGAAGAAGTGCCAGGCGGCGGCCATGGGAAAAGCCAGGTGGCAAAACCCTAGGTTTGCTTTGATATCATGTTATGAATAGCGTTTGTATTCATCATGAGGCCAATGAGCCATATATATATAAGTACATGTGTGATATATATACAGGTAATCCTTATACAATGAGAAAAATACATAACCAATAATATATATCTAACAGTGTGATCTTGTGGTTGCAGTGAAGGCGCTGGTGGCAATCAGGGCGGCGCTGCGGGACCCGGACAAGGTCCTCAGCGACTGGGTCGCCAACTCCGACGACCCATGCCGCTGGAGGATGGTCACCTGCTACGAAGGCCTTCTTCACGGACTGTATGTACTGTCCATTCTGTCCATGCTACCATGACTAGTTTGGGGTTTGGACTCATGGTTTCTTTGCATGTACTGTTTGCAGAGATCTGTCATACCTGAACCTGTCCGGCACACTGTCACCGGAAATCGGGAAACTACGGCGGCTGCGAAATCTGTACGACTTGTTTGATTCTCTTAGGCCCCGTTTGGGACGTAGGAGTTTCAAGGGAACTCTGGAGGAACTGTTCTGCTTCCTGCAAGATTCCTGTGAATTCTCGAGTTCCAAACACGCCCTTAGTCTCTCACCCGCATGATAGTTTCTTTGTAATGGATTGATCTCAGGAAATGAGGAGTTTGGTTGAATGTTTCACAGGATTTTAGGCCATAATGCTATTTCTGGCCCTATTCCCAACACCATAGGCGGCCTGAAGCTGCTACAAAGGCTTGACCTGTCAAATAATCAGTTCACCGGCACTATCCCGGGTACATTGGCTGATCGGAGTGATCTCTTCTATGTGTAAGATTACCCTTCCTGAATCTTTATATTTGAAGGCATTGCTGTTGTGTTACGTACTCTGGACATGGATTGAGTTAATCTGATGTTTTCTGCTTATCTCATTTCTCCAGGAATTTGAGCAACAACAACTTATCTGGAGTTATACCTGATTCACTGGCCACTGCTCACAGCCTTTTCTTCCTGTATTTTCTTCTGCCAATCTTCTATTATTGTTGAATTATTCTCATAGTCTGTTTTATTGGGATAGTGAGTGTCGATGGTTTAGTATCGATCTTACGAATGAATGCTGGATACTCTCCTTGAGTTAAACCACACAGAAAAATACACGGAGATTTTATATAGATTTGGACCTTCTCCTGTGAGAATAATAACTATACTCCTATGTTGATGTATTGACTATGCTTTACAATATGGAAGAAATCACTAGAACTAGGACTTAATGACTTCTGTCTGCTGATCTTGTCTTGTGTTCGTGGTCGTTGTTCTTGTCCTCTGTCTACCGACTTTACTCCTTATATAACGCGTGAAGGGGTGACAGTTGTCTCGTATCAAGAGGCGTCTCAACGTTTGATGAAATGCGTACATTCAGTGACGGTTATTGTTAGAGACTAATCCTCCTATGTCGCCTTGCAGTTATGTCAGAGACAGATGCTTAATACGTGCAGTTATCTCAGAAAATAACATCACATATTAACTACTGTGTGTATTAAATATAGCGCATAAGTGTCCCTAGTCGATTGGACTCATATGTCTGAAGGTTTTGTTGACCATAGGGTGGTTGTAGTTGACCTGATCGTAGTAAAGCTTAAAACTATGAAGTGATTGTAGTAATGCTTACGATCATAAGGTGGTCGTAGAAAATCTTACGACAACTAGATAGTCGTAGAAGTACTTACGACCATATATGGTGGTCGTAAAATGGTTTACGACCACTCAGTTAAGCTTCTCCCTTATTAATGATGATGGGTATTCTTACGAATAACATGAAGATATTGCTATCTATAATAATAATTACAGATAAACAATTTAATTAATTGAGATTATTAGATCCTCGTCAGTGAGCTTGAATTGACCTATTTACAGGGATCTCTCCTTTAACAACCTGAGTGGCACAGCGCCAGTTTGTTCCGCGAGGGGTGTACTGTAAGTGATTTCAAGTTTCAGCTTTTTTCCTTGGGCTAACTGAATTGTCCATCCTGACTCAACATGAGTTCTCATCCTTCAAAAGAAAAAAAAAACATGAGCTCTCAGGGAAAACTAGCTCTAATTTGATTTTCTTCGCTATCTTTTCTTTTCATATTTGAACAGCCTTGATGGAAATCCATTGTTACGTCGTCGCGGTTGTGGAGGAATCTACTCTTCTGCGCTAGCAGAGTCGCTTGTTCTCCCCGTCCAATACCCGAGGAGTAAGACAAATTGTTCATTGCTCAATTCTGGTCAACTTAATTATATATATGTAGCAGGAAGTTTAGGCATCCATGTTTGTCTTGTATGTTCTACTCACAGTCATTTTCTTTTCCTCAGCTCGCCCAAAAAGATTAGCAGGAAGCACAAAGACAACTTTATTATCTGTCGCAGCTGTTTTCTTAATAGCTTTATTCTTTGTGTTAGTCGCCGCGATTATTTGGCTGTTGCGCAGGAGTCACCAGATCTTTGCTGATATAGATGGTAATATGCTTTCAAATGTTGTATATGTGTGTGTGTTACTTTACAACATGCATCTGGAAAAGAAGTGACAAATACTGAGAATCATGTCTTAAACTGAAGATGGGGATCATAATAATTTCTGACTTTGGGATCTCCCAGCTCTGTTTGTTTTACCGTGTTTGTCTTCTTTAGGCAACTTACATAAACATGAAGATGTTTCTTTGTTGTATGGATGGTTTTGGGCTACGATACTAGAGGAAAGCTAATATTGAGCTCACTCAAGAGAATCAAAATTTTTTTCTCTTGAAGTCATATATATTTTAGACATGTTGTTAGTTTTGTTTCATGTTTGCTGCATTGATCTCCCGAAAGATTACATCAACATCCTTTAGTTTTTTTTTTTGGCAAATCTACAACTAGTTACACATAGTTCATAAAAAGTTTCATTAAGGATCAAGACACTAGGGCCTCAGAATTCCATATCGAAGTGTTAGGGAGCATGTAACTAGGGTTCCAGAAACCAACTCTGGCCGGTAACCGGATCTCGGCAGGAGATAGAAAAAAGGGTTTTCTTGATGGGATTTGTTCATCCTTTTTTTCTTCAAAATTTTCAAATGTGTGATGATTTGGAACATGTACTAGACGCTAATATATGCATATTTCAATAGCTAATGATTGCATTTGAGGGGGTACTCGGGGTGAACTGGGGATTGCAAAATTAACCGAAGGTGGACCGATTATGAGAAACCGAGCGATTATTGCAGGTTTCTTGAACCCGGCATGTAACAACACTATCCTGAGAAGGGGCGGGGAGACCAAACCAAAAGGAAGGCATGGATCTATATGTAACAGTCCGTTTTCGGACGTAAATAGTAAGTACAATTTGACTCTTGGTTTTCAAACTTTAATTCAATTATCGTGTATTCTCAAAATTCTCTGGCTTCTACCTAAGTTCAAATTTGAGTTTCGAACCTCCTTGCAATTCCCGGATTCAAAATTCAAATTTGAATTCATCTTTTCAAATTTTGGCCCCTTCTCAATTTGTCACTCCTCTTTTTCTTGGGCTCAGCCCACACCTCCCTTGGGCCCCCGGCCCATTTCCTACCTTTGGCCTCCCTGGCCCGGCTCCCTTCCCCCTTGCCCCCTTTCTTCCTCGAGCTAGTCGCAAGCACGAGCGCCCCTGCGCCACTCCTGTGCTCACTGCTGCGCCCACGCCGCTCCTCTGACCTCTACTTGCACCCGCATTCTCCTGCTTGCACCATCTGCTGCCCAAGACTTTGGCGCCCTCGCCCTTGCCTCGTCTTGTCCCCGTGACGCCATGCTGTCCTCGCCGCTCAGAAGGCTGTCATGCAAGGCTATAAGATGCGCCGCGTCACCGGTGTTGCCATCACTGCGTCGTGAGCCCTCCAAGTCATTGTCCCCTCGTCATCTCCGCTCGCGCCACTTGCCTCCCGTCCCGTCGCTTCGCTCAGGCCACGCAAGTCGCCGCCTCGGGACCTCGCGCACCTCCGTGCCCAACGGCTCTCTCCGCCCTCTCCTTCGGTTATAAAGAGCCCCCAAGCTCCCTCTCGCCTCCCCCACTTCACCCTTCCCTCTCTTGGTAAGAATCTCCAGAAAACGCCCGTTCTCCTTTCTCGGCCCCGCCACCCTCGCCGGCGATCCCCTACTCTGACGCCGCCACCGTCGAGCCAACCCCGTCACGGAGTGCCCCTGACTCCAAGAAGCATTTCCCCCCAAGAAATTTTCGATCTGGGTCACCACCGAGCTCGGATTTGGCCTTCTCCCCCAACTCCGGCCACTCCCTTCTCCACAGCCGATCTCCCTCCTCCGGTCCTCTTCTTGAGCTTGGTAAGCTCCCCTTGCTCCCCCTAGCCTGTGCTCTCACTCATTTTCTTGGAACTCGCCGTATTCTCCTATTAATTTGAGCAGTCTTGCCGCCGCGCTTTCCTCACCTGTGCCCTCTCGGTGAGCCGCCGCCACCACCACCGTCGAGAGCTCCGCCCCCGAGCTTTCCGTTTGTGTCAATCCCCGCGCCGCCGCGCCCTCCCCCGCCGGTGGCGAGCTCGAGCTGCACGCGCTCGTGAGCCGTGCTGGTGCGTTTGGACCGCTCCTGTTCCTGGGTCATTAAACCACTAATGATTGTCTTAAAACCATAAGCAATGAATAGCATTAAAACTGTCAGCTTAAAGCCTCCTTAACTCACTGTCGTGCGGGCCCGCAAAACAGTAATGACTGGTATTTAAAACCGGGTTTGCCTTCGGTGGCTAACAAGCGGCCACCATGCACAGTGTGGACCCAGTGCACCTGTAACCATATGCACAGTGCATATTGACCTCCTGTATATGCACTGTGCACATGGACCGAGACACCAAATGGTGGGCCCCACATGTTAGGGATCATTTTCTTAAAAGAAATTAATAGGAAAATGGAAAATGCTACTGTTCATGGGACCCACCTGTCAGTGAGAGGGTTCTCTCTCCTCTTTTTATTTTCCCGATTTAATTCAATTTCAAACTTCGGAAGCTCCGTTCTCCTCCGTTATAACTCCAAAAATTCTAAAATTGGTTTCTAAAATTGTGTAAATTCAAGATCTTGCTAATGGCACTAGTCTTGTTTAATTTGGAGTTTATTTATTATTTCTTTAGTATTTATTTGCTCTCTTTTCTTGTTGTTCCTTTTTCCGATACATTTGTCCGATTAGGGTTTGAAGAAGCGGGAAATCTCCACTTTGATCAAGCACAAAATTGTCAAGACTCTCTTACCTTTAACCAAGGCGAGTCGATATTTTGATCATTTTGAGCCTACATTTTATGTAAATTATATTCATTTAAATTACCAAAATTACATGCTTTAATTCTTTAATCAAATGCATATTAAATCTTAAGGTAGTTAAATACTCATTTGATGATTAATTAATTGCTATGCCATCCTTTGACAATTGAATTTATTATTCCATGTCACCCTAATAACTACGTGGTAAATATTAGTATAGGTTGTACTTAAACGACATGCTAGTCTTGCCTAAGTACCAGGGCATTAAAATGCCCTAATTATCTCTTCAAACATGAAATGGTTTGGGCAGTCATTGGAGATCCACAACTGAAGTAAATGATATAATTTGGTTTTACTCCTCAAAACCCTAATAACTTGCTATTACCACATCTGGGCGGATGGAATGGTGGTGGGTGCCGTCGGGCACAAGAGTGGTTGGTAGGTGGTATGAACCACCCGGATGGATTAAGGACTTAATCTTGTCATGACCTTCCATTGTAAAACATGTGCAACCACAAGTCTGCAAAGTGCAACTTGGCTTAGTAAATTTATTGAATACTAAAAGTCAGCTCACCGGAGGGATAATAAGGCAGTGCAAGCTCTGGATACGTCCGACTTGAATGGGACTCCAAAGCACGGTGAAGTTGCCAGTCGCTGTGGTGTAGTCCAACTATGCTAGTCGCTGAGGTGAACATCCCACACAACGTATGTGCGTAACCCCATATGGGTGAGATGACGGAAGGGGCAAGATATTTAGAAAGGTTACTGTGATGGTCGCTCTCAACTATATGACTAAGGAATCATATGGGGCAACGAGTATGATTGTCTCTTGTGGGTATAGTGTACAACCTCTGCAGAGTCTAAACAGTCGTGCCTACGGTCAAAGGTGGACATGGGAACTTACTAGAGTTAGTTCTATTTCGAAAACCTTAGTGGGTGGAATGAAAATCAGGTCGGGCTCACTTAGCCCTGAGATTGGATTTTTCCTGGGTTTTCGAACTCAGTGGTGTTAATAAATGGAGGTAACTCCAATCAAAGTAAGCATAAGGTGGATGTAACCTCTACTGTTATAAATATTGCACAATTACTCACTTTAATAAAATGCAATTTGGTAAAAATGCTAAGTGATAGGAATTTGTAATTATGATAATTAAAAACATTGCTTTAGCAAACAAAAGAACCTGAGGCATCCTTGTTAAAGCCTTGCATGTATATTATTGCATCTTGTGTGTTGGTTCGCGAGCACGGAAGTTGTTCTCATTCTCGCTCTCTCTCCCAAACCCTTCAGATCATGCGGATCAAGGAGATTATGCATATTACGATGATTCCAAAGTCGACGGGCAAGGCAATGATGAAGAGTAGTCTAGTTCTGTAGTCTAGGTCTCGCCTTAGTCTAGCTGGCTCGTTCGGTACTTGCGTACAACCGATATTATCCAAACCCTTGGTTAATATCAGTCATACACAGGTTACCCCGGTCACTTGCCTGTGGAGAGATGAGCTCTACCCCTTTTGCTTCCACTGTAGTTTACGTTGCTTTCATGTAATGTAATCAATTTGGCCTGTTCGGCCCTTTTGTAAAACTCGACCCGACGTGGTGTATATTACTCTGATGTTTGTAATATATTTGAATGGTTTAGTTAACACCATGTATAAAATAATTCAGCAATGTGCCTGTGAGTGCTATCTACTGATCTAGGGAATAGCATAGTGTTTTCACAGAGAATTTGGATTTATGAAATCCGGGTCCGACAGAGGTGGTACCAGAGCATACGACTGTAGAATTCTTAGTTAGATTGGTCATTGCCTTAGGACTTGGATCTTATTTTTGGAAGTTAAGAAAAACTTTGACAAAAATATATAGTACTTATTGCTTTTTGCTCATCACTCTTAGTTCTATACTTATCTCTACTTTCATTAAGTTTTTATTGACCTTTCTCCTGTTTCAAAAAATTGTAGATGGCTACCCTGTCGTTCGATGGCCCATGGGACCATTGCTCTCATGGGGAGAATGAAGGAGGGTTCGCAGATATTCTCTGCCAACTGATGCAGTACCTTGGTTACTCCCGCCCTCCTATCTTCAGGGGCCGGATAACGAAGATCATGACCTGCGAGTCTTGGACCATGGAGGTTTACCTCTATGCCAGGATTGACGAGTTTGTTTCCCAAACCTTCAAGGCCGATCCACCCCGTCGCAGCTGTCTTGATGCAATTCAGAACGTAGCCCGCTTCGCCTCCACCCGCTTGTGCTGGATGCACGAGGATCTCCTGTTGAGATCACCCTTCTGCCTCTACCCGTATCTCCCCGATGGAGAGCGTGTTTCAAAGGTCTTCGATGTCAGAGACGACGATCCCCGCCTGACCCACCAGGTACAGCTCAAGCAGGCGATGACAGCTAATATCAACACCGCCATGGACGAGATCAGGCAGCTTCAGATGCTTCTCACTGGCAGCTACACCCACTCTGATACCCTCCGCAACAACATGATTAGGAGCGATGAGGCCAACTTTGCTGCAATACGGGAGAGAGATGCCGCCGTTGCAGAGTTGGCACACCTCACAGCCACCACTACGATCTTCGCCCCAGCTCCAGCTCCTCCTCCGCCAGCCATCGCCTCCAGCGACCGGACGCTCAATCGACCACTCCGACCCAAAGGAGCCCGCACCAGGATGACTGCGCGCAAGAGCGTGCGATGCCCTAGCCCTCAGCTATTCATCGACCTTGGAGAGTCCAGCTATGGACACAGTCTCAGCCGTTCCCGCTCCTGCTCCCACTCGCTGAGCTTCAGTTAGAGTCGTTACCATTCCCGCTCCCCGATGGAGTAGTCTGGCTAGTCTAGGTTAGCTAGTCGTGCTTGCTAGGCAGTCTTTTGGGTTATAAGCACTTTCTGTTTCCTTCTGTTGTAGGCGTTGTGTTTGTATCTTGTGTCGTGACTTAGCTTAGCCTATATGCTATGTTTAAGGAGTCATGTAACACCTAATCCCCTTAATATAATGCAGTCATTCTAGGCTTTGTATTGAACTTATTCGATCTTCTTATTGGTTTAAAGTTCTTCTGTGTGTGCCTTAGAGGGCTAGTAAACCCTCATATACTCCCTCTAGTTCTAAGCCTCAGCTTTTCTTCAGATGCCGCCTAGAAGAGCCGCCGCCCCAAGATAAGGTGCTTTTGTAGCAGGCCGAGGAAGAGGTCGTGGCAATGGCCGTGGTTATGGCCAAGGACAAGATCTACCTCCCCCGCCACCAGCAAACCCAATAATGGCACAAGTCATGTTCCAGCAGACTCAGATTCTTTAGGCCTTGCTAAACAATCAGCAGACTAGAGCAGCCGGTCGCAACTCCAAGCTTACAGACTTCCTCAGGACAAGACCCCTCACCTTTGCTGCAGCTAATGAACCCCTAGAAGCTGAAGACTGGCTTAGAGATACTGAGAAGAAACTTCGACTTGCCCGCTGCTCAGACGAATACAAGGTGGACTTTGCCACCCATCAACTAAAAGGAGTCGCTGTTGCATGGTAGGAGAACTAACTCGCTGCCCGAGGTGGTGACAGTCCAGTGTCCGAAGAAGAAGAAGAAGAAGAAGAAGAAGAAGAAGAAGAAGAAGAAGAAGAAGAAGAAGAAGAAGAAGAGGCAGAAGAAGCAGAGGCAGAAGAAGCAGAAGCAGCATCATCTGCAACTGGAGATCAACAAGACCCCACCGCCGCAGAAGAGATTGCTGAAGTGCAGCTAGATGAAGCTGAACCTGCATGGCAGTCAATCCCCTAGGCCGAATTCAAAGCTGCTTTCAGAACCAACTTCATACCAGCCAGTACCATGAGAATAAAGAAGAATGAGTTCAGAGCTCTAAAGTAGGGTCATATGTCAGTTAATGAATACCTAACAAAGTTTAACCAGCTTGCCTACTACGCTCCCAATGACGTAGCTGATGAAGAAGAAAAGATTGATCGCTTCGTGGAAGGAATAAATGAAGACATGTGAGTCCAGCTTATCCTCCATGATTTCCCCAGCTTCCACCACCTGGTCAACAAAGCCGTAGTGCTGGAAAATGAGAAAAAGACTGCGGAAGTCAGTCGCAAAAGAAAGATGGCATTTCAGAGGCCACAAGACAACTTTTCGCAGAAATCAACCTTCCATGGCAGTTCCTCATTTAGATCATCTACAACCTTGCCGCAAAAAAGTTCAGCTCCAGCCCCACATCCCCATGGGAGTGGTTTCCGTACCCTTCGCCCTGTCGGGCAAACTGCATCAGTCAACCCAGTAGCCAACCTTCACTGCTTCAACTGTGGAGAGAAAGGACACTTCGCCAACAGGTGCCCTCAACGTCAGAACACTGCCGCAAGGTTCAACTCAGGAGCCACACCAACTCAAGGCCAGACACCAAATCAAAGCAAGAGTCATCAGACTTCGCAAGCCTCAAGGTCTACCCCGACACCAAGCCATGGCCGTGTGAACCATGTCACAGCCGAGGAAGCCCAGGATGCCACAGGAGTGCTAATGAGTACGTTTTCTGTTAATTCAGTACCCGTACAAGTTTTGTTTGATTATGGAGCTTCGCACTCTTTTGTTTCAAGAAAGTTTGTTGAAAGGTTTAAGTTGCCGACCTATAAGTTAAAGAAACTTGTGGTACTTAGTTCACCTGGGGGACCCCTATATGCTACCTCAGTAAGTCCTGGAATAGAAATTGCTTTGGAAAATTCTGGATTCCTAGCAAACCTTCTTGTGCTAGAATCCCAAACTCTGGATATTATCCTAGGGATGGATTGGTTGGCCGAAAATCAAGGATTAATAGATTGTGTTAACAGAAAAGCGGTGCTCACCAAGAACCTAGAAACCACAATAAGAGTTAGTGTGGATCGTTCCTCTCCCCTGGATCGAGCAATCCACCACCTTAAAGAGTTATCTTTAGAGACAACGCTTGTAGTCCAAGCATACCCCGACGTCTTCCCAGAAGAATTACCGGGCATGACACCAGAAAAAAATGTGGAGTTTGTGATCAACTTGAAACCAGGGACAACCTCAATTGCTAAGAGACCGTATAGAATGGCCGTCGACGAGCTTGAAGAGCTTAAGACACAAATTGAAGATTTACAGGAAAAATGATTTATTAGGCCTAGTTCCTCTCCCTGGGGTTCGCCAGTGCTTTTTGTGAAGAAGAAGGATGGCACCACCAGATTGTGTGTGGATTACAGAGTACTCAATGATGTGACCATCAAGAACAAGTATCCCTTGCCTCACATTGATGACCTGTTCGATTAGTTGTCAGGAGCAGCAGTTTTCTCCAAGATAGACCTATGGTTAAGATACCATCAACTCAAGATCAGGAATGAGGATATTCCTAAAATTACTTTTACCACCTGGTATTGCCTGTATGAGTTCACAGTTATGTCGTTTGGCCTGACCAATGCACTGGCCTACTTCATGAACCTCATGAACAAAGTATTTATGGAATACCTAGACAAGTTTGTAGTCGTATTCATAGACGACCTCTTGATCTATTCAAAGACCAATGAAGAGCATGCCGAACATCTGCATTTAGTCCTAGAAAAGCTTAAAGAGCACCGGCTTTATGCCAAGTACAATAAATGTGAATTTTGGCTTCAAGAGATTAGTTTCCTTGGACACATTGTATCCGCTGGAGGAATCATAGTTAATCCATCCAAAGTAGAAGCTGTGATAGAATGGAAACAACCTACATCAGTAATGGAAGTGCGTAGTTTTCTCGGTTTGGCCGGTACTACAGACGCTTCGTTGAAGGATTCTCTAAGCTCTCCGAACCGATGACCTATCTGCTTAAAAAGGAAAAGAAGTATGAATGGACAGAAACTTGTGAAAAGAGTTTCCAAGAGTTAAAGAAAAAGTTAACTTTTGCACCAGTATTGATCCTGCCGGACATACACTAGGACTTTGAAGTCTATTGTGATGCTTCGCGCTAAGGTCTTGCTTGCGTACTCATGCAAGAGGAAAAGTTGTAGCTTATGCGTCCAGACAACTTCGCCCTCACGAAGACAACTACCCAACTCATGATTTGGAGTTAGCAGCAGTAGTGCATGCCTTAAAATTTTGGCGGCATTACTTGATTGGAAATCATTGTGATATCTACACAGACCACAAGAGTCTCAAGTACATTTTCACTCAATCAGATCTTAACCTCCGACAAAAAAGAAAGTTAGAGCTAATAAAAGATTACAATTTGGATGTTCATTACCATCCTGGAAAGGCTAATGTAGTGGTCAATGCATTAAGTTGTAAGTCTTACTGCAGTAATGCCATGATTCAAGAGAATCAACCTGAGCTCTACAAGGAATTTGAGGCACTCAACATTGGTTTAATAGAACAAGGCACTATAGACGCTGTGGAAGCGTATCCAACTCTAGAAGAGCAGATCAAGACTGCTCAAAAAGGACACCCTAGAGTCCAGAGATTCAAGTATCTCATGGCCAAATGAAAAGTCCCCAAGATGATCGAAGATCAGCAAGGAGTCCTATGGTATGAGAAACGACTCTTTGTTCCCACCAGAAGGAACTCAAAGATTTGATACTGAAGGAAGCGCACAACTCAGCGTATACCCTGCATCCAGGCAGCACTAAGATATATCAAGACATGAAGATTCTGTATTGGTGGCCACGAATGAAAAGAGACATCACCGAGTTTGTAGCCTGTTGCGATGTGTGCCAGCGAATCAAAGCCGAACATCAGAGACCAGCAGGATTGCTTCAACCGCTACAGATCTCTCAGTGGAAATAGGAAGAAATAGGAATGGGTTTCATTACAGGTCTGCCTCGAACCAAGTTCGGATGTAACTCAGTATGGGTTATAGTTGATATATTGACTAAAGTCGCAGATTTCATCCCAGTAAAGACAACCTACAAAGAAGACAAATTAGCAGAGTTGTATATGGCTCGTATTGTGTGTTTATATGGAGTACCCAAGAGGATAGTCTCAGATCGAGGTTCCCAGTTCACCTCACATTTCTGGGCTAGTTTGCATGATGCTCTTGGAACACACCTTGCTTTCAGCACAGCGTTTCATCCTCAGACTGATGGTCAGACAGAGAGAACAAATTAGATTCTAGAAGACATGTTTCGAGCTTGTGCATTGGAATTTACCGTAGGCTGGGAGAAATATCAACTGTATGCCGAGTTCACATACAATAACAGTTTTTAGTCAAGTCTGAAAATATCCCCGTTTGAAGCACTCTATGGAAGAAAATGCAAAACTCCTTTGCATTGGTCAGAATCAGGAGAAGAATATATCTTCGGACCAGATACCCTCAAGCAAGGTGAAGAGAAAGTTCGACTGATCAGAGATCGCCTTCAAGCAGCTTAGTCCAGACAAAAGAGTTATATCGACAATCGTCGAAGAGAATTAACTTTTGAAGTTGGAGCTAATGTGTATCTCAAGGTATCACCGCTTCGTGAAACTCAGAGATTTAAGGTGAAAGGCAAGCTCGCACCAAAATACATAGGCCTGTTCCCAATTGCTGCTAAGTGTGGAGAAGTAGCCTATCAGCTAGAACTACCTGAAAATTTGTCAGACGTTCACAACGTGTTTTGCGTCTCTCAGCTCAAGAAATATCTCAGAGTACCTGAAGAGGAGAGTCCCGTAGAAGCCATCGCACTTCAGAAAGACCTAACCTACCCAGAGCATCCGATCAAGATCCTCGATGTCGTGGAGAAGCAAACAAGACATTAGATCATCCGCCTTTGCAAGGTCCAATAGAGCAACCACTCAGCTAAAGAAGCCACCTGGGAGCGCAAAGATCAACTGAAGTTGGATTTCCCGTCCCTATTCCTGGAGCAGCTCGAATCTTGGGGTCGAGATTCCGTTTAAGGTGGGTAGGTTTGTAACAGTCCGTTTTCGGACGTAAATAGTAAGTACAATTTGACTCTTGGTTTTCAAACTTTAATTCAATTATCGTGTATTCTCAAAATTCTGTGGCTTCTACCTAAGTTCAAATTTGAGTTTCGAACCTCCTTGTAATTCCTGGATTCAAAATTCAAATTTGAATTCATCTTTTCAAATTTTGTCCCCTTCTTAATTTGCCACTCCTCTTTTTCTTGGGCTCAGCACACACCTCCCTTGGGCCCCTGGCCAATTTCCTCCCTTCGGCCTCCCTAGCCTGGCTCCCTTCCCCCTTGCTCCCTTTCTTCCTCGAGCTGGCCGCAAGCACGAGCACCCCTGCGCCACTCCCGTGCTCACTGCTGCGCCCACGCCGCTCCTCTGACCTCTGCCTGCACCCGTGTGCTCCCGCCTGCACCATCTGCCGCCCAAGACTTCAGCGCCCTCACCCTCGCCTTGTCTTGTCCCTGTGACGCCATGCCGTCCTTGCCGCTCCAGAGCGCCGCCCGCGCTGCGCTTGCACACGCGCCCACGTCACCGGTGTCGCCACTACGTCAGCAGGCCCTCCAAGTCATCGTCCCCCTCGTCATCTCCCGCATGCACCCACCTGCCTCCCGCCCCGTCACTTTGCCCAGCCCGCGTAAGTCGCCGCCTCGGGACCTCGCGCACCTCCGTGCCCAACGGCTCTCTCCGCCCTCTCCTTTGGTTATATAGAGTCCCCAAGCTCCCTCTCGCCTCCCCCACTTCACCCTCTCCCTCTCCTGGTAAGAATCTCCAGAAAACACCCATTCTCCTTTCTAGGCCGCCCCGCCCTCGCCGGTGATCCCCTACTCTGGTGCCGCCAACGTCGAGCCAACCCCGTCACGGAGCGCCCCCGATGCCAAGGAGCATTTCCCCCCAAGACATTTTGGATTTGGGTCACCACCAAGCTCAGATTTGGCCTTCTCCCCCAACTCTGGCCACTCCCTTCTCCACCGCCGATCTCCCTCCTTCGGTCACCTCCGGTCCTCTTCTTGAGCTTGGTAAGCTCCCCTTGCACCCCCTAGACGGTGCTCTCACTCATTTTCTTGGAGCTCGCCGGATTCTCCTATTCAGCTTAGAGCCCGTGCGCCACCGCTGCTTTTCCTCACTACGTCACCGCTCCGGTGAGCCGCCGGCCGCGCCACCACCGCCAGCAGCTCCGCCACCCCTGAGCTTTCCATTTGTGTCAATCCCTGGCACCGCCACGCCCTCCCCCGCCGGCTGCGAGCCCAAGCCGCACGCGCTCATGAGCCGTGCTGGCGCATTCGGACCACTCCTGTTCCTGTGTCATTAAACAACTAATGACTATCTTAAAACCCTAAGCAATGATTAGCATTAAAACTGTCAGCTTAAAGCCTCCTTAACTCACTGTCGCGCGGGCCTGCAAATATAGTAATGATTGGTATTTAAAACCGGGTTTGCCTTCGATGGCTGACAAGCGGCCCCCATGCACAGTGTGAACCCGGTGCACCTGTGGACCACATGCATAGTGCATGTTGACCTCCGGTTCACGCACTGTGCATATGGACCGAGACAACGACCGGTGGGCCCCACATGTCAGGGATCATTTTCTTAAAAGAAATTAATAGGAAAATGGAAAAAGCTACTGTTCACTGGGACCTACCTGTCAATGAGAGGGTTCTCTCTCCTTTTTTTTATTTTCCCGATTTAATTCAATTTCAAACTTCGGAAGCTTCGTTCTCCTCCGTTATAACTCCAAAAATTATTAAATTTGTTTCTAAAATTTTGTAAATTCAAGATCTTACTAATGACACTGGTCTTGTTTAATTTAGAGTTTATTTATTATTTCTTTAGTATTTATTTACTCTCCTTGCTTGTTGTTCCTTTTTCCGGTACATTCGTCCGATTAGGTTTCGAAGAAGTGAGAGATTTCCACTTTGATCAAGCACGAAATTGTAAAGACTCTCTTACCTTTAACCAAGGCGAGTCGATACTTTGCTCATTTTGAGCCTACATTTTATGTAAATTATATTCATTTAAATTACCAAAATTGCATGCTTTAATTCTGTAATAAAATGTATATTAAATCTTAAGGTAGTTAAATACCCATTTGATGATTAATTAATTGTTATGTCATCCTCTGACAATTGAATCTATTATTCTATGCCACCCTAGTAACTATGTGGTAAATACTAGTATAGGTTGTACTTAAGTGACATGCTAGTCTTGCCTAAGTACCAGTGCATTAAAATGCCCTAATCATCATCTCTTCAAACATGAAATGGTTTGGGCAGTCATTGGAGGTCTATGGCTGAAGTAAATGAGATAATTTGGTTTTACTCCTCAAAACCCTAATAACTTGCTATTACCACATCTGGGCGGATGGAATGGTGGTGGGTGCCGTCGGGCACGAGAGTGGTTGGTAGGTGGTATGAACCGTCCGGATGGATTAAAGACTTAATCTTGTTATGACCTCCCATTGTAAAATATGTGCAACCACAAGTCTGCAAAATGCAACTTCGCTTAGTAAATTTATTGAGCCCTGAAAGTCAGCTCACTGGAGGGATAATAAGGCAGTGCAAACTCTGGATACGTCCGACTTGAATGGGACACCAAAGCACGGTGAAGTTGCCAGTCGCCGTGGTGTAGTCCAACTATGCTAGTCGCTGAGGTGAACATCCCGCACAACGTATGGACGTAACCCCATATGGGTGAGATGACGAAAGGGGCAAGATATTTAGAAATGTTACTGTGATGGTCGCTCAACTACATGACTAAGGAATTATGTGGGGCAACGAGTATGATTGTCTCTTGTGGGTACAGTGTACAACCTCTGCAGAGTCTAAACTGTTTAAACAGCCGTGCCTACGGTCAAAGGCTGACATGGGAACTTACTAGAGTTAGTTCTATTTCGAAAACCTTTGTGGGTGGGATGAAAATCAGGTCGGGCTCATCTAGCCCTGAGATTGGATTTTTCCTGGGTTTTCGAACTCAGTGGTGTTAATAAATGAAGGTAGCTCCAATCAAAGTAAGCATAAGGTGGAGGTAACCTCTGCTGTTATAAATATTGCTCAATTACTCACTTTAATAAAATGCAATTAGGTAAAAATGCTAAGTGATAGGAATTTATATTTATGATAATTAAAAATATTGCTTTAGCAAACAAAAGAACCCGAGCCATCATTGTTAAAGCCTTACATGTATATTATTGCATCTTGTGTGTTGGCTCGCGAGCACAGAAGTTGTGCTCATTCTCGCTCTCTCCCCCCAAACCCTTAAGATCATGCGGATCAAGGAAATTATGCATACTACGAGGATCCCAAAGTTGATAGGCAAGGCAATGATGAAGAATAGTCTAGTTCTATAGTCTAGGTCTCGTCTCAGTCTAGCTAGCTCGTTCAGTACTTGCGTACAACCGGTATTATCCAAACCCTTAGTTAATATTAGTCGTACATAGGTTACCAGAGTCGCTTGCCTTTGTCGAGATGAGCTCTACCCCTTTTGCTTCTGCTGTAGTTTACGTTGCTTTCATGTAATGTAATCATTTTGGCTTGTTCGGCCTTTTTGTAAAACTCGACTTGACGTGGTCTAGGTCA
The DNA here is from genome assembly GCA_036346405.1 of Phyllostachys edulis. NCBI lineage: Eukaryota > Viridiplantae > Streptophyta > Magnoliopsida > Poales > Poaceae > Phyllostachys > Phyllostachys edulis. The sequence goes on from CM070561.1 coordinate 75,430,243, forward strand.
TTCTGATGTTTGTAATATATTTGAATGGTTTAGTTCACGCCATGTATGAAATGATTCAGCAATGTGTCTGTGAGTGCTATCTACTGATCTAGGGAATAGCACAGTATTTTCACAGAGAATTTAGATTTGCGAAATCCGGATCCGACGCTATATTGCTGTCAGTCCTGTGGACAGAGGTGGAGCCAGGAAATTATGAAAGATGGAACAAAATCTAGGTTGTGTTGTCAATCACTAGCCTACTATGCCACATTACTGCCCACCCGTTTGACAGAGTCGTAGAGATTGTGTTGCGCACCACCACTCGCTAACTTGATGAGTCGTGTGTATGCCCACTTGCCAGACTACTTGTCTCGAGCCACCGCTCGAGCACTCACCATATCAGCTAGTCATTGTGTTGATTCAGTTGATTCAATTCGATTGGGTTAGGAGTTCGGTTTAGATTCAAGAATTTTAGCGGGCTTGGCTCTTAGGCCAATGAGGCAATGAGCCTTGCTCTCCTAAATTAGTTTTATCTAGTAACCCATTAGAGGCTTCTTCTTACATCGACAGTTTCTTTCTTCCTTTGTTGAACGCCATGATCGGAACTCCTATTAGCTAGGGAAAACATTGAGGTAGCTAGGTGCCTAGGATGAAGTCCTCTTTGCCACTTGCCTTCCTAGGACCAGGGCAAGCGCCCTGGCTTGCCCTAGGATTTGCTCCACACTACCTGTGGATTCATCAATGCACGCAATGTTCGGATACTCCATTGTTGGTGTAATGAGAAAGACTTCAGATTCATGTAGATGTTTGGTCGTTAACAATAGCCTTCCAATCAAAAACTGATAGAATCCAGTTCAGCATCACAAATGTGTATGCATCTTTCGAAGACAATTCCTGTCAGCCTTTCTTCGACAACCTCGCGGATATTCAACATAACTTAGATGGACCATGGATGGTCATTGGAGACTTTAACATATATAGATATGCATATGAGAAAAGCAATGATAATATAAACTGGACAGGTATGTCCATATTTAATGCTTGGATACAAAACCAAAGCTTGCTGGATGTGGACATTCCGAACAAGAGATTTACATGGACGAACAAGAGGAGAATTCCAACAATGGCCAAGCTAGATAGGATTCTTATTGATACAGAGTGGACTCAAACATTCTTAAGCATCTCAGCAAGATCACAAGTAGCAGCAACTTCAGACCACAATCCAATTATGGTTGATATCAAAACAGATTTACAATCGTCAAAGATCTTCAGACTAGCAAATTACTGGCTTTATATGACAGAATTTGAAAGCCTAGTGATACAAAACTGGACACGACGAACCAGAAATTTGGCTAGTATCTCTACTGCCAATCTAAAGCTAAGACAGCTTCGGGCAAAAATAAGATCATGGTCGAAAAGGAACCGTAGCTTATCAACTCAACTTGAAAATTCAAGAACCACATTAGATTACTTGGACAGTGCAGGGGAGTGGAGACCTCTAACAACCCTTGAATTTACTTTCAGGAAAAATGTCAGAATACATTTGCAGGAACTAAACTGGTTCTGGACCCTCAAATGGAAGCGTCGAGCAAAGATTAAATAGTGCAAATTGGGAGATGAAAATACACATTTCTTTCATGTCACATCATCCATAAGAAACCAACGGAACAACATCAAGGTGCTCATTAAGGATGGAATTGAATACTATGACATGCCTCCAAATTACAAATCGCGGCTGATTACTTCAGGGATCTCTTCAGTATAGTCATCCCATGGTCCCCAACAATAGACCTTGCACATCTCTATCAGCAAGATCAAAGCCTACAGGTTCTCTCAGACAACTTCACTTGGAAAGAGATAGCAAATGCAATTTTACGCTCCCCAAACAACAAAAGCCCAGGATCGGATGGATTTACAAATGAGTTTTACAAAAAAGTTCTTGAACATTCTAAAGCCTGATCTATTACAGGTGTTTGCGGATCTACATTCCAATAGTATAGATTTGTCAGGGGTGAACAAATCTTATGTCACTTTGATTCCAAAGATTGACACGCCGACGCAAATCAAGGACTTCCGGCCCATCTCGCTGTTACATAGCATTCCCAAGCTCATTAGAAAAGTCTTGGCAAATAGACTGCAACCGAGAATCCCTGACCTTATTAGTCATATGCAGTCTGGTTTCATCACAAGAAAATCAATTGCAGAAAACTTTACTCTAACTTCAGAACTAGTCCAATGTGCAATGAAGAGGGAAAAACCTATGTTAGTTCTCAAATTAGACTTCCATAAAGCTTTTGACACAATTAATTGGGAATGTATTCTGCTGACACTGCAACACAGAGGGTTTGACAACAAATGGGTAAACTGGATACATACTATTCTCTCTTTAGGAAAAACACAGATTCTTGTCAATGGGGTTGCAGGTGACCAAATTAAATACAAACGCGGGGTACGACAAGGAGACCTGCTTTCTCTATTTCTGTTCATCCTGGTAGCGGATGTCCTTCAAAAAGTTTTACAGCATGCCCATACTAATGGACTGATTCTACACCCTTTGGATATGCAAGAGACCACACCTATTTTACAATACACAGATGACACCTTAATTTTACTCAAGGGGACAGCCCAACAAGCCATGGCTCTTAAAGAGCTCCTGGATTCATTTGCAATCTTTTCAGGATTGAAGATTAACTACCATAAGAGTACATTAGTACCCATCCACATGTCTCAACAAGATGGCACCTTAGCAGCCACCGCCCTAAAATGCCCATTCAGCTCACTTCCATGTAACTACTTAGGACTTGTATTATCCACTAACAAAATACCTCACAGTTTACTGCAACGTATTATTGACAAGATAGACAGAAGACTGGCAGGTTGGATGCCTGGATTGCTATCATGGGGAGGGAGAGTGTTAATGATCAACTCAGTTCTATCAGCGATACCTACATATTGCATGAGCTGCATACAGTGGCCAGAGCGTAGCATAAACGCAATCGACAAAATCAGAAGAGCATTCCTTTGGAAGGGAGTTAAGGAGATTCAAGGTGGACATTGCCTTGTTGCTTGGAGCACAGTTATACTACCCAAAGAGCAAGGAGGTTTATGGATACATGATCTTCGGATTCACAACAAAGCTTTGACCATGAAGTGCATAGCTAAGTTACTATCCGATTCAACTGAACCTTGCTTCAATTGGTTAAGAGGTCAATATATTCAAAACCAAATACCGTTACAGTCTCGACAGGGAGACACATCAATATGGAGAACTTTATCTACATCCATTGAGACAACTATACAAATGACTAAGGTCATAATTGGAGATGGACGGACTACTGCGTTCTGGAAGGACTATTGGACGAACAAAGGAAGATTATATCTATGCTTTTCTACTGTCTTCACATTTGCCATTAATCCGAATTGCACAGCCAGCTCGCAGTCAGTGGATAACAACTAGGCGGTTGAGCTTCATCCGGTTCTGTCTCAACAAGCAACTTTGGAGCACCACGCTTTACTACAAGTTCTGCCTGAGCAGCATCTCACACAGGGAGCCCTGGATCGATGTGTCATAGTTTCGACCATGACTGACGTAACTACATTAGGAATATACAAAATACTATCATCTCATGGCCTGAAATGGAAGGCGATCGATTTTACCTGGTACAGATCAATCCTTCATAGGTGCAGAATATTTTTATGGCTAGCTTTCAGATGAAAACTTAACACCAAGGATAATATGACAGTTAAGAAATGGACGACAAATCCTCACTGTGACGTTTGCCCAGCTTTAGAAACAATTGATCATATCATTTTGAGGTGTAAAGCTGCGGACTATCTATGGACAAAACTAGGATTATTGGCAGAAGCTACTTCCTCTAAGGACATGATAGAATTTACAGAAAAAGTATCAGCACAATCAATGAGCCACCATGACATTTGGCCTATTTGCTTTGCAGTCTGCGCTCATACATTATGGACCATGAGAAATAAAAGGATATTCCAAAGTATTGAAAGTGGCAACAATACAATGCAACATCACATCCGAGAGTACATTAATCTTTGGTCCTACAGGTCTAAATCCGAACACCAGGATTCCCTAAGACAATGGCGTCAGCTCCTTTTGTAAATAGCTTTCTATTTTTATTCTCCTCTCCTTTTGTTTTTTTGCTTTATTTGTAATACATTGACAACCATTTTAATACAATGGTCATAAGGTGGAGATTTCTCTACCTTTTACGTCAAAAAAAAAGAAGAAAGATAATATGGTCCGCCGTATTATCCTTCATTCTCTTCTGCTTATACAGCTAGAAACTTCTTCACTAAACCCTAATGGAGGTAGTTTCAGTCAAGATGATTAGGAAGAATTCACAAATCTGAAACGGTGAGGCAGCATAGTATTAGCTAGCGCTTATTTGTTGAGTGAAATTGAACGTCAAGCCATGTACATCTATGGGCTTGCCCATCCCATGAAGAATCACTATAGGCTTCTAGGCCATAGGCTTATTATGGAAAGGAAAAAAAGTTAAGATGTGGCTCTTGGCGTTCAAAGGAAATTACGAGGGTGTGAGCCTATTGCAGATTTATATTCGGCAAGTTTTATCTTGTCATTTTTCTTTCTAAACCTAGATAGTCTCAGAATCGTATATTATCTTCTTTGCAAACCATAGTTTGAAGTGAGTTGGAGAAGGACACATTTCCGAATTGATGTGGCACCACAGATTCACAATAGTGGCCGACGCTTATCGCTGGTTCAAACTAAGAATGTTGTTGAGTGAAACCAGCCCTCTAGCCATGGACCTCTAAACCTCACTAGGAGACGAACGGGACCTTTGGACTGTGGGCTTACCCGCACCACATTTGAGACTATACTTACATCTTAGATTCTATGACCTTACTTGGGTGAAACTACCAGAGTACTCTTCATTTGAGACTTAAATTAGCAAACTCTTAATATAAGTGCAATTCTAACAAAATTTCTGGTAGGATCACAGTCCAGATCTTAGAGTCAATCCTATTTGATTTAGTTGTACATATAAATATTAGTTAAAACTTAAAATTAACATTGTTCAAAATTTCAAAGAGAGTTAAACATTTTGCTACATTCTGATTACGAATATTACAATTTTTTTATTATAAAGTAGCCTAAACACTTTCGAGCCTAATAAAGGAACTTTAAGACTTTACCTTTTGTTATAATAGTCCTATCAATTTATTAAAAGAATATGTCATTATCTGAAGAAAACAATCAACTAAAGTAATAATACAAAATATTGTTCACCGTGCAAAATTTGATGGAACAAAACAAAATGTATATCCTACCTTGTATAACATGTGGACTTCTATTTCATTTTATATGCTATTAGCAATATTTCAAAACTTCCATAGTTTCTCATTAAATTTGTACAATTAATAGGTTACAAAATAGAATATTGGGGAACAGTTTCCCATCGGGGCGTCAGTGACGGCGGCGGAGAGATACACCAAGGCCCCCAAGGAGTTCATTAGTTCCCTAACCTTTGATCCTGTGAGGTAGGGGTAGTGTGCAGTGGGGTAGCAGGTGGGGCTGTGGTAGTGGTCACTTTTGATGATTCAGTTAGGTTCTGAGGGTCGCGGGCATGCGAGGCGGCAGCGGTGGCGCTGGTCATGATGGTGGTCATCGGCGGGGGTAAAAGAGGAGGACAAGAAGGCAGGGGAGGGGGTGGCGAGCATTGGGGGGTGTCAAGGCACTAATGGCGGTGCCCAAGGTGAGGGAGGGAGTAGCGGGGAGACCAAAGGGTGGCGTCGGCACTGTCCGCGACAAGGAGGGGTCATGGATAGGACACGGGTGATGCAGTCATTGATTTGGTGCTTTCAAGGGGTGAGGAGTATAGGTGAGCAGAGGGATCTGGAGCCATTGGATCTTTTGATCAAATGGCTCCCATCTATCTATTGGATTGGCTGGGAACGGAATCCCATCCAATTATGTTGAAGACAAAATCATTTCTACGTATTCTCTTGATTCTAACTACCATGTTTAGACACTTACTTTATATATAAATATATATATTATAGTCCCTGTAAACATTACACCTTGTTTTGAGATCTTCTATCATGTACACAAACTCATAAAAATCACTCAATGCTAATTAGAAAACTCTTAGGGTACAGAGAACTCAAAGCGACATTTCGAGTGCCTAGGGATTGTGTGTGTGCCATTGCTATTCATGTCATGGTTGCCTTTTTTATGTCTCTTATGTTTTAGCTTCCTTTCTTTGCTCACTGCATTTCAAAATTTCAATTTTCCTATAATGGTATAATATTTAGACTCATGCCAAATACCAACTTTTGGTGCAGTTCAAGGTCATGATTTCCTTTAGACATTTTGCCTTTGTTTCAATTAGCATGGGCATGCATTTGTTATATTTGTTTTTTACTTTGCAACACTCTGATATTTAATCGGTGCTTATATTATCTAATCATATTTTTCAGATCAATGTGGCCCAGAAGTACACCTTGGCCATTTGAAGCGCTACATGCTCAAGGAGATCCAAGAAGCTACCAACAACTTCGACCCAAATAACATTTTGGGGCAGGGAGGATTTGGAGTAGTATACAAGGGTTGTTTGCATGATGGCACAATTGTTGCTGCTAAAAGATTGAAGGATTGTATTTCCGCTTGTGGAGAAGATCAATTCCACACAGAAGTTGAAGTGATAAGCTTGGTTGTTCATCGAAATCTCATTCGTCTTACTGGATTCTGCGCTACCGATAATGAAAGGCTCCTTGTGTACCCTTACATGCCAAATGGAACTGTTGCTTCTAAATTACAAGGTTAGCCTCATGCTTCAAGCTCTTATCTTTCATATATCAACGCACATGTGGGGTAAGTCATCAGTCCTATATTTTCTAAGACATATTTCGAGGATAACAGGTATACAAGTGTATCAACATGCGAGACATTTTTTCAATATCTATAATATGTGAGGTATTTCAATATAAAACTATAATATACTTTTTCCATATCTCAATTGGTCTAGCAGAAGTTTTGTTCATTACAATCATGTTTACACTTAACATTATTTTCTTCTTGTAACTTATCAAGATAACTATGTTATAAATAGAACCTAGTCTCAGGAGTCTAATTATTTGACCCAGAGAGCTCACTTTGGCAAGTCGGGGAGCTGGGGCTCCCGCCCGCCTGCGTTCGAGCTGGGGCTCACGCAGACGCCCCACGGTCGGTTTCGGAGGGGAAAATTCCTAGATTAAAAAAAATCTTCTAAATGAGAAAAATACCTAGTTTCTCCTAGGTATTCTCGGAAAAAAACATTTGACCCAAGCACAAAGCTCAGCGGGGGCATGAACCTTGGTTCCTCCAGCCCTATTTACTTCTGCCTTGTCTAGGGTCTTCAAGTCATGTTGGCCCTCAGTTCTACAGGTTAGAAACTCGTGGTATGTCTTGCAATATTTACTTAAAACATTGCCACACAAAGGCCCAATGGATTGCATCAAGGAAACAGCAGAAACATTATTGCTAATGAAGGTTTTAACATAAACTTAGCAGCATATGTCACACTGATAATATACCTTGTCTTATCTAGCCTGGTCTAAGGTGAACCTTAGATGTGTGCTAATGAAGGATTTAACATAAACTTAGCAGCATATATCACACTGATAATATACCTCGTCTTATCTAGCCTGGTCTAAGGTGAACCTTAGATCTGTGGTGCCCACCACTGCAAATGTTGTGGTATAGTGGTCTATATTTCCTTATCACTTCAGCTTCTAGACCCAGGTACATCCCTAAGCTTGTCGGCACTTGCCATGGGAGTTAGCTTTGTTACTCTTACAGCCGTTAAATGATAACACAGGATATCTTCTTAGTTGATGTTCTTGTATTGCTAAAAAGTGTCACTGTAATTTACCCTTTCTCCGCAGTTCATAATTATTTTCAGTTCCTAGAGTTTCCACTCCATCTATCTGTGCAATATGAAGAGCCAATTTAATATGGGGTATTAACAACTGGTGAAAACAATTAGATGAACATAACATGTATATATATGGGGTATCAACAGCGATATATTCTGAAGTTTTTGCTGTTTTACAAGCAAATTGAGCTAAGGATTTCTCCTCCACTTTGTTAGAACATATGAGTGGCGAACCTGCCTTAGATTGGTCAAGGAGAAAGAGGATAGCACTTGGCGCAGCACAAGGGTTGGTCTATTTGCATGAGCAGTGTGATCCCAAAATAATCCATGGTGACATAAAAGCCTCCAATATTCTTCTTGATGAATATTTAGAAGCAATCGTGGCAGATTTTGGATTGGCAAAACTTTTGGATCATGGGGATTCCCATGTTTTCACGGCAGTGCGCGGGACAATTGGACGTATCCCTCCGGAGTATATGATGACTGGCGAATCATCTGAGAAGACTGATGTTTATGGCTTTGGATACCTGTTGACCGAGCTAATCACAGGTCGAAAAACATTGGAGCTTCATGAGAATGAGAATGAGAAAGGAGGAATACTTGAATGGGTAAACCTTCCATTTCGTGCTTTCTAAGTTCATCTTCAGTTTGTTTCTTATTTGAAAAGAGTGAAGTTTCATTTAGCTCATTTTCGTAGGAAAGGTTTGGATATCTCGGTCATTCTTGGTATACGGGCAGGTAAAAGGCATCGAATGATACCAGTTAGCGTGCATGCATACAATGACCAATGACTTCCTTTTTTTTTTAATGTTTAAGCAAACTAGTTGGAAAATACGCATAGACAAATCAGGAGGCATTTTGAAGTTATTATTTAACTATCTGCATTTTGTGGTTTATGCTATGTACCTGATTATCTCTTAATATTGCATATATTTGGCTATGCTTATGCCAACAGAGCATAGCATCCAATGTTATATAAGAGTATATATGTATCATCTCAGTTTACTGAAATCTGAATAAAATGCATCTATAAAAAAACAATGTAGCAAGACACACCATTTGGGATTCCCCGCACCTCGGGCTCTGACGACTCGCTAGGAGACCAACACCCCCCACCCCGGGCTCCCCGTCGGTGCCACTCCGGCGCCAGCGGCCACCCCACCGATCCCTTACTCAGTGGCCTCTTCCCACGAGCCCCCTCTTCCCCACTTCCGAGCTGCCCTCCCCTCCCCCCGCCCGAGCTCTCGCTGCCTCCGCCTCTCCCCTTTCCGTGGCCTTTCTCGCCGGCAGCAGCCGCGGGCAACCCCACCACCTCCCTCCTCCGCCCCCTTTACCCCCTTCCCACCCTCACAGCCCAAACCTCGGCTCCCTCCCCACCCAAAACCCCTTCCGGGGCCAGATCCAGATCTGATCTGGCCCACACCGCTGACCTGCCACGGCCCCACCTTGGCTCCACCGCCGGTCCCCCGCGGTTCAAAAGCACGCTCTCTTGTGGCCGCCCCACCTTGCTCCTCTCTGGCAAGCTTGGCGCAGCTCGGCTTCGGTAGTCGCGCATCCTCGTCTTCGACGTTTCATACCAGGCAGCTGGCATTGAAGGCCCCTACCTTTGTGCAGATCCTCCAGCGCCAGGTCCCACCTCGGGGTCGCCTGCCTCCAACAAGTGCTCAAACCGAAGTTATTGCGCACGGTTGCCTCAATGCCCCCCCCTAACTCCCCGAAGCACATTCAAGCGCTGCAGACTTCCTCCAGGGCTACCGAAGTAGATCGGCGTGCCCCATCCCCACCATCCCATCAGAGCTTCCTTGGGAGAGCTATGTATCTTCGAGCCAAGGAAGGTACGCCCTCTCACAACCTTTAGGCTCGTATGCCTGGGGTGAAGATGGGTGGCAAGAAGTAAAGAGGCCGCGCTGATGGCGTGCAGTTGGGCGCCACGCTATTCCTCCAAGGCACAGACACAACTGCCCCAACCATCGAGTACAACGACGACAACGATGACGAGGGCCGTCACAACCGCCCCAGCCATCGAGGACATAGGAGCTTCGACTCGGGCGTCGCCAAACCGCGCCCGAACTCCAGAAGGGATCGAGACCGGTCCCCTCGCCGGGGCAATTCCTACGGAGACCGCAGGGATGGCTGACACAGGGCTTTCCTGGCAGGACCAGCTACTCCTCCCGGCGCTTCATTGCTTGGTCCAGTCTGTTTTGCCTCCCCCAAGCTAGCGTTCGAACGAGTCAAGCCCGTCGCTGACCGCAACCTGCAGGACCTCTTCGCCTCCTATGCAAAAAAACGGCGGGAAGCACTTCTTAAGGTCTTCAGCAACAACCCCTCTCAGACCTCCATGCAGCCGCCCCCTCCTCCCAGGATGCACGAACCGAATGGCTGCGCAGAGCAGCGGACTTCATCAGGGCCTCGTCCGCTGTTGTAGACAAGCTAGGCCTACCTTCAGGAGCCTCAGCAACCGTGACGCCCTCGCCATCCTAGTCGACCTTTCTGGAAGCAGCGGGTCACCTCACCGTCCCTTCCTCTCCGAAGGGCGCCTTTGACCAAGCGTCCAGCAACTCCGTGGTCAATCCGATAGACCTTAGAGGCTCTCCTCAGGCAACATCGCATCAGTCCCAAGAGGTGGTCCTTCTTGCCTCCGGTACGGCAGTCACTGTTGAGACGCCGATCACGTCTGCACTTCAAGCGCTCGAGGGACCTCGCGTCTAGCCTGTTATGCTTGATGTGTCCCTACGCTCTTGAGACTTGGACTAGGGTGCTCAACCTCTCAAACTGCAACATACTGAGCCGTGTTCCTCCTCAGAATTTCTGCAGCTTAATGGCTTGGTGGCATCAAGGTAGTCAACAGACGCTCAAAGGAGATAGGAAAAATTTCAACGGTATTGTCATCTATATAGTCTGGAACATTTGGAAGGAAAGAAATAGGCCCACAAGAGATCGCTTTCAAGATCAGAGAGGACCTCCAACTGTGAGAGCAAGCTTTTCTCGTTTTGTCCCCCCCCCCCCCGCCCCCTTTTTTCTAGTTGTAGCTTCGCGGTTGTTAGTCGCGAGCTTTCGGCTCTCTCTTGGTTTTTCAGCCCATGCGCCTCTGCATTATCTTTTATCCTGAACCCTGATCTTATTCCCTTTCTTTACCTTTAATGAATGTGGCAGAGCTCCTGCCTTTTTGCTAAAAAAAACAATATTGCACCTTTGGAGAAAAAATTGATCCCTGGAATAAACGTATGCCTGATGTTTTTATGGTTAGGTAAGCAATAAGAAAGTTAAAGATACCGAGAAATGTGGCATCTAAAACATATATCATGCATTTTTTATTCTTCTTTCAACGATAATATTTTATTTTTACGGTAGAAAATAATTATGTCTCTTCATTTCTGAACAGCAATGTCAATCTTTAACTGAAATAACAAAATAAGTTCTACAATACATAATAATAGTTTGTTAGCAATACATATACCTTTCTGTTGACACAACATTCACGACTTTCGGAGCTTGTTCGCGCAAATGCGTAGGGTCAAGCCTTTTCGCCAATAATGTTTCTTGACTTCTTTCAATTCCCATGAACTGCCATTAGTCTCACACAGTCGCGCGTGCATCTTATTGCAGGGAAGGGAGCTTCTTAAAGAAAATCAGCTAAGCTCGTTTGTGGACAAGAAACTAGGAAACAACTATGACAATGCGGAGCTGGAAGAAATGGTTCAGATAGCTTTGCTCTGCACAATGCACAACCCAGCTCATCGCCCGAGAATGTCTGAAGTTGTTAGGATGCTGGAAGGAGATGGATTAGTTGCAGAGAAATGGGAGGGCTTGAAAAATGTCAAGACACCGCAGCCCGGATCCCCAGGGTTTCTGTTGCTTCCTCCTGTAGATTATGGTGAAGATGAGTATAATTCCATTGAGTTGGAAGCCGTTGAGCTCTCAGGGCCAAGGTGATCTCATAGCCGTTTGTCATGTGTGCATGTAATAATCAGTTTCAGTCTTTCAGAGCCCCAATAGGGGAAGATAAAGAAAAACAAAAGGATGTTTCAGACTTTCAGATGAAGTAGAGTTACAGTGACATGTTTATAGTTCATGGCCTCTCTAAAAAAACAGTTAATTTAGGTAAACTCCTTGCTTTGCATCCATTGGTAGTTAAAATAAAAATAAATGGGAATATATATAAAATTTTCCCGTGGACTATTATGCTTTGCATCTGTTGTTGTATTCACCTCTCACTATTTTCCTTGTAGTTGATTAAATATTCTCTTTTCCTACCAACAATTTATTTCGTGTTGTCAAGTTTACTAGACCTGTCTGGTATGTTATCACCAAATGCCACACTTTTGGCTTGTCAAACTTTTTGTGGCGGTTAGTTTATAAGTAACATATTTGGCGTAGTACATATTCATACATGTATCCAAATAATACGATAGACAATAGCATGCTACAAACAAAATCTACAAATTGTGGTAGTGAACCAAACGGCCCCAATATCCACTATCTTTTAACTGTTAACTTAGACAATGTATCAAATGCAGTCCACTTTTACAATGTACTCCCTCCATATTTCTTTATTTGACGTTTCTACATGCAAATCATCACTGCAGGGCGTCATGTATTCACGCCCGGAGGTAGTAATTGTGCAATTCTGACTTAGATTTGGACACCAAATCAACATTAAAAAAATTCGGGATTTTTTTTTTGATGATGTAGTCTATGGAGTGGTGTAGCACCCTCTAGATTTGAAATTCAACCCCAAAGTGCCTTAGAAAAAAAAAAGATAAATTTGTTGTGAACAGTAACATATATCTTTTCCCTTTTTCTTTTGATTTATCATTTGTCAGAAGTTTTATGTTTTTGTTACTCTTGACATAGAATAAATAGGTACAGTAAATTGAAAAGTACATGTAGTTTTTCTCCCCAAGTTTTCATGTTGATTTGGTGCTCCAATCAAAGCTAGAATGCACGATTACACCATAAAAGTGGATTGCACCTGATATGTTGTCGTTAACTTCTTTGTCTTTAATCAAAGGACTGTAGTGCCCTAGACTCATTTTAACCCTGGGTTTAACAGTAAACCCATCCATGTGAATGCTTTGCTAGCCACAATCAACAATTCATCAACATCATGATGGAAAAGTTTGATAAAGATGTTGAAGACCCCCAAACTAATGAGCATATCATACCTGAATCTGCACAAAAGTTCAGTAAGCCTTACTAAGCTAGTCCCTTCGGACTCTACATTTGTCTCTGCGACTCTGCCTACTGGCCTGCAAGAAGAACTATTCTGATGCATCACAAGCATTAGAACTCACAGGTGGACAGCCATGCATGAACCATGTGCCCTCCCTAAAGACTAAAGCTACACTCTGCAGAGCTCAAGCATCTACCTGCTTTGCTCAGTCCTATCCCCTATCTTTGTGATGCATCAGAATTCAGAGCAGCGAGGACAACAGCATTCATGCAGTGCAGCTCAATGGATCAGTGCAAGTTCTTGTGCCCTGTGTCTTGGAGCAATGAGAGGCTGTGAGCATGTGATGCTTGTTAGTGTAGTGTAGTATCTGGACTGGAACTTGGGATAGCAATGTGTGTCACTAGCTTCCAATTTCCAATTCTGGACCCTGGCCAGCTGCATGCATGCAGCCATCAGTCAGCTCCAAGCAGGCACTGCAGCTCTGCAAAGACAGGAGCTGCATGCATGAGAGGAAGTTTGGCAGATGCTGATGGATGGAACACTTCATGGGTGTAGCTGCTGTTGCCAAGGACTCTGGATTTGGCCAGCACACTCTCTCATGCAAGGCACTGCTCAGTACTATGTAAATATGCGCATTACATTACATAGCTACTGGTAAATCGATCCTCGCCTCAAATGTGCTGTTCATAGAGATTGTTAGTCTGCTGCAAGTAGCATCGGCAACTTGCAGACAAATTGCAGGGGACTTTTCTCTGTGCATTTTGCTATTCACAGGCTGAATTCCAGGGTGAGCAGATCGACACATGGTGGGAAAAGACTGATCAACAATGTTTGTTTCGTGCAGCTTTGCGATTGCTGGGTTGTTGGGTTTTCTCATGTCATTCTTGGTCGAAATCTAGCTCGAGGTTGTATTCAGCTTTATGCGGAGACCACATGGTATAGTCCTAATATAGTTACTGAACAATTGACATCAGTGTCGAGGAATTTGGGGAGTAAACCTTTAGTTTTGCAAATTGTCAGGTTTGCTGTTAGGGTACCAGCAGTCTAACTAGCCGAAGCCAGACGATCTGACCGTCTGTTAAGTATGTGTGACTCATATCCTAATCAACTAGGACATGGAGAAGTGTGCTACAAGAATTCCTTCTTCCTTTTAGAGGAGAATTAGGGGTGACGAAGATCTAATAATTCTCAATTAATTAAATTATTTATCTGTAATATTCATTATAGATGATAATATTTTATACAACCTTCAAAGGTACCCCTCAATATCAACAATGAGGGAGATTATAAACACCTAGTGGTCGTAAGTTATTCTACGACCACCCTATATGGTTGTAAATATCCTATTACCACTTCATTATCGTAAGTTTTTCTACAACCATCTATTGATCGTAAGTTGTACTACGACCACCTCATGATCGTAAGCTATACTACGACCAAGTCATTCACGACCACCCTATAGTCGATAAGAACCACAGACATATGGGCTCAATTGACTATGGACATTTGTACGTTGTGTTTAATACACACAGTAGTTAATATGTGTCGTTATTCTCTCAGATAATTGCACGTATTGAACCTTTGCCTCTGACATAATTGCAAAGCGACGTGGGGGATATGTCTCTAACAATAACCACCATTGAACGTGCGTATTGCATCAAACGTTAAGGCGCCTCTTGACATGGACAACTGACATCTCTTCATGCGCTATATAAGGAGTAAAGTCAATGGACAAAGGAGGATCAGATTCGAAAAAAACAATGACAGACAGAAGTCATCAAACCCTAGTTTTAGTGACTTCCCCCCTATTGTAAACACAATCAATACAGTAACACGGGAGTAGTGTTATTATTCTCTTAGGGGAAAGCATAAAATTGTATAAAATTCCTTTATCCTTTTTTTATGTGGTTTCGCTCTAGGAGAGCCCCAGCATTCGTTCATAAGATTGATACTAAACCATCGATAGGGGGGCACTATATAAAGTCATGATGGGTGGTCATGGAGTACACAAGCCACAAACTAACTCATCCAAAGCACGAGATGCACGAGAGGATTAGAGACTAGGTTATTCTTTAGCACTAGATTCTTGTATAGGGCAAAGATCCGAATGTCCTAAAAGGTTCGAGAGGGTTGTGAGAGAGCGACAATTGCTTATACTTTTTTAAGGTTGTGTTTAAGGAATTTGCGGTCGGTTTCGCCAAATCTTTCTCCCTTTCGTCGTGATTATTTCGTCGCCGTTATTTGGTTCTCTCTACAAGATTCATGTACTTCATTCTTGATACCGTGTGCACTCGTGCTGTTTCTCACAAACTCAGATCCGATCTGGGGTTGCTGCACATAAGAAGGGGTATGAGAGTATAACAAGTTGTAAGGTCGAGGAGGTTGACTAGAGCGGGGGTGAGGTAAGCCCAAATGGATTGGACCGGATTCACAAATTAAGCCAACACCTTGAATCCACTAAGGATACTGTTCCTCCACTCCAAAGATGGTGAGCACCAAACCACTCACAACGCCCGGGTCTTCAAACATCCTTCTTTGAGAAGATCACCGGTGCAACTCCAAGCCATCTAGGTGTCGGCAAATAACAAGAGTAACAAGTCGGAGACTATTACTTGAACGAATCAAGCACCGAACCTCAATGGATACACAATTCACCACCTAATACAACACATGCATAAGGATTTGCCTCTCTATGCTCACTAGGTGTAACTCATGCCCAAATGAGGAGAAATGGCTTTCTCTTAGCTCAAAGGGGGGAAAAACAGCACCAGCACCTTCCCTCAACCGGCCACAAGGGGTACTTATAACCCATACAAAGAAACTAGTCGTTTGGGAAAAGTTTGCTGAAAATCAGGGAATCCCGGTCTAACCACCAACCAATGGTCGGTCAGACAGTCCTCACTCCAACAGCTATAAAAACTAGTTGTTGGACCCACAATCGGGCTGACCGCCTATGCAAGGGCTGGTCAGACTGCGCCAATCGGTCAGACTTCTAGCAGGGTAGTCAGACCACTCCACAGAGGAGTCAAAGTCAAACCAGAGGAAAACCTCCTCTGGAAAGCGTTGACTTGGGTTGTCTGACTGAGGGCCGGTCAGACCGCTCAATACATGGCGGTCAGACCGCCGGATGGTTAGATTGGCACAAAGCCTGATCAGTCTGCTCAAGGGCCTGTTAGACCGCCCAACACCTAGAGGTCAGAACACCAACTGACAAAAATAGAGAACATACTACATGCACTTCAACACAATTGCAAAACATAATCGCAAATTGTCGTGCCATGCAAACAAGGAATAAAAGCAAGATTCTAATCAAGTTGCAAAACACATTTGGTGACTTTTAGAATCATGCTGTAAGGGTTAGGTACATGGACTCAAATCGTTTGCAAAACACATTCGAAACTAAAGTCACATGCTACAAGGATTATGTATGAACATCAACTATTTGCAAATACCAACAACATGCCACAGAGAGCTAGAGCATTCAAAATGAGCTATCAACACATCACATACTCAAGCTACTAGCCAAGACCCCTCTTAATAGTACAACAACCTATACTAGCAATATGATCTCTACACCAAATACCGAGACCAATAAAATGACTAAGAAACATATCCTTTGTCTATGCTAGATATACCTTTACCTTGTGCATCCATTTGGAGCATTTGAGTGATGATTCACATCTTCTCTCCAAAATTGGGTTCTTGACTTGCATCAACACATGACACCACTCACTTTGATTTGATGACATTCAACACATTGAGCCATCAAATGTCTTCATCACCATGACACTTAACCAATTTCACCAACTCATGATAAATATTAGTCCACATGACGATTGTGATTAATTACCAAAATACTCCATTTACACATAATGGTAGATCTAGATTCTTCACAAGTGGTATCAAAGCCAAGGCCGGATTAATCTGATTTGTGAGAAAGTCGGCGAAGCGTCAGGTGGCACAAAATCAAGATCGATATCAACAATGTGAAATTAAGTGGAGAAATTTAACGGTAGAGAAAATTTTAACGCGTGGCAATGTGTGGTGAAGGATGTCCTTATCTCGTAAGGGTTAATTGATGCTCTTGAAGGGGACAAACCGGAAAAGACATTCATTGAAGAATCAAAGGTGATGGAGTGCAAGGATGTTAGTACTATCCATTTATGTCTCTCCGATGATGTAAAGTACTCGGTAATTGAGGAGAATTCACTGAAGAAATTATAGAGTGACTTAGAAGAATTGTATATTGCAATATAAATCGATGGATGCTGAAACGATAACTATTCAGGTTGCGCATAGAGGAAGACACACGGTTTGTTGACCATCTCAATGTCTTCAATAAGTTTATCACACAGCCAGTGGCGGACCCAGGATTCATTTTTAGCTATGGCGGCATCGCAAGTACGAACCAAAGCGTGTTACCCAAAAGCAAAATAACACATATGCAAATTATATTGCAATTGCACCAATATGAACATATGACACTAAATGGTATCAGCAAGTGAAGGTAAATGTAGGACATCGTGAAATACCTCACTAATGAAGCTTACTTAACAATTTGCCCGGAAGCTGAGCCGCCTGGTGCCTACGCCGCACCGCCCGCCGCCCGACACCAATGCCTACTCCGCCACGCTACGCCCACGCCGCATCGCCCACTGCCTGGCACCAACGTTGCCACGTGCCCACATGCCCACGCCACATCGATAAGAACTACAAGATAAAGGCACTATTACCAAGCCCATCATTGCTACTACCATACAAACCTGGCAGTGGTGAGTGATATGCATTACTTTTGATTTAGACTGTGTGTATATGCTATTGCATTTAACCTTCAGTAAGACACTGCACATTCATATGGAAAAAACTAACAGACGTTCACAACATTAACGGGCTACATCTACAAACTACAATGGTTCTTCAAGACAACGTTTCATCTGCAACTCATGCCATCTCCACTAGCATATGCAGACTAACCAGCTCACCAGCAGCAGCCAGCTAGCTAGGGGGAGGCGGAAGGAGCGGAGCTCAGGAGCTGCGGAGGCTGCGGAGCGGCGACGCCACCCTAGCGGCCAGCGCGTCTGCCTGGAGGCCTGGCCGCTTGGAGGTTGGAGCACCGCGCAAGCGTCACCCCTCACCCGACGGCGGGCCATGCGGCGCCTTGAGGCTGGAGCAAGAAAGGCGGAGGCGGAATGCCCCGGCTGCTCGTGGCGGCGCCTGAGGCTAGAGCCCTTACCCGTGGTGGCGTAGCGGTGGCTCGGCAGCTCGCCGCGGTCTCCGACACCTCGGCCTCGCCCGGCGCCCGCGCTCCATCTGTCCGTCCGCGCCTTGCCCCGCCCTGGCTGAGCTCGATTGGATCTAGGATTTTGGGTTGCGGCTGCCGCTGTTCAGCTCTTCGGTTCGGCAGTGGGGGTGAGGTGAGGGCGTGAGGGGCACTGGAATGGAAGTAGTGGGCACTTGGGCTGGCGCAGTGGTGCTGGTAGCTGGTGGGCCGCGACGCTAGAGAGGAGATGTGAATGGCCGGCCCAGGTAGGCGGCCACTCTTACTTCTCCAGTTCTTCTCTTCTGATCTCATCTTCTTTGACATCGGTGGCCAGTGCTTTGCTAGGAGCGAAAATACCAGGGGGTAAGGGGATCGGCAACGGGAAGAAGGTCTGGCAGATGCCAGACCTTGCCATAATGGTAGGTCCGCCCCTGCACACAGCTGACTAGTGTGGATGAGAAAATTTAGGAGACGGCAAGGTCATCATATTAGCATCATCTCTACCACCATCATGTGGGGCAATTGGTGATGAATATTATCGTCAGGAAAAGCACTCTCAACTTTAATGAGGAAGTGGCATATCTATTGGAGATGGGGTCCTTGAAGAAGCCATCAGATTCTTCATTCTCAGGTGATCAAGCATTGTTTACCGTAGGTGTTACAGGCAAAAGCAAAAATTACAGGAAGAAGAAGGGCAAGGGCAAGGGCACATGTGTATGGTATATATATGACGAGGAAGGTCATATGATAAATGATTGTCCAAGGTCCTTCATAGAAAAACTATTTTTCAATGATGCCTTAACGGATTCCAGCATAGAATGTCATTCCCAATCAATAATATGTCATCCACATATAAGATTAGAATTACAAGTGCACTCCCACTAACCTTCATGTAAACACAAGGTTCTTCTCTGTTCTTAACGAAACCAAACCATTTGATCTCCTCATCAAAACGTAAATTCCAACTCCGAGATGCTTGCTTCAACCCATAAATGGATTTATGAAGTTGGCACACTTTACTAGTATTCTTTGGATTGACAAAACCTTCAAACTGTGTCATGTACACATCCTCACTTAGGTTTCCATTAAGGAAAGCTGTTTTGACATCCATTTGCCATATCTCATAGTTGAAATATGCAACAATATCTAGAATGATCCGTACAGATTTGAGCATCGCTACCGATGAGAAAGTCTCATTGTAGTCAACTCCTTGAACTTGTCGAAACCCTTTTGCGACTAGTCGGGCTTTATGAATGTGAACATTTCCATCCATGTCAATCTATTTCTTATAGATCCATTTGAACTCAATGGTTTTAACACCATCAAGTGGATCGACTAGGTTCCAAACCTGATTGTCCTTCATGGAGTCTATCTCGGATTTCATGGCTCCAAGCCATTTCTCAGTGTCTGGGTCCATCATCGCTTCCTCATAAATCTTAGTCGCATCATTATTCAATAATAATATGTCATTCCCATACCTTATAGGCAATTGACGTGGCCTTTCAGATCTACGTGGGGCTGATGCCTCATCTACAAGTTCAATACGAGTTGAAACACTTTCAAACGTTTCTCCAATTTCTTCGAGTTGCACCTTTCTCCGATTGACTCCTTTTGAAAGAAACTCTTTCTCAAAAAAGACACCATTTTGGGTAACAAAAACTTTACCCTCTTCTCGGTTATAGAAATAATATCCTTTTGTTTCCCTAGAATATCCTATAAAGAATCATTTATCTGACTTGGGTGTGAGTTTATAAGACGTCAAATGTTTAACATAGACATCACATCTCCAAATCTTCAGAAAAGACAAACTATGAATCTTTCCAGTCCACATCTCATATGGTGTCTTATCTACTAATTTAGATGGTACCCTATTTAAAGTGAAAGCGGTAGTTTCTAGAGTGTAACCCCAAAAAGACAATGACAGATCCGATTGGCTCATCATCAACCGAACCATGTCCAACAAGGTTCAATTACGCCACTCGGACACCCCATTCCATTGTGGAGTACCCGGTATTGTAAGCTGTGGAACAATTCCACATTGCTTCAAATAATCACCAAATTCATGGCTCAAAAATTCACCTCCATGACCAGATCATAAAGATTTGATTGTCTTGCCAAGTTGATTCTGTACCTCACTCTGTAACTCCTTGAACTTTTCAAATGATTCTGACTTGTGCCTCATTAAATAGATATATCCATATCTACTAAAGTTATTAGTGAAAGTAATGAAGTACTGAAAACCACCTCTAGCTGTCGTGCTCATTAGTCCACACACATCGGTATGTATGAGTGCCAGCAAGTCAGACGCCCTCTCAATTCGACCAGTGAAAGATGCCTTGGTCATCTTTCCAAGTAGACAAGATTCACACGTTTCAAATGATTCCAAATCAAATGAGTTTAGAATTTTATCATCATGGAGCTTCTTCATACGTTTCTCACTTATGTGACCCAAACGACGATGCCAAATGAATGTGGAATTCATATCATTAGGTCGAATCCTCTTTGCATTAATATTATAGACAGGTGCATCATTAAGATTTAAAATAAACAACATGTTCAAAACAGTAGCATAGTCATAAAACATTTCATTCAAAAATATGGAACAACCATTGTCCTTAACAATGAATTTATAACCCTTTGCCATCAAACATGAGGCATAGATAATGTTTTTACTCATGGTTGGAACGTAATAACAATTATTTAATTGCATAATAAATCATGAGGGCAAAAGTAATGGCAAAGTGCCGACGGCTAATGCAGCAACCCTTGCTTTATTCCCGACGCGAAGATCCATCTCGCCTCTTGCAACTCTCCTACTCCTTGTTAGACTCTACATCGAATTGCAAATATGAGTAACCGATCTGGTATCAAATACCCAAGAGTTAACGGAAGAATCAGCTAGAAAAACATCTATAACATTAATACCTGAAGTGGAAGGTTTAGTTCCACCATTCTTTTTCAGATCAGCCAGGTATTTCTCGCAGTTCCTCTTCCAATGACCTAGCTCTTTGCAGTAAATGCATTCATTCTCTTGAGTCGGGCCGAACTTAGTTTTGGACTTAGGCTTGTTAGTTTGGATCCTATCCGAAACTTTATTCTTGCCCTTTCCTTTGACCCAAGTCTTAGCCTTCTTCTTGAAGCTTGTACTCTTTTGCACCATCATACATGACTTTTGCTTTTCTTAATGCTGTCCTCTACAGTCTTGAACATCATATGCAGCTCAGTGAGATTCTTGTCTAAGCCATTCATATGGAAGTTCAGAATGAACTGCCTATAGCTTATAGAAAGCGAAGCAAGAATCAAATCAGTAGCCAACTTTTGGCTAAGAGGAAAACCAAGTTTTTCAAAGCTTGGTGTGTAACCAACCATCTTGATCACATGTGGGCTCACCGGACTACCCTCAGCTTGCTTACTCCCAAATAATTTCTTTAAGATCTCATATCTCTCAGTTCTTGTTTGTGTCTCAAACATGTCTTTGAGCGCCACGATCATATCGTAGGCCTCTATGTTCTCAAACTGCTTTTGAAGGTTCGAATTCATGACAGCAAGCATGAGACAGCTAACATCAAGGAACTCATCACATGCCTTTTTATAAGCGTTTTTAAAAGTGACAGAAGCATTTTCAGTAGGCACATCTAGAATTGGTTCCTCTAGAACATGTTTTTTTTATCTTGCTCCGGCACCCAACCCCTATGCCCCAAGGTCCATAAACGTTATGATGACCTTGTCAAGCTAAACCAATGCGATGCATGTAAGTGTCCGATACAAACCCATCTAGTCAAGAAAAATTATTGGCACTCCGCTTTAGCAAGACCTACCATTAAAATACAAGACTTTTGATGGTGCAGCTAATTGGGAGGGCAACCATTTAACTTAATATTATGTGAAGGAATTTTACTCCTACCATGTTAAAGGCATTTAAAGCAACTAAATAACATGCATAGAAATAAATGAACAGGAATATAAAGGCATTCACTGACAATCACATTGCATCGTGATATAGTATGACCCTTCCACATGGTGATATCCATCGTCGTGCTTCCTGTTCACCATGTCTCCAAGTGGCCAATTCCTCCAAGTACTCCCACTAAGCCATTATTCCTAATAGCATTAGTAATAAATTACAAGGAGTAAAGAAGCATCACAAGTCGACACGCAGGCCGTTATACAAATATAGACAGCATTGGGCTGCAATAAGCATGACACGCTGGTCATGAACATTGCACACATACATGCATCTCATACATCATGGGTCATACTATTCACAAAATCCTGAAAAACAAGTTAGGCATAGAATCGCATTCTATCTAACGAATTGCGAGAATTAACAATACCAAACACCAAGTTTTTTCAGACTACGTAGATCCAATCTACTGTTCCATTCATGTAAATCGCATTGGATTAATTACATTAACCCTTTTCGATCGCAACTACGATTCGATCAACCAGATTGATCTTCGCGTGCTCTATGGATTTATGATCACTGTCTGCCCTGATGGCGGAAACTGACCGGTAGAGGCAAGTCGTGATACGACTATGAAAACACGATCACGGAATAATAATCATGAACCCATCTTGAGACCACCGTGCATGGACGATCATATCGACCATCGCCAAAAACAATCTATCATATAGAACGACCAACAGAAAACATAAATAGATCACATCTATGACTCCCACATATCACAATATGCATCTAATCCGAATCTAAAACTAGACAGGATGGCTTTGATACCACTGAAGGATTATAGGTAGGCTACGATAGCACAAAACAAAAATTCTACCGCGCAACCAAGGAACCTCCGCTAGTAATAGACCACGAGATTACCACTAGATGTGCTGACTCATAGCAAAAGTAGAGTCGATGTAGCGAGTTGATGCAGTCGTAGTCGTACTCGTTGCACATCTTCTCCTCCTGCTCCTGAGATCGTCACAAGTTGCGGATCGTTCTAGTGCTAGTGCTTTGCAACAACACCTCCAAGTTATCCACACATACGTGGCAGGGACACCACGAGCTGGAGTGCTAGCACTGGTGGTGTGGTATTGGATGAGGAAGGTGTGGCTGTTACGTTTTTGAGAATTCTTCAAAAGAGGATCATCCCACCCCATGCCACCGCCCCTCTTTATATAGGCATCCATGATGGGCCTCAAACTTGAGGCCCATTAGGAACTCGTGGCCTACAGGAATTCAGATCACCATCCAAATCAAATCCTAGCCCTTTAAATGTGCGACACTATAGGTTCATGCGTAATCGGTTGTGACTCGGAAACTTTTTTCCGACCACGAGTCATTAGAGGTACCTAGCAGGACATAACGATCCCCGAACATACATAGAATATATCGATGAACCTTAATGCAATATGATCTATGACCAGGTCCTTATCACTTACGACCAGCTCATATCCAGTCACGACCAGTCCATAATTAGTTACGACCAGTTCATAACTCCTTACGACCAATTAATACTTAATTACGACTAGTTCGTAACTCCTTACAACCAGTTAGTGATTATGTTCGACCAGTCTACGACCAGCTCATATCTCCATACGATCAGTTCGTGACTATATTCGACCAGTCTATGACTAGCTTGTATCTCCATATGACCAGTTCGTATCTGGTCGAACTGAATGACCTGCTTGTGTATTCTCCCTTTGCCTCACGACATCTTGTTGAACTCCAGGTGAGATAATTTATCATCCATGGACTGTTCAATACTTTCTCGAAAAAGTGTCGAATAACTTCATGCGGTCGACACTTCGACCATTAATGGTATGGCCATGCACTTTCTTTATCCGACCACAACGAGGGGCCCAGAGATACCTCTCCTATTATGATAGGAGGGGCAAATCCCATATTCGACCAGTCACATTCCTCTGCATGTTTCATAGCATACCCGAAAGCTACCTTTATTAGTACCCAGTTATGAGTAGCGTTTGGCAACCCCTAAGAGTGATATTACAGATGTAGGAAACCATGCTAATCTTAGGTCTAAGGATTATACATCACCATTGCTTGAGACCAACTGATGACACAAGAAATTATAACAACCTCAACAGTGTCTCAATGTGGGTCAAACCAACACCATGTTCGATAACATGTGTCCATATTATTGGTTTGATATCTCCATATCTATGACCCGTGAAACATAGTCATCAACCAATACATATGCTAGTCTATCCATATGTGTTCTTATATGTTTCCAACTAGGGAACGTTTAAGAATAATTATCGCAGAAATATAGAGTTTCACAATCAAGTCACATACTTGATAATAAATATTAACGATAACGATATTATTCTAGGAACAAGATAACATACTATCCAATATTATGAACATAACAAAATATAATCATCTCTATGATTGCCTCTAGGGCATATTTCCAACATTCACAAGGTCACCTGTCCCACTTAGAGTTTTTCTCGAGCAACTCGATTCACCCTCGGTGGTCGAGCATTCCGAGGACATAGATGTTCCATTGGAGGTCGTACACATCGATCCCGAGAATATGGATGCTCCACAGGAGGTCGTAAAGCACGATCCCAGTAGAGATTGAATGATGTTGATCTACAAGTATCTTTAGCATGGTATTATTCCTGAAGATGATGTAGAGGTTGCTCGTATAACTCGAAAAGACAAATCATACACTCTAATCGAAAGTACCCTTTACAAAACGGGGATCTCACAGAGTGTTGATGGGATGCATATCTCAAACGGACTGCTGGCCAATTGCCCTTCATGATGCAAAAGGGCTCGGGACGAAGTGTGTATAGTGTCAATTTTGTAGTAGACACGTTCATCAGCCGGCACAAGTTTTGGAAACAATACCTCTTTCTTGGCCTTTTGCAACCTGGGGACTAGACATTCTGGGACATTTCCCAAGAGCACCCGGGGGCTTCAAATTCCTTTTCTTCATAATTGATACGTTCACAAAATAGTAGAAGCCAAGCTAGTTGTCAAAACAACAACTGAAGCCGCTAAGAGGTTCCTCACAAAAAATGTGATCACACGATTTGGTATACCAGTCGTATAAGCACAGATAACGGCACCCAGTTCTCTAGCGGAAATTTTTAGGAATTCTACGAGGATCTAGGTATCAAGATACATTTTACTTCTGTCGCTCATCCGCAGAGCAATGGAGCGGTCGAGCACGCTAATGGTATCATAATGCAAGGAGTGAAACGCCGAGTGTTTGACGACTTAACAAAACGGTCAGGAGCTTGGGTTCAAGAGCTTCCTTCTGTATTATGGGTCGTACGAACCACAACCAGTCATGCGACTGGTGAAACACTATTTTTTTCTGATTTACGGTGCTAAAGCCATACTTCCTCCCGAACTGAAAATTGGCTCTGCTCGAACTAATTGTTTCAATGAGAACGATCAGATAGAACGAAGACTCGATGATATCAATTTCCTTAAAGAACGACGAAATCAAGTCCTGATACGATCATCGGTTTACCAATAAGCCATGCGAAGGTACCACAGTCGTAAGGTGTAACTTCGCAGCATAGCTGTAGGTGATCTGGTTCTCAAAAAAGTTCAAAGCCAGGCTAATCACAATAAGATTTCTCCCAAGTGGGAAGGTCCTTACACTGTGGTCAAAGTCACCAGACCTGG
Organism: Phyllostachys edulis; assembly: GCA_036346405.1. Classification (NCBI taxonomy): domain Eukaryota; kingdom Viridiplantae; phylum Streptophyta; class Magnoliopsida; order Poales; family Poaceae; genus Phyllostachys; species Phyllostachys edulis. Next base: position 75,456,174 of record CM070561.1, read on the forward strand.
TTCGGTACATCTAGCCATGTCAGATAGGTGCGTTTTATTTAATTCTTGGAACATTGACCAATTGCGTAAGTTCTTTGTATAAATGTATTTTACATTTTGTCAAATTCAATAAAGATTCATCATTTCTTTACTTTCTTCGATGAGTGATATTGTTTATATGGTTGTACCCATAATCTGCTTGCATACTATTGTTGTTTAACTGGTCGGAGAAAACCAAATTGTCTACAATATCCTTTTAAACGATCTCTGTTACTCTCTAGCTCAGATATATAGGTCAAATGCCGTAAGGGTCCTAGTCGTGACCATTACATCAATAGTTCTCATGCGCGACCACACTCTTTTCTCAAAGAAATATACGAGCAAACAGAGCGTAACACACACAACTACATATAGTGGTTTACATGCTTAAGATTTCGAAGGCTATATTTCTTCACTTCAACATTCTGTTCTACTCTCGTTTGGCTACTGGTCAGGACACGGAAAGCCTCCTAGTCGAAATCACTCCTCTTTGCATGTGGTCCTGCCCACTAGAATGGGTTTTCTAGTGACAGTCCTTTTCCTACGATCTTCGCTGCCAGTCGGACTTAGTATGAGCACGTTTCACAAAGTGTTTTTCCTGTCTTCATTTCTTAGCAACCTTTCCGACCAGGTTAGCTACTATGTATAAACAAAAGAACTTATCATTTGTTGCATACATCCTTGCATAATTTTTCTCATCAAGGCAAGTCTTATCTACCAACCATACAATGTATTGTTTGATATTTCGGTTATGGAAAACAAATCTATAATTAGTCGAAGTCATACACAAGTTCCGACCAAAATTGATTTCCTAGTATTACTACGATAAGTTTTGTCACATAATCATTACATACTTTCTACGATAGTCGTGACTTTTACTCTTGTTCTTGGCTCATTGCTTCTGTAGTAAAGTTCTACTATACAAGCAGTTGGGGCTAGGAAATATATGAGTACTTCGTAATTCAAACGAAGACTTTATTGATGAAATAAAGGTAGGTTTTTACATTTATAATTCTTATATTACAATAGCCTACTCCTTAGGATCATCAGACTGGTCGCTGCGCGCTGGAGATCCAACCTCCATTTCTTTCACAACATTGTTCCCGAGAGGTGTCATTTCCTTGAAAAGTTTGGCTGCTTTATCTCCCAAGCAGTTGAAGTCTTCCTCAACAGCTTGGATATGCACAGAAGGGTCGGAGGCATTCAGCTTTGCTAAAGCAAATCTGACTCTATTTTTGACAGTTTCCTTCAACGTATGTGCATGATTCTCCCGAGTAGTTTTGAGCATGCTTCTGAGGTCTTCGAGTTGTTGGCCAAAGAAGTTGATCTTCTCTACAGGATCTCCTAAGTTGGGCAGTTGCGCTCCTGATCCCATGTCAAAGAGCATCTTGTTGAGAGCCTTAACTTTATCTTCAAGACTCCGCTCGAGTTCTACTCCCTAGCCGCGCTCGAACTCAAGAGCTTTTTCTGCTCTCTTTAAAGCTTGAGTTTGTTCTGCACGAGTAAACCAAAGAATACATACACATAATTAAGAAAAGATACTACGCTGGTCGAGTACACGGCCGGTTACCTTGGCTCTTCTTCTTAACAATCTCAAGGACTTCCTTGTGCCTGGTCGTCAAGTATTCGATCGACCGGTCCTTGTTTTTGCATTCTTCTTTAAGCTTGGCTATTATGGCTTTCTTAACCACAACCTCTTCTTTAAGTTTCACTGAATCTATGAAATACGATAAAGGGAGAAATTAATCATTAGAAAAGAAGCCAGATGATAAAGAGAGAGAGAGAGAGAGGAAAACGCAAATAGAGTACTTATTTTCTAATTCGGAGTTTTTTTCTCCAAGAGTTTTATTTCGCTGGGTCAGTCCTCTGATCACAGCGAAATTTTTCACCAAATGCTACAAAACTAGCAGACTCCTTTCAGTTTTCTTGATAAAGCTTAAGGAAAAGGCTATTAAAAGTGGTCGTGGATGCTTACCGGGATCGCCATGTTGTTGTATTCGGAAAAAATGAAGTCGGGACTCGTCTCTGCTTGACAGTCCGCAATTCTTCCCTAAGCCTCATCAAGTTCTTCATCATTGAAGATCCGGGGGTAATGAGGAAAGGTGCCAGGGAGAGGAGATTTCTCAGCTGAGGTTGGAACCTGCTAGGATTCCTCAGAACCTCCACCTCTATAGGTGGGGTTGGAGCCGCCATGGGTTCCTGAGTAGGTACTGGCTTTGCCACCTACTCAGGGGCTGGCTCGACCTCCTTTTTCTCAGGAACTTTGTCCTGAGAGATGCTCTGGTCGAAAACAACCGGAACACCGAAGGACCTATCAAGAAACAAGAAAAGAGATTAAGACTCTAGAATACCAGAGGTAAGTACTTACATGAGTTTTTTCTTTCATGTATACATACTTGGTCGTCTTCTTTGTCTTGAGCTCAAAGCACGCTTGAGAAAAGTCTATCGCACTCGCCTTCCTTTTCTTTTTCTCAACCGACTTCATCGGTCCCGAACCGGTAGGGCTGGTTACGCCCCTCACATCCACCAACTAGAGGTCAGAAGACATATTCTCGACCAGCTGGTCGAGAATAAGATCCCTGACCATTGGGTCGGAGGGTGTGGCCTCGTCGGCCTCCAGAATAGTTGCTCCGGTAGCAACTGACTAGTCATGAACGACCACTCTAGGGCCTATGACCTCTGCAGCTTCTTGCTGTGGGTTCTCTTTTTCTCCCATCTAAGTCATAAATTTAATTTGATTAGGTTATAAAATTTTCATCTAAGATACATGCTCCATCACGAATGCTCTTTTACCTTTGGGAGATCATCATCTTCGCTGATCGCCGAAGCAGAGTCGGTCGAAACAACTGAAGATGGAGAGCCCACATCAGACCCTTTTAGCCTTAGCCCGACCGCCTGTATATTAGAGCATAATCATATAGTAATCAGAGAACATATAAAAGATGAAGAAAAAGTTGTTATTTACCTTAAGTCTCCTAATTCTCTCTTCTAAAGAATATTGGAAAAAGCGGTCTTCATATCAGGCTCCCCAGCGCAATCATTTTGATCCACTCTCTGACCTTGTTAGAAGAAAGGGCTTCAAAAGGATAAAGATATTTCAGGGTTATAAAATAATCAACTAAATAAACCAAACTGGTCAGGATTCTCAGGTCTTACCTTCCCTGGAATCCTTGGTCGCTTCGTCACGACCAATGTACCAGAGCAGAGGAAGTGATCGGAGCCTCAATGGACTAATTCAGCGTAAGGAGAAGTCCCTAACCACGTGCCAAGTAGATAAACCCTTGGCACTGAGGTCTTGGATAGCTTCGATACACCTTCCGACCTTTCCCTCCTTCTTCGTGGCTGACCGCCAGTTGGGGTTCTCGCTCGCCAATTTGCTAGCGAAGTAAAGACCATCATCTTCCGTGGTCGTCATGTAGAACTAGGTCTTCTTCCATGACGACCATGAAGACTTCGAGTACATCCAGATGTACTCATTGGCGTTCCCCTCGTGGAGACACAGCGAGCATTCCCTAGGTCGGGCCACTAACTTCCCCGACCTCGCCATCTTATAGAAATACCTGAAGACCTTCAGATTTGGTCTGATCCCCAGGTACGCCTCGCAGAGGTAGACGGAGATGCTGAGGTTGGCAATTGAGTTGGATGCAAGGTTCACCAGCTCGACGTCATAGTACTCAAGAACTCAAGAGAGGAACTTGTATACTAGAAAAATGAGCCCGCGCTCGATGTAGGCAAGAAAAATAGGGATTTCTCCTTCTTCCCTACTCGGGAAATGTTCTCTAGTCGCTGACCTCCATTTGATCATATTCTTGTCCAGAAGCATCTCGACCTCCTCCAGAGCCTTGAACTTCTTCTCACTCAGATCAGAAGCCAACCACTTGGTGATCGAATCCGACATCGTGGGATTTTTTTGTTGGATGGACAAGAGGTCGAAGAAAAGTTTTTTGGCAAGAAGATGAAAGGAAGTCGGAGGAGATTTCTCTCAGAAGATGAAAAGGAAAAGAAGAAGGCGTAAAAGCCCTAAAGCAATGTGTGTTGGGGGTTTTATAGCCTTTCTTTAACTGCAATCGGGAGTTACCCAAAAGTCCAACGGACACAAACTAGAGTCCAATGGATAGAAACCCCTTTGGTTCCCAAGGCAGTTTCTCAACTTTAAAGTGAATACAGACCACCTTGTTTTTCTCAGCATTAAATGAGAGTTTGTCCGATACGACTTCAGCGGAGAAGTGTTCACATGTCTAATTCACTTAAAGTTCGGGGGCTAGCTAACGAGGATATATTAAAACCTCTATGTATTACTGTAATAAATGATTAAAACACCATATGTCTTCGTGGTCGTAACCCCTAAGTCTAACAACCCCTGTGGTCGTAAGGATTCCAGAGGTTACATAATGGGTACTCTGGTCGAATGAGATCCTGTACCCAATCCCCGAGCAGATGATTGCTCGTAGAAGCAATGAATTGACATCTAGATCTAACTCCAAGTATATTCCTTACCGCGTGATGAATAGAACACATGTCATATTTGCTCCATACCACGTGATGTTTCATGGTCCTAAGATACTGACAATAACCACCATACGGCTTAGTGTCTCACAAACACTAACCGATGATTAGTTACTGCTTCACTAACTGTAACTGACGCTTTGACCAAACGCCTCACTTCCAACAACGTCCTCACCAGGAGTAACTGCCACCCCTTCGATGGTTATTTAAAGATAGAGCACGAAGGAACAAAGGCATCGGATTGAAGCATCACAATCAGCATTAAATTCATGTTTCAAGTCCAATTCAAATAGCATAGCAAACATTACGCTCAGTATAATTAGGATTAGTCCATTGCCTTGTCGAAGGCACCCCCTATAAAGGATCCAGTTAATAGCAATAAAGAGCAATCGCATTCTCTCTCAAGAACTCTTTGCCATTTTCCTCTATTTATTTTGTAAGATCAGCGACTCGATCGTCAATAGCTCTCAGTTGGCAGCGAGCATTGGCGTATCCAGAGGGCAACAGGACGATGACATCTACATAGGGCCAGTGGCGGCTGCAGGGCTGGTGGCATCTCGAGAGCACCTCATGGCCGGATTATCGTCTGACGCTTAGTAGGTTTGTCGATTCCATCGCCATCTTGAAAAACGCTGCAGCTGGTGGCAGCAGCAGAAAAGTGGTGGCCTCGTGCTCCTCTCCACTACGTCAGATCCAATGGTGCTAAGCGGGCTTGCGTCCCGATCCAATGGGCCTCTCGGTTGACGGATCGCCAGATCCAGCATCGAGGTCCCCAGCTTTGGCAGCCCACTCGAAGCACCCCCTCCCTGGGATCCTCCTAGTGGACACATCGCCATCGCTGATCGTCGTGACAAACCAAGGCCCCGGGCCAGGCCCAACAGTGTTGTCCTCGAGGGCGGCAAAAACGGGGGCATAGAGAATCGGGGCCGACGGTGACGATGACTCGTTGCCATGTACGAGGGCCTTGGGTTCGGTAGAAGCCACGCCCCGCCGACTAGGACAGCGGCTCGGAGAGTCGGGGCTGATAGTGACAGCAGTGGTGACTTCTTGCGATATCCCCAAAACCCCCATTTCAGGAAAGTATAATGGAATTAAAGGAGATAATAATTTTGAGCATGTTTATGTGTGGGAAAATATTTTTTAGCATGTTTTTGAACTCTTGCATAAATCAAATATTGAAACTATATGAAGAAAGCAACTTTGAAGAATTTTAGAGAAAAATGAAAGAATAGATAAAATCCATAAAATTTATACAAGAAACTATATGGTGTTAGAAGCCCCCAAAAAAAGTTTCATAAATTTTAGAGCTAATGTACTATGTTTAAAAATTCGATCAACATTTAGCCAGCTTTGGAAAATTCAAAAGCCATTTTTAATTTCTCGCGTGCCAATGGACCAAATCCACCGTCCCAATTTCCCTCACACCTGCCTCAGCCCATGCCAGCACTCTCGCTCACTTCGCTCGCTGACGCGCTGGCCCCACCTATCATGACCCTTCGTCCACCTCGTGTTCGCCTCCACGCCAAAGACGTCTGTGCTCTCGCTTGTCCGCCCCGATTCACGCATCACGCCCATCGCTTTTGCACTCCAACTATCCCATCGTGTCCTCATGCACCGTACATCCCCACACCCATGCCTCCCCCCGTATTTTTCCTGCGTCGGTGGAGACGCCGAAGCACTCCCACGAGTTCTCGCAGCGGCCGTATTTTCTCGCCGCCCGTCTCGTGAATTTCTCATAGCTATTTAAGCATCCATGTGTGTCATCATCTCTCAAGCTCGCTCCTCGTTCCATCTTGTGCTTTCTCTAAGCTTCTAGCTCACTAAATCGCAGAGAACGAGAGCATCGTTCTCGACGTCGGTGAGTAAGCTCTACACCGTCGCTGCCTCTAGTGAGCTTCCTTGCCCTCGCCACCTGCGTCACCATACGCCTCGTGCCTCACTCACTCTCTTTCTTGGCTTGATGTATCTTTGGGAGCTCCATAGCACTGACGCATTGTCATATTCCTTGACTCAGGTGCGTTCACCCGATCCAAGCCATTGCACCCTCACCGTTCCAGAAGGTTTGGGGCTCTTTTGATCATGTCATCATGTGTTCCATTCCCTAATCAACTAATCTCCTCACTTAAAGCCGGCCAGTTCGCTGTGAATCTAAGCCTCACCCTCTTCTTTCTCATCCTTAGCCACCGCCGCCATTTTCATTCTTCCTCGAAGCCCGGTGAGCCTTAGACAGATTCCTTGCATCTACACCATCTCTAGCACCATAGTGAGATAACACGACACCCCTTGTAGCTTCTCCGTTGCTGTGGTAAGCTTTCGTCATGAACCTCCTCTGCGCCGCCGCTGTTCAACGTTGCTAAGCCACTCTGGCCATCCTCCGACACCATCGAGGACCTTGGTGAGAGTCTACTAGTCCCCTAGAGCTTTTGTGCGCATTGGATTGGACGATTAGATAGTGTAGCCTAGGAATCACCATAGCTGACCATGGTGCCACCACGGGAAGCGATGCCGCTGCTGCTCCAGTGACCATTGGTCCTCGAGCCACTGCATGTATCATCGTAGTTACCTCCTAGAGCTGTTGCGCTCAATCTTTCGCTACCGATTTGCTCTGGGCGCGAAAACCACTTCGGACCCGAGACACTCTGCTGCTCCTCGACAGCGTAGCATTGCCTCCGTCCATCTCCCCAGCCTCCACCACCACACGGCGGGATCGTCCTCGAGAGGGGAATGCATTTTGGCCATTCCCGAGCCTGCGACATGAGCTACCCAAGCTAGAAGACATGTTCTTCTACTCCTCCGTATGAACGGTGTATAGAGAGGAGCATACCTACCGGGTGGAGGGTATGCCATTCATCACTCCACACCTGCACCTCACCGGTCTCGTGAGATCTCTCGATGGATATCTCTGTCGCATGATCCATGAGCTGTTGGAGGCTCGCCGGAGGATCTTCACACTCGAGGATAGCATCGCTCCGATGGTGGCCCAGGGGCTCTTTTTGTGGGATCTATTGTATGGGGAGAATGTCGTACTAGCACCTGCTGAGGAGTTGCCAGAGCCCACAACCCATATCCGACAGGGAACCCGACATCCCCGTATGTTGGCTATTGGTCACCGCCGTCGTGTGATGGCCATCTACTTGGATACGGAGGAGCCACCACGAGTAGTGCAGTGACACCGTCTTCATCGTGACAGGCATGAGATGATTGAGTTCCTCAGTCTATCCTCCTCCGTTGAACCGGATTTGCCTCGCGCCGCCGAGCGCAATGACGACGTCTAGATCTAGATTAGCAGTCGGAGAGCTCACTTGTAGGGTCTTAGTGTGAGCACTTTTGGGTATTTTGGCATGTTAAAATATGTAAGGTACTGGTGTACGATGATTGTAATTTGCTACTTATGATGGTTTAGTTGCTTTTTTTTGTAATGCTTAAGCAATGGGCATGTGAACCATGTAAAACTTAACTAGTATATTAAAGTTTCATGAGTGTTGTCCTTATGGTTTAAAAACATGCATATTTAAGTTTTAAATGAGTTATTTTAGTATGGGATGATGTTACTTGCCGACCCACTTAACTTGTGATTATTCCTCCTCATCTTGCGCATGATTTGTTAAATTGCACTATGTATGGACAGGATGCCGGTAACACGCTCCGTTAACCAGCTCATGGAAATGGGAGCTACCTCTAGATCACGTCAACAAGGAGGTGGGATTCCTAATCCTCCGCAACCCAACCCGCTACATCCTTCTACATCACTTCTGTAAGCTGAGCAATCCCAGCCTGCTGCCACTGAAGAACCGGAAGTTCTACCGCAACTTCCCACCACGGCACAAGCTCTTGCCATGATTAAACAAGGGCGGCAGACGAACACTCTTCTGCTCCAACCATGGGTCCCCGAGCCGCTGCACGTAGCATCATAGTTACCTTCCAGAGCTAGTGCACTCCATCTTTCGTCGCCGATTTGCTCCAAGCACGAATACCACTTCAGACCTGAGGCACTCTGCCGCTCCTCCCCGGACTAGTGTTGCCTCCGTCCATCTCTCTAGCATCCACTACCACCCGGTGGGATCGCCGTCGAGAGGGGAATCCATTTTGGCCACCCCCGAGCCTCGTTGTCACGCCGTTCGCCACGCGGTTGTAGGATCAAGGATAACCGACTAGAGGGGGGGTGAATAGGAGGTTTTAAACTTTTTAACAATTTAACAATTTTAGCCAATTATTAACTTAGTCTAAGCAAGATATAATTCTAGCTAAGCAATTTAACACAATAGACAAGCTAGAAATATAAGTGCGAAAAGTAAAGACTAGAAATAACCACAATGACACAAGGATGTTTTTCCCGTGGTATCGAAGACTTGCCGATCTTCACTAGTCCACGTTAAGGAAACTTGATCAAATCAAGCCGGCTCCACAAATTAAGCCTTCCCTCGATCACTTGTGGTAGCTCTTCTCCTCTCCGGATAGGCGAGCTCCAACCTTCACAAATGCCCGGGCCTTCTCACAATCTCCTTTGAGAAGATCACCGAACCAAACTCCAAGCCGTCTAGGAGACGGCAATCTCCAAGAGTAATAGAGCAAGAGATCTTCACTTGAAAGCGCTCTAATGCCACAATGATCAAACTCAAATAAATGCTCTTGGAAAAACCTCAACTACCTTTGCAAAAAGAAATGAATGCTCTCAATGAGTAGGAAACAATGCAAAGGGCTCAAGAGATGTTAAATGAGGCTCAACAACACTTCTAGTTGCAGTGGGTGAGGTATTTATAGCCTCCACCCACTGCACTAGCCGTTGGGGCACGAAATCCCCAAATTTTCAGGGGACGCGGTCGCATCACAGCACCCGTCTTGATCGATCCGCCCGTGTCGTGAACGGCCGATCGAACACATTAAATGCACTAAAAATAGCCACATAGGAAGTCCTACGGATCACAGTGAATGCAGTTAGTCCGCCTACGTAAAAAAGTAAAACGTTTAAAGCACCTGCTGGAAAAAGCTGACCGCTTGGAAGGACCGGAAGTGCGGTCAGTCCCACTACTACAAAACAGGCTATAGTAGACGCCCCATCACAGATGGTTCCTTTAGAACCGCTCGTGTTGGGTCCGTCCGACTGGGTGACGCGAAGCCTATCACAAACGGTAATTTTAGAATCGCTCGTGATAGTCACATATCACGCACGGTTTGTAAATAGAACCGTTTATGATATTCACTGACGGCTTTATTTACAAACCGCTCTGTGATAATCCGCCAAATCACGCAGCGGTTTTATTTACAACCGCTCAGGTACTATCCTGCATTTGCACTATTAACAAACCATCATGATTAATCGGATTATCGCTGACGGTTGGAACAAGAACCGCTCAGGATAGTACTGACGGCTTGAATAAGAACCGCTCGTGATATTGAGTTATCACTGACGGTTACAATTAAGAACCGCTCGTGATATCCCCACTCTCATAAATTGAGCCCGACACATCCTCTCGCCAGACCGCCGTGGTTCATCACGCGCACTTTTGCCATTGTCGCCGCCTCGCCACTCCACCTACGTACCGCTTTGGAGAGCAAACTAAAACCCCCTGCAGCTGGCTCCACTTAGATCTACTGCTCCTCCCCAGGTGCCACACTTCCTTGCCCTAGCTCTCCTCCAACCTGCGGCTCCTTTATCCACTCTATTGATTAATGATTTTTCCTTATTTTGCTAGCTACTCTGTACATGGACCCCAATGTTTATTTGTTTTCTTTGTTGTATTCCTTAATCGAAAGCATAGGGTTTAAGTTTCAATTAATACTTCTCACAAAAGCAATAAATTCTGAGAAAAAGGCAAATTTAAACATTTAGCTCTCAATTTGATGGACCCTAATTAAACCTAAACTATAGCAGCCATTGGATGTTATTGAACCAAAACTAATTCCAGAAAAGCAAAACATGTAGCCTTTAATCTGGTGTAATTCCTTTAGTAATCGTCGACGATCGAATCGCCGATCTTACTTAAAATAAACGAGGAAAATGACGTGGAATATCCCGGAATGGAATGGGGTCGCTCTTTATTGATATGAACCGGATTTACAAGATGTGGCTAAGTACTACCCTGAATTACACTTCGAATGGAGGAATGTTAACCAAGCAATCGACTTAGAATATGAGTCTAAGGTCGATTATCTAGCTTCTAATTCCACCGCTTAGGCTTCAGTGCATATCTTTGCCTTGGCCTTGTTTTGTGTGTCGCCTATCGTCTCCCTTCTTGTCTCTGTCGTTGTCTCTTGTGCTTCACCTTTAAATAAGTTCAAGAGGTGGCGATTACTCTGGAGAAGACGCCCTCGTGAAGCGTACGACCGTTTGGACGGTAGAGAAGTTAGCAATGTGCTAACTTCCTTGCGTTGCTTGTGAAAAGCTTAACCGTAGGGTGGTTAATAGTCGATGTCTCGTGGTTGTACCATCGCATGGTTTGGAACATTATAACACGTGTTCCATTCATCATACGATAAGAAATATCGATTCGAGAATTTTCTAGCGGTTATCGGTGGGATTAGGCACAAAGCCTCATCCGACCAGTGGTACCCATTAAGTAACCTTCGAATACTAACGACCAGTGGAGGTCGTCGGTCTTAGGGGTTACGACCATGAAGACGTATGGTCTTTTATTATATATTAAAATAATACATAGATGTTTTAATCTCGCTACTAGCCCCGAACTTTAAATGAACTGGTCGTATATACCTTTTCCGATGAAATCAGATCGCGTAACCCCATTTAATGTCGTGGTATACTGAAGTGGTCTGTGTTCACTTTAAAGTTGAGAACTTGCCTTGGGAAACGAAGAGTTCCTTCTGTCGCTTGAACAAAAAGAAGCTTTTTGTCGTTTGACTTTGTAGAAATCCTTCAAAGTATCCAAGGTTATAAGATCTCCTCTCACGGGCTCTTAGAATTTTTATGCTTCCGAATCCCCTTCGATCCCCTTTAGCTTTCGCCAAGAAATCCTCCGAGTCTTTTCCTGTTCTTCCGACCACAAAGTCTCCAACTTTTGCTACTCATTCTTGAGGATTTTCGCCATGTCTGAGCAGATTACAAAGTGGTTGCCTTCGAATTGGGCAAGAAAAACTCGAGGCCTTGAAGAAGATGGGAATGCTCCAGATAGGAATCGATTAATTGGAGACCGGCGATTGGAGAGCATTTTCCGAGCCATGAAGATGGCGAATCCTGCTTTTTCTTGCCTACATCGAATGTGGGCCGAGACTATCGCATACACAAATTCCTCCTCCGCGTTCTTGAACATTACGGGTGGAATTGGTGAATTTGGCCCCAAATTCGATCGCAAATATTAATATTTTCGCATATTTGTGCGAGGCATACCGGGAATACAACCGAACTTGAAGCTCTTTAGTTATTTCTACCGCATGGTGATGGGAAAATCATGCAAAATCTGAGGCAGCCCTGGGAATGCACATTGCGTCTTCATGACGGGAAGGCCGATGAGTACATCTTCATGTACGCTGAAATCTTTGTGGTCGTCATGGAAAAGTCTCGGTTTTACATGACGGTTACGAAGATGATGGCCTCTACTACGGAACTAGAGCAAGTGAAAACTCCAAGTGGAAGGAAACCGTGAAGAAGACAGGATAGTCAAGAGATGGGCGGATGCCATCTACGACTTCTTGTAGTCAGGGCTTGACTTCGTGGCATGTGGTGAAGGATTTTACCCTTCGCCGATTAGCCCATTAAAGCTCAGGACTCATTCCTGCTCTAGTGCCTTGATCGTGATGAAGCTACCTCGGAAGGTGGTAAGTCTTTGAGATAAATTCGATCGGTATTTTGATTTGATAAATGTATTACCTTAAAATCTGTCTATTCTTCCTTCATTAAAGTTCTTACCTCGGGAAGTTAGAGAACGAGTCAGCCGATCTGTGTGGGGAGCTCGGAGAAAAGGTCAATGCCCCAAGATCTTAGCCGCAACTCCTATTGAAGGAGACGGCAAGGCTTAAGGTAATTTATTAAATTCCTTTTACCATGTATATACATATATTCCACCAGATCTCCAATCGTGCTCTATATTTGCAATCGGTCGGATTGCGAATCATACAACTGGTGAGGATCAACGCCCCACCTTGGTTCCGACCGAGTCGTGCCTCGAGGCACTTGAAGGAGATGAATCCTCGAGGTAATAGAACATTTTGGAGTCATATATGTACGAAATTTTTTAGATAAAGGATTTCTTCACCTAATCAAATTTGTTCTTTGATTTAGGTGGATAAGTTCAAGGCCCGCAGAATGTAATCGGGAGGTCAGACTCCAGAGTGGTCGTGCACGACCTTACGGTTATTCTTGAAACAAGCGATCCGAGATTGAAGAAACCACTCCCTCCACCGGATAGTTAGGAATGTGGACCTTGACGAATCGGGTCGAGGACATAGCTTCCGACATCTTGTTGGAGGATGTGAGGGTTCCAACAAACCTCGTTTGGTCCGTAACCAAAAATTGGAAGAGAAGAAAAGGAAGGCTAAGCGGCAGATTTCTCTCGACGCGTTTGAGTCAAATCCGAAATTAACAAGGTATGTACAAATGAAAGTGATCGTATAAGTATGTATCTTTAATAATTCCTTGATGATTTGATATTTTGAACTTCCCATCTTCGGTTTGCATAGGTCTTCCGGTGTTAGGCCATTTCCGACTGTGTTCTTCCCGAGGACTGCGCACTGGAAGTTTCGATCAGAGCACTTCTCGGGACAAAGTTCCCGAGGAAGTAGTGGTCGAAGAAGCCCCGGCGGTGACAAGGGCAACGGCCGAGTTGGATCCTTTGGTGATTGAAACCCCTTCGTGGAGGTAGATGCCTCGAGAGGTCTCAACAGTTCCGATCATCGCCGATAACCCTTCCCAACCAAACAAGTTCCTTTTCGTCCCCGATTCATCGAGGATAAGGAGCTTGATGAGGCGTGGCGAAAGTATCGGATACTCGGCTCAAGATGCACCTCGATTTGATTTTTGCGGTTATAATGACCAGCAATTCGTAAGTATTCTACGACCGATTACATAACTCTTTTTACAAAGTTTATAAGGAACTTAAGAAAGAGAATGCTAATTGTGTAGCATTTGGTCGAGAACTTTCTTTGTGATCGGAGGATGACCAATGAGTTAAGGACTTGGAGCAAAAGCACTCCGAGTTGGAAAGTAAGAATTTTTCCTTTTAAACTTCGTTTCTTCTTCAATACTTTGCTCCTCTACAATTATTCTCCTTATCGCATTCGATAGATCTGGAGAAAATAAAAGAGGAGGTTGTGGTGAGAAAGCCAAGACGACTTTTCTTGAAGAAGAAATAAAAGCTAAGGATCATCATTTCTTTGAAGCAAGTTCATTAAGGACCGGTTGATCGTGAAGCAACGACCAAATATGAAACACTTAGAAAAACAAATAAAGGTAATATGTCGTAAACTTGATTTTCCTTCAATGATGCTTGTGTTCATTAAGCGATTTGTTTTTGCAGAGCAAGCGCAAATGCTAAGCGAGTAAAGAAAACTCGAAATTTGAGCGGGATAAGGAGGCGCTCTTGCTCAAAATATTGATGAAAAGATTCATACTTTGAACAAGATGATCTTTGATTTGGGATCGAGGATCAAGCGTGCCTATCTTAAGAGATCCAATAGAAAATGAACTATTTGGGTCAACTTCTAGGGATCTTAAAGTTCAGTCAAAACTACTCGGACGAATTATGCCTGGCCCTAAAAGCAGTGTTGCAAGTGGAGTTAGTTTTGCTTTGGCAAACCGAAAGCTTCCAAACCCTCCATTGATCTCCAAGCTGTTAAAGATGACTTCAATCGCCCACTGAGGAGGCGACCAAGTTCATGGAAGAACTCGGGCCACTCGGAGATATAGTTGTAGAGGAGATGGAGGTCGAATCTCCGACAAGCGAGAGTTAGGCGGGGAATATTTCTTAGAGTAGGTTCTGCAAGTGTAAAAATATTTGAATATCTATGAAAACTTACCTTTTATGTCATTGACAAAGCTTTTGTTTATCCTGTTTGACTTTTTAAAATTCTCGTATATTTCCTAGCCCCGAATCGCTTGATAGTAGAAGAGCGTTCTTGTACAAGCTAAAGTGAGCCAAGAAAGAGAATAAAAAGAGGTCATAACCATGTATGTGAGTTTTGAAGGTATGTTTGGACATGTAAGACAAAATCGATCGTTCTAAAGATACTAGGAAATCAAATGTGGTCGGGACAACAGTATGATTTCGACTAGTTATAGATCTTTGTTTGTCATAATGGAAATACCAATCAAAAACACTATATATGGTCGGAAAAAGACTTTGTCAAACTTGACATAAGAAGAAATGCAAATATGTATGCAACAAATTATAAGTGAACTTTGTTTATATCTATTGTCCCATAATCTGAGTGGAACTAATGCTAAGACACGAAGGCATACGACACATTTCTTGAAACGTGTTCAAATTCTCAGATCCGATCGGTAGCGAGGATCGTGAAGAAAAGAACCGTCGCTAGGAAGCTCCTTCGAGCAAGGTGACCACGTGCGAAAAAGGAGAGACTTCGACTAGGAGGCTTTCCGTGTCCGACCAAGAGCTGACAAGAATAGACGAGAATCGTGAAATAATGAAGCATAATCTTCAAAATCGTAAGCATATCATTCATGAGATAGGTAGTTGTGTGGTGCTCGATTACTCATTTTCTTAAAAAAAAGAGTGTAGTCGCAGCGTGGGAATCATTTGAAAAAATGCTCACGACTAGACCATAGAGTATCGAGATCCTTATAAAGGATATCGGAGAGAAAAATGTCTTCTCAGACCGGACTAACAATAATAAAGCGACGAGAATGTAGGTGTATATATATAAGCAAGGTTGCACTTCTTAATTAATTAATGAATTTAATGAAATTGAAATTGAAAGAAATGAAAGAATGAAAATTAAACATAGAACTTACGCAATTGATCGATGTTCCAAGAATTTGACAAAATTTGCCCATCGACATAGCTAGTCAGATTTTAACACGGTGGGTTACTCGACCACGATGTAAGGACCTTCCCATTTAGGAGAAAGTTTATTGCGATTTGTTTGGCTCTGAATTTTTCTCGAGAACCGGATCACCTCTGACAAAGGTTGCGAGGTCAGCACCTTACGACTATGGTACCTTCGCATGGCTTGTTGGTAGGCCGCCGATCATACAAGGGCTTGGTTTAAATCGTTCTTCAAGGAAATCGGCGTCGTCGAAGTCGTCGTTCATTCTCGATCATTTTCGTCAAAGCGATCGATTCGGCGAGCCAATTTTGAGTTACGGAGGAAGCATGGCTTGACACCATAAACCAAAAGAATGGAGTTTCACGGTCGCACGGTCGGGTCGTGGGTTCGAACGCCCATAACACGAGGGAAGTTCTTTAACCCAAGCGTCGACCGTTTGATTAAGCGGTGAATACTCGGCGTTTGATCCTCGCATAAGGATACCATTAGCCGCTCAAGCGCTCCGTTGCTCTGCGGATGTGCAATGAAGCAAAATGAATTTTGACACTAAGTTCATCGCAGAACTCTGGAATTATTCGCCGGAGAGGCGGGAACCATTGTCCGTGATGATCTGTTGGGTACACCAAATCGCGTGATCACATTTTTCAAGAGAAATCTCTTAGCGGCCTCGGTTGTTATTTTAACAAGCGGCTCGGCTTCAATCCATTTTGTAAGCGTGTCAATCATGACGAAAAGGAATTGAAGCCCCGGTGCTCTTAGGAAAGGTCCCGAATGTCTAGTCCCAAAGTTGCAAAAGGCCAAGAAAGAGGAATTGTTTGTAAGGCTTGTCTTTGGTGATGTACTTATCGACTATGAAACCGACATTGTACACACTTCGTCACAAGCTCTTTTGCATCATGAAGGCGGTTGGCGAGAATAGCCTTTAGGAAGGCTTCTGACCGACCGAGGTTACGTAGGAATGGTGTGCTCCTGAGCGCCTTCATGGATTTGGTTAGCAATCTAATGCCATCCGTTTGAGATATGCATCTCATCAACACTCCATGAGATCCTCGTTTATACAAGATACGTTCGATTAGAGTGTATGATTTGGCTTTTCGTGCTATCGATCGGCCTCTACATCATCTTCTGGAATTGTGTCATGTGAAGATAATTGTAGATCCATGTCATCCGATCTCTCTAGTGATCGTGGCCGCCAACCGTCAGCGACTGTGGAGCATCCATGTTTCCTTGATTAGTTTGTTCAACTTGCAAAGAATCATGTATGTTCTCGGAAGGCTCAACTACCGAGGGTGAATTGAGTTGCTCGAGAAAAACTCCAGGCGGGACTGGTCGACCTCGTGGAGGCCATCCGTGCTAACCGGATGCGCCGAAAGTTTTCCTTTCTAGGAATATGTTGGATCTAAAACCGAAGAAGTGCTTTTCAAGTTTTCGTACTTCCGCCAGATAAGATGACATCTTGGTACTCGAGCATTGATACTCTTTCCCCACTTGATTCGCTACTAGTTGAGAATCGCCTTTCACTAATGTCTGCGAATCCCGAGTTTAACGAGCTCGAGTCTGCCGATAAACCTTCATATTACGCCACATTATTGGTGGCGGGAAAATTTTGGATGGCGACTTGATGTGTTCGCCATGAGGGATATCAAGACCACTCCGCCCCGATCCTTGTAACATCAAGGAACCGTCGAAATACATTGTCCACTCGTCGTGGTGTTCGTACTCGGGTCCTTGGGTGGGTTCGAGGTTTGTCCATTCGCAATGAATTACGCTATTGCAGGACTTTATTGTCTGTTAAGTGAAATAAAATGGAGATCGAACGCCCTAGCTCGACCGCCCATTTGGCTATTCGCCCGATGATTCCTGTTTCCAAGGACTTGACCAAGGGGATATCCGGTAGGTACGACCACTTTGTGGGCACGAAAGTAGTGCCTTAGCTTCCTTGAAGACATAAGGAGGCCATAGAGCAACTTTTGTACTGTGGGTATCTTTCCTTTGGTCCATGTAAGACTTCGCCACGTAATAGACCGGTCGTTGGATATTATTCCTTTCTACAACGATTACACCGCTAAGCATGCGTGGTGTTGCCGCCACGTAAATTAGCAATGTTTCTCCGATCTCGGAGAAACTAAGACCGAGGTACTCGTAAGGTACTTTTGAGTTCCTCAAAGGCATCGTTTGCCTCTTTAGTCCACTCGAAACTCCCATGTTTCGAAGAAGTTTAAAGAAAGGTAATCCTTTTTCCCTAATCTTGCTATGAACGACTTAAACGCCATCTGACCGATTAGTTTTGGACTTCTTCTTCTTGGTGGTGAGGGCGCATCAGTCGATGGCGCAATTTTTCTTTGGATTAGCTTCAATACCTCTAGCGAAACTAGGAAACCAAGCGGTTTTCTAGCGAAACTCGAACACACACTTTTAGGATTTAACTTGAGGTTATGTCTTCTCAAGTTGTTAAAGGTTTCTTGTAAGTCAGAATGTGGTGCTTGGCGTTGGTGGTCTTTACGACGGATCGTCAACATAAGCTTCTAGATTCCAACCGATTTGTGGACTAAAAGTTTTTGCATCAACCTTTGAAAAGTTGCACCAAGATTTTTGAGACCAAATGGCATCTTAATATAACGAAGAAGTACCATATGGGGTGATGAAGGAAGTTTTCTCCTCATCTTCTTTACACATACTAATCTGGTGGTACCTGAATACGCATCTAAAAACTTAGTAACTTCGCGTAAGTAGAGTCTACTAGTTGATCAATGCGGGGAAGGGGAAAGTCATCCTTCGGACAAGCTTTATTAAGATCTGTAAAGTCGATACACATTCTCCATTTCCCATTATTTTTCCTAACCATTACAGATTAGCAAGCCCTTGTGGGTGGTTGACTTCACGAATAAATCTCGCTCGAGAAGCTTGTCAATCTCCATTGGATTGCTTCCTTCCGATCGGGTGCAAAGCGTCGTAGTTTCGCTTGATCGGTTTTTATCGGTGGAGAGCAAGCACGTGCTCGATCACCTCGGGGACTCGGGCATATCGGACGCTTGCCAAGCAAACCGTCTTGATTTGCTCGGAGGAAGGAGACGGCGACTCTTCCTATTTAGGGTCGAGTCTTGCCCCACCGTAATCTTCTTGGCGGTTGGATCTGGTTGTCTGACCCATGTGACGACTTGACGTTGTCGGAGAAGCGCTTTTGTCGAGTAGTACCTCCTTGGTGCAGTCGGATGGTTTGGGCGTCATCTTTGGCTTCGAGTGCTTGACTCGCATGGGAGACGGATTAACCTCTCGGTCGGAAGTTCATCAACCAATTGCAAAGGATTTCGATCGCATCGTAAGCCATTTTCGATCTCCTCGGTGTGATGACTCTTCGCCCGGCATTTTCAAACTTTGATAACCGTAATGCGTGGCTATCAAGAATTTTGCTAATCTTTGGTCGATCGAGGATTCCGTTGTATCGCGGATTCAAGTTTACTACATCAAGCGGGATCTTTTCTGTTCAAAATTGTCGGGTTTTCCAAACGTCACCAGAAGGAAACTTGTCCTATCGGTTTAGCGGTAGAACCGGAACTATGCCATGAAAAGCATATTTCACGTGTTTCACCTTTGACATGGGGACCAGCATTTCTTCTAAAGCTCCTACAAATAATATATTCAAGGAACTACCCCATCCACTAAGACCCGATTAACCCGACAATTATTAATAGTTGGTTCAACGGCGATGGGGAACCTACCGGTCGAGTCGATGGGATGGTGCGATCGTCTTTCTTTGAAGGAAATATGCGGTGTCCGACCACTTCGAGTGCTTGATTACGCTTGGAGATTCGACGAGGTTGACCTCCGCTCCATGGCCTTGAGATGGCGTCTGGACTCGTATGAAGAAGATCCTCCAAAAATCATGTTGGTGTGTGTTGGGGATCCGGTACTCCATCTCCTCGTCGCCATCCTTGTCCTTTTTGGAGCTCGTTTCTCCATGTTCTGTAGTATTTTGAAATGATCCTTTACCCGCATAATAATCCTCCGATTTCTTACGCCAGACACGGCAGTGCGCAGATCATGCCACTGCTTTGGTGAAGTGGACACCACTTCTTATTAAATGCGAAATCCTTGGTCGGAACTTTTGCTTTGCTTCGACCGGCATAGTCCTTCTTGCCCTTCTGATCTTATGCAGAACAGCGAGGACTTCTTTGTCGTCGGTCTGCGGTTCTTTTTCTTCTTGAGAGACTTCTTGTTCTTTTCTCTGTTTGTCCGCACGGTGGGAATCTTGTCTTTCCGATCGATGGCTTCACACCACTCGATTGCTTCACTAGCGATGGCATATTTGTCCGCCATATCAAAAAGCTCAACGGTTGTTCTTGGAGGGTTCATTGCTATGTCCTCCGTGAAACCGCCGATTCTTAGACTGTTTTAAAAGCTTTGAATAACGAGAGGACTCTGCGACTTGGGTATAGAGTTACTGAACTTGGTGAACCTCTTGATATATTGACGTAAAGTCTCATCGATCCTGCGGATTACGTGGAGATCGTCCTCCTTCCTGGCGATCGACGTACCTCGAAGTTGGCAATCGAAGATCACAGAGTTGTTCCCAAGTATATATGGATCCGGCCGGTAAGTTTAACAACCACGGACAGGCGGACCCTTCGAGCACGGTGGGTAAATAGTTGGCCATTACATTCTCATCGCCACCAGCAGACCACGATAGCGGTGGTATATATTTGGAGAAATTCCAATGGGTTTTGAGTTCCATTGAATTTGTCCAAGTTGGCTTGATCGGGAACGGCTAGGCTAACGCATGACTTGGAGCCCAAAGAGAGAAGGCTCGACAACTGTGATTGATTCATGGCGTCTTCTCGGGAAGGTGCGGATTATGTCGATCGGAGACCGATCCCTAAGATGGAATTTGGAACTCCGGTGTCGATCCGGTCGTGGACATTGATATGATGTCACGACCACCACTTGGTTCAAGCGATGTCGGAGATCGTTAGGTCCTAGTGGTGGTTCTTCTCGACGCAGATGGGGAGTATCCTCTTGAAATAGCCTTCTCCTCGTGACTCCTTGGTCGGAATCGTCGAGGAGGTCTTGGTATCGATCGCTCTCTGGTATGACCATCTTGTCCCCTCACCGAGGAGGCGTTGGGGACGAAGTCCTAGTCGACTTCTGAACCCCTCTGTTCTCGTCACGCCCGTCATTTGCATAGTGCATTGGAGAATTTGGATACCTAACCTACGAGTTGTACAAAACTAGGCGTTCTGCTAGAGCAGATCGAATTATTTAACATGTTTTGAATACGTCGCAAGTTTTAGATGATTCTTAGAAGGTCTCGAATTAGTTCATCTTGGTCGTGGGGTCGCTACCGTTCGAACCTTCCCGACCTTCGGATTTGTTCGATCTGTCGATCACTCTGCGTGGGGCGAAAGCGAGTTAAGCGATTGGCGTCGATTAGTTCCGTTGCCTCCGGAAGTTGGTGCTTGACGCCCGGATCATCTCTAACAACACGTGATGGCGTGGTAGAGAGTGTAGGACCGCAGGCATCTTGATCTTCATCTCCGATCGCGTTGACCTCGTGCTTCCAAAGATTGATCTTCCGATGAGCTTCCATCGTAACTAATGGAGAGCTTGTCGATGCTACGCGAAATTTTCCACGATGGAGATCGGTCGGAGATGAGCACTTCTCGAGGTCTTCTCGGCTGATCCGATGAACCGCCGATCGTATCTTCGAGTGTGATCATCCCCACATGGCCTCGACCGGTGGAGGTTTTATCGACACCGTTACGGTGACGGTTGACTCTGGAATTGCCGAAGTCGAAGGAGAGTATCTTTCGACCATGATTTCATCAATGGTATATAGTTTTCGGGGATGAGGTGAAACTTCTTCACTGTTTCACGGCCGAAAAGGCGGGCTTGAGAGATCTCTGGCATTCGAATCTGGTCGAACGGCGGTTCTCTGGTTGCGCCACCGTAGTGGCGGCGCATCTTCATCCATCCGTCGACCTCGCTAACGTCGGCGACGCGGCGAGCCGCGGAGGAGGATGACTGCCATTTTCTTCCATGGCGCGGATACATCCTTCCATGTCGAGGTTGGCGTAGTCCGCCAAATCGAACCGATTTTCCTCATCCCAAACTCCGGGCATAGTCGCATGAGCGATTGCGAGTTTTTGGCGAGGATTTTCTTGAGCGAAAAAAAATTTCTTCAGAAACTTACGCCTTCTTCCCCACTTGACGGCGCCGGTATCAACGATCGAATCGCCGATCTTACGAAAATAAATGAGGAAAATGGCGTGGAATATCACGGAATGGAATGGGGTCGCTCTTTATTGATATGAACTGGATTTACAAGATGTGGCTAAGTACTACCTGAATTACCTTGAATGGAGGAATGCTTAGCAAGCAATCGGACTTAGAATATGAGTCTAAGGCCGATTATCTAGCTTCTAATTCCACCGCTTAGGCTTCTGTGCATATCTTTGCCTTGGCCTTGTTTTGTGTGTCGCCTATCGTCTCCCTTCTTGTCTCTGTCGTTGTCTCTTGTGCTTCACCTTTAAATAAGTTCCAAAGAGGTGGCAGTTACTCCTGGAGAAGACGTCCTGGTGAAGCGTTACGGTGGTCGGAGCGGTAGAGAAGTTAGCAATGTGCTAACTTCCTTGCGATTGCTTGTGAAAAGCTTAAGCGTAGGGTGGTTAATAGTCGATGTCTCGAGGTTGTACCATCGCATGGTTTGGAACGTATAACACGATTCCATTCATCATACGATAAGAAATACCGATTCAATAATTTTACGGCGGTTATACGGTGGGGATTAGGCACAAAGCCTCATCAGACTGTGGTACCCATTAAGTAACCTTCGGAATACTAACGACTAGGAGGTCGTCGATCTTAGGGGTTACGACCATGAAGACGTATGGTCTTTTATTATATATTAAAATAATACATAGATGTTTTAATCCTCGTCAGCAACGATGAGCCAAAACGAGTAAGTACGTACAAAGAGGTGAAAGTCTTAATCAGAACTAATTTCATGAGTTGTTTTCTAGAACAGATTAAAAAGAAGAATTTATGACACACCAAGATAAGTCACATGTGCAATGATCTATTTTATATTTCCTCCATTTATCCATGAAGAAACGTCATCACAATGGTTTATTGTTTCAATTATATCAAAAGCGGATACGCGCAATCGCTACGACCAACTTGCTAGTTATTAATTAGGATCTTCCTCTTGTCTTTTGTCTCGTATCTAATCAACAATCATGCAGATAATCAATAATTATCCGTCGCCAGCTTAGAGAGGAGAAGGTTGGACCATTGCCCCTAGCGCCTCCAACACCCGCCGCCTCCTCCCCCATTGCGCTACCTTAGAGAGGAGAAGGAAAGGAGAGAGGAATCGTATTTTCTTTGTGAGCTCCAAGGGTAACGATCTATAACCCTTCATGTTTGCTATAAATTAATCGCTAATCAATTTGACACTAATTTGTTACATACGTAGTGTAGATGGATCGAAACTGGATGTACGGTGTGAACCGTGTGAGTCAAGAGTACATTAATGGTGTGGTTGCTTTTAGAAGAGCATTGGCGAAAGGTGATATGTTGAAGAAGGATAAATTTTGACACTAATGCATTGATTGCGTAGTGAAGATGTTTAACAACGCGGCGCAAATCGAAGCGTATTTGATTCGAAGGGGTTTCAAAAAAGGGTATACATGTTGGACCAGTCACGGTGAAGAGCAGATTATACCAGAAGTTAATAATGACGACATCGCCGAGGAAGTCAACGATTTCCGGATGTGGTGTGCTTTTGATGAGGATAGGTGGCACGATGACAATCTGGATCGGATGCTACGTGATGCGTAAGAGAACTACTGAGGAGAGAGAGTTTTGTAAATTCGAGGGCTTAAGGGAGGACTCGGTGAGACCTTTGTTCCCTGGTTGTAAGCCGGAATATACAAGGTTGTCAACCGTGCTTGAACTGCTGAAATTGAAGGCAAGCAATGGTTGGTCTGATAAGAGTTTCACGGCGTTGTTAGGTCTCCTAGCGGACATCCTTATGAAGGGAAACGTGTTGCCCAGCACCACCTATCAAGCAAAGAATGTTATTTGTCCATTGGGAATGGAAGTAGAAAGAATACATGCATGTCCGAACGATTGTATCCTCTACCGTAAAGAGTATACAGACATGCATGTATGTCCCGTGTGCAAAGCATCCAGATACAAGCGTCAGAATACTGCTAAGGTGAAGCAAGGACCTCCTGCTAAGATGTTATGGTATCTGCCTGTGATCCCACGTTTGAAGCGTTTATTTGCGAACCCAAAGGAGGCAAGATTGCTGCGTTGGCACTCAGAGGAGCGTAAGAGAGATGGAAAGCTAAGACACCTGCCGATTCGCTCGATGGAGAAACTTCGATCGACTTCAAGAGTTCGGTCTTGAACCGAGGAACATAAGGTTAGGGTTGAGTCTGGATGGAATGAATCCTTTCGGTAACATGAGCAAACCGATATAGCACTGCCCGTGAATCTATGTATGTACAACCTTCCTCCTTGGCGTGTATGAAGCGGAAGTACATTTTGATGTCACTACTTATCCAAGGGCGAAGCAACCCGGGAATGATATTGATGTGTATCTAGCACCATTCTTTGGAAGATCTTGTGACACTTTGTGGAACGAAGGTATGCGGTATGGGATGCGCATAAAGCGAGAGAACTTCACTTTACGCGCCATGTTGTTCTCGCACCATCAATGATTTTCCCGCCCTTGGTAACTGCTTCAAGCTTGAAGACAAAAGGAGCCAAAGCCCGTTCAAGACCGCTTAGATGCTACGGAGAGTGTATGGTGAACAACTCGCAGAAAAGCGTATATATGCCATCGTAGGTTCCTTCAGAGTCACCCATACCGCAAGATGAAAAAATAATTCGACGGAAATAAGGAGAACGATTCAGCTCCAAGGGCTTTTAGAGGGAAAGAGGTCTATGATATGGTTAAGGATATCGATGTTGTGCTTGGGAAGGGACGTAAATTAAGAACCCGTGAGAAGAACATCTGGAAGAAGCGGTCAATTTTTTGGGACTTGCCTTATTGGGAGCACTTAGAAGTTCGCCACTGCATCGACGTCATACACGTAGAGAAGAATGTATGTGATAGCTTGATTGGTCTCTTGCTGAACATTAGTGGCAAAACAAAGGATGGTGTTAACGCACGGCGTGACTTGGTTGATATGAACATAAGGACCGAGTTAGCAGGAAGAGACCGTCTGAGATGAACGTACCTTCCCCCAGCTTGCTACACTCTGTCCAAGGCCGAGAGAAATGAACTGTGCCAAAGCTTGCATGGAGTGAAAGTCCCATCTGGTTACTCCGCTAACATTAAGAACCTTGTTTCTATGCAAGATTTGAAATTAATTGGTATGAAGTGTCATGATTGTCATGTGCTGATGACACAAATGCTTCCTGTTGCAATTAGAAGTATCTTGCCGAACAAGGTCCGAGTGGCAATCTTGAGGTCGTGTTATTTTTCAACTCAATTGCTCAAGATCATTTGCTCCCCAAGGACTAGATGCTCTGCAGCCGAGGTGGTGACGACTCTATGTCATCTTGAGATGTATTTCCTCCGTCATTTTTCGATATCATGGTCCATCTCATTGTTCACCTTGTGAAAGAGATAAAGATATCTTGCCCTGTGTTCTTCGTCATATGTACCCGCTCGAGAGGTACATGGGAATTCTCAAGTCCTACGCACGGAATCGATCTCGACCGAGGGCAAGATCATCGAAGGTTATGAAACCGAAGAGGTCATTGAGTTCTGCGTCGACTACATGGCTCGTGGAACCGATAGGTGTGCCTCTATCTCACCATGAGGGAGACTAGATGGTATCGGGACCATCGAAGGAAATCAATCACTCCCGATCTGGATACGTGACGCTCAAGCCCATTTCACGGTCTTGCAACACATGACCCAAGTGTCCCAGACATCGACGAGCACAAAGACATGGTGCGCCAATGTAATCCAGACCGGTCGGAGGTTTGGATCACGAGAGAGCACAACCGTCGGTTCAACGAATGGTTAAAGGTGCGAATCATCGAGAGGTCATCAAGTGATGATACTGTTGCTATGGTTGGCACGAGGGCCACAATTTACAATTGTCGCATGGCAAGGATCGACATAAATGGGTACACATTTTATATACGGCAGACTCAGATAGGAAGAGCCTACCCGTATCAGCGGTGTCCGTGATAGATGCATTCAAGATCGATGGGATGAGGAGCTCCTACTATGGGCAAATAGAGGAGATATGGGAGCTCGACCACGTGCTTTTCAAGATCCCCTATTTCGGTGCCGTTAGGTCCATCTCCCAGTGAAGGTCGATAAGTACGGTGTCACTACCGTGGACCTCGAACGTGTCGGATACAAAGACGAACCATTCGTACTGGCTAACCAAGTTGTTCAAGTCTTCTATGTAACCGACTCGGCAAATAAGAAGCGCCACGTAGTTCTTTATGGAAAAAGGAGGATTGTCGGAGTTGAGAATGTAGTGGACGAGGAAGAATACAATCAACTTGATGAGTTGCCTCCTTTCGGAAACGACATTAGGCTCGAGGAAGAACCCAGTGAGGAAGCTAGCTATATGCGCGTCGATCATCACGAAGGCCTATATTTTAATTAAGAATTTACTCCAATGTAATTAATTTATTCCATAACATCATGTGTTATGGACTTGTAATCTCTCATATATTTTGATGTCAACGTGAAATTGTCATGTGTTGATGTGTTATGGACTTGTCATATTTGATATTGATGTCAATGTGGACGTACATTGTAATGTGGAGTATCAAAATTGGTTTCACTTGATTTGGAGTTGAGTTGAATTAGATATGAAATTTTGAAGTCAAATGTGTTATGAACTTGTTATGGACTTGTCATATTTGATATTGATGTCAATGTGGACGTACATTGTAATGTGGAGTATCAAAATTGGTTTCACTTGATTTGGAGTTGAGTTGAATTAGATATGAAATTTTTAAGTCAAATATGTTATGAACTTGTTATGGACTTGTCATATTTGATATGGATGTCAATGTGGACGTACATTGTAATGTGGAGTATCAAAATTGGTTTCACTTGATTTGGAGTTGAGTTGAATTAGATATGAAATTTTGAAGTCAAATGTGTTATGAACTTAATTGTCATCATAAACTTGTCACCAGGTTCGAATTCATATGGACTTGTCATGATTGTCATCATATATACTTGTCACCAGGTTCACTATGTTTTGACAGGATATCACACATTGTCATCAGGTTTTGTCAGGCTATCACAGACGGTTTTATAATACAACCGTCTATGATGAGAATATCATAGACGGTTTCTGATGAGAACCGTCTGTGATAATAATATCACAGACGGTTCTATAATCGAACCGTCTGTGATATTTCCATATCACAGACGGTTCTATTGTAGAACCGTCTGTGATATTATTATCACAGACGGTTCTCATTAGAAATCGTCTATGATATACTTTTTATAAGGCGGGAAACGCTAGGGTTTTTCTCTCACTTGTCACTTCCTCTCCCGCGCCCCTTAGGCTCTCGCGCGCTCGTTCACCTCCTCTAGGGTTTAGGGCTCGCCCGTTCACCGCCGACTACGACCTCGGCGCCGCCGCCCCCGACATTGGCGCCCTCGACCTCGGCGCCCCCGACCTCGGTGCCTTCGACCTCGGTGTCGCCGCCCGACCTCGGCGCCCCGTTCACCTCCCGGCCGTAAGCCCGGCGTCGCCGCCGACCTCGGTGCTGCCGCCCCGACATTGCGCGCCCGACCTCGGCGCGCCGTCCTCCTCCCGTGTCGGCCTCCTCCCTCGTGACAGCCTTCTCCCCGCCGCCGTCCTCCTCCCCGTGTCGACCTCCTCCCCCCACCTCCTCCTCCCCGCGCCGGCCTCCTCCGTGACCTGGCCTCCTCCTTGCACCGTGAGTTCTTGTGCGGCATCCTCTCTGTGAGTATTGCTCCTCTGTGGCAGTTCGGTTGATCTTTGCATATATATATTTGCAGTGCTAGTTGCAAATTGATCAGTGGGCTTTGTTGACATGCTCTGTGATGAACTCTGTCTTATACTGAGATTGAATGTGATAGTTAGTTCATACTTGAGCTCTATTGTATTACTTGCTACTGTCAATATGTACTGTTAATTGGTTACTTTCGGTTGAGCTCATAGTTCTGTTGCAAATTGATCAGTGGGCTTTGTTGACATGCTCTGTGATGAACTCTGTCTTATACTGAGATTGAATGTGATAGTTACTTCATAATTGAGCTCTATTATATTACTTGCTACTGTCAATATGATGTACTGTTAATTGGTTACTTTCGGTTGAGCTCATAGTTCTATTGCAAATGGATCAGTTGTATCGACTAGTTTGTGATTCTTCTAGTAGTCTGTATGAGCTCATTCAACTTTTCATTTGCCATCTTGATCTCTATAGTCAACCTCTGTTTGATCGAAGTTTAATCTGTTTTTAGATTAATGAGTTGAGATCATTTGTGATTAAGCAAAGTATTGTTTAGAGCTCATAGTTTGAATTTATATTATCATATTCATTTAATGAAGAGTATAGACAATAGGATTGAGATGGCAAAGACTTGTTCTTTAGCTACTCTCCTTACGAGAGCACATAATATCATCAATCAATATGTTGGAATAGTGTCTACGTGCCTTCGTTAATCCCTAGACCTTTTATTGGTCGAGAGTTTAATCCGCACGGTTCTTATTAAGAAGCTATCGTGATTCCTTTGCATTTCCTTAGAGAATTTGGTGGATTAAGGAGTGTTAAATTCTTTAGGAATTATGGTGGATTAAGGGGTGTTAAATTCTTTAGGAATTATGCTTTAATGCTAATTAATTTTGTTGGGATTAATTCTAAAATTTTGCTAAAAGCGCATTTTTTACAACAATCAAAAAGAAAGTTTTACTTGATTCTATTTTGTTTCTATGTCTTTATTAAAGGCTAGTCTTCTGTACATGAAGCATTAAACCTTTGCTTAGCATTTTCTTCATCGATCTTGACACACTCGAGTGTACCTTTGCTTCATGCCAATCCTCCACAAAGATGAAGCAGATGGTACACTCCAAAGTGTGTCGGGCTCGATGAAGTAGGCTCGGGCAAAAGATTTGTATCACTAGTTTCTATCTATACAAAGATCACAAGAGAAGCTGGTGGATTAAGGAGTGTTAGAATAGGAGCAGGGAGGCGGTGAGCCCTAGAGCATTAAACCTTTGCTTAGCATTTTCTTCGTCGATCCTGACACACTTGAGTGTACCTTTGCTTCATGCCAATCCTCCACGGCATGAAGCAGATGGTACACTCCAGTGTGTCGGGCTCGATGAAGTAGGCTCGGGCAAAAGATTTGTATCACTAGTTTCTATCTATACAAAGATCACAAGAGAAGCTGGTTGATTAAGGAGTGTTAGGAGTGTTACAATAGAAGCTGGTGGATTAAGGAGTGTTAGGAATGTTAGTAGTCTGTATGAGCTCATTCAACTTTTCATTTGCCATCTTCATCTCTATAGTCAACCTCTGTACTTCTTCCTGAGATTAATTGTTTCATATTTATGCTGGAATTAATTATGATTATTTGCTAATATTGCACATGTTGAGCATATTATTAAGTTTAAATGTATATGTTAATTTGGGACACTTGCAATAAATTTTATTGCATATGTAACTTATATAGATAGCAAGTAAGTGATATGGCAGAGGCACCGTCTTCGCCGCAGATGGAAGAGGCGCCAACACCGACGCCGCAGATGGAAGAGGCGCCGACGAGGCCGCCAACACCGATGCCGCAGATGGAAGAGGCGCTGACGAGGCCCCCGTCACCGTCGACGATAATGACACAGAAGCGAGATGGCAGAGGACAATCGAAAATACCTTTGGGCCGATTGGTCATCACAGAGGTCAGTGACTTTGGGGTCCCTCTGAGTCCCAAGAGATCAGCGGCGAGATTCCGGACCATCTGCGGGATACTTGAAGGAACGGGTCCCCATCACCATACCAAGGTGGAAGGACCGACAAAGAAGCGAAAGCGCGTTGTGGATGAACTTTCGAGAAGTTCACTATTCCGTAGCGAGACGTGGCACGCGCGGCGACGGACGGCGATGCTCACGATGGATAAATCGTGGAGGACCTTCAAGAGCATTCTTGTCACGGCACGTGAACACGGTCGACGCCTTCAAGCAAAGATAGATTCTTGACGGGAAGCATGGGACACCTTTGTGGCTATGAAAACGACGGCGAATTTAAGGAGCAAAGCGCGGCGCACAAAGCTCAGTAGTCACTGAAACACTCACCGCCGCAGACTTCGGCACGGCGCCGTGCGTGGGTAAATACGAGGAATGGGCGCGGAGGAGAGAACCCGTTTCACGATGTCACGCAGACCTGCGTTCCCTATTTGGTTAAAAGCGAGGGCAAAAGTCTCGTCTTAGGGCAGCATCTCTTTCACAAACCCGCAGACTAGGAAGTGTCCCAACGTGTGGTAAATATGTCGAACTACCTAGTTAATAAGTCCATAACTTTATAGTGTCTATAATAACATGATGACCTCTTGCAGCTTGAATTGACTGCCCAAGCTTCCCAAGGCTCCTTCCATGCGAGATAGGAGAAGGATATACTATCTACTGACCTTGGGAAACAAGGAGCACCGGGTCGCACGCGAGGCCTTGGGGTTAACGTGCCTTGGAGTCATGGATTCGCGGACGACTCTCGCACGTATAGGAGTAGGAAGAGATCCAAGGCGAGCACGACAACCGGTTTGGTGCAGATGATTACTAACAAATTTGAAGAAAAGATAGCGAATTGCAGAGTCAATGGAGATAGTACTCTGAGCGGTGATGCCGCGCCGCCGTTCGCATCGGGAGGCGATCCTCCTCGGCGTCGGAGTAGCGTCGCGTCGCGCATAATTCTCGACATGACGACGTCCGAGTACCGATAGACGACATCCGACACGATAAGCGACATCCGATTACCGATAGACGACATCAAGGTAACGTACATCTATGGAATGCACCAAAGATAGACCTATAGGACGCCTTAGCTAATTGCGATCGTTTTATAGGAGCCGACGCCGTGCAAGCTCCAAGTGAGGATGGATGGGTCCTTTGTATTGAGGTCAGCAGGGATGGTGTATCCATACGAGGAAGGGCGCAAAGACGGCGGTGCCCGACGCAGGTTACGCCAAGGTCTAGGTGGATATGGTACATGTCAATTTCGAGCCATCCCGCCAAGATTCGCCCAACGAAGAGATCATAACACTAGGGATGTCGTCCTCTCTTTTATCCGATGGCCCAAGAACAACATCGCCTCGACCCAAGCGGTCTGCGCGATCCGACACAACCATTCCTCTCCAACGGACCTCGATGACTCCACCTCATGTTTCGCCTCGAAGGCCACCTCTTCGATTCTCGTGGAGAAGACGCTGAAGGAACAGAAAAAGCGTGCCGACGATCGGTTCGAAGTCGTCTCACAAAAAGACGCTGCCAATCGCTAAGGCCAAATCGAAATCAACGAACGTTAAAGCGCCTCCCAAGTCCGGAAGTCCGGAAGTCCGCGATACCGGAACTACATCATCGGAAAACCGTTGTTCGACGCAGATATTGATGCACGTTGGATATGCTTGTCGCTTTGCATGCCTAGTACTTGGACAAGACCCAAAAGAAGGTGCGATCATCGAATCACCGCCGACACGAGGACAAGCATTTCTTCAACGGACGAGGTACTTCGTCGTGGGCTTCAACGACTTATATGAACTATTCAACCTCGTTGGCCTCGACGCCTCGCTTCTACGATGTTGGACAATCGTAAGTCGCGCATAATCAAGTTCTACATTCATGTAATACCGATAAATATCACAACTCATTGCTTATGTATAGATACATCTTTGCAAAATGTCCGGAATGGAAAGAACCGGTGGGTTTCCTCGACCCACACGTGGTATCGTTGCAAACCATCCAAGAAGACTCGCCCTTCGCCGAGAAATACATAACGAGGTCATTGCTTCTACAGATGAACATGAAGTACATAGTGGTGCCCTACAACCGTGGGTAAGTGTCACTACTTGCTATACAAATTTCATTTGTACTTTATACACAAAGACTAACTTAGGTTTAATGACTATAGCGACATACATGAGTAGGTACCATCGATCTTTTAGTTATTATACCCAAGAGGAACCATGTGATATACCTTGATTCCCTAAACCGCAACAAGCATGACTTCAAAGATTCTAAGAGGAATACTCGAGAGGTATGCTCATTTCCTCCTTACATAACTCTATTGTAATCTTCATTCGCTTGAAATGGCCGATGATAACTTTTTCAATCATATGTAGGTCGCTCATCAATTATGTTGCCAACAAAGGAATATACAATGGAAAGAGTGCCCAACTAACACACAGGATGGATTTTTTAGACGCGCTACAACACGATAATCCTATATCATACTTCATAATAACGCGTCTCGAACCGACTATACCTATATATGTAATTCTATTTTTGCAAAGGTCGCCAAAGAAAAGGATGATGAGTTATGTGCAATCTACGCCCGCTATCATATGCAACTAATCCTTAGAGCTAGGAAGAAGGATCCCGAGGTTTGTCAATCTCAAATAATTATTTCCTAATTATAAATTTAAATATATATAGCTTACCACTTTACTCTGGTAGCGATGTGTCTTGCATTTACAATGTGATTCACTGCTATGAAGAGATCAAGGACATTCGAGGGAAGCTCGCACCTTTATCAACACGTAAATCATTAACGACAATGGAGAGTTTCACTCCGCCAACCGAGAGCATCACCCCGTCGACACCTCTCAACGTAAACAAATGTAATCCAGTTGTAACTATAGCGACAATACTTGAACAAATGCGATCTTTTGTAATTTATTTTGAGTAATGATCACTTTGAGTTGTCAACAATTGATTATCTCTGATGAAGAATCTGTTTTTGTTTATGCTTGAATCTGCTTTTGTGCATGCTTGTTTTCAGAGGGCATGGCTAGCAATTCCTGAGGCTAGCCAGAAAAACAGCAAAATTATGGTCAGGGGTGTGAGCTATCACAGACGGTTTTTTGGTAAAACCGTCTGTGAAGTCATTATCACAGACGGTTATAAAAACAAACCGTCTGTGATCCGCGAATATCATAGACGGTTATAAAAACAAACCGCTCGGATCGCGAATATCACGCATCGTTATAAAAACAAACCGCCAGGATCGCGAATATCACTGAGCGGTTACAACAAAAGCCGCTCGTGATATTCGAGATCGTAGACGGTTTGTCTTTACAACCGCTCGTGATATTCGCGATCACTGACGGTTTTAGTCCAAACCGCTCGTGATACTAGCATTCGCTGCACGGTTTTTATTAAAACCGCTCGCGTGATATTGCGTATCACGCACGCGTTTTTACCGCTTGTGATAATGGCTCGTTATCACGCATCAACAAACATAGACGGTTCGGAATATTCGTGATGACGATTCGAACCGTCTGTGATGTGGCTTCCTGTAGTAGTGTCCGTACTTATACCAATTTCAACTGAAAAACCTTCTCTGAAAAAAGTTGACCGTGTCCAAGACCCGGGGGTGCGGTCAGTCCGTCCATTTGCCGTCGGTTAGTCTGGCCCAGAGAATTTTCAGCAAAACCGAAAACAACCCTTTATTGGAAAATGCTGACCGCCCTTTTTGGTCCGGCACTCCGGTCAGTCCGGCCAATTAACGTCGGTCAGTCGGGCCTTAAAGGAAATTCAGCAAATTTAAATCGATGCCAAACCAAAAACAAATCCAAGATTAAACCAAATAAGATTTGATCAATTGTGGCATTATTCACTTTCAAGGTACTCAATTCTTGGACCCTCTTTATAGTACGGCTGTTTAGCCTATAACCCGGTCTTCCAACCAATTCACCTAAGACCAGTAAAATGAAAAGATCCTAGACTATTGTACCTTGTCTTTGAGCCAAATGATCTTCATGTAATCCTTTTGCGTGCAATTCCCGATCATCAAGAGTAACAATGGGACTTAACCTTGTAAATACTCAATAAACATGTTAATCCCATATTCACACATTATCATTAATTACCAAAACAATTTTTAAGGGCCTAGATGCTTTCAGCGGTGAGCCCTACTTCCCTCTCGGTTGCGCCGCCCTGCTTCCTCTCTTCTTTCTCTCCCTGCCAATGGGCCCATGTGATTAGGAGATGTTTAGCGCTAATTATCAGAACTTAAAAATTTTGAGTCTATGGTAAGTGGGACCGACAAAAAAGTTAACAGAAATCTAATTTAAAATGTTTTTAGAATATGTGTCATCGACATATGGGACCACACACTATTCTCGTTTTTTTAAACACGTTTTAAAACCCGAGAGGCTGACATGTGGACCCCAGCTATCAATGGGTTAATCCAAATAAAAAATTAATCATTTGAATAAGTAGATAATGAGTGAATAGCATGTGGGACCGCCACTGGATTATGAATAAAATTAAAAAATTAAGAACATGAGTCACTAGAGAATGGGCTCCACATGTAAGTTAATAAAATCAGAAAAATGAGAAAAGCCGCTTTCGGTTCAGAGGAAAATACGCTTTCTCGATTGGAAAGCGTAAACCTCAGTAGAACTTAGAGGAGAATATGCTTTCTCTACTGGAAAGAGTAAACCTAAGATAATACGCTTTCGACGTCACCATTATAATAATTTTTTAATTTTCAAAACCGAAGCAAATTAAATTGTTAATAACTTTTGCATACGAACTCCAAATTAAATGAATATTTTTTGTTATAAATTCATATAAAATCATGCTCGATCTGAATGCGCAAAAAGATTTGGGTTTTATTGCTATTGAAATTATTTTTTCTATAATTAATTTGCTTCCGGCTCTTTTGATTAGACGTCGATTGTTTGAGCGAAATTTACAATGATCCTCCATCCTCTTATTCAGAGCAACCAGAGCAAAGCAAGCACCCCTTTGACTATGTTGATCCTATTATTTTAATTATTGTACTTATTTTTGCAAAATCTATTATGCATGCGTGTATGTTTGCTTAAAATTGCTATATTTGGGGATATCGGTAGTTGCATTCCTATTCAATGCATGTTCCTCCTTGAAATATTGTTATCCTTACTGTTGTAACCATTAGGTATTGGTTTAGGCAATAATTAATGTCAATTTGGGAAATTCGAGTGCGAATATTGCACAAACGCTTAGTCAGAGGATGAGGATGACCAGTTACCAAACGACGCCTTTTTTGCTCCCGGTACCAGGTGGTACGGGGATGAGACTTTCTAGGTCTTATTCTTTGTCGGTTGCCTATGGGTTTGGATAAGCATGCCGCTGGACTTTTGCTTCTAAGTTATTATAATTCCGCTACTACTTCTGATACTTGCGCATTTATTTGGCCGGTCGACCCTTGTAATGTAAACTTTGTAATCACTTAAGTTATGTACCGTATTTGTTTCATATTGTATGTATTTATGTATGGATGTGTATGCCTATGTTGTGGATATGTGTACTGCCATTGATCATGGGACTAGTACGGTATACACACAAGGATTTTTTGGTATTCAAAACCCAGGGTCCAACACTCCTTGCCATCGAGGCGCCTGGATCTGGGCCCCAATGACGACCGCAGGACGGGATATTATATGCTGCAGATCCGGAGAGGGAGACTCTAGATCCAGAGGGATCCGAGGCCGGCAGCTTAGAAGAACCGACGGAGGCCGAAGGCTGATGGTCTGGCACCTGCAGATCCAAGGAGGGGAAACCGGAAGAAAGAGGAGGGGAGCTACAAGAAAGCGGCGGCGGCGACGATGGTGGAGCGGCAGCCAGGCGGGGGGGAGGGGGGCTCTTGCATGGTTATTGGGGTCGCCTCCTGAGCGGCTCAGAAGAGGGGTGTTTCTCTCTTGTGTGTAGATTGCACATATTGCGGCGACCTTGTTACCCTGCCACTAGGCCGCCCGGATTGTCACTCGCGGTGTCAACACCATGGGGGTGGGAGAGGATTCTGCTTCGTCATGTCGCGTGTGCTGGACATGAAAGCAGCGGACGGCCTCAGGAAACCAATCCGACCGTCGAGATCGCGCGCTCACAGGATCCGACCATGGCCGCGGGCGTCCGTTGGATCACTTTCCTGCTGCGCGTGCTTCCGCGCGACTGAGGTGGTGGATTCCTCGTCGATCTGGTCCCGACCGGTACGCCACAGGTCAGCGACGGATCGATCATTCATGATTCATCACACGTCTAATCGGAAGCCTTTGCCTGACGGTACGAAGCACGTAACGTACGCTGGGTTGGGTAGCTCAAGAAAGAAAGCGCGCGCACAGAGCCTCTGTGGACGCGCGCCAATTAAAGCTGCTCCCTATGTTTGGCCTTACAACTCGACTCATTGTCATTGGTCGCCTCCTCCTACGTCAAATCACTCCTAGCCCCGTCTCTCTCTCTCTCTCTCTCTCTCTCTGCATCATCATTGCCGATTATTACATCGCCACATGCATGCCGATGCCAACAACGCCAAGGCGCACCACACACCAATGCATGCCATCTCCATTCTCCCTAGTCCCTACTAGCTCAGTGTCTCCCTCACCACTTCTATATCCAGTCACTTGAAGCTAGCTACTACCAGAGAGAGACAGAGAGGTGATCACTAGCATGAACTGCATCAAGATTCTCGTACTGGTGTCCCTGATCCCGCTTGTGCTGAGAGGAGCCTCGCTTCTTGGCAATGTCGTCGCCGTCATCCCATCGCCTTCACTGGAGCAGCAGTCAGACTCCAAGAACGCCGCAAGCGTCGGCGTGTCCGATCCACAAGTGGAGCATTGGAGGCACAGGAGGAGGAGGAGGATGGAGCAGAGCCGCCTCACCGCGTTCACCCCGCGGCGGTTTGGCGGCGGCTACGGTGACTTCTTCCCGGACGAGAAGAGGTTCGCGCCGACGGGATCGAACCCGCTGCACAACTTGTGATCGATGGTGGATCCACCGTGCTGTATCCCTCCAGTAGCAGAAGGTGATGGAGATCAACTTTTTGCAGAAAGCGATGCCTATGGAATTGAGTAATGTACTTTTTCTTCTTGCGTTGCAGTACAGATGTGCTAGCTTGAGATGAGCTTTCTTTCGTGTACATACGGCTCTTCAAATTAGTTTTTGCTTTAGTATGATAAATTGGAAAGGAGCTTAATTTAATTTGGCTGTCTATTTGTGTGTCTTCTTGGTGTTTAATTTGTTCATGTCCGTTAATTTAGTTTGTAAGGTTTTGTAGAACCCAGTTTAGTTTTAGATAACTGACTAGTTTCAAAGCAGGCTTTGGGTAACCGGTTTCAAATTTTTACTAGGGGTCTGATAGGACTGGTTTAGCAAAGTCGAAAAAAAATGGGCAAAAATTTGATTTTTTTTTTCCAGATTTTTAATTTTAAAAAGTACCTAATTCAAGCAAATCCAATTTTTTGGGGCCGGTTTGAACTTTTACCCGGGACGATATAACCGGTAATCCTAATTTTCTGTTGATTATCAGCTGGTAATCAAAACTATGGGTTTGAGATACTGTTATCCATCATTTTACCACATAGTAGAGTGATGACGAGATCTTGAGAATAGTTGTGGACCATAGGGAAAAAAAAAGGAAAAATGGATTGTTTAAGGGAATAATGTTAAATTCCTGCATTTCAAATAGGGCGGAACGACAAAGTCCAATCAGATTTTTTTGTGCATTTCAAACAGGGCAGAACGACAAAGTCCACCAATCACATTTTTCATTCCCTTTTTTTTTCACCAACTAGAGAAACTCGCCAATTTATGGGACCGGTTTATGTAGTGCTAAACTTGCGAAATTCGCCAATTCATGGGACTGATTGATGTAGTGATATCTAGGAGGCGACAAGGAGCCAAACATTAGTAGGTGTTCGTAGTGGAATTCAAAGGACATAAGACCCATTGGCTCGAACTTTTTTTTAGTATTTAACCTTTTTTAAATTTTTATTTTAAAGTTAACCTCCGGTGCACTTTATTTCCAATTTAACCCTTTTGGTCACGTCACCACCTGTGATGTGACAAAACAATGTTATCACGCTACGGGATAAGTCCCCAAAATAGCACTTTTGGTCACGCCACTGGTCTTGGCGTGACCAAACAACACTGTCACGCTACGAGTGGTGGCGTGACAAAAGCGTGCCCCGGATACGGACTGGCGTGACAGTGTTGTTTTGTTATGCTATCACCGTGGCGTGACCGAAGGGGTCAGAATTGGAAATAAAATACGTCGGAGGTTAACTTTAAAATAAAATTAAAAAAAGGATTAATTAATAAAAAATTCCATTGGCTCGATGCACTCAGGTGACAAGAGGCAGAGGCAGAAAACCAGAAAGGTTGTGTCTGAGGAAAGCTGGGGCGATCAAATGGGAGAGGTGGCCATGAACTGATGTATGATTGGCCTGCGGGCTCCGTTAAAAAGCAGCCATGGAATAACTGATGGATAGAGCATGAACTCATGGGCTAGACTGCTAGGGGTAGTAGCACCTGGTTGGTGCCTCTGCCTGATGCCATGTGGACTGTGCGTATTTCTCAGGTGCTTTTGAGCCGTCACATTATACTGACATGCAGATGGCAGAACAAAACAGGCCAAACTTTTTTTTTGGGCTTATTGCAGAGACCAAACATGATAATTTTTGTCTTCCCTTTCACATGAATTATGCAAGAATCTCACAGAAATAGTTTAATTCCCGTAGGGATTTGAAAAAAATTCTGTGTTCCAAACAGTTTGTTTGGATCTCAAGTTTTAGCAAAATTAGTTTAGTTAAGGACAATGCTACTCTACATACGTACAAAGCATTAGATGCGTCCACTACCTGAGTCGCTTACTTTCTCACTTCTTATCCACTCAGACCTTCTTATCCATTCAGACCGGCCTCCGCGTGCTTCTTCCTCTCCCCCAAATCGGCCCTGCGTGTTTCTTCCTCTCCCCAAAATCGCATCCATGCCCGGCCGTCGGCCGCCTCACCTTCGCGCGCCCGACCACTTTGGATGACATCCCGCTCGCCTACCTCGCCTCATCCTCGTCTGCAGGCATGCGAAGCTCCTCCTTTCGGCCTCGTCTCCTCCTGCGCTTCCTCCGCCACCGCGGCTCCACCTGCACCTGCTCTCCCCCCCTCCTCAGGGCCTTCTACTCCTCCTCCTCATCTTGCTTCTCCGACGTGGGCGGCAGCCGCTGCGACCCGTTCTGGTGAATTTTTCTGATGTTGTTCAGATGTTCTGATGTTGCAAATTGTTCTGATGTTGCGACCTATTGAAAAAAATGTTGCAACCGTCGAAAAAAGTTGCATCCTGTTCTTTGAGATGCTGCCATCCGTTGAAAAAAAAATGTTGCGACTGTCAAAAAAAATGTTTCGACTGTCGAAAAAAATATTGCATTCTATTCACAGTGATGTTGCAAGATTTTTTTCTTATGTTTGGACTATACTTCATGTTCTTCCCTAATCTTACATATGAATTATGAGATGTTGCATCTTTTTTTTATATGTTGGCACCCATCAGAGAGAAGTTAGTTGATGTTAGTTTGTTTTGATTCTGAGATTTTTTAGATAATGTTGTATATGATTTTTTTTTGATATGTTGTAAGAAGTGAAAAAACAATTTGCAACAAGAGCGTACAGCGCTAGCGCTCGGACCGTACGTCTGAACGCTAGTCACACCCTTTAGTTAAACACGATTAAGGGTCTAACAACCTAAAACCATGTTTGGTAGGAGAGGATAAAACCAACATAGCAAAAATTGGCTTTTTCCTAAAACTCAAAATTCGAGTTTTGTGAAAATTTACTATACTACCTGTTTTCAAGAAAACAAATTTTGCGAATCCATGTTTTCATCGACTCAACAGCATCCCTTTTTTCGGCCACGCATTGTATGAATCAGTAGCGGATCCAAGAAATTGGGTCACCGGTGTCACCACACGCTAATCTCATTTAGACAATTAGAGTTATCGATCCCATGCATATACAGTGTCACATTGTCGAGGTCACATGACCCCATTAACTATGCTGGATCTGCCCCGGTATGAGTAGAGCAGGTGTCATTAGATGGCTACTTAATTTCAGCATCATTTCGTAGCTAAATGAGCTAATTCACAAGCCGAAAACCGGCACCGGCTCCCCCTACACAAATGCTATTCCGGGCAAAGCTATCTATTTCATTTCGCGCGGCCATTCTGGTTTACCTATTGGTACGGACCATTGAAACGCACTATATATGCAAAAAGGAGAAAGAAAAAAGAACGCGAATTTAGCGGTGGCATGCTCACTCATTCTCCTCACCTGTGATCTTGAAGGCCTCCCTTCTTCTGGCAATGATTCTGTCGTCGAATTATGCAGTCAATGCATTTCATACACTGAAAACGACTGCCGGAAAGCTAATCATTGGAACAAGACGACATACAGCAGTAGCAGCAGCAGCAAAGAAAAATCACCTCAGTTCTTCACCGGATTGGAATTCAGGGAGCAAAAAATGGTGCTCCTTATAATCCTCAATTTAAGGTTAATGGACTGAAGAACTGTAGCTTCTCGACAGCACTACCAGAAACCACTTATTTTCCAAGTGTCTATGTATTTCTCTAGTGTCTAGACGAAAACACTCGGGCCGGTCCCGAGTGTTTAATAGAACACTCAGGATAGGAAGTTAGCACTCGGTAGAAATAACTTTCCCGAGTGTTTCGAATAACACTCAGGAAAAAAAAGTATAATCTCAAGTGTATAAAAACGAAAATACTCGGGACAGAAAGCCGCGCCTTTTTTTTGCCACTGCGCCTTTTTGTTTTGCTACTAACCCTAACCCTATATCCCCTAATCCTCAGAGTTGCGCCAATCCTCGTAGTCGCGCCCGGCCCCCCCAGCACCTTCCTCCTCCTTCCGCACCCACGCCGCCCTCCTCCTTCTCCTCGTCAGCGCATCCGGCTCCCTCCTCCTCTGCCGCTATGGTGTCTCCTCCCCCTCCTCCCTCCTCCCGAGCATCGCCCGCCTCCTCCCTCCTCAAGACCGCTATCCTCCTCCTCCTCCTCCGCCTCCCACCTCCCGGATCTGGCGCCCCACCCGCATGCGACGCCTCCTCGACCTCGATCGGATTTGGTGCCTTCACTTCTGGTGGGCTCTCTGGTGCCGCCGCCTCCTGCGCCCATTGTCACACAGACCTCCCGGCTCACCGGCCGTGATTCTCGGCTCGGCCCTCTCATGGCGCGCCTCCACACTGCCTCCGCCAGCTCGGCTCTGGCCTTGGCGCAAGCGTGGCGGCTCGCTCGGCCTTGGCCGCTCACCGACAAATCATAATATGGCTTGATTACTATCTTGTTATATGTTGTCATACTTGTTCCTGTCCGTCCTCTATCTTGATTACAATATGCTGTCATACTTGTTCCTATACATCCTCTTGTTATTACCATTTCTGGGTTCCTATCGTTGTAGCTATGTGATTTTGGGGGAGTGTTCTGTAGATTGGCTCTGAGACTTTTGTGTGTGCATTTGTTTCATTTGGGAGGCGGAGGACAGTATTTGATTTTGTGTGTGTGTGTGTCTGTTTACAGATTCGTAAGATCGACCTAGAGGCAAGGAGCCTGCTGTAATGCCCCAAGTGTATTCGAGAGAGAATAATTAAAATTAGGGAGAAGGACCAATTAGCAAAGTGATTTAACAGAGAATTAGAGGGGGGTTTCTGCAAAGAGTAGATAACCTGGGCTTGGGCCTTGGCCTAAGAGGCCTAGTGGGAGCCGACCAAACGGGGGGGCTGCCCCCTATTCCCCCCTCTCCCCTTTGTTGGCCGCCACCCCCCCCCCCATCCCCTACTCCCCTGGTCGCCACCCCTGGTCCCTGC
The DNA here is from genome assembly GCA_036346405.1 of Phyllostachys edulis. Lineage (NCBI taxonomy): Eukaryota > Viridiplantae > Streptophyta > Magnoliopsida > Poales > Poaceae > Phyllostachys > Phyllostachys edulis. The sequence goes on from CM070561.1 coordinate 75,497,507, forward strand.
GCCTCCTTCCACCTCCGATTGGAGGAAGAAGGAGATCGCCCTTGTGGAGGCCGACCAAGAAGAGGCAAGAGGAAGGAAGAAGAAAGAAGGGGAAGGAGGGAAGGAGAGTGGTCATGTGGTGGTTTCGACATTCATCAGCGGTTCTCCAAGGGTAATCCTGACTCCGTTCATTTAGTAGTGTATTCTTGTATTTAGGCAATGTCGGTAATTAGATCGGTTTTCTGGCAGTTTGTGGTGTTCATTTTATTTAGGGCTGTTAGCTACGAAATCCGGTCTGGCCATCTCCTAGAGAGTTGTAGATAGCGTCATTAGATTTCTGTAGGTTCTTAGATCAGGTCGTTTGGATGAGCGGATCAGGAGATATGATTTTCGTAGCGTCGCTGTTCTGTGGTTCTAGCATAATTCTAGCAGTTAATGATAATCGGTCATTAGCAGATAGTTCATGAATTATTTAGAAGATCCCACCAAAACTAAAGTTGTAGGTATTTTTATAAGGTTTCCAGAAAGCTAGAGAACATAAATTTTGGATAATTTTACTGAAAGATAAGTGAGTTTTAGTCTCGCTGTCCAGAACCCTTGACGAGATTTAGTAGTTCTATTAATCTGTTTGGTAAGGATAGAAGATGGCTGAATCTGGAAATCTCACCAACTAAGTTTATGTATATAAATTATTAAGCTGTCCAAAGAATCAAAGAACACCCTTTTTGGATAAGTAGGCGACAAGTTATGAATTTTAGAAGGGGACTGTTCTGTTTGGGACAGATCGATGTTCATAGGAGTTAGTGTTGGGTTGCGCTAGGAAGCGTAGTGAGTTACATATTTGTTTCTAGCAATGTTTGGACCAGAATTGTTACCTTAGAGTGTTTGTTAAAATTATTCAGGTAGGGGTTTGGTTCCGGGGGCAGCACCCTCTTCGCGTCTTCCATCTTCGCACAGTTGAGGCAAGTACAATTAGTGATAGAATAATTAAGAGTGATTGTTCATGTTTGCTGGTATTATGTGTATATTCTCTACTCATGGATGCTAGAATGATGTGTATGTCACTGTTCATGAATGCTAGAAGTATGAGTATGCTCTTTATTCATGTATGTTGCTGCTGGCTAATACATATTTATGTTGGATAAAAGATTTGATTCATATGCATCATGTTATCATCTTTGAGGCTTGGTCACGTGGTGACCAAGCATTGATTTTGAGGTCCCCGTCATGTATTAGACAGGCTTGAGGTCCCCACACTTTTGGAGTGTGGGCTTACGGTACCTGTGCTAGAAGGCACATGCATGGGTATGCATCGACGGATGCATACTCCGCATTACCGGTATATGCAAAGAGAAAAGAAAAGGTGCATCTGGCATTTGCATTGCATGGGCATGTAAAATGGTTTATTATAAAGAATTATGATTGGATGATAATGTTAGTGTTGAATATTGAATTACTATAATTATTGTACTTTGCTGAGTCTTGGACTCACTCTTGCTGTTGCTTATGTTTTTAGGTACCACTTGCGCGAACGTCATGCATGGGAGGGGCTAGAATTGAGATCTGTTGCACACGACCATGAACTATTCATGAATGATTGCTTTTATATTATGAATTAATAATTGAGCAAACTGCCTAGTGAATTACTATTGATTTTGTCTTATGCTTGTGATGCTTTTTAATAGAATTGTTTAGCTTCTTATGGTTGTTATTATGATTACGTTTGAGATTGGAAGTTTGGAATATTGATTATTGCTTCTGTTATCTGTTGGAACCTCTGGTATGGTTAACTATACAAAGGAGGTTATGTCGAAATTTAGTATAATGTCTTAGGTTTTAAATTATTACTTTGTTAATTTAGTAGCATTCCAGGCTCATGTTGGGCTAGGGTGTTACACCTACAGCCAAGCATGAAGGCTGGTTTGCTTGCAAAGCTGAGGGAGTACAAATCTGACCTCAACAACCTCAAGAGTGAGCTCAAGAGGATCTCGTCACCCAATGCTAAACAAAGCTACACGGAGGAGCTCCTTGAGGTCGGCATGGTCGACACACTCGCGGTGGGCTCCCTAATTCGTATCATTAGTAGTTCAATTGACACACAGATTCCATGTACAAAATGTGGGTTGACATTGTAGATTTATACAGGTGTCTGGTTTTGTTAATTACATTGTTGTGTAGTATGTGACTTATATTGCATCATGGTGTTCACTGTATATTGCATGGAAACATTAGGGTGTTTGTGAGCTCATAATTGGTGATAAGTGTTAACTAGCTGTATTTATAATTTTAACTGTGGTTCTTGATATTAGATGATTTGGTTGTTCCTGAAATAATGATTGAGAAACATATGGTTGTGTTTTTTTTCAAATGTGGCAGTATACCTATATGTCACTGACAGTATTATGGAACCTTAAGGTTTTTATTGGTACCCATGCCATGGTTAATATTTTACAGTATTGTGTTGAACTTCAATTATGTTATTAGGATTTATAATATTATTTTAGTCTTTATTTGATTATGCCATTAGAGTTGTATTTTGTAACGTACTTTATAATATGATTTTCTTGTCAATCGCATGTCCCTGGGCTAATTGAGATGAAGAGGAGGGCAAATACTCGAAGTCTCATGGAGATGGCTTTGCTTTTACGGTATTCTTCCCTTACAATAACATGTTAGTTTTCACCCTTTTTTCCTATAGATAATAAGTCACTTTGACACGGATGTTTAACCATGACTACTTATACTACAAGTTGGGACAGTGAATTTTAGTGAAATACATGGTACAATTGTTAGTTTTATAACATGTCAAAGTTAGCATTATGGTACTGTGGCAGAAAGTGTAGGCATGGTTGACCAAAAAATGTCTATTAAACCAATATAATGCTTGGCTATGAGGTTATGCCTCCACCACAACAGGTATGGTTAGTTACTACATCTTATCACTTTAAATATTTTTTATCAGAGAACCTCTTTGAATTTTCCCTTTTAATCTGAATAGGTTGAGAAAAATATTGGTGAGCAAAGGGTTATATCCTTCCATGGAGTAGGCTTGTCAGTAGCTGAAGAAATAAAATATGGGGATGTTACTGCTCATACTAAGAATCCTGATGAGGTTTGTTGTGAATGATAGTTGTATATTATCATGTTTAACTTCTTGGTATCGGTGATGCTCCTGCTACTAGTTTTTGTGAAGCAACAGGCTTGTCGGTAGGAGTCAATATCCCAAAAATCTTTTGGTGCCTGTAAATAGCTGTCTATACTTGTACAGTTGTGCTAGCTTGTAAGCTGGTTCACCCAAAACTACTTATCCCGTATACTTGTTTCTTTGCTGGGGTAGGGGGGTTGCGGGGTAGCCTCTATCCAATGTTCATATGTAGAATAGTAGCGTTAGATTAACCTCCATGGCCGTGATTGCCTTTGTATTGAGAATTACTACCAACATCTACACTAGGTGATGAATCATTGCCAAAATTGGTATACTTGGTCTATGTGGGGAAAGTGTATGGATATTTACACCATTAGCAAAGTTGAAATTATTGGATAGGTAGGGTAATGCATCAAACATAGGCCCTTTCACACAAAAGACTTCTTGGAGTGAACAAACAAATTGGTGCATCTATCTTCCTTCTTCAGGGTATGAAACCGTAAGTCATTAATAATTGGCATGTTCTTGTTCTTTTACTTTTATATGACATTCACCAACTCTATCGATCTCACTTGGGACTGTTGGTTGGATTCCCTTGTTGCAATGCTAAGTTTCTCATTGCTGTCAGTGTTTTAAATTTTAACCCCCTTGGTTCTAGGCCGAAGACCTTTCTTATTTAGTAATTAGTGTACAGAAAACATAGCATGGTGCATATAAGTTCTCCAAGTTACTTTCAGCTTTTTCGCACTGATGGTGTTAATTTTACTTATCGAATACTAACTGTCTTTGTTTAGTGTTGTTGTTTTTCTGTTGGAAATTTGTTAAGAGTGAATGTGTTTGGAGGTCGTGGAGCAGCTTCGTCAAACCTTGCCATCTCACTCTCACAACCGTGGCGATGAAACATAGTTTTCTCAGTCTTGTTCTATCCTGACCTGAGCTTCTTTCCCTTCTGTTTGTTGTTTTCACCAATACTAGCATAGTAGGATACTAGGTTCCATTAAATATCATTTTTGAGTACCTCAAAATCTTACCCTTCTATCGTTTGTTGTACCGCGTTTTGATTACATCCGTAACAAATATTTCATCTTCTCTCTTACTGGTAGTTATGACATTTTTACAATGAACCATGCTATCCCCCTCCTGAGGTTTCTTTCATAATTGGTAGTTTGACATTACCTGAGAGGATAGGTCGATGCATTCCAGACTTGTGTACGTAGATTTCCACGAAGTCAGGTTTATGCTAGTTGATTAGCATACAAAATGGGCCTCATAAATGCTCTATAAGCTTCATATATAGAGAGCTTGCACTAGAAATCAGAAGACCATTGATAAGATTGGTATCGTTCTAGAACACTCCTTGTGTGTTGGTCACACAATGTACAAGGTAGTTTGCCAATTGTACTTGAATGTTAGTACACAGTGATGTCATATTTTTGTATGGCAAATTTGGTTTTGCAATTAAGTAATTATAGTGTTGAATTGAGCATTATGGCCATAGGAAGCCACTGATTTCGTTCCTCATTTACTGCCTCCTGAGATGTACTGTTCCAAAGATAATTTGTTCGTTTAGAAGAACTTTCTCTAATGGATGTCATAACAAATGGGCTGCTCATTCAATTTTCAGGTCCGAATTTCTCAATTCATTTATTTTCGATACAGCAGATGAACTACTATAGTGCAATTCTGCAAGTTTTGCTGGGAAAGTTATTTAAACTTTGATATCATCACACTTTTTAATCATGGAGGAGGCTGTTACTGCCCTGCAAATCCTGTAAGTTCCTGAAGTCACGGAAAAAAACATGTTTTGTTCCCTTTGTAGGTGGCTCTTAACTGTATCATATGCTGACGCACCGTATTTATATGCAGTGATAAGAACTCTGCGGCTGTTGGCAGGTCTAGTATGATGATTTTGCATAGCTGGATCCCAGCAGCAGATGATGCATGCATTCATCGTCTACGAACAAATACTATTATACCAGATGACTATCCTTTGGACCAGATGCAATGCAGCTTGGTGGAGACTCAATCTGGCCAGTCATGTTCGTGGTGTGCTTGTCAATACAAGCAGTCCAACATGTAGGTTTTAGCGGTTAAAGTTTACTCTCTCTGTCTCTCTTTTCATCCATATATCTGAATTTGAACTCGAATATGTTATGGATATCCGATCTATATATGTGAATGCTGTATTGTGAACTTGAACATTATGTTAATGTTGTCGAATCTATATATGTAATGATTTGTGATTAATTGGTGGTATTTTTCTTGCTCTGGAATGTATGGTTTGTTTGATTACCGATCGAGTTTCCTGTCAGCCTGAGCCTGCTTTAAAATAAAATACATTGTACATACAAAATTGGTGCATATGCTGTTCGGGTAATTTCCGAGTGTTTTTGGTTGACATACACTTGGAAAAATTACGAATATGCATTCGTGCTGGATCGCCATGTGGCTAGATTTTCGGAGTGTAGTTGACATACACTCGGACAATTTCCCTATTTCCCGAGTGTCGTTGATATACACTTGGAAAAATTTACCTACTTTCCCAAGTGTCCTTGGCTGACATACACTCGAGAAAATATTTCGTTACGGTGGGTGAATCCGTTGGGCGAACTATTCTTCCGAGTGTTGTATATTTCCCGAGTGTAAGTCGTAACACTCGGAAAATTTATTTCTCCCGAGTGTAACTCTCGGGAACCAGTTTTTACCCGACTAAACGATCCCTAGTGTCTTTCCTGACGATCGACCTTCAAAAATTAGTTTTCCGAATGTTTGAGGGACTTTTCCGAGTATTTCGGAAACTCGAGAAAGTAACGGATGCAGCATGAATGGATCGATCGATGAAAGGAATCGGGTAAAAAAGAGAGTGATTATGCGCAGACAGGGGAATGAATGCACTTAGATGCCTTGGCGTGCTGCTGAGTGCTGGCTAGGTCTACTACTGCTGCAACACAGTGCGGTCTTTCCCCCCATTGGTGAGCCGTCGGATCTGAAAATGAATGCTGACAGCTTGGGAAATTTACGGTTTCTCAGCCGGACACATTCTACAGCGGTTGATTTCTAATCAGACAACTCGTCACTCCAGTGGGCACTCCACGGCTCGAAAACCTCCGCGACTTCTCGTCACCGTGCACATTCCAAGAGCGTTGATTGCTGCTCAGACAGCTCCGGCGACAGGCGAAAACCGGAGCGGCTCCCGCGAGTTTCTCCAGCGCCGCAGAGGCCCGGCCCGGTCCGGCACAGCTACAGTAACCACAGGCTATGGAGGAAGGACCAGCCATTACCCCCAGGACTACTGAAATTACTACACCACTTGCACCAGCTCTGACTGGGGTGTACTACGGGCATAAAAATGGCCATGAATGACTGGGCGTACAACGCTGTTAGGGCGTTAAGAGGGGTAATGATGATGATGATGGCAAGGCAACCTTTTTAAATCTCTGTCAGGGACGCGAGTGAGTGAGTACATGCATGATGACCTGGCGGCTGGCGGCATCTGGTCAGGCGGTGGATGGCCAGGTCGACAATCGATGGCAGGCGAGACTAGGTACGAAGACATGCATCGGCGGCTGGCCCTCCTCCCTCCTTGATTATGTTTGGTTTGGTTGCTCTGTCTTTAGAGATCTCATCTCAGTAATTTGGACGGTTGGATCACATAAATTCTGATCTACTGGAGATTCCTGACATGTCGCTGGAGGAATGGATGGATGGGCCTGTGCATGGGTAAATGTAGGGCCGGAATAGATGACTACAGGGGAGATGAATAGAAGCACGAATAATTTTTCTTTTAAGATTGGATTCAATAAAACTTTACTTCAATCACTATGATAGCTATGAAGATCAGTATACAGGTATAGCAGAAGCCTGATATTGAATCCACTCCATTCCCCAAAGTACAGCAACAAAATACCGAAGAAGTACTGAAAAATCAGGGAAATCGGTACGACCACCGTTATATGTGCGGTACTACCGCAATTATATGAGCGGTACTACCGATATTCCTAGAGTTCGTCCCGACAGCTGTAAAAACAAAACTAAAATTGACATAACTTTTGATCCACTTGGCCAAACGCTATGAAATTTGAAACATATCTTCTATAGGAGGTTAGGAACCTATTCTAATCAAAGATTGAGAATATCCACGACAAAGTTTTAACCATTTTCCATTTGAACGGAGTTCGTTTCAAAACCGAGTCAAAAAGCAAAACATGATCTAAATCTTGCTCGTGGGTAAAGAATGATCAAGATGGACTTAGATGCTCTCCCACAAGTCACAGCAAGCCAGATCACCACAAAGACTCGAGGGAAAACCAACAAGACATCAAAAACACAACATCATCAAAGAGAGGGAGAGCAAGAACATGAACAAACTCATCTTTGGGAAACTTGCTTGGATTGATTTGAGATAGATGGGTGTTTACAGCCACTCCATCCTGGAGGACAAAGCTCAACCAAGGAGTACACAATCAATCCACTCCCTAGAACCCTAACCTCTCATCTTTCTCTCCAAAACCCTAAAAACACCAACTAGGGTTCACAATGCAAGGGTTGAGGGTCACGGACAAGACCCTCTCCTATTTATACTAGAGGCTAGCATCTAGAGAATATTCCAATTTGGGCACCCGTTAAGCCCACACACAAACGGGTTTAACTCACGCACGCATCTTAAAGCGTCGTCTTCATCTTCTCTTGACCTAAACCGCTTCTCCTTGCGTTGTTTTGCGCCGCGGTTTAGCCAAAAGTCACCAAGGCGGTATTTAGGTGAAATTACCAAAATACCCCTTCTCGATCCTTCTCCGAAGACCGAGTCCAATCTTGGTGAAGCAATCGTCTGCTTCGCCACGTGTAGGTTGATCAACAGCTCTCATCATGTCAGCAAGTCTCTCCCGTCCGACTTCCGTCAAAATCACCATGACACTTGCATCGACTCGCACCATTTGATCCAACCAACGACCGAATCGCCTGTTTGGTCACCTTTTGTCCATTTTGCGCCATGCTTGAGTCCATTGACCTCACCCGGCATCCTCAATCGTTCTGAACCTCAGCTCTTCAAGCTTAGTCCCGATCATCCTCGCCGTTGACCGTCGTTGACCTCCAAGCGTCCTGCACAACAATAGACAAAGAAATCGATTCCGGGAACAAGTTCTTCACAACTTGACCCACGTTAGTAAAAACATGCATCATGCAACACATATGCACTAAAGCCCATGAACTTGACCTAACTTAAAACCAATTCTCCACAAAGGTCGACATTCACAACACAATCGGTACAACCGCCGTGTTACCAGCAGTACTAACGCACTGCGGTCGTACCGCCTTCCAATGAAGACCAGAACTCCACAAAACATCTACTCTGGAATTTACCTACCGCCATGCATCAAACGGTGTTACCGCCCTACGGTACTACCGCCACACAAATTGTGGTATTATCAAGATCATGCAGTACTATCAAGACTTTCAATGCCTGCAGACAACCGAATTTCCTGACACTTTGCTGAAAACAACACTTTCGACAAAACTTCAAAGCTATTGCCAATTGTCTCATCATCCTAAGATCATGTATACATCCACATGATATCCACAATCTCCCCCTTGATGAACACATTGGCAATTTTTCAAAAAAATATAAGTTTGAGGTTTGAGAAAGAAAAACTCAATTTTTTCGCGCAAAGGCACAACTTGGTCCAAAAACAAGATAATGCAATGAAAGTGACCAAGTTGGCTTCAGAAAGAGTCGGCAGGTGAGATAAGGTAGAAGAAGGCAAGAAAGCTTCAATTTCCAGAGAAGAGACAAAGATCTCACTTAAGGTCCAAATGAAAGAACAATTTTTCAAAATGACCAAATTTGCACAAAAACTCCAAGTCAAGCTCTAAAACAATATTTTTTTTATTAAACTTTCTCCCCCTTTGATAATGGATTCATCAAGATGCATGGAGAAAGATAGAGCTTTAATGAAATGGAATGGCTGCAATTTATTCATTTTTAGCAAAGGGAGCCATAAAAATTATCCAAGAGGACTCTACAAGTATTACACCAAGCCATATTATGTGAAGAAGCTATTGTTAATCATGGCAAATCATATATAGCAAAGCGAAAGCCAGATGAACAATAATCTGAGATTAAATGATCGTTTAGTATGACTAGGCGTTCAAGATCATAGTTTAACCAAAGGTATCCAAAAATGAGTCAAGCCAAGTCAATAAACTAAATGGAACCAAGAAGCTACAAAAGAGTCAATTTAGAGCGTTATGAGTTCAATGATGAATCAATTTGATCAAGCACTTTGAAATATAGCACATTTAGTACTTGCTAAAATTTATTTTTGGTTTTATCTTAGCAAAGCAAGTCTTAGACTAGGAGCCATCCACAACTGCCTCCTAAGCTTCAACCAATTTTCACAATTAGTTTTGTTTTTAGCCAAGTGCTAGATCTCAAGCCTTGCCGCGATCATCCCAAGCAAGAAGCTTAAAAGAGTGGTCTAGGTCATCCAAAACTCTCCCTGAGTTCATGCCTAGTGCAATGGCAAGCCGTCTCATGAGAAAGAATTGGTGAGATCAGTTTTTTCACACAGAAGAACTCATTTTTTATTTTTTTTAACTCAGAAACTAGCATAGCTCAATAATCTAAAACTCAAATTAGATTCAAGACTCAACTTAGCCTATTTGACATGGCATGAATCATGAAAAGATCACTATGGAAAAACTAGTCACAATATCCAACAAGTCATGTTTTAATTCAAGTTTTTCACATTTAATAGAGCTAGTATGGCAAAAGCTAAGCTACACATGGAAAGTTGTGATAAACCTAGCAAACTAGCACAAGACATGGCAAGGTATAAATCATGAAAGCATGTCACACAAGGATAATAATCAAGGCTCCGTAAAATTATATTACAATGCAAGTTACCGATTTAAACTGCAATATGGTACAATGAATGCAAAAGAGCCAACTCCCCCTCAAAACAGGCCAAGAGGACTAATAACACCCAACTCTCCCCGCAAAGAAGCAAAACAAGAAGAATCAAGAGCCTTAGTGAAAATATCTGTAGCCTGATGCTCGGACTCTATAAAGTGAAGCACAACATCACCTTCTCTACATGGTCTCTAAGGAAATGATACCGAATGTCAATGTGCTTGGTCCTAGAGTGTTGCACTGGGTTTTTGGCAATGTTTATGGCACTAGTGTTGTTACAGAAAAGAGGAGCACTATCTAAAAATAACCCATAGTCTCGCAGAGTAGATAAGATCCAGAGAACCTGAGAGCAACTACTAGCTGCAGCTACATACTCAGCCTCGGCGGTGGACTGTGCAACGGATGACTGCTTCCTAGATGACAAAGAGATAAGAGATGTGCCTAAGAAATGACAAATGCCAGAAGTACTCTTTCTATCCACTCTACACCTCGCAAAATCAGCATCAGAAAAAGCCTGAATTGAGAGAGTAGAATCAGAAGAATACCAGAGTCCAAAGTCAAGAGTGTCCTAGAGGTACCTGAAGATGTGACTCACCGCTGACGATGTGAGGCACGAGAGGAAGCTCGAATCGAAGCGCATGCACACACAAAGAAATCAGTATGTCCGGCCTCGACGCCGGAGGTAGACGAGGAGCCAATCATGTCATGCACTTCTTCCGTCCACGGGCTCTCCATCCTCATCCGGATCCAAAGACGGTAGAAGTGGCAATGGGAGTAGACATTGGCTTGTTGCTTCCTATGTCGGGTTACCAAGAAGGTCCTTTGTGTACTTGCTTTGATGAATGAAGGTACCTTCTTTGAGTTGCTTGACTTGACGACCAAGGAAGAAAGTCAGTTCACCCATCATGCTCATCTCGAATTTCCTACTCATAGAATCTGAAAATCTGGACACCAAAGCATGAGAAGAACAACCGATGTAGGATCAAGGATAACCGACTAGAGGGGGCGAATAGGAGGTTTTTAAACTTTTTAGCAATTTAACAATTTAGCCAATTAATAACTTAGTCTAAACAAGTTATACTTCTAGCTAAGCAAATCAATCACAATAAACAAGCTAGAAATATAAATGCGGAAAGTAAAGACTAGAGATAACCACAAAGACACGTCGATGTTTTTCCTGTGGTATCGAAGACTTGCCGGTCTTCACTTGATGACACTCAGTGCAAATGGATCAACTAGGAGTATGAATGCACTTGAATGTATCTCAACAAGCTCACAATGAATGCACAAGAGTGTTTTTGAGTGTTGAGTGAATGCAAAGGCTCTCAAGGCCCTAGAGATGTTAAATGGGCACTAGCAGCCTGTACAAGAGCAGTGGGGGGGTATTTATAGCCCCCACCAACAATTATGACCGTTGGGGATGAAACCCCAACTTCTCAGAGAAAATCGAACGATCAGAGGCAACCCAAGCAGACGATCAAGACTTCTCGATCGAGCTCGGTCAACGGCTAGAACAGATACTAAAAATGAACAAACTAGCCGTTGATCTACCCAAATAAACAACCGCAGTAAACAAGCAGACGTCTGATGGTTCCCGGCCGCATCTGCTTTACGAGCTAGACGACCGAAAGTAGGGTTTCACAATTTGTTGAAGATTACAAGCGTTCCGGAATTTTTGTACCCCCATATAAAAAACGGAATGACCGCAGGCCAGTACGACCGTTCCCTAGCGTGAAACGTCCGATTTCCAAAATGAGTTTTTGAGCAGATTTACACTTGTTCTGTTTTTATTGAACCTCCTCACAAATTTCGGTACGACCGCACATCGGTACGACCGATTGTCACGGGCGGTACGACCAATTTCCATAAGAGATTCTGAGGCAAATTACATCGCTTCTGGTTTTCTTGAACCGCCAACTAAAAATCGGAATGACCGCCATGCGGTACGACCATTCAAGGAGCCGGTCGTTCCGCTTGAGCACTCAGTTGGCTGTTCCCTTCAAAATACGGTACAACCGCCAAGTAAAGTCCGGTCATACCGCACCAAGCGGTACGGCCGCAATTATAACTACGGTACTACCGATTTTGGACAAAAGCACTTAATACTTTTCAATTTAATTTCAAGTTTAAATTCAAATGCATGCATGATCCTAAATTGATCCATATGGCACAAGAAAATGCTATCAAGCTACTAGCCATGATCCCTCTTAATAGTACAGCATTTATCCTATAATCCGGTCTTCCAACCAAAACACCTAAGACCGGTAAAATAGAAAAAGATCCTAGACTACTTGTACCTTGTCTTTGAGCCAAAAGATCTTCATGTAGTCCATTTGCATGCAACTTTGCGTCAATACGATCACCAATGGGATTTAACCTTGTAAATACTCAATAAACACGTTAATTCCATATTCACATATTATCATTAATTACCAAAACAATTTTTAGGGGCTTAGATGCTTTCAATCTCCCCCTTTTTGGTAATTGATGACAACACTAATAATATGTGAGAAAAATTGGTTTGAATATACTATGAATGTATATTCTTTTGATGGCTTAACAATAAAACAATTCTTGCAATAAGCACAAATGAATGTGTGAGAATTATTTTCTTGTTAAGTCTAATTTAAAGAAAGCTCCCCCTAAACATGTGCATATAAATAGAGAAAGTTTTGCAAGCACATGTAGAAATTTTGTGAAATTTTGGCGGAGTTTCTTTAGCATATTTGAACTTGAGGAAATGCAATGTAAATATATGACAGTAATTGAAATTGCATTTAAGATAATAACATGAACATAACAGCATCCAACAAGTTCAACATGATAAAAGACGCAGAATTAACCTATTACAAGCACATAGGTGGCACTAGAGTAGCACATATAAGTCCAACATAGAACCTAACACTTATAAGTTCATACAAAATAGCAAAAGCTTGCGCTTGCTCCCCCTAAAGCTATGTCTTCTCACTTCTCCCCCCCTTTGGCATCAAGGTACTAAAAACAACTCAGACGATGGGATCCTGAGGAGGAGGGACGAGGTCCTGTGAAGCCAAGTCTGTCTTTGGAGCAGAGCAGAGCCGAGCCGGATCTCAAACTCGGGGCGAGAAGTGAAACCGAGAAGCAAGGGCCTACTCGAGGAACTGAGTTGATGGAGGATCTCGCAAATCGAGGCAATCGATGCCGGATCCTGAGCTGCTGACTCTGTATCTGGGGCTGGATCCTAAAGCACTGTCTCGATAGCTGGTGCAGGAGGGGTGGAGTCTGGAGCTGGCGCTAATATGGAAACAACAGGAGTAGGAGCAGAAACTGGAGCCTGAGATGCTGGTACTACAGCAGGAGCTGAAAGAGGAACAGGTGCCACAAAAGATGTCCTGGAACGAGGAGGACGACGATGACGAGTATAACGCTGAGGAGTCCTCAAAATCCCCTCTAAATCACTGACACTCTCCATCAGGCCAGACATCCTATTATGAGTCTCCTCAAAGAAATCATTCTGAATAGCTGCCATCTCAGCTATCCTGTTGCAAGTCTTAGTTTCAAATTCAGTTTGCTCAGTCTTTATTTCTTGCAAGGTATGAAGAATAAGCTGCTGATTTTGAAGTACTTGTGCAAGAACACCCTCAGAAAGAGCATCAGCAGGAGCAACAACAGCAGGAGCCTCACCGGCATCATCCTCAGTACCATCACGTCGTGGAGGAAGACCGTCTCGTGACCTATAGGACTTGTGAACAGATCCCAATCCACCGTGATACTCAATTTTCTTTGTTATCCATGCCATGATGTATGGAGCATAATAAATCCTTTTAATCCTGTCATTTTTAGAGAAAACTATGCCCTGAAGTATCACATCCACAACATCAAATTTGATCCCCCTCATAATATTATCAATAATATTCCATGCGTGACCACGGATTGCATCAAAGTTACCACTTTTGGGGTAGAAGGTATGGTTAATAATCCTGTTGATCATACTAGGAATTGGTCTCACCAGTTGATTGTGCCTAACTTAGTTTTGATCAAGAATCATAGTAATCGCACTCAAGCAGACACAATAAAGCGTGCCTCTCAAAAACTTTATCCCAAGTTCCAGACTGAACCCTCAAAACTTGCTCAAACTCTTCCTTAGTGCTCTCCACATACCTAGTAGCTGATATCCATCTGATAGATTTCAAGTCAGGAGAGACATGTACTGTGGCATAGAACTGTCTGATAAGCTTGTCGTCATAGTTCTGTTTCAGTGCAACAAGGTCATGAAGACCTACTTGAAGAAAGAGCTGATAAATACCACTGTAATTGTCCAAAGTATTTAAATGAGTCCACTTGATCCATTTATGATCCGTGAATTTTTCGTTAGGACCATACAACCGCTCATATACTTGTTTTGGAACCGTGGTGTACCGCGCTCGATTTAAGAGATATTGATTTACATACCTTTTGATGGCATAATCATCTACTGACAGGAGGTGTAAATCAATTGGAGACGCTGGAGGATCCCCCAAATTATCAAAAGTACCTTCTGGAGAATCTGGTTCTGACTGAGTCTCATCATCAGAATAATATTCCTCACTTTCTTCTGTTTCAGATGCTGGTGCTGGCCCTTCCCCTTTGCCATGCACAACCTTCTGGCGAACGGAGCGAGATTGCTGCATAGGAGCTGCCGGACGTCGACGTTGAGGTTGTTGCGCTGGAGCGACAGAGGATTGAGGAGATGACTATCCTCTTGGTGGTCCATGTGATTTCCTCGTCGCGACCCTCATCCTAGGCATCTTTAAAAAGATAGGATAGGTTACAAGATGTTCAAAGAATTAATTGAATAGAATTTAGTGAAAAGAATTGAAGTTTCTGTTTTATGTCAGGACAATCGGACGCATTCATCGTTTATTGGCTTAAGACGATCGCATCAATGGTCGTGATCGTCTACCAAGAACCGGTCATTCCGATTTTCCTGACCGAGTTCTAGGGTAGTCAAAATTTTTACATATTTGGTGATTTTTCATGGATTGAATCTATGGATCTGATGCGCAATCATCATTAGACACCAAATAACTACTTTTGCCCAATTAGAACTACAGAAATCAATCATATTTTTAATAAACCCTAAAAGGGACAACCTAGGGTTCCAAAAGGTGATAAAACGTAAATTAAACTATGTTTTACCTTGAGACCTGGAGGAGTTGAACCCTGGAGATGCAGGCAACACCAAGAAATCAAAGAGGTGTCGAGATTTTGAGTGGATTCGGAGATGGGTTTGAGATGCGCACGGGCGAGAGAGAGAGAGAAAGAGAGAGGCCGAAGAGTAAGGAAACAGATGAAATAACGGTTGAACCGTTTCAAAAGAGTTAAGGCAAAGGAAATAGTAACTGCTAGGAGTTATTTTCCTCTCACAAACCGTTGCGGTCGTACCGACCAAATGCCGTCGGTCGTTCCGCACCTCGGTCATACCGCTGTTATAACACCGGTCGTACCGCACAGTGGTCGTACCGCGCGTATAACGCCGGTTGAACCGATTATCCTGGAGCTTCCTGGATTTTCTAGGAATTTAGATTATTTTATAAATGATCCCTAGTTTTGCACTCAAATAAATATCATTAAGGATCATTACGCATAGATTAGACTATTGTCTATATAGGAACATAATTTTTATAATCATAGCTATTTTTAATAAAAGATTTTAAAAAAAAATTCATAAAATACTCAAATAACATCAAATGGAGCACAAAACATGAGGCAAGAGTTCAAACAATATTTGAATAGTCTATGATATTTAACTCATTCCTCAATTTACAAAAGAGGCCTTCATCTAATGGCTTGGTGAAAATATCCGCTAATTGGTCCTAGGTTCTTATGTGGCTAATTTTAATATCTCCCTTGCTCACATGATCTCTCAAGAAATGGTGGCGGATATCTATATGCTTGGTTCTGGAGTGTTGAACAAGGTTATTAGCAATTTTTACGGCACTATCATTGTCACACAAAAGAGGCATTTTATTAATTTTAATTCCATAATCCATCAATGTTTGCCTCATCTATAGTAATTGAGCACAACAACTTCCCGCGGAAACATATTCGGCTTCGGTGGTGGATAATGCTACAGAGTTTTGTTTCTTGGATGACCATGATACTAAAGATCTTCCTAAAAATTGACAACTACCGGAGGTGCTTTTTCTATCCACTTTGCAACCCGCATAATCGGAATCCGAATATCCAATTAAATCAAATTTAGCACATTTAGGATACCAAAGACCAATGCTACAAGAATGCTTTAAATATCTTAGTATTCTTTTAACATCCATTAAATGGCACTCTTTTGGAGTTGCTTGAAATCGTGCACACATGCAAACACTAAACATGATATCGGGCCTAGATGCGGTAAGATAAAGCAAGCTTCCAATCATAGATCTATAAAGCTTTAAATCTACCGGTTTACCTCCCTCATTTAGATCAAGATGACCATTTGTAGCCATGGGAGTCTTGATGGGCTTTGCATCTTCCATGCCAAATCTTTTAAGTAAATTATTCACGTACTTGGTTTGACTTATGAAAGTCCCATCTTTGAGTTGCTTGATTTGGAGTCCAAGGAAATAGTTTAATTCTCCAATCATTGACATTTCAAATTCCCTAGACATCATATCACCAAATTCCTCGCAAAAATCTTGATTAGTAGACCCAAAAATGATATCATCAACATAAATTTGGCATACAAAGAAATCATCATTTATGACTTTAGTGAATAAAGTTGAATCAATCTTCCCAATTTTGAATCCTTTTGAGACTAGAAAATCTCTAAGGCGTTCATACCATGCTCTAGGAGCTTGTTTAAGACCATAGAGCGCTTTGGAGAGTTTGTAGACATGATTAGGATTTTTAGGATCTTCAAAACCGGGAAGTTGTTCAACAAAGACAAGTTCAGATATTTTACCATTTAAGAATGCACTTTTAACATCCATTTGAAATAATTTAATATCAAAGCATGATGCAAAAGCAAGTAATATCCGAATTGACTCAAGCCTAGCTACGGGAGCAAAGGTTTCACCAAAATCCAAATCTTCGACTTGTGAACATCCTTGAGCAACCAACCTTGCTTTGTTCCGAACAACCAAACCATTTTCATCTTGTTTATTCCTAAAGACCCGTTATGTGCCAATGACATTGTATTCGTTGAGTC
Source organism: Phyllostachys edulis (assembly GCA_036346405.1). Taxonomy (NCBI): domain Eukaryota; kingdom Viridiplantae; phylum Streptophyta; class Magnoliopsida; order Poales; family Poaceae; genus Phyllostachys; species Phyllostachys edulis. The sequence continues at coordinate 75,514,706 of CM070561.1, forward strand.
GATCCACCAAAGTCCATACTTCATTCAGGGGTGAAGTTGTTGAGTTCTTCATGCATAGCATTCACCCAATCCGGATCTTCAAGTGCTTCTTCTACATGCTTTGGCTCAATAGAAGAGACAAACGAATAATGTTCACAAAAAGAAGCAACACGAGAGCGAGTTTGGACACCCTTACTTACGTCACCCAATATTTGATCTATTGGATGATCCTTTGCAATTGCATTGTGGATTCTTGGCGGTAGGTTGGATGGTTGATCATCTTCCTTGTTATCCTCTTCATTAACTTGTACTTGACTTGTGGAAGAGGTGGGTGGTTCAACTTGAGTGGAGGATGATGGGTCGTCTTCGGGCTTGATGTCACCTATTTGCATATGTTCCATTGCTTTTCTTAAGGCTTCATCACCTACATCATCCAAATTCCCATGCTCTTCTTGAGAACCGTTAGTTTCATCAAATTGCACATCGTGTCTTTCTTCAACTAAACCGGAGTTTTTGTTAAACACACGATAAGCTTTGCTATTTGAAGGGTAGCCAAGCAAGAAACCAACATCACAACGACTATCAAATTTTGAAAGATGAACACCATTCTTTAAAATATAACACCTGCAACCAAAAACTTGGAAATAAGAGATGTTCGGTTTTCTTCCTACAAGAAGCTCATAGGAAGTCTTTTTCAAAAGACGGTGCAAATAAAGACGATTTATAGCATGACAAGCGGTATTAATAGCTTCCGCCCAAAAGATATCGGAAGTATTATATTCATCAAGTATTGTCCTAGCCATTTCAATTAATGTACGATTTTTCCTTTCTACTGCTCTATTTTGCTCCGGAGTATAGGTTGTGGAAAGTTCATGCTTTATTCCAAGTTCATCACAAAAGTCTTTAACTTTAGGATTCTTGAACTCGGAACCATTATCACTACGGATTTTCTTTATTTTGAAATCAAATTCATTTTGGGCCCTTTTTGCAAATCTTTTGAAAATCCCGGAGGTTTCACCTTTGTCATCTAGGAAGAATACCCATATATATCTAGAGTAATCATCCACAATGACTAAACAATAGCTATTACCTCTGATACTCTTATAGGTTGTTGGCCCAAACAAGTCCATATGTAAGAGTTCCAATGGTCTAGAAGTTGACATGATACTCTTGGAAGGATGAGAATTTGCGACTTGTTTAACGGCTTGACAAGCACTACAAAGTCTATTTTTCTCAAACTTCACATCTTTCAAGCCAACAACTAAATCATGTTTGAAAAGCTTTTTGAGTTGAATCATTCCAACATGAGCTAGCCTTCTATGCCAAAGCCAACCCAATGAGGTTTTTGCCATTAAACAAGTTTTTAAACAAGATTCACTTGAACTAAAATCAACTAAGTAAAGATTTCCAAATCTAAAGCCTTTGAAAACTAAAGAGCTATCTTTTGCATTAGAAATTGTTACACCTTCACTAAAGAATGAACAAATTAGTCCAAGATCACATATTTGAGCAACGGATAGCAAGTTAAAGTTTAATGATTCTACTAAAGAAACATTAGAAATGGAAAGGTCATTTGAGATAGCAATTTTACCCAATCCTAATACCTTTCCTTTGCTATTGTCGCCAAAAGTGATCTTTTCCATTCCTTGACCATTCTCGAATGTGGTGAACATTTTTCTATCACCGGTCATGTGTTGTGTGCATCCACTATCAAGCACCCAATATTTTCCACCGGTTTTATAGTTCACCTACAAAACAAAAGTCAAGTTCTTTTAGGTACGCAAATTTGTTTGGGTCCTTGGAGGTTAGTAACCAATGATTTAGGCACCCAAATAGCATTCTTTTTAGCACCTAAAATTGAAGTGCCAACAAAACGAGCAATTACTTTACCATCTTTAGTCTTTCTAAACATATAGCAAGAATCATATATACCAATAGATGGAGTCTTACCCTTAGGACAATTTTATTGCACATGTCCTATTTCTCGGCACTTATGGTAATACTTACTATTTTGCCTCACAAATCTTGTAGGTATGTTTGCCAGCTTCTTACCTTTCTTAGGTGCATACCCAAGACTTTCCTTGTTGAATGAGCACTTTTGCTCACTCAAAAGTTTGTCAAGAGTGACCTTGCCCTTGAAACATCTTTCCAAGTTCTTGTTTAGCTTGGTCACTTGCTCTTTTAGCTCATTGTTCTCATGAACGAGCTTTGAATCATTTTGCTCAATAATATTATGATTAGCATCAACATTAGAGCAACATGGCATAGCAAGTAGGTCATCACATGAAGTAGATGCACTAGTCTTAGCAATTTCTACACTAGGCATTTTATCAATAATATTGCATGTAATTCCTACACTAGAACAAGACTTATGTGAATACTCTTTGATAAGCAAGTTATGAGCTTCCTTAAGCTCCATTTAAGAATCTTTTAGAGTATTGTATTCTTTATTTAAAACCTTATATTTTGATTTTTCTTTTCCAAGATATTCATTTAAATCATCAAGCATATCCATTAATTTATCATAAGTTGGTTCATCACTAATAATGGATTTTACCTTATCTCCTTTTGCCATGAGACAAGTAGGAGTGGAGAATAGCGATGGAGCTTCCTTGATGGCGATGCCAACAAGTCCCTTTTTCTTGGGGGACTCCTCTTCATCGAAATCGGAGTTGCTTGACTCATCATTTGAATCCCACTCTCCAATGTGGGCTTCATGCTTGCCGTCTTTGTGAAGCTTCTTGAAGAGCTTCTTCTTGCCATTGTACTCCTTCTTCTTGAATGACTTGCCCTTGTCATCTTTCTTTTCGGGCAATGGGAAGCAATGTGCCCCTTCTCTTCACAATTATAGCACCGAATGTTACTATAACGCTTCTTGTCACTTGAGGATTGCCCCTTCTTGTACTTGTCGAAGTTATAGCTTCTATTGGGGCGTCTCTTCATGACCCTCTTCATCCTTCTCACAAGGAGTGCATACTCCTCATCGGAATCTTCTTCTTCATCTTCATCATCACTTGATTCCTATTTGGCCTTGAAAGCGGTGATCTTCTTCTTTGAGAAAGATGTCTCCAAGAGCCCCATTGGTGTCATCCTTGGCAACTCGGGTGAGTTGAGAAATAGAGTCACCAACGTCTCATATTTGTCCGGGAGAGCCCTAAGCATCTTGCGCACAACATCAACATCAAGAAGGTTAGTCCCAAGGCCTTTGAGCTCATTCACAATGTTGTTGAGTCTTGAATACATCTCATTGATGTTTTCATGAGGCAACATCATGAATGTCTCATATTTGGTCCGAAGCCTATGCAATTTGGCTTCTTTGACCGTGGATATACCCTTATGGATTTTCGAGAGAGTGGTCCAAATATCATGAGCGGTTTCCAAATTGCTCACTCTATTGAACTCATCCGCGTTCAAAGCGCCAAAGAGAGCATTCATAGCTTGGGCATCTAAATGAGCATTACGCGTCTCTTGATCCGTGGGATGTAGTGGATCAAGGGGCATGACCTAACCCTCATTTACGATTTTCCATACACTTGGACTCATGGCCTTTAAATAAATTAACATTCTAATTTTCCAATAAACATAATTAGAGCCATCAAATAAAGGAGCCTTTCATATAGCAATTCTCTCACTAGCCATCCTTTTCTCTCTTAGACGGTTAAGTCTAAATCAATGAGAGACCAAGCTCTGATACCACTTGTAGGATCAAGGATAACCGGCTAGAGGGGGGTGAATAGGAGGTTTTTAAACTTTTTAGCAATTTAACAATTTAGCCAATTAATAACTTATTCTAAACAAGTTATACTTCTAACTAAGCAAATCAATCACAATAAACAAGCTAGAAATATAAATGCGGAAAGTAAAGACTAGACATAACTACAAAGACACATCGATGTTTATCCCGTGGTATCGAAGACTTGCCGGTCTTCACTAGTCCACGTTGAGGAAGCTTGACACCTCAAGCCGGCTCCACGAATTAAGCCTTCCCTCGATTCACTATGGTTGTTCTTCCTTCGCTCCAGAGATGGTGAACACCGAACCACTCACAAGATTGCACCGGACCTCTTCACAATCTTCTTTGAAGAGATCACCGTGCTCCACCACCAAACCATCTAAGACTGCGGCAATACTCCAAGAGTAATAGACCAATGGTCTTCACTTGACGACACTCAGTGCAAATGGATCAACTAGGAGTATGAATGCACTTGAATGTATCTCAACAAGCTCACAATGAATGCACAAGAGTGTTTTTGAGTGTTGAGTGAATGCAAAGGCTCTCAAGGCTCTAGAGATGTTAAATGGGCACTAGCAACAGATAAGAGCAGCTTGGGGGTATTTATAGTCCCCACCAACAATTATGACCGCTAGACGAAACCCCAACTTCTTAGAGAAAATCGAACGATCATAGTAACCCAAGCAGACGATCAAGACTTCCGATCGAGCTCGGTCAACGGCTAGAACAGATACTAAAAATGAACAAACTAGCTGTTGATCTACCCAATGGAACAACCGCAGTAAATAAGCAGACGTCTGATGGTTCTTGGCCGCACTGCTTTCTACGAAGCAGACGACCGAAAGTAGGGTTTCACAATTTGTTGAAGATTACAAGCGTTTTGGAATTTTTGTACCACCATATAAAAAATGGAATGACCGCAGGCTGGTACGACCGTTCCCTAGCGCGGAACGTCCGATTTCCAAAATGAGTTTTTGAGCAGATTTACACTTGTTCTATTTTTATTGAACCGCCTCACAAATTTCGGTACGACCACACATCGGTACAACCGATTGTCACGGACGGTACGACCGATTTCCATAAGAGATTCTGAGGCAAATTACATCGCTTCTGGTTTTCTTGAACCGCCAACGAAAAATCAGAATGACCGCCATGCGGTACGACCGTTCAAGGAGCCGGTTGTTCCGCTTGAGCACTCAGTTGGCTGTTCCCTTCAAAATACGGTACTACCGCCAAGTAAAGTCCGGTCATACCGCACCAAGCGGTACGACCACAATTATAACTGCGGTACTACCGATTTTGGACAAAAGCACTTAATACTATTCAATTTAATTTCAAGTTTAAATTCAAATGCATGCATGATCCTAAATTGATCCATATGGTACAAGAAAATGCTATCAAGCTACTAGCCATGATCCCTCTTAATAGTACGGCATTTATCCTATAATCCGGTCTTCTAACAAAAACACCTAAGACCGGTAAAATAGAAAAGGATCCTAGACTACTTGTACCTTGTCTTTGAGCCAAAAGATCTTCATGTAGTCTATTTGCATGCAACTTTGTGTCAATACGATCACCAATCGGATTTAACCTTGTAAATACTCAATAAACACATTAATCCCATATTCACATATTATCATTAATTACCAAAACAATTTTTATGGGCCTAGATGCTTTCAACCGAATATGATGTCATCCATATAAATCTGAACTTGTAAGAAATCACTGCCATGCCTGAGAGTGAACAAGATTTTATCTACCATTCTCATTTTGAATTCATTTTTAAGCAAGAAACTCGTAAGCCTATCATATCAAGCTCTAGGGGCTTGCTTCAATCCATACAAGGCTTTGAAGAGCTTAAACACATGGTTTGAGAATTTGGGATTTTCAAAACCAGGGGGGCCTCTTCTTCTATAAAACCATTAAGGAAAGCACTCTTGACTTCCATTTGAAAAAGCTTAAAGCCCTTAGATGTCGCAAAAGCTAGCAATATGCGAATGGCTTCTAATCTATCTACAGGAGCAAAGGTCTCTTCAAAGTTTAAGCCTTCTACCTAGGAATATCCTTAAGCTACAAGCCTAGCCTTGTTGCGAACTACCGACCCATCCTCACTTTGCTTATTTTTGAAAATCCATTTTGTTCCAATTACATTGTGATTAGGTGGAGATTCAACTAAGGTCTAGACTTGGTTTCTTTCAAAATTTTCAAGCTCTTCATGCATGGCATTAACACAAGAAGAATCAGATAAAGTATGGGTGACATTTCGGAGTTCAAAAGACGCAACAAAAGCAGAATGTGCATGAGAATCTGGAGAGATAAACCTGGAGCGAGTAACTCGCTCATGGAGATCCCCAATCATCTGCTCTGGTGGGTGTCGTCGCTGAATATGAAGAGAAGGTCCTAGTGCAGATGTGGCCTCTACCTCATGGGATGTGGAGGTAGGAGCAGAGCCACTCGAATTGCCAGTGAAAATTGGAGGAGGCTGCTCAGCTGAGGCTAGAGAGGTAGAAGCAGACTCTCCAACCATCTCAGAGATGACTGGAGGATGGATTGGACCTTCATCCTCTATGTCAGAGTCATCGTTGATGAAGATGCTTTCTCGAATATCAGGAGCCTGTGTATCTGCAGCATTGGGTCTAGTAACAGGACTAGTCTCATCAAAAGTGACTTCACAAGTCTCAACAATTTTGTTAGTATCCAAATTAAATACACGATAGCCACGAGAATGAGCAGGATATCCAAGAAAAATGCCATCATAACATCTTGATTCAAATTTGTCCAAGTTGCCATGTTTAAGAATGAAGCACTTACAACCAAAAATTTTGAAATGAGAGACTTTAGACATATGACCAAATCTAAGCTCAAAAGAAGTCTTTCCTATGACAGATCTCAAGAACACCCTGTTGGACACATAACAAGCAGTAGAAATCGTCTCAGCCCAAAACCTCCTATGTGTGCTATGTTCATCTAGCATGGTCCTAGCCATCTCTACAAGGGTCCTGTTCTTCCTCTCTACAACCCCATTCTGCTGGGGAACTCTAGGTGAAGAGAACTGGTGCTCAAATCCTCTCTCAGTGCAAAAAGAGGCAAAGGAAGAGTTCTTGAATTCTGTGTCATTATCACTTCTAATGTTTCTCAAAACTCCAGGAAGGTCAACAGCTATTCTAAGGGCCAACTCTCTAAAACAGCCAAAAACCTCATTCTTAGAAACCAGAAAATATACCCATGAATACCTGGAGAAGTCATCCACAATCACAAGCACATACCACTTCCCTCCTGCAGACTGAACTCTAGAGGGGCCAACCGTGTCTAAGTGCAAGAGCTGACCAGGTCCATCAGTCATCACTAAAGTAAGAGGCGGATGAGAAGCAGAAACCATCTTACCATGTCTACAGAGAGTGCACACAAGGTCTCTAACATTCTTAAGTTTAGGCAAACCTCTAATCAAATCTTTGCTACTGATTCTAGTCAAATGGTCGAAGCCTATATGTCCAAGCCTATGGTGCCACAACACTAGATCATGAGAGTCTAAAGCCACAAGACACCTAGGGCTAGAAGAAGAAGAGATACTGAAATCAACACTAAAGATCCTCTCAAATCTAGAGATCCCAAAGACATGCTCACCCGAGGAGTCTAGAACTCTACACTCACCAATCTTGAACCTCACTTCTAGACCCTCATCAAGAAGCTAAGAACCAGATAGCAGATTATACCTCAGCTTACTTACCAAAGCGACGTCCTTAAGCATGAAGTTGTTGTTGACGCGCACTGTGCCCTTTGCTGTCACGGTCCCGGTAGAAGCATCCCCAAATGTGATCAACTCGTTGCCGGATGCACGTGTGAGGGAGGAGAACCATTTAGAATCTCCAGACATGTGTCGAGAACACCCAGAGTCAACAAACCATATGTCCTCCTTCCTTGCACGACGGACCTACAGGGCATAAGCTGGGAACATCTGTGCCTAGTACTGGGGTTAGTGATAAAAGACTTGGGAATCCAATACTGAGTCACACGATGCTTGGAAACAGCAGTACAAGCAGCAATCAAATGGTTAGTGGGATAATCATAAGAATGCACACGAGCAACACCTAGACCTCTCCGAATCGACCTACAAAAAGATCGGTACTCCCCCTGTCTAGATGCTACCCGTGGTTTCTCCTCACGATATCCTAACCCAAAATGCTGTCTAGAGCCACCAAAAGAGTCAAAGAAGTCATCTACGAACTTAGGCCTATGTCTAGTAGGAAGGACAGACTGCCTAGCTCTAGAGACAGTAGAGGGTGAAGGAACTCCTCTAATGGACCTCAAAGCACGCACTCTCTCTTTCCTCTCACTCTTAGCTCTATGGAAGCAGAACTCAACTATGTGGCCATCCTTCTTGCAGAAGATGCAATGATACTTGACCTTTTGAGAGGTCTGATCTGTTGAATTAGAAGCATCTGTCTTGCTAGAAGGGGTTTGGGTAAAACCTGCAAATCTAAAAACTAACTTAGATGGCTCAGGGGGTTCTACCTCAAACTTGCCACTCTCAACAGCTCTCACAACCTTAGGTAGGTGATTTTTGAAATACTCTAGGGAATTAAATCCTAGGCCACTCTTCTTTACACTCACCTTAGATTGATCGAAGATCATGTTAAGGTTCTTCTTCCCATTAGAGAATCTCTCAAGAGTCTTTTTGAGGTAGTCATTTTCTTTGGCTAGGTCTTTACAGGTGACATACCTATTCGACTTGATTGTCCTAGCAAGCTTTTCTTTAACAATAGCTACCTCAACCTTTAAAGCCTCACAAGACACACAAGAAGCATTCTCAATCCTACTCACTTGCTCTTTGAATTTGACTCTAAACGTTTCTTGTATCTCATCTAAATTTGTCCCAATTTTAGTACAAAAAGCACAAGAAGTAGAATCAACAACTTTCTTGGAAGCAGTCATGGACATGGATTGTTCAATTTTAGATTTCTCCTCTAGAGTCTTATTCAAAGCATCATTCTCAACTGTGAGTTTATAACAATTTTCACATGAAGCAGTCTTAGAATGAAGAAACATTTCAGTTATTTATTTCATTTTAATTTTATTATCCTTACAATGAGAACAAGTGTGACTAGCATCTAATTTCAGTAATTCTTTTGTAGCACTATTTAACTTCAATTCAAGCAAAGAACAATTTGAGCAAGGTGAAGGAATAGCATCTACAGTAGTCACATCTAGAGCAATAGTATCCATGCAAGCAGGACCAGATTTGAGAGATTCTAGTTCATCTAGAGCATCTTTAAGTTGATTTGCAATAGAGGAATGAGCAGATTTCAGTTTGGTCAATTCATCATGCAAGCTAGAGCAAGAATCACAATCATCAGCAGGATTAATGGATTTGAGCCTAACCACTTCTAGGTTCAAGTTGTTAATCATAATATCCTGTTTCTTAATCATTTTAGCTTGCCTTTTCATATTTCGTTCAGCAACAACAAAATCACGTTTCATTTCATTTGGTGAGGGGCATACCTTGTCGAGATCGCTGAAGAGATCGTCATCGTTGGAGGAGTCGATGTCGTGGCTGTCCTTGGCCATGAAGCACATGCTTGTAAAGTCCTGGGCCTTCTTCTTGCCATGGGAATCATCGTCGTCGTCCTCTGACCCCGAGTCCACATCGCTCATATCAACATTCTCAAGAGCGGCAATGACCTGGTTGACGAACTTTCTGTAGTTGGGCTTCTTGGCTTTCGCATCTCGAGCTTGAGGACGCCTACAGAAGTCCTTCTCCTCCTTGCCCTTCAGCTTAGGGCATTTAGCCCGAATGTGGTTTGGCTCACCACACTCAAAAGCAGGTAACAGGGCAACCTCTCCTTCTGCTCCTCACCTTATTGTAGGCTCTCGTGAATTTTGTGGATAGGAGGGCTAAGTTATCCTCAGGTAGCTTCTCTAGCTGCTCATCACTCAAAGAGTGCAAAGCGGACAATAAAAACCCAGATGAGCCAAAATCCAAATAATCAGAAGAACTACCCTTAGATGGGTCAACCACTAAAGCCATCGACTCTGTCTTGGGGAGACGCAAGATGAAGTCAATCTCATGCGTCTTCAACCTCGAGTAGAGCTTATCCATGTTAAGCTCACTCATGACAGTGTTGTCATTGATGTAAGTAATTTTCATCCCCCAGACTTTCACATCAAGAGCACCCAAGAGCTGACGTGCATTTTCAGATTCAGTGAGCACAAGATCCACAACACGTAAGTCATGAAGGATTTTTGAGAATCTTCCCCACAACTCATCCAAAGATTCACGGGGGCTTTGTTCAATCTTTGAGTATTCTGTCTTGAGTGGTTCTGTCTCACTTCCTTGATCACAGTAGAGACCTCGTGGTAATCACAGAGGGTCTTCCAGATCTCATGAGCAGACCTCAAATGAGCGATACGCTCAAACTCAGATCGACTAAGCTCTTGAATCAAGAAGTTTCGAGCCTTGCTATTTGCCTCCACATCTAGAGTGATCACATCGTCATTGGCTGGCACAACATAAGGATTTTTGACCTTAAGCCAAATTGCGTGCCCTTGAGCCTCGATGTAGGCATGCATGCGAGCCTTTCAGTAAGCAAAATTGACTCTATCAAACACCGGTGGTTTGGTTGAATACTTGTCAGTCGCCATGGCTCCAAAGACCAGTTAACATCTATGAGAAGAGCTAACCGGGCTTTGATACCAATTGTAGGACCAGAATAGGCGACTAGAGGGGGGGTGAATGGGAGCACGAACAATTTTTCTTTTAAGATTGGATTCAATAAAACTTTACTTCAATCGCTATGATAGCTATGAATATCAGTATACAAGTATAGCAGAAGCCTTGTATTGAATCCACTCCATTCCCCAAAGTACAACAACAAAATACCGAAGAAGTGCTGAAAAATCAGGGAAATCGGTACGACCGCCGTTATATGTGCGGTACTACCGCATTGCGGTGCTACCGCAGCTATATGAGCGGTACTACCGATATTCCTGGAGTTCGTCCTGACAGCTGTAAAAACAAAACTAAAATTGACACAACTTTTGATCCACTTGGCCAAACTCTACGAAATTTGAAATATATCTTCTCTAGGAAGTTAGGAACCTATTCCAATCAAATATTGAGAAGATCCACGACAAAATTTTAACCTTTTTCCATTTGAATGGAGTTCGTTTCAAAACTGAGTCAAAAAGCAAAACATGATCTAAATCTTTCTCGTGGGTAAAGAATGGTCAAGATGGACTTAGATGCCCTCCCACAAGTCACAGCAAGCCAGATCACCACAAAGACTCGAGGGAAAACCAACAAGACATCAAAGACACAACATCATCAAAGAGAAGGAGAGTAAGAACATGAACAAACTCATCTTTGGGAAACTTGCTTGGATTGATTTGAGATAGATGGGTGTTTATAGCCACTCCATCCTGGAGGACAAAGCTCAACCAAGGAGCACACAATCAATCCACTCCCTAGAACCCTAACCTCTCATCTTTCTCTCCAAAACCCTAAAAACACCAACTAGGGTTCACAATGCAAGGGTTGAGGGCTGCTGGACAGCACCCTCTCCTATTTATACTAGAGGCTAGCATCTAGAGAATATTCCAATTTGGGCACCCGTTAAGCCCACACACAAACGGGTTGAACTCACGCACACATCTTAAAGCACTGTCTTCATCTTTTCTTGACCTAAACCGCTTCTCCTTGCATTGTCTTGCACCGCGGTTTAGCCAAAGGTCACTAAGGCGGTATTTATGTGAAATTACCAAAATACCCCTTCTCGATCCTTCTCCGAAGACCAAGTCCAATCTTGATGAAGCAATCGCCTGCTTCGCCACTTGTAGGTTGATCAACGGCTCTCGTCATGTCAACAAGTCTCTCCCGTCCGGCTTCTGCCGAAACCTCCATGGCACTTGCACCGACCCCCGCGCCGCTTGATCCAACCCGTCACATTGAACTGCTCGTTCGGTCACCTTTGTCCATTTTGCGCTATGCTTGAGTCCATTGACTTCACCCGGCATCCTCGATCGTTTTGAACCTCAGCCCTCCAAGCTTAGTCCCGATCATCCTCGCCGTTGACCGTCATTGACCTCCAAGCGTCCTCCACAACAATAGACAAAGAAATCGATTCCGGGAACAAGTTCTTAACAACTTGACCGATGTTAGTGAAAACATGCATCATGCAACACATATGCATTGAAGCCCATGAACTTGACCTAACTCAAAACCAATTCTCCAAAAAGGTCGACATTCACAACACAATCGGTACAACCGCCAGTGTTACTAAAGTGGTACTATCAAGATCATGGATCGCACTCGCTTCCAATGAAGACCAGAACTCCACAAAACATCTTCTCTGGAATTTACCTACCGCCATGCATCAAACGGTGTTACCACCCTACGGTACTACCGCCACACAAATTGTGGTATTATCAAGATCAAGCAGTACTATCAAGACTTTCAAGGCTTCAGACAACCGAATTTCCTAACACTTTGCTGAAAACAATACTTTCGATAAAACTTCAAAGCTATTGCCAATTGTCTCATCATCCTAAGATCATGTATATATCCCTATGATATCCACCGTAAATCTTGTTGGAAAACCATGGGCTTGGCCTAGCAACCGGCCCATAGGTACGCGTCCTATTCAAAAACACTAGTAGGGTCTCTAGACTATAAATAGAGGGTGCTAGTCATTGTAAAAGGCTGATCGTTTGAAGAAAGAATAAAGAAGAAGAATACCCCCTACACATTCGTCTCTCTGTGTGTTTATTCTACTATTTGTTCTTGTATTGTTTGATGTGATTTTACGCTTATCTACGAGGTGATCGCTCGGACTGGACTCGCCAGCGACGGTTCCTCAACACATTATCAGCACGATCGACTCCGGCCTACCTCTAGGCCTACTCTACTCGGATCGAAAGGTAACTGTCGTAGCACGACGCTTGTAGATCGAATCGCTTTTCTAAATTGCTTTCAATTCTACAAATTTGGCTTTCTAGATTGTTTCCTATGGTGCAAATCCGCTCTAATATACTACGAGCCGACTTGAAGTCGCTGGCCAAGCTGATCGGTGAGTTGCATTAAAGAGTAGATGACGATTGCACTATAGTTTGTAAATTGTACATTCCCTCTAATCTCCGCGGGCCGACTTGCAGTCGCCAGCACAATACCTATCACATGATTGGTTGAAATATGGATTGTTGATTGCACTATTTTTTGGATGAACAGTAAAAGGGAAAAAATGCCATCTACATACGGCTGTGCCACCACGCCGCCTGCATGCGGCCGTGTCTTCCTTTTGAAGCAAACATATGCATGTGTACATGAACATCACCAAAGTTACACCCATTATTGGGCGCCTACCGCAACCGCCACCCCGCATGGCCACGCCACTAAACTCCGCCATTAACGCACTGAAGTCGTCGCGCGCACAAGATGGGCGCTGTTGACCTCGGCCTCAGACGGGTTTCCGTCGCGCCGCCGGTGGCCTCCATGTCGCACGGCCACCGCCCCGCTGCTCAGATGGGCGGCGCCATCACGACCTATAGCCACCACCGCCGCCCCATGCGGCCTCACGAAGCCGCCAGACGGGTGCGCCGCCGCGTGTTGCCACCGATCGCAGCGGCCTTGCGTGTACCACAAAAAGCTGCGTCGCAGACCACGTGTGCTCCTGCCGAGCCCCAGCGTCGTCGCGCGTGCCCACCGCTGTGCCATGGCCGCACCATTAGCCGCCTCGCCTCGGCCAAGATCGCCTCATTGCACTCAGAGCCGCCCTTTTTCAAAGAAGATGAGGAGACCATGCGGCTAGGTCAAACCAAGCCGCCGGTTTGGGCCAAAATGGGCCGAAAATGCCAATGGGCCCGACCAATATAATTTCGGGTGAATACGAGAAAAAGGGGAGAGAAAAAAATGGAGGAAAAAGAAACAAAATCCTAAGAATTTGCAAATAAACCCTCGAAGTTCTGACAATAACGAGGAAATATTCGGGAAAGAAATTCTTGCAAAATAACCCCTCAGAAATTGAAAAAATTGAGCGAAAATTTTCTCAGAATTGAAATTTAGCAGTTTTGCCCCTAAAAATTGCAGAATTCACCGAAAATTCATATTCCTACAGAAAAGGGCCTTGGGAATTTAAATTTTGAATCTTTTTGAGCATTTGAAGCATGTTTAACCCTGTTTATTATTATTTCTATGTAATTTATATATTGTATTTATTGTTTTGATTATCTGTAATTGTTTATATTGCTTTTAATCACTGAAAATAGCAGTAAGTCATGAAAAATGCATGGAAAAATACAGGATCATGAACCGACAGTTCAAAAAACATTATGAGAATTTTTCAACTATTTTATGCAAATTACTAGCAGTAATCTTATGAACTCTTTGCAGAAAATATGTAGATGACTAGCATCACGAACCGGGAATTCGAAGAGCTGGCCCAGCATGGCCAGAATTTGTACAAATTTTGTACCAGTCTTCAACTCTGTGGTAAGGTAATCACGGATGAACAGAAGATTGAGAAGACTCTCTACCTTTCACCCGAATGCGGTGCAATCCGCACGTAACTATCATCAAGACGGCTACGAGGAGTATGCCGAATGGATTGACATCATGCAAGTTATGGAAGCTCAAGATGATGTTCTAAGGAAGAACTATATCTCACAGTCGCCTAGTAGCAATGTTGGTCATAAAGCCAATGCTAACAGCTACAAGGTGAGAAAGCCTCTCACAAAGGAGATGGTCAAGAAGGGTAAGGTCGTGGGTCGTACGTTATTGATGTTTTGTAGTCTAGGCAGAAGGGCAAAGGACAACATGAGATACACCTCGCCATTACAGGCACGGAGGATCTATAGCCATTAGTTGCACTTATGGATGTGGACAACCCAGTAGCAGCCTCCATCACCCCTCCTTTGGATATTACAACGGCCGCAGTCGTAGTTGCCCAAGAGGAGAAGATCGCCATGGAGCAGATTCAGGCAGAAGTTTCTACATACTTCACTGATTCGATCTAGTGCATGTATTGCACTTAGATCTTTTTACAGTCACTTGCAGTTTGTGATTGTGATGAAACTTTGAATACTGGTTGTAAGCTCTAGGAGAGCAAAGCATTAAATTCTAATGATGAGTCCTGCAAGGCTTATTTTCCCATGTTTATAATAACAAGTTATGTCCTGATATTTTGAAGTATCAGAACGCGTGTGGTGCCCTATGGAGGAAGTGTGCTTAGCAGATAGCGGCACAACGAATACCATCTTAAGTGATACGAATTTTTTTCAGTCGATCGGCAAGAATGTTGGTAGTCTTATGATAATTGCGGGCAGCGATACTTGTATAATAGGCTCAAAAAGGGCCACAATTATACCCCGATGGGTACAGCTTTGGTCATTAAAGAAGCCTTATTGTACCAGAATCGACTAGAACTCTCAAGGATATTCGCGCTAACGGTTTCCATGTAGAGACTGAAGAAATGTATGGTAAGGAATAACTGCTCATTACAAAGCATGAAGAAGGTGGGAAAAGGGTATTAGAATAATTTTCTTCATATGAAATTGGGCTATACTACACTAATATTAAGGCACCTGTGGCCTATACTGTACTGAAAACTATATTTAGAAGCTCTGAACTTTTCTGTCTTTGGCATGATAGATTAGGCCACCCAGGTCTTAGAATGATAAGAATTATAATTAACAATTCATTATATCGATGTAAAGAATTTTTCGAATCAGGAAGATTTTGTGTGCCCCGCATGTACCACTGGAAAATTAATTACTAGACCTTTTGCTCTGAAAGTAAAGGATGAAGTCCCTGCATTCCTGGATCGTATCTAGGGAGACATTTGCGGTCCTATACAGCCCCTGTCAGGGCTATTTAGGTATTTTATGGTGCTCATCGATGCTTCCTCGAAATGGTCGGATGTAAGTTTATTGTCTATCAGAAACTATGCTTTTCCAAAGCTAATCTCGTAGATAATTAAAATTAAAAAATAATTCCCCGGATCATCATGTGAAGTCCATTAGAATAGACAACGCAACAGAATTTACTTCAAAGGCATTTTATGATTGTTGCATGGAAATGGGAATTAAAATTGAGCATTCCATACCGCATGTCCACACCCAGAATTGACTAGCAGATTTTGCAGAATTGTAATTTACCAACTACATGTTGGGGACACGCAGTCCTGCACGCAGCAACTCTCATCAATTTTAGACCACCGGTATATAACATCCATTCACCTATGCAACTAGCGCAAGGGTCAACACCGAAAATTTCTCATCTTCGCATATTTGGTTGTAAGGTTTATGTACCTATACTATCACCACAGCGAACTGCAATTGGCCCTCTCCGAAAGTCTCGGATATACGTTGGTTATGAGACAGCATCTATAATCAGGCATTTGGACCCTAAGACTGGAGATTTGCATATTGCTTGATTCGCTAAAAGTATATTAGATGAGGATAGTTTCCCGTCATTAGGAGGAGGAAATCAACCCCTTGATGAAAAATATTGAAAAATAACGTGGCAAGCCACAGAAATCCATGAGACAATTGAAGTCCAGAAGATAAGTGAAGTCCAGAAGACAATTGAAGTCCAGAAGATAATTGAAGTTCAAAAGATAATTGAAGTTTAGAAGATAATTGATTTGCAATCATTAGCGAATCAACTGTCTGGCCACTTTAATAATTTGAAGAGCATGCCCAAGTCGCATGTGCCTGCACGCAATGCACCGGAGAAGATTGAAATACCAATGAAGGTATCCCTAATCCTGTCCTAAGGCCTTAGAAAAGGACGAGAACTCTGGCCCCTCGAATCCTAAGTAACCGGGGACGCCTAGCGAAAAAGGATAAGAAGTACTTGACACAACTGATCACCAAAGTTCCCCAGAAACAGAAGGGGAGCTAGTTGAAACCTGGCACCGGTATGGAACCTTCACAAAAGGCATATCGGATTTGAACATTCCCACGGAAGGACATACTAGCATGGATGTGTGCGCACACATCAGAACTGCAAAAACTAAAGGGACTTGCCCCGTAATTGGAAGCAGCGGTGAGCAAGTAGAAGCATTAGAAGAATTGCCCCCATGAAGAAATAGCTATAAACTTTGTGACCACGGGAGAATCTATGAATAAGATAACAACCAATATCGGCATTTACTTTGCAAAGAAAATTGTCACAATCATCGATCTTGATCCAGAGCCTGCATCGCTCGCTGAATGTAAGAAAAGATCAGATTGAGAAGATTGGAAGAAGGAAATAGAAACTGAATTATTATCTCTGAATAAAAGAGAGGTGATTGGGCATGTAAACCATACATCTCCCCATATACACCTCGTAGGGCATAAGTGAGTATTTGTTCGAAAGAGAAATGAAAATAAGCCAGGCTCGTTGCACAAGGTTTCACTCAACGTCCAGGAGTTGATTATGAAGAAACATATTCCCCAGTCATGGGTGAAACTACCTTTAGATATTTAATCTCAATGGCAATAAACTTAAATTTAGAAATGAAATTGATGGATGTGGTAACTGAATACCTTTATGAAAATTTGGATTCGGACATTTATATGAAGGTACCTAAATGTATCAATGTCCCGAACCAAGATAGAGCAAATATAAATCTGTACAGTGTGAAACTCAGAAAGTCATTATACGTACTTAAGCAATTAGGCATGATATAGTATAATCGCTTGAGTGACTTTGATGAGGACATAACCCCTATGGATACAACCATATTTGCTATGCTTGTTCCAATTACTAGAGCTCATTCTCGCCGACTAAATTATCAGGTAACTTCGTTTCTAGGAGTTAATAATTGTTCCATTGAGGATGGATTGCTACCTAAGTCTTGTGATGTCATTCTACTCAGGAACAAAGGCAAGGGGAGTACCACTACTACCACCACAACAAGTCAGATCAGTTCGGCATCAGCCTAATAACACCAGTTTAAAACATGCATAACTTTCACATACGGAGTCCGTTGGAGGTCCACGAGTACTTGATGGAAAGCTTATTTCGTCCTCTTTCCAACGGATCTAGCCTCACCTCTAAATTACTTTTGTACTGACGGTAATCATCAAAATAAGATATCATATCACCTGTTTGGGCCTCTAGCCCAATGGATCTCTATTGTGACAATAATGGAGCCATTCTTTGAGCTAAGGAGCCTAGATCCCATCAAGTCCAAGCACATACTCAAAGCGTTATCATCTCATTTGCGAATTGGTGGATAGAGGAGATGTTAAGATATGCAAAATTCATACGGATTTAAATGTTGTCGATCCGCTGACAAAGCCTCTCACACGTACCAAAGCATGAGGCGCACACAAGAGCTATCAGATAGATACTTAAATGATTGACTCTAGTGCAAGTGGGAGATCATGGAAATATGCCCTAGAGGCAATCATAGAGATGATTATATTTCATTATGTTCACAATATTTGATAATATGTTATCTTGTTCCTTGAATGAATCATCACCATGAAGATTAACGAGTATGTGACTTGTTGGTGAAGCTCTTTTTAACTTATGATGATGTCATTCTAAAAGTATCCTCGGTCGAAAGTCACCGGTGGAACACTAGTGACTCTACGACCAGCACATGTATTGATTGATGACCATGTTTCACCGGTCATGGATATAGGGATATCGAATCAACAATGTGGACACATGTTAGAGAACATGGTGTTGGATAAGACCCACCTTGAGACACTATTGAGATTGTTATGATTCTATGTGTCGTTAGTTGGTCTCAAGCAATGATGATGTATAATCCTTAGACCTGAGATCAGCATGGTTTCCTACATGTGTGATAGCACTCTTAGGGGTTGCCAAACGCTACTCGTAACTAGGTAGTTATAAAGGTAGCTTTCGGGTATGCTATGAAACATGCAAAGGGATGTGACTGGTGGGATATGGATTTGCCCTCCTAACATAACAGAGAGATATCTCGCCCTCAAGTGGTCGGATAAAGAAAGTGCATGGCCATGCCCTTTCGTGGTCAAGAGTTCGACACATAAGGTTATCCGATACTCGATCGAGAAAGTATTGAATAGTCCATGGATGACACAACATCTCACCAAGTTCAACCAGATATCGTGAGGCAAAGGGAGAATACATGAGTAAAAGAGTTCGACCGACCACGACCGGTCGTATGGAGATACAAGCAAGTCGAGATCGGTCGAACGTAATCACAGAGTGGTCGAAACCAAGTCGTAAGGAGTTACGAGTTGGTCGTGATCAAATACGAATCGGTCAGATAGATATAGGACCAGGTCGTAAGTGATGAGGACTGGTCGAGATCATATTGCATTAAGGTTCATCCCAGATAATTTGTGTGTATTCGGAATCATTATGTCCTCGCTAGGAACCGCTACGACTCACGGTACGAAAGGGTTTCCGAGTCACAACCGAACTACACATGAACCTAACGGGTCACACACTTAACGGGTTGGAACAAACCAATACGAATATGATTCGTAAAGAGTGTTTGGATAGGATCCGTCACGGGCACTATATAAGGAGATGCATGAGGCTATTGGGACATGAGAGCCGACGCGAAGTTGCCTCATCAAACCCTAGCCGCCATCTTCTTGAGAGCCTCACTGCGGCGATTTGGTGCTAGCACACCGCGCATTTGTTGTTCCTTCCCTGGACGTGTGGATACCATAGAGGCGCTTCTACGTTGTTGCGCTTAAGGACAATCCGCGATCTTCGAAAGGAACTGCAGAGGTGCTAGAGGAGACGATCAACTCACGAGGACGCTGGACGATCGACCACGACCACTGCATCAACGTGCTGGACGCTGGACGATCGACTACGACTAGTACATCGACGCGCTCTTCGTCGGACCAGGCTGCTCCGACGCTTCTTCCGCTGCTCTGCGCGTCTAGTGGTAACGATCTGTGATCATCTTCTTGCTTGGCTTCCTGGTTTACATGGTAGAAATTTTGTTTTGTCGCTATCGTAGCCTACCCGTATCCCTTCAGTGGTATCAGAGCCATCCTGCGTAGTTTTTGATCTAGATTGGTCGCATACACTTGATATGTGGTAGTAGTAGATTGGATCTATTACTGGTCGTGTCTGGAAACCTAGGCCCTGGTCGATTAGATCGATCAGTTTTCGGTGGTAGTAGATGGGTATACGAGGAGGTACAAGTTAAGAGCACCAGATGATTCACTCAACTTGTTTTTCGACTACCTTGCATGATACTCCTACCGGTCGGAATTCTGCCATCGGAGTATGTCGCATTATGTGGTCGATCAAGGCAAAGAATCGATTGGCTCTAATAGGGTTAATATGATTAATCCGATGATTTCCAAAGCTCGAAAATGTGAATAAGATTCATGTCTCGGGAAAATTTTCCGAGAGCGCTGCCCCTTCGAACCCCGCCCGCTAATCGGCTAGCGGGACCGCCGTGATGGCTAATCATACCGCACGCTATAGGTAGTATGTGTTCATGTCGTCCGATAGAATTGGATTCTATGTGTAACTTGTTTTTGCAGGGATTGATGTGAATAGTATGGCTCATTGTGTATGTGATGCATGTATGGATTTTCATGACCTGCGTGTCATGTTGTGAGATAGCCATCGAGCTACATATTATTGTATAACTTGATCACAGATCGACATGTGATGCTTGATAATATCCTATGTAATTCATTACTAGCTCTTAGGAGTAATTGCTTAGTAGATGAATGCGGTTGGAGACTTCAAGCATGGTGGTTTGAGGACGGAAGCATGCCGATGGAGATCGTCATGTTAAGGGCCATACTATTTCACAAAGGATATGATTATCTCGTGAATGTTTGTGTTTATTCTGTCATGATATTAAGTCATGTTTTTCATTAGATGCTTTTAACATGATAAAATTAAAATTCCTCACATAATGTTAAGTTAAAATTGATGCCCTCCAATAAGTCGCACCATCAAAAGTCTTGTATTTTAATGGTAGGTCTTGCTAAAGCGGAATGCCATTAACTTTCCTTGACTAGATGGGTTTGTGTCGGACACTTACACGCATTGCATTGGTTTAACTTGACAAGGTCATCATAACGGTTATGGAACTTGGGGCATAGGGTTGGTTGTCAAGTATAGAGATCTTTGCCCAACAACAAGAGTCATATAGAGATATGATTAGCAAAGGGTTGCTTATCGAATTCACTAATCTTCTAGCAAAGGATGCCAAAGCTCACTAGTAGATTACCCGATTGTGGATCTTGAATCACTAAATGTCATAAGAGGATATGGTATTTAGTGGGAGTATCTTTATTAAATTGTTTAATAGAAGTTTTTTTTAACATATGTCTTAGTTTTATGATTTTATGTTGTAGATCATGGCACCAATCGCTATACCAACATCCAGTTTTGATTTACGCTCGATACTTGAAAAGGAAAAACTGAATGGAACAAATTTTATGGATTGGTCCCGCAATCTAAGAATTGTTCTTAGGCAAGATAAAAGGAACATGTTCTAGAGGAACCAATTCCGGATGTGCTGCCGATAATGTCTTGCTACATTTTAAATCCGCCTATAAAAAGGCATGTGATGAATCCTTGATGTTAGCTGCCTCATGCTTGTCGTGATGAACTCTGGACCTTCGTAAAGCAGCTTGAGAACATTGAGGCTCACGATATGATCGTGGCGCCAAAGGCATGTTTGAGACACAAGCAAGAACCAAGAGATTTGAGATCTCAAAGAGCTTGTTTGCGTGTAAGCTAGCTGAGGGTAGTCCGGTGAGCCTACATGTGATCAAAATGGTTGGTTACATACAGAGCTTGGAAAAACTTGGTTTTCCACTGAGTCAAGAGTTGGCTACAGATTTGATTCTTGCTTTGCTTCCGCAAGCTATGGTCGATTCATTCGAACTTCCATATGAATGGCTTAGACAAGAATCTCACCGAACTACATATGATGCTTAAGACTGCAGAGGACAGCATTAAGAAAAGCAACAGTCATGTGATGATGGTGCAAAAGAGTACAAGCTTCAAGAAGAAGGCTAGGACTTTGGTCAAAGGAAAGGGCAAAAAAGTTTCGGATGGGATCCAAACTAACAAGCCTAAGCCCAAGACTAAGTCTGGCCAGACTCAAGAGAATGAATGCTTTTACTGCAAGGAACCAGGACATTGGAAAAGAAACTGCAAGAAATACCTGGTTGATCTGAAAAAGAATGGTGGGACTAAACCTTCCACTTCAGGTATTAATGTTATAGATGTTCTTCTTGCTGATTCTTCTATTAACTCATGGGTATTTGATACCGGGTCGGTTGCTCACATTTGCAATTCGACGCAGAGTCTAACAAAGAATAGGAGAGTTGCAAGAGGGGAGATGGATCTTCACGTCGGGAATAAAGCAAAGGTTGCTGCATTAGCCGTCGGGACTTTACCATTGGTTTTGCCTTCAGGATTTATTATGGAATTAAATAATTGTTATTACGTCCCAGCCATGAGTAGAAACATTATCTCGGCCTCATGTTTGATGACAGAGGGTTATAAATTCATTATTGAGGACAATGGTTGTTCTATATTTTTGAATGATATGTTTTATGGCTATGCTCCTGTTTTGAACGGGTTGTTTATTTTAAATCTTGATGATACGCCCATCTTTAATATTAATACAAAGAGGCTTCGACCTAATAATAATATGAATTCCACTTTTATCTAGCATTGTCGTTTGGGTCACATAAGTGAGAAACGCATGAAGAAGCTCTATGATGATGGAATTCTAAACTCATTTGATTTGGAATCATTTGAAACGTGCGAATCTTGTCTACTCGGAAGATGACCAAGACACCTTTCATCGGTCGGAATGAGAGGCGTCCAGACTTGTTGGCACTCATACATACCGATGTGTGTGGACCAATGAGCACGATACTAGAGGTGGTTTTCAGATTTCATTACTTTCACCGATGACTATAGTAGATATGGATATATCTATTTAATGAGGCACAAGTCGGAATCGTTTGAAAAGTTCAAAGAGTTCCAGAATGAGGTACAGAATCAACTTGGCAAGACAATCAAATCTTTGTGATCTGATCGTGGAGGTGAATTTTTGAGCCAAGAATTTGGTAATCATTTGAAACAATGTGGAATTGTTCCACAGCTTACACCACCAGGTACTCCACAATGGAATGGGGTATCTGAGCGGCGTAATAGGACCTTGTTGGACATGGTTCGATCGATGATGAGCCAATCTGATCTGCCATTGTATTTTTGGGGTTACGCTCTAGAAACAGCCGCTTTCACTTTAAATAGGGTACCATCTAAATCAGTAGATAAGACACCATATGAGATATGGACTGGGAAGAGTCCTAGCTTGTCTTTTCTAAAGATTTGGGGATGTGATGTCTATGTTAAACGTTTGACGTCTGATAAACTCACACCTAAATCGGAAAATGCTTCTTTATAGGATATCCTAGGGAAACCAAAGGATATTATTTCTACAACCAAGAGGAGAGCAAAGTGTTTGTTGCCCGAAATAGTGTCTTTTTGGAAAAAGAGTTTCTTTCCAAAACAACGATGGGAGAAAGGTGCAACTCAAGAAATTCGGAAACATCCGAAAGTGTTTCAATTCCTATTGAACCTCTACAGATGAACAAAATATTGTTGAACTCAGTAGATGAGGCATCACCCCACGAGATCTAAAAGGTCACGCCAAATGCCTATAAGGTATGGGCATGACGATTATTATTGAATAATGATGAGCCTAACACTTATAAGGAAGCGATGATGGACCCAGACTCGAGAAATGGCTTGGAGCCATGAAACCGAGATAGACTCCATGAGAGACAACCAAGTTTGAACCCGGTCGATCCACTTGATGGCGTTAAAACCATTGAGTGCAAATGGATCTATAAGAAAAGATTGATATGAATGGAAATGTTCACATTCATAAAGCTCGACTAGTCGCAAAAGGTTTTCGACAAGTTCAAGGAGTTGACTACGATGAGACCTTCTCACCGTAGCGATGCTTAAATCTATACGGATCATTCTAGCTATTGTCGCATATTTCGACTATGAGATATGGCAAATGGACGTCAAAACGGCTTTCCTTAATGGAAACCTAAGTGAGGATGTGTACATGACACAACCTCAAGGTTTTGTTGATCCAAATAATGCTAGTAAAGTGTGCAAACTTCGAAGTCCATTTATGGATTGAAGCAAGCATCTCGGAGTTGGAATAAACGTTTTGATGAGGAGATCAAAAGGTTTGGTTTAAATCAAAAACAAAGAAGAACCTTGTGTTTACATGAAGGTTAGTGGGAGTGCACTTGTAATTCTAATCTTATATGTGGATGACATATTATTGATTGGGAATGATATTCCTATGTCGAATCATTAAGGCATCATTGAAAAATAGTTTTTCTATGTAGGACCTAGGAGAGGCAAAGATATATCTTGGGAATAAAGATCTATAGAGATAGATCGAGAAGGCTAATTGGATTAAGCCAAAGTACTTATATTGACAAGGTGTTGATTCGGTTCAACATGCAAAATGCCAAGAAAGGGTTCTTGCCTATGTCACATGGCACAAGTCTTAGCAAGAGTCGGTGTCCTTCGACCATCGATGAGCGAGACCGCATGAATGGTATTCCATATGCTTCACTATTGGATCTATCATGTACGCCATGATATGTACTCGACGGATGTATCATATGCTCTAAGTGTTACTTAGTAGATACCAAGTCGATCCGGTGAAGGTCCTTTGGACAGGTGTGAAAAATATTCTTAAATACTTGAGAAGGACTAAGGATCGTTCCTAGTTTATGGCGGTGATGAAGAGCTGGTTGTAAATTGTTACACCGATGCAAGCTTCCAAACCGACAAAGATGATTATCGTCGCAATCTAGTTTTATATTCATTTTGAATGGAGGTGCGGTGAGTGGAAAAGTTCCAAGCAAGAGACGGTGAGTGATTCCACAACAGAGGTCGAGTACATTGCGCTTCTAAGTCGCAAAAGAAGGTGTTTGGATAAGGAATTTTATTCTTTGAGTTGGGTGTGGTTCCGAGTGCCTCTAGCCCAATGGATCTCTATTGTGACAATAATGGAGCCATTCTTGAGCTAAGGAGCCTAGATCCCATCGAAGTCCAAGCACATACTCAAAGCGTTATCATCTCATTCGCGAATTGGTGGATAGAGGAGATGTTAAGATATGCAAAATTCATACGGATTTAAATGTTGTCGATCCGCTGACAAAGCCTCTCACACGCCCAAAGCATGAGGCGCACACAAGAGCTATCAGATTAGATACTTAAATGATTGACTCTAGTGCAAGTGGGAGACTGTTGGAAATATACCCTAGAGGCAATCATAGAGATGATTATATTTCATTATGTTCACAATATTTGATAATATGTTATCTTGTTCCTTGAATGAATCATCACCATGAAGATTAACGAGTATGTGACTTGTTGGTGAAGCTCTTTTAACTTATGATGATGTCGTTCTAAAAGTATCCTCGGTCGAAAGTCACCGGTGGAACACTAGTGACTCTACGATCAAAGCACATGTATTGATTGATGACCATGTTTCACCGGTCATAGATATAGGGATATCGAATCAACAATGTGGACACATGTTAGAGAACATGGTGTTGGATAAGACCCACCTTGAGACACTATTGAGATTGTTATGATTCTATGTGTCGTTAGTTGGTCTCAAGCAATGATGATGTATAATCCTTAGACCCGAGATCAAGATGGTTTCCTACATGTGTAATAGCACTCTTAGGGTTGCCAAACGCTACTCAGAATCGGGTAGTTATAAAGGTAGCTTTGGGTATGCTATGAAACATGCGAGAGGATGTGATTTGGTGGGATATGGATTTGCCCTCCTAACATAACAGAGAGATATCTGGGCCCTCAAGTGGTCGGATAAAGAAAGTGCATGGCCATGCCCATCGTGGTCAAGAGTTCGACCACATAAGGTTATCCGATACTCGACGAGAAAGTATTGAATAGTCCATGGATGACACAACATCTCACCAAGTTCAACCAGATATCGTGAGGCAAAGGGAGAATACATGAGTAGGTTAGTTCGACCAACTACAATTTGGTCGTATGGAGATACAAGCAAGTCGAGATCTGGTCGAACGTAATCACAGAGTGGTCGAAACCAAGTCGTAAGGAGTTACGAGTTGGTCGTGATCAAATATGAACCGGTCAGATAGAGATAGGACACGGTCGTAAGTGATGAGGACTCGGTCGAGATCATATTGCATTAAGGTTCGTCCGATATAATTTGTGTGTATTCGGGAATCGTTATGTCTCGCTAGGAACCGCTACGACTCGTGGCGGAAAGGGTTTCGAGTCACAACCGAACTACACATGAACCTAACGGGTCACACACTTAACGGGTTGAACAAACCAAGACGAATACGATTCAGAAGAGTGTTTGGATAGGATCCGTCACGGGCACTATATAAGGAGATGCATGAGGCCATTGGGACATGAGAGCTGACGCAAGTTGCCCTACTGAAACCCTAGCCGCCATCTTCTTGAGAGCCTCACCGTGCGATTTGTTGCTAGCACACCGGCGTACGGTTGTTCCTTCTCTGGACGTGTGGATACCATAGAGGCGCTTCTACGTTGTTGCGCTTAAGGACAATCCGCGATCTTCGCAAGGAACTGCAGAGGTGCTGGAGGAGACGATCAACTCACAAGGACGCTGGACGATCGACCACGACCACTGCATCAACGTCGGCCGGACGCCGACAATCGACACGACCAAGACATCGACGCGCTCTTCATCGGACCAGCCGCCCGACGCTTCTTCCGCTGCTCTGCGCGTCTAGTGGTAACGATGTGTGATCATCTTCTTGCTTGGCTTCCTGGTTTACGTGGTAGAAATTTTGTTTTGTCGCTATCGTAGCCTACCCGTATCCCTTCAGCATGAACATGTGAGGATGGGTGTCCAAGGGAGAGTGTTGGGAAACCATGGGCTTGGCCTAGCAGCCGGCCCATAGGTGGACGCCCCATCTAAAACCCTAGTAGGGTCTCTAAACTATAAATATGGGGTGCTAGTCGTCGTAAAAGACTGATCGCATGAAGAAGGAATACAGAAGAAGAATACCCCCTACACCTTTGTCTCTCAATGTGTTCAATCTACTATTTATTCTTCCATTGTTTGATGTGATTCCACGCTTGTCTATGCGGTGATCACTCAGACTAGACTCGCCAGCGACAGTTCCACAACAAATCTGACAAAAAATGGTAGGTGATTTTGTGTAGAGATTTGCGAGGTGAGGACCTGTTTGGAACAGTTAAGAAAAAACACGATCAAATAAAACCATATAATGTCATATGAATGTAGGTGCATTACTCAAAAATACAAAATACAGGATAAACACACGAATATGGCATTTGGATCGTTGCAAGACAAAAGAGAACTTGAAAAATTGTGTGTGTGTGTGTGAGAGAGAGAGAGAGAGGAAGAGGATTAAATCGTAACTTTCAAATGAAAATGTTCCCTAAGCTTTTAAATCTCTCTTTTGTTTTGCATTGAGCTCTAACACCTT
The DNA here is from genome assembly GCA_036346405.1 of Phyllostachys edulis. Classification (NCBI taxonomy): domain Eukaryota; kingdom Viridiplantae; phylum Streptophyta; class Magnoliopsida; order Poales; family Poaceae; genus Phyllostachys; species Phyllostachys edulis. Next base: position 75,541,917 of record CM070561.1, read on the forward strand.
TTGATTCCTATAAAAGGATAGGATTAGGGAGAGATACTGAAAGAATGGAATGAACCAAATCCTCCGTTGCAAATGCCCCTAACGGGAAAAAAAATTCCTTTTGGTTGCAATTCCTCCCTTATTCCTTTGATCCAAACAGGGTCTAATAGGCTTGACAAGATCTAATAATCCTCAATTAATTAAATTGTTTATCTGTAATTGTGGGTAAGGATACCTCTTATCATTAATAAGGGAGAAGCTTAGCCAAGTGGTCGTAAACCATTTTACGACCACCATATATGGTCGTAAGTACTTCCATGACTACCTAGTGGTCGTAATATTTCCTACGACCACCACATGATCTTAAGCTTTACTACGATCACTTCATGGTCGTAAGTTTTACTACAACTACCCTATGGCCAACAAAACCTATAGACATGTAGGCCCAATCTACTAGGGACACTTATGTGCTATGTTTAATACACACAATAGTTAATATGTGATGTTATTCTCTGGGATAACTGCATGTATTAAGCCTCTGTCTCTGACATAATGGCAAGGCGACGAGGGAGGATAAGTCTTTGACAATAACCATCTTACGTATTTCATCAAACGGTGAGACACCTCTTGATACGGGACAATTGTCACCCCTTCACACGCTATATAAGGAATAAAGCTGGTGGATAGAGGACAGGAACAACGACAATGAACACAAGACAAGATCAGTAAATAGAAGTCATTAAGCCCTAGTTCTAGTGATTTCTTCCTTGTTGTAAAGCATAGTCAATACAGCAACATGAGAGTAGGGTTATTATTCTCTCTGGAGAAGGCTCAAACTTGTATAAAATCCCTGTGTCTTTTTCTGTGTGGTTTAACTCAAGGAGAGTCCCCAGCATTCATTCGTAAGATCAATACTAAACCATCGACAGTTGGCACCACACGTAGGGATCTTCCGGTTTCTCATTTTCATTTTCGATAAATTGTCTTCATTTTTCAACTCTGATGCTTTCATGGCAGGACAGTGGAATAAGGACAATTGGTTCGATGTCGGACCCGGGAGCGAAAGATCCCGAACCCTCTGTGTTCATACACCAGTCTAGGATTTCCGGTGTACACAGTTACAAAAATGATAACATATCCATGTCTCGCATTACATTAATAGCAAATCAGAGTTCGATACAATTGGGCATGAAGCCAAATAAAAGATTAATTAACACAGCGGAAATAAAACGATAATAGTAGGCCAGAACGATCCACCACAGGCAATCATCTGGAGGGGTAGCCTAAGCGTCGGTGTCCTCACCGTCCTGATAGTAGTCTTCTCCTGAAATTTTGTTTGCATAAAGCAAGTATGAGCACAACTACCGTGCTAGCAAGTTACACCCAATATGGAATTGTAATGCATGCATAAGGTAAACAAAGGACATTGGCAGTGTTATTTTGCGTAAAGCAGCAGTTTTAATTCAAATAATCATAATAGATTGCAAGGCCATTTTCATACAGTATTTAAAATCATAATTTTAAAAGACAATTGTATAATGTGGATAACCTCCAACAAAGGTGATGGATATCCTCCAATCACAATGGCTAACCGCCCAATTTTCCCACAGGACTAACCATCCTGAAAACATCTGTTGAAATCATTTTAAAACCAAAAACAAGTCTAACTCAAAGTGGCTTTGCTAGCATGTCCATGATCATGACGCGCTATTCAATAGTTTTCTACTCTGCAGAGTTTGTACAATTTTACCCACACGGATAATTTGCTCTTTGAGTCGGCCAATCCACGCTTCCTAAGGCGTGTGACAAAGCAATTATCACAAGGCCGTTACAATGATCTACCTCAAAGTACTCATGCCCGCTAAGGTTTCGCTCCTATTGGACTAACCATCCTCCGGGAGCCCCCTCTTGCGCCAGGTGGGACTATAGTCTAACCGACACCCACTTATACAAAATGGCACGAATATCTACAAGGTATCCCAAATTATTAAGCCAGGTCTTTCCCAAACAAGACGTGTGGTCGTACGGTAAGGCATAGCAAGGTGCGGCTCCAAGACCGGTCCTTAATCGACTTGGGCGTCTTTCAAATCAAACCCTGGGCTTTAATCCTAACCAGATTAAACCCGTGCATAAACCTGCACCCACCATTCATCCGTTTCGCCCAAGTCCAAACCATTTTTAGTTTTATTTGGTAAAACCAACTTTAAGCCTCTATGGTAAGACAATACCATAGATTCAGATTTTTGAATCAATTTTGGAATGGTTTGGCTAAATTCCCCAAAATTGGTAAACATGGTCTAAGCCTTTGCTAAGCATCTGGGTTTTTACCATACTAGTTTGCCTATTGGTAACAAAGGAATGACATAACAACATCCAAGATTGGCCATACAATGATAATTGGAATAACTACTTATTTAAACAGGAATTTGAAATACTTGAATAGAAGTATGCATGCATTTAATAATTTGAAAACTGAACTTAAGTAACTTTAAAATAGTAGGGCAATATGGTCAAAGTGTAACTTGACTTCGCTGAAGTCTTGAAATTCTAAATCTTGGAAGAATCAAATTTTAATCGTCAGTAGTCTAAACGTGAAAATACGACAAATCAATCGAAATTCAAATAAATTCAAAAATACAAATTATACTAAGTCCAAATAAAATAATTTTATTTTATTTAACTACAACATAATTTTCTAAGATTTTAGCAATTGGAATCATTCAATTTGGAATTAGGGTTCAAAAGATATGAATTTTACAATTTTAATCCTAAATTTGTAGTTTAAATTATTTCAAATTCAAACAGACAGTTTAAACCTACTCCAAATCAAATATTTATATTTTATTTAGCTAGATATTACTTTTATAAGATTTTAGAAATTGGAATCACCTAATTTGGAGTTAAGAATCAAAAGATATGAATTTTATAAATTTAAAGCCTAAATCGCAATTTAATCCATTTTTCAATTATTTTTCTAAAGGAAATCTAGTTTATTGCGCAATGCTGACATCAGCCCTAGGATTTTCGGTTTTAAAAGAAATGAATTAAAATTCGACATGCGGGCCCCATCGTCGCTTTCGTGCTCATGGATCGAGTCCACCGGGCTCGGGTTGTGCGGTGCGGTGGCATGCGTGTGCTGATGCGGACATGACCGGGCCGACACGTAGGTGACACGGGGGCTCAGAAGCTGACGGGGTTGGCGACATGGCGTGAGGTGGCGCCGACGTGGCTGGGCGGCGACGGCACCGGTGCGGGAACCAATGGTCGCTGGAGCTATAGCACGCGGTGGCGGGCGGCGAGACGCGCGATAGCGAGAGGAGGGAACGGCGAACACGAGGCGCTCACCCACTTGACGAGACGAGGACGGAGGCGGCCGGCGGCGGGAAGAAGCGGCGAAGCCGGGTTGTCGACGGCGACGAAGCCTCGGGTCCTCCAATAAGGCGAGGCGCCGACCGTTCAGATGAAGACGGCGATGCCGATGGTGGCGGCGGCGAGGACGCGGCGGCAGTGTCGTCGCCGAAATCGAAGGAGAAAGGCTTCCGCGGCGGCGCACAAGGAACTCAAATTACCGTCGATTGAGAGGGAGAGAGACAGTGTGAATGAGGGGAGAAGAATGAGCGAGGTGAAGGGCTCCTCGTGCTCCCTTTTATAGCACGAGGGCGCGGCCGGAGGGGGAGATCGTGGGTGGCGTCGTGGCGGCCGTGGCGGTTAGGCGCGTGAGTGAGTCGGGCGCGGAGAAGAGGGGAAGGTGGGCGGGGTGGAGGCGGTTGGGGCGTTTGAACGCGCACGCGGGCGCGGAACAAGGGGCGGAGATGGCGACGAAATCGGAGCTCCCGCGCGAGTGTGAATGGCGGCGGCGACTTGGTCGCGCGAGGAAGAAGGGCGGGGAGAAGATGACGCGGAGCCGTCGGATCTTGATCCGACGGTGCGGAGAGATGGGGTGGCGTGGTTGCTTGGGTGCCGTCAGATTGGGATTAGGCGATGGGGAGAGAGGGGTCTTGAGCGAGTGGTGGAGGGGGTGGGTGCCATGGTGGGCCCATGAGGAGTGAAAAGGGTTGGGCTGCACAGGACTTTCGGCCCAAGAGCATAATAGGATTTTAAATTGATTTCCTAATTTAAATAAACTGCTTAATTCAAATAGGCTTTAGAATATAGTAATTAAATTCCAAAAATTCTAGAAAAATTCACAGATGTCTCTAGCATTATTCTGGACCTAAATAAAATAATTCCAACTTAAAGTTGGCAATAGATTTTGAATTTAAATTTGTTTTGGCTTTAAATGGTTAAAAGAAAAGCTTTGAAAATTTCAAAAAATTCACAAATTCAAATAGGTTTTAAACTTTAACCAAGTTTGAAATTTTGGGCTATTACATTCGATTTGGCAGACTATGCAGAACTTAACATGGATGCCTACTACGAGTATGAGCAGAGCATTATTTTGTCTGATGGCAACGCTGATTCCAGGGATCTCCACCAGACCTAGGAGGTCATGCCATGGACAAGGTTGATGAGAGAGCTCTCTCTCCACGACATTACGCCCAGATGAAAAAATAGACTCCTCAAAGGGCAAGGGTCCATCCGACCAGAGTAAGGATAGCACCGCAGCAAGTACAGAGCACAGCGAGGGTTCCCTATCCAAATGTTCAAGCCCGTCTGAGGTCGTCCAATCTAGCATGATAAGTCCTGGAATCCATGATTCCGAGACTCAATCAAACACCTGATAACTGTCACCCTTTAGTTACCCCCATGAGGTGCATTGCCGAGCTCGCTTCACCTAAGGATTCGAACACACCCCCGCAAGGTTTACCTTCAGTCGGATATGGTTATAACCTGGAATTCCTAGAGGGGATTGCTCCAAGTCATGAGGCATTGTTTTTTGACTACTCCTCGAGTTAGGAGGACTCCGACGCAAGTGAAGATAATAGCACCCAGGAGGTCTTTGTCCTCCCCTCAGATCCTAATTTCTCTCCAAGAGGCAGGGCTGGGGATGCTTCCTATCGCACACTCACTTCGAGCTCTCGTGGTGATGATGATAATACCTCCGGTGATGAATGGGATCTCCACCTTCATGAGCATGGCTGAAATCCTATAAATGATCGCTCTCCATTGAGGCATGCTCCGGCTGGCTCAAACGTTGATGATCCTGAAACCATTCGGAGGAGAAGAATTGCTACCTAGAGGTCCTTACATGGACACATCCAATACCAGTCAGAGGAAACTCAAGAACTTCAATGAATCAATGACCTAATTGAAAACCAAAATCAAGAGCTTACACAAGCGCCAAGATATGACCTCTTTGCTCAAGAGATCGCACGAAGACTTCGGGACACGATGGTCAGGCTTGAGCGGACACGACAACACCGTCCTGGTAGTCGTACCGGGACAAATCCATTGAACATCAGTCATTCAGATGACTCTCCTCGTGGAGAACAACAAGACAACAGGTCTGGTCGATCTCCTAACCACGACCCTAGTCGGAGAAGAGTCCCTTGAACAACTGGTGATCGACAAATTCCTAAAGAAAGTGGTCGTTCACCACTTCTTCCAAGAAATCTGCACCAGCAGATGGAGTGCGAGGAGAATTACCCTTATAGGGCTGAGATCTATGGTAGGTCAGGTCCGCTTACCCTTGTGTATCATTGAGTACGATCGTTTGGTGATGTTAACCCTTCTTTTCCGCAAATAAGGCATTATGATATCATTACCGGATGTCGGGCGTTTTCGTCTGACCTTCGAGTAGTTCACTGGTCACTCCGGTTTCGACCAGTGAACATAGAGAAGTTTTATGCGTCATAAAATTTCATCGAGTTTCTTCAAATCTATACCACCGCTATTCGAGCAGCAGGTGGAAGAGAGCATGTCTTGGCCAACTACCTTCCTACTGTGCTCGAAGGATCTACTCGATCATGACTGTTAAATCAGTCACAAGAGTTGATCTATTCGTGGTAGCATCTATGCGACCTAACACTAGCCAACTTCCAGGTTACTTATAAGTTACAACCGCCCAGAAAAGGAGGACAACCTACACAGAATGCGACATGATTCTCATGAGACCTTGCACCAATTTATCAAGCATTTCAGTTAGGTTCGTAATTCAATTCCTGAAGTTTCTGACTCTTCTGTCATCAGAGCATTCAAGCAGGGAGTTCGCAATCGAAGGATCATGAAGGATATCGCTCTAAATCCTTCGGCTACCGTCACTGAGCCCTTTGAAATGGTCAACCGCTATGCAACTACTGCAGAAGTGGTCGAGTGGAATCGCACGATTGATCATGACGATAAGAATACTCAAGGAGCGAGCGAAGGCAGCAAGAAGAAAGGTAAAAAGGCTGGAAAATCCAAGAGCAACACTAAAGGCCAAAAGCTTTAAGTCAAAAGATATAAGGAGGTCATAGCCGTGAGCGACAAGGAGCCTCAGAGCTCCAAACCATAGCCCAATCAAAGCAAAGGTAAATGCTCTGAACGGAAGAACAACAAACCTAGGTGGCGTCCTTTCCAACAAAAACTCGAGGATTACTACTCCGGCAAGGGACCACTTCCTACACTTGAAGAGGTGGGGCAAATGATGGGTTGAAAACAGTCAAATGATGATGAGGAGATGTCATTTCAAGATCCATAACACACCATCAATCACATCTATGGAGGATCTTCGGTATACATGAGTGCTGAACGAGTGGTCGAAACATAAAAGACTACTCGTAACAGTAACTTACCATCTCACTGCTTGTTCGCAGAGTTCAGCCTTCTGCTTTCTCAGCAACACCAGTTGCATGTGGTATTCACCAACAGTAGCAACTTGTTCGAGAGCTCTTTGAACAAAGAAATACACAGTGAGAAAAAGTAAAAACCCAAATATATAAATATTTGGTATCGAGTACTTACATCAATGGTTGACAGAGCAAAATGGGCATACACCGTCTCAGAATTCTCCAGTTTACGGGACCCTTCAACTTTGTCCCACCATATTCTTTGAAGATGCTCGTCGCCAAAGATATGTCCCTTGTTTGGAATATCCTTAGGGTGTGGGACTCAGTCTCGAGACCTAAACGAAGAGGACCCAACAGATGATGGTCCAAAGAAATCGAGGAAGAGGTCGGAAGAGTCTTCTACGTCTTCTTCTTCATTGTTGATAGAAGACGTGACTCCACCTTGAGAACCCAGAGGAACATTTTCCGCGACCTCCTTCTCGGCACGACAGTCGGAGCTCCCTGCTCCTGCCTGACCGACTACTCCTGGTGATCGTAGGACCAAGTGCGTTGTCTTATTATTGAGATTCTCAACAGTCAACTCGATCACCAAAGCATCCTGGTCTTCTTCCATCTTCGCCTCCTCCTCTACGACCACCTCAGTGGTAGTGGTTGGTTCAGCAGCAGTAGCCTCCTCCATCGTCTCATCAGGGATAGTGGTCCAATCTTCGACCACCTCCGCTGTTGTATCTGTGACCGCTCCCATGGTTGTAGACAAAACAACGGTGGGCCTCTCAACAGAAGCATCCCTGGGCTGGAGAAGTAGTACTAAAATAATGAGAAAAGGGGAAGACATGTCAAACTGTGGAATTAAAAGGTAAATACAATTTCTAAACTTCTAATTTTACATACCTTGGATTGCTAGATACAATCTTGAATCCAGATGAAACCTTCCCCAAGGAACACTTCTTCTTCTTCTTCTCTTCTTCGGCTGCCCCAATTTTTGTGACACCTTCAGCCTCTAGAAGTCTTCCAGTGTCACAAGCTTGAGAGGTTGGGACTTCTTCGACAACGTCTAGTCAAATGTCTTGAGGAAGAGTTGGGACCTCTACGACCACATCTAGTCGTAGGTCTTGAATGAGAGCTAGATATCCCTAAGCTTCCTGCCCCTCTTGATGGTCATAACCTACTTCGACCACCTGAGGGACAATACTCGCCTTGACCACACACTCTTCTGTTGCAGAGGTAGCCTTCATAAAAGACATTAAACTTTTCAAGTGCTCCTTTTCTATTTGCTTGACAAAGCTATGAGAAGCAGGAACTGAAAAAGTTTTGTTGTCGTAGTAGAAAGGTACCTTAGTCTTGGGGGCTTTGTGCTTAAGTTCTTCGACCACACCCCTTTTCGCTGCAGTGATCACATCTGCAAAGAACTGTCTGATGGGGGTGGTCGAAGGAAGGGTGGAACTCGAACTTCCATCCTTCTTTTTTTTTTCTCGATGGCCTTCACAAGGCAATGCCTTTTTGTCAGGGGAATTATGTCTTCCTCTGACTTATCTTCAACAACCTTTAATTCGACCTCTTAGTCGTCTTGATGGTCTGCCATGCCTACTTTATGCAAAAGTTAGAAAATAAATATTGTCAAATGGTCGAATTTTACGACTACTAAACCCTAAATGTGAAATCAAATTTTGATTACCTTTCGGTGTTCTTTCCTTTCTTTCTCGGACTTGAGGAGCCTTCTCACAAATGAACTTGACTCGAGCATCAATTTTTTTTTTGTGAAAGATCTACGATTACGAAGATATAATCAACAATCATGCTCAAAATTAACAAAAAGAGCTAAGTTGATTATTACTTTACCTTTCTCATAATCCCTGGTCGAGTCAGTAGTCCCTGGGTATTTCCACATGGGGTGTACTCGATCCTTCAGGGGACTAATGCGGCGTGTGATAAAGTCTCTCACCACGTGCGATCCGGTCAACCCCTCTTCCCTCTTGATGGCTTGGATGTAGGGGTGATCCGGTCGAGGTCGCTTGGAGCTGAGTCCCAAGACGAACTCTTCTCTACAGGCTTCCTTGTGAAGAAAAGGCTATCGTCATTGGACAAGGTCTAATAGAACAACATCTTCTTCCACCCTAGCCATGATGACTGAGTGAACATCTGAATGTACTCCCTTGACTTCCTGTCGTGGAGCTTCAGTCCGTGTCTACCTGCGATTCCGTTGTGCTTGCCCATCCCGTAGTAATACAGGAAGAGATCCAAATCTGAAAGAATTCCCAGATAGGTTTCGCACAGATAAACAAATACACTCAATATTGTAATGGAATTGGGAACTAAGTTCACCAATTCCACCCTAAAATGTTGAAGTACGACCATCAGAAAGGGCGATTGGGAAGTCGAAAACCGCATTCGCAGTACGCCTAGAATACTGGAATAGTGTCCTTCTCACCCGAGGGCCAATGCTAACCCTCAGCGTTGGTCCACTTCACCAAAGCGCACCTTTGGATCTTCTTTGCTACTACCAGAGCATTCAACTTCTCCACATCCATCTCATATTTCTCCCACTTGAAAACGGTCCTGGCCATTTCTTCTGAGTGAGTTTGATTTGGATTTGGAAGAATTTAGGGAAGGATTGCAGACTTGATTGGCGCCTGAGAGAACGAGAGCTCGAGAGCAGTTGAAGCAAATGGAGAAAGTAAAAAGCCCTAAGTCACACCCTTGGTAGATATTTATGACCATGAGAATGAGTTAAAGATCACGGGAACTCAATAGTTACCACCCCTTCGGGAACCGCTCCCAAATGACAGATATGTGAGTCGATTGGTATTCTTTAATCTGTCCGTTCGAGAAAAACAGTTCTATCTTTTCAACTCAAGTAAAATTACCTTCTTGACCAAGTCAATTTCTAGTCAAATAAAATACTAGTCGAAAAGACTCTGCTTCCGACCACTATTCTATGACCTCTTTTACAAGTAAGTTACATTCACTTGAAGTGGGGGGGCTAGATAACTAGGATCTAATAATTATGAATTAATTAAATTGTCTATCCGTAATTATTATTATAAATAGCAATATCTTCATGTTATGTGTAAGGATACCCCTTATGATTAATAAGGGAGAAGATTAGACCGAGTGGTCGTAAACTAATTTACAATCACCCTATATGGTCGTAAGTACTTCTACGACTACCTAGTGGTCGTAAGATTTTCTACGACCACCTCATGATCGTAAGCCTTATTACGATCACTTCATGGTCGTAAGCTTTACTACGACTAACCTATGGTCAACAAACCCTATCGACATCTGGGCCCAATCGACTAGGGATACTTATGTATTGTGTTTAATACACATAGTAGTTAATATACGCTGTTATTCTCTGGGATAACTACATGTATTAAGCCTCTATCTCTGACATAATTGCAAGGTGACGTGGGAGGATTAGTCTTTGACAATAACCGTCACTGAACGTGCGAATTTCATCAAACGATGAGACACCTCCTGATACGGGACAACTATCACCCCTTCATACACTATATAAGGAGTAAAGCCGGTGGACAGAGGATAGGAACAACGACAACGAACACAAGACAAGATCAGCAGACAGAAGTCATTAAGCCCTAGTTCTAGTGGTTTTTTCCCTGTTGTATAGCATAGTCAATATAGCAATACAGAAGTAGGGTTATTATTTTCTCATAAGAAGGCCTGAACTAGTATAAAATCCCTGTGTTTTTTTTTGTATGGTTTAACTCAACGAGAATCCCAAGCATTTATTCATAAGATCGATATAAACCATCAACAAAGCTAAAAGCTCTTCGCTATACTGAGGCAAAGATTATTCTTCTGGTGAGGGTATAAATCAGGTAGTACATATGAAATAATATGCGTAGATGTTATCAAACATGATGCCTAGAAAAAGCTGCCACCTTTGCAAGGGGCTGCAAATTAAAAGCGTTAACCAACGGGGAAAAATTCTACTACATCAACTATGGGTGGCATTTCTGGTGCACAAGGGTGCATCTGTGCACATATGCACATGGTGAATCCTGGCCGTCCATCGCTCATCCAACGGCCACGATCGAGCCTCCCTCCCACCTACCGCTACTTTGCGTAAGCCCCTCGCCCGACGCCACTCTCTCGCATTTCGCCCCCGCGCTCACCTCCTCCAGCGCCGAGCGGTCGTGCTAGGGTTCGCCGCCACACCGAGCACCTCCCCCTACGCCTCCGCCTCCGCCCAAGCCCCTGCGCTGCCCCTACACCTCCACCCTACCCCCCTCCCCCTTCGCCGCTCTACTCCTCCAACCCAAGCGGGCCCTCTGTGCCACGCCGCTCGCTCACCGACGACACTCCACTCAATCGACGGTGATGCTCCTCCATCTGGGCGCCATCCTCCATCATCTTGGTGCATCTCACCTCGCTGCCTCCCCCTCCCTCACCCTAGGGCCTCGCCGCCACCCCTCCCTCGGAGCCTCGCCCTCCCTCATCGAAGACTTGTTGTTTTTTTTTGTTCCATGAGTGGAGAACACATGTCCTTGTTTTTTTTGTTCTTGTTTAGAGAGAATGCTCTTGTTGTTCAAATCCAATTCCTGTTGAGGCCGTGAGGGGAGGTGTTGGTGCCCAGCTCTGGCATTCTTGGCCCCTTCTTGTATTGTAATTTTTTTTCATTATGAATTTGAGTTGTCAGAGCGTATGAGTGTGAAATTGAGAGCGTATGATTGAAAGAATTTTGTATGTGAACAGCAGCCTATGCTTGATTGAAATTCCAGCTGCTTGCTGTTGTTGTTTCATGAATGCTGCTCAAGCTGAAGGAATATGATGTGTGTGCTCTCATATTTGCTCTGTTTCATAAATGTTGAGCTTCAGATTTTGTTCTGGATTTATGGACATGTAATACTGTTAATTCAATACATGTATGAACTAAGATTTTGTTGTATGGATGTTTATCTTTCCACTATTCTGGATTAGCAGTGTGTTGAACTAAGATATCAGAAATCTTGGCATTGTTTCAGTTGCTGAATGTTCTGGACTCATGGACATGAAGTGCTACTGCTCACTGATGATTCAAAAAAAATCAGAATCATACATTGTTGCTCACTGTTTTATCTTCATGAAGGCATTGTTTCAATTCTGGAGTCATGGAAGCGTGTATTGTTTTATCTTCATGGAAGCAAATCAATATTAAGAATGTAATATTGTATTGTTGAGCTTTAGAAATGTTAATGTATTGTACTGTTAATGTATTGTACTGGGCATTCACATGTCAAAATCTGAGTTCATGTCCATAACTCCAAAATTGACAAACTTGAAGAAGCAAACTGGAGAATATCAACATGTCAAATTCTGAGTTCATGTCCATGACTCCAAAATGCTGCATTCAACAATAGAATTTTCACATCCATACAACAGAATTTTCACATTCAACAATAGTAGCAGTACATAAGAAGCTTCCAGCTACAAGGTTCCAAAACATAAAAAACTTCAAACTACAATGATTTTTTTTCATAACTTAACATAGCAGTACTAGATTCCACATATCATTGCTAGTACATGTTTCCAGTAGGAAATTTCTTCAACAAATGCGATCTTGAAACAATCTGTACATTCACAGATACTTGAATCAATCAGACAACATTCACAAATTCTTCAAACAAGCCAACACATTCTGGACATTCACAAATTCTTGAAACAATGTGGAAATCAACAATTCAGACAACATTTCAGTCTACAAGAGGTATTACATAACATTCTCCAGAATACATTCACCAGAATCCAGAACACATTCTGCAGAATTTTGGAGTCAAAAATTCTCCAAAACACATTCAATATTTTTTTACTCCTCGCCATTGAACCTTCAGTATAGGCATCATTATTTTGCACCTTCATCTCCTCGCCGCTGGACCTGCATCCATAGAGCCCGAACAAGTTTCTCAATGCAGCAACATTGCTAATAGATCACGAACTAAAGATTGACAAGTATACAATAAATCGATAAATTGCTAAGAGATCAAGAACTACAGATTTTTCAATGCGGCAACATTTATCAACAAGCAGGGGGAATTACCTCAACCGGCTCGAGCAAGGGAGGCGGTGTAGCTTGAGCAAGGGCACGCAGGGGGAGGGCCGTGGTGCAAGGGGGCGGCGTCGAGCAAAGGGGGCACGACGGCTGGGGAGCCGATCGGTGTAGAGCAGGGGATAGCGTGGTGTAGAGTAGGGTGGCGACTAGGGAGGGGCTCGATGTGGTGCAAAGGGGGCCGGCGATTGGGGAGGGGCTCAACGTCGTGCAAGGGGGCATGACACAGATGAGGACGACGACTGGGGGGCAAGGTGGAGGTGCAGGGCAGTAGGGCTCAGGCGGAGGCGAGGCGTGGGAGAGGCGCTCGGTCTTGGCGGCAACCCTAGCACTGCCGCTCGCTGGCGGTGAGGAGAGCGCGGGTGCAAGAGAGTGGCGTCAGGCAAGGGGGCTTACGCAAAGTAGTGGCGGGTGGGAGGGAAGCTCGATCGTGGCCATTGGATGAGCGATGGACGGTCAGGATGCACTATGTGCATATGTGCACAGATGCACCCTTGCGCACCAGAAATGCCACCTCAACTATGTGAGCCCAAATTATAACGATGTAAATTTATCAAGAGTTGTATAATAAATACAAGTATATTTTCTGTTATATATATGTAATAGAATTGTATAATGAATACAAATCTATTTTTAAATATAAAATATATATTGTAGCATGCAGCCAGGTAAATTGCGTGGACAAGTATACGCTAGTTAATATTTAGAACTATGATTTTTAGAAAATAGTGATGCGTAGCTTAGAATGTTTATTGTTTATGGATACGATTTTGTAGCTACGATTATCATGATCCTACAATTCCAACTGTGATAACTAAAAACAAAAACAAAAAATCCTACTTGAATAAGGTGTAGAATATGGATGATTTGATCAGAATTAGGCCCTCTTTGGATTACAGGAAAATGGAAGGATTTGAGTGCCGTGTATTTTGTTTCTGTAGCAGCATTTGGATCGTTGGAAAGATGGACAGCAATCCATATGAAACTTTTCCCATTCGCGTCGATTCCACAGGAAATCAAACACCCACTGCGATCTCTTTTTTTTCGCGGCGGGGCGCGCGTGACGGCGTGAGGGAGGGACAGAGAGCGCTGCTCTTTCGTGTGGCTTCCGATGTCACGGAGCAACCACAGCCCACATACCGCCTTGACCACCGCAGCTGGCCGTGCGAGTTATCGTCGCACTGCTCCCACACGATGCCATTGAAGCCTGCTGCAACCGACTGGTTTCTCATCGGTAAAATAGACAGATGTAGAGAGAGGAAGCTGTTCATTCATTCGGATAAGAACGAGAGAGAGGAACTAGAGCTTCCATGGGAAGCTGAGAACGAAGTGCAAAAAAAGGTGTAGTATAAGGTCTACCTGGGCCGCGTAACCAATCTCTATCTCTATTACTTAAATATTGGAGTTGGTGGTGGTATGTCCTCCTTTAACGGTAGAGATACGCTCAGTGATACTCTTCCATCCGTTAGATCGGCGAGTGATGCCCTCAGCCACGCCCACGCCCCACGCCCACCTCCCACTACGACGCCCTCTCCTCTCTCCCACGCCTCTCATTCCCCACACGCGAAACCCTCCCTCCCTCCTCACCCACGGCGCCCGCCTCTCCCCATCCGTGGCGCCCGCCCTCCCTCTCCCACTCTGGCGGCACCCGCCTCCCACTCGCGCTCCCCACCTACGCTGGCGCACGCCTCTCCTCACCCGCGCCGCCCGCTCTCCACCGCCCGTACCGGGGAGATTTATTCCGGCCATCCTCTGCGCCCGACTCCGCACTTCCCTTACCACGCCAGGGCATTCGGATCCGCCACCAAGAACCCCTTCCCCCGGGAGATCTGCACGACCGCGCCACCACCACCGCGGCAGCAGTTCGCCCTGGTGCTGCCGACCCCGTCCACGCCGCCGCCTGCCGCCGGAGGCGCGGCGGCCGCGGGTGCGGTGTCAACGTGGGGTGCTTCAGCGACTCGGAAAATGGCAGGTGGCCCGCTACAAGGCGTACGCGATGGAGGGGAAGGTGAAGGCCTCGCTCCGCAAGCCAAGAGGGCCTCCGCACAGAAGGGGAAGAGAAACAGGCGACGCCTAGAGAGGGAGAGAAACCGAAACTGAAAGAGATTCCCCTTGGCCTCCAATCCAATCCAATTCCAATCCACCGCCAGGTAAGGGAAGGGCGGAATCCAACATCAACCTCCTCATCTTTCTCCTTCGGGTAATCATCTCCTTCCTGCTTTGCCCCTCTCTTCCCTCCTCTTTTCTCTGCTGTCTTCTTCCAAGTACAGCCTGATGAAGAGCAAAACCGCCAAGAAGACCGCCGACGAGGTAACCGCAGCACCCTCCCGGTCTCTGTCTATTTCTTGAAATTTCGGTTAACCTAGGGATCAGGATACAGTCATATTTGTTGGATTCCAGATTTCCGGTTCTTGTTTAGGATCTTTGAATGCTGTTGCTAACAAATGTAGTAAAGGGGTGTTTTGATGTGTAGAAGGACCCATTTTGTATTTTCATTCGCAGGTAGTTATTACTACATTTGTTATTTGAGAGAAGACTAGGGTTTTTCTTTATGATTGTTGCTTTTGAATACTTAAGATGCTGTTGGCCATATTATACTTGTTTGAACATGTATTTTTTGGTCTAAAAAGCCTATTAATTTTCAATGGCTCCTTCACTAGTTAGAATGGTTTTTTAGTAATATAGCTACTAAAAGAAATGATGTGCACCTTACTAAGAACGCATAACTCCAAACACCCCTTCAGTTTTGGTACACAATGTGAAAGAATTTTTTGGCACCACATACAATGCACTTGTTAGCTTTAGCTCACTTCGTGTATCTTGTGTGTTGAAACTACTCACTGCTTCATTTGCTCGGGGTTGTTGAGTAGCATTTTGTCCTTTCTGCTCTTTACTTTTAGAAAGTTTGCATGCGATTATTTCATAAACATGTGTTACGCTGGTTAGTGCCTTTGGTTCTTATAAGTATTGACCGCGTTCAAGTCCAATTTAGGTAAATTATTCTGATTACTTAAATTGAAATGTGCTGGTATTCAGAATAGGTATTCTGTATTCTGAGGCGAATCATTTTATTCTGGTGCATGTTTTCTTCTGGAAACTTGCCTTTCTTTTTAGTTTCCTCTTGTTGATTTATCATAGCTGATTAGATCCGAGGCTTTGCAGGATTAGAGGATGTGTAGTACACTCGGACACATCGAGCAGAGTAATAATTCAAATTTGTTCTTCAAAATGTGTTAGCATACAGTACATAATTCAAAATTCAAACTTGAATTCGGTGTTTAGGCCTATCAGAAATTTTTGTTTCTGAATTTGTGCCTTTATGTGTGCATCGCAAATTACTCAGTGTTGAATTGTAAATTTGTATATATCAATCTCGAGAGAAATAGATGAAGAGTAAACAGCTAGCTCACTGTTGTTTTCTTTCCTTTGATCCTACAGATTTGGCATTTTAAAAGTTATAAAAATTGTAAACATTGAAGATGTCGGCACCTGTGCAGCTTTCCCGTGAGGAGAATGTATACATGGCCAAGCTCGCCGAGCAGGCCAAGAGGTATGAGGAGATGGTCGAGTTCATGGAAAAGGTGGCTAGCTCACTGTGGAGGAGCGCAACCTCCAGTCTGTTGCATGCAAGAATGTGATTGGAGCCCGCCGTGTCTCATGGCGCATTATCTCCTCCGTTGAGCAGAAGGAGGAGAGTCGTGGCAACGAGGACCGAGTCATACTCATCAAGGACTACCATGGCAAGATATTTGTGATGGCATCCTCAAGCTGCTCGACACCCACCTTGTCCCCTCTTCCACCGTGCCTGAGTCGAAGGTATTCTACCTTAAGATGAAGGGTGACTACTACAAGGAATATGATGCCCACTAGAGATTTTTCATTAATTATGGGATTGTGGTTTTCATTTGGTTGAATCAATTGTGATAAATAGGTACCTTGCCGAATTCAAGACTGGGGCTGAGAGGAAGGATGCTGCTGAGAATACCATGGTGGCATACAAGGCTGCTCAGGTGAATCAATTTTTTTTGTATTCCTTGATCACAATGTCAAAATTTGTTGGTGAAGCATCATTATTTCCTTTTTGTTTTTTGTTTCGTTGGGTATTTTATTACATATGGTACTTCTCTTTAAAAAAAAGGTTTGGTTTGTGTATTGCTTTGGCTGAGCTGCCTTCAACTCACCCGATTAGGCAAGGTTATATAATCCATTCATATAGGACCATCTACGTAACAACAAGCTAAATGGACTCCCAATGATGAGACCGTGAACATGTAAGATCTGACTAAAACAAATCTCAGAAGCCTTCAATGATGCTGAGGACGACTACGACTACTACGCATGCGGGTATGACGAAGGGCGTCCAGAGTTCTAGGTTGCGCTCCCCAGTCGAATGCTGGTGGGCAGTTTGATGGGCCATCACTCGGCGTTTAACTTTTGTTATTTCCGCTGCTGTAAAACTCAAGGTCTATTGACCTCTTTTGTAATAAGTGGTCTTAAGGTCGGTACCTTGTTGATTACTTCTCTGTTAATCGTGATTCAAACTTTCTATCAACGATGTAACTATACGCGCTAGCTATTGATCCAGGGACTGGTGCAGAAAATACAGATGGTCCTGGATTAGGAAATCTGGGTCCTGATAGTTATCTTCTAATTCTCTCCAATTATTGCTTAATGCTGACTATTATGACATCAATACTCATATATGTGCAAATGTTGCTGATCCCTACCAGGGACACCCGTCGCACTCCCTCCGGTAGCCTGAAGCCTATTCCTTACCGTTGCGTTATCTCTACTCCAAGCTCTTTGCTCCTCTATCTCTGTACGCTTGTGCTTCTATTTGTATGGATGCATGGAAGCATATACACATGCACAATGTTATACATGCTCGATGTCATCTTCTCCCGTGTTGGTTACTCCTTTTCTTTGACGTTGTCCAACTCAACGATGTGGTTTCCTCACTAACTGCGGCAATCTCTCATCTTTACTGATACTGATATGTCTACTTTAGTCGCTGTCTGATGATATGGAGAATCTTCTCGCCATCACCGGTGACGCTGTGTCACTCACCAACGATAGCGAACTCCTAGCTACGTGATGACCCCATATCGTCGATAGCTCGTTTTCAATGCAAAGCTTCATTCCTCTCTGCTAGGGCTTCTCCATCTTCGAACTTCTTTGGCCACTGACTTCTTTAACAACGTCGACGTTCACCACTCATCGTCACAACACTTGGCTCCTTCGACTCTGGCTTTTATATTCAATGGCTCCAGCGAGCAGCATGACATTGTCCTCGTTGAACGGCTAAGGTGAGCAGCACAGAATTGATCTCATCTTCGCCGCCACCGCCTCGACTCTTTGCTTCCTTGTGGATCAATGTCTTCTTGTAGGACAAATCAACCTCATTGCCCTCTTTCGTGGTGTACTCTGACGGCAATCACGATATCCTCATTATAACTAATATTTAATTTATTCGATATTTTAGTTATTCAAGGATTTTACTTTTGAATTTGTATGGAAATCAAATTGAAAATTTTAATTTATTTTTTGTTCGTAATTTCAATTTTTTTCTTGGAATTCGTATACTAATCAATTGTTGTTTTTATTTAATATTTATCTTTGAATTACGATTATTTATGCATTTTAATTTGGAATTCATATCGAAATCAAATTGCTAACTTTATTTCATTTTTATTCCAAAATTTTGTTATTTTTGTGAAATTAGTATAATAATACAATTTCAATTTTTATTTAATTTTTTTCTCGAGTTATATTTATTGAGGATTTTAGTAGGAATTCACATGGAAATCAAATTTATAGAGTTATTTTATTTTATGTTATGAATTTAAGTTATTTAAGTATTTTACTTTGGAATCAGATGGAAATCAAATTGCAACTTTTATTTTTATTTTTATCCCAAATTTCAATTATTATTATTATTTGAATTAGTATACTAATCCAATTGCTAATGTTTTTAGAAAAAGTATTCGAATTACCGTTATTAGGGACTTTACTTTGGAATTAAGTAATGAAATCAAATTGCTTATTTTATTTTATTTTTAATTACGAATTCCAAGTATTTTGTGGAATTCAAATATTAATCCTTTTTGTTTAATTTTTTATGAATTATATTTTTGGGGATTTTACTTAGGAATTGTGTATCGAAATCAATTTCTTGATTTTATTTTTTTAACCCGAAATTCAGTTATTTTTTGTTGGAATTTGTATACTAATCCCATTGGTATTTTTTGTTTAATTTTTATTTTGAATTATAATTATTTATCAAATTTAATATTTTATTTTATTTTATTAATTTTATTTATTTATGGATTTTTCTATGGAAATCAAATTGCAAATATTCTTTTGTTTTTGTCCCAAATTTCAATTATTATTTTTGTTAGAATTAGTATAGTAATCCAATTGCTACTTTTTTAGAACAATTATTCGTAATTCTTGTTATTCTTGATTTTACTTTGGAATTCATTTCAAATTAATTTTCTTATTTTTATTTTATGTTTTTGAATTCAGTTATTTTTTGTTGGAATTAGTATACTAATCCAATTACTAATTTTGTTTATTTATATTTCAAATTATGTTTATCTTGGGATTTTACTTAGGAATTCGTATCAAATCAAATTGCTTATTTTATTTTATTTTTTTATCTCGAATTCCAGTTATTTTTGCATTGTACTTGAGATAGACTGTTATTTCTAGATTGTAGTTGACACAGACTCTTTCTTTTAATCTAGATCCTTATAATCCGTACCCACTATAGTCAACGGTGTAGATCTTTCTTTTTTTTCCATCAATTAACGTGGGAATTTTAGCCCTTGAGAGCGAACGTAGTGGCTTCGTTTTGTATCGCTTTAATAATATAATAGATAGATTCTGGGTGTTACTATTCACCTATATATATGTCGCAGTGTGTTCCTCGAAACGCATTATATTTTCACATCTCTTAATAGATTTATTTATGTTTTCACAAAGCGTATTCATTCTATTAATCAATTAATGATCTCCCATCCAAAAGCTATTTCCCATAGTTTTCCTATGTTTTTCCTTTAGCACGTCAACACCTATACCCACGATTTTCGTATGTTTTCCGATCCTCTATTTTGTACATACATTTCTTTGATTTTTCTATTGTAAACTTTTTTATTCCTGCAAGAGGCCCTTAGAAATTTAAGGACGTTGATAATTGGGGTCATTGCTGTAATTAGTTTCTTAGTGTTAGTACTCAATTTAGACTTCGCAGCTAGTGTCATTGTGGCACCCTGAATCCCTAACTTGGTGTCTATTGGGCCAGCCTAAACCAAATATTTCGGCCTGCCAAGTAGGCCTATAGCCATTAAAAATTCATAATCAAGCATTCCCGGCGTACTTTGCTGCTTCACTCAACCTTCAGAGCAGGAACACATGAACAAGACAAGCAAAAGAAACAACTTAAGGAGATCGATCGTCGTAGAAACTGCTGTATTTCACAAGGTCTTATTGGTAATTTATCATATGAGAAAGGAATTAGAAATGAGAAAAGGAAAACTTGATGGGGCCCACCTGTCATGGGGAGTAACGGTATGATAAGGATGAGACTTTAGTCTCTCAGCACGAAAAAGGAGGAGAGTAGCCGTTCGGCTGGGCTCTGCCAAGGGGAGTGGCGGCAAATGCGGGAGCCTGGTGATTTTCTCACCGGTAGTTAGCTGCATCGAGGCTTCTCCCTGATGAGTGGATCTACTCTTTCACTCTCGTTTTCCGAAGAATAAGAGAGCAACACAAGGTGATTTACTCCCAGAAGTTCATTCAGTTTTGACTGATTGGATTTTAACCTTGAGTCAAGGTGTGCGTCGTCTAGTGATTGGTGGCTCCGTCGGCAATCAGGTTTGGCTCGTCTGCAATTTAGCACATCCCGATTTTCCTTTTTACGCTATCTCTTCTGGAGATTGGGCTGTAAAGGAATTTGGGATCTTGCCTTTGTTGTTTCGATCCTGCTGACTCTTGGTTAATTTGAGCGAGGAGTTTGGTTAATCTGGTTGTCCTCAACTTGGTTCCGTGGTGATTTCTTGCTCTGACAAGGCATTTGGCTGGTGCTTCCTCTGTGGTCTTGTGCGGCACTTTCCCTATTCCTCGGCTTTTTTCTTTGGAGGGTTCCGAAGAAGAAGAAAGGCATTGTATCTCTGAATACCCTGGTAATAGGTTTTCTGGAACAGCGTGTTCTTGACATGCCTTGCCTGTTTGCATCATTGGTGATTTTTATTACCACCGAGACAGTGAGTATTCCTTCGATTCAAGTTCAGCTCACTTTGATTATATATTTTGGTTTGTTTCATTCTCTGTGAGATATATCAAAGTGAATCCTTGTGTGCTTAATTTTGCTCAGTGATTGGAATGGTCTAATTCTAAAATTGATAGAATTACTAGTTCAATTTTGAGCTCTACAAGATTGCTTGCTGCTGTCAAAGTAATCACTAGTTTGCCTGTTAACTGTCAAATTGTATTTAGAAGAATCGGTACTTCTGTAGTATTTTGAATCTTTAATCTACTATCCAATACTTCTGTAGTAGTGAGTCTTATTATAGTCTTCTAGGGTCTACAGTACTGGATATTGTTGATTCTTGGTGTTCTATGATTGACAGAAATTATCAGTTTGATCTTCTTGTACATGTGATTGTTCTGTCAGTCTAGTTAAGCATTGGATAGAGCTCAAAATCTGAATTTTAGTGTTCTTATCTAATTTGTGAAGAGAATAGACCTTAGTGCTGAGATGGCTAAGTTTGTATCTTGTGCAACTCGCCATCTGAGAGCCATATTCAAGCAATTAAATCTTAGCTTTATGCTGATTTTAAGTGTTCACTTATTGTGTGTTTTGAGCATATTGTTCCTTTTAAATGACTTGATTGATTTTCATTGTCTTTTGTCTTTCATGTCATTTAATTGGTTAGGGAACTATGCTTTATTCATAATTCTTTATACTGGAATTTATTTTGCAATTTTGCTAAAATTGCAATTTATTCAACAATCCAGAAATCCTATATTTGAAGAAACAGCTTCATCGTCAGATGTCGTTAAGCCAGAAGTTTTTGATGGTGCTAACTTTAAGCGTTGGCAAGCTAAAACCAAACTTTGGCTAACCGACCTCAGACTTTTCTGGGTCGTTTCAAACCCTCTGATGTTCCCGTTGGAAACCGCTGAAATGACGCGGTGGGAGGATGCGAACAGTTCAGCCCTAGCTAGGTTGTTAGTAGTCTTATCCAACCGGTTGTTCGATGTGTATGTCAATTTTACTATTGCCAAACAACTCTGGGACGAATTAGATGAGAAGTATTCTGAAGGGGATAATGGTAACGAGTCTTTTATTACTGCTGCATACTTGAACTACAAGATGGTAGAGGGACGGTCAGTAATGGAGCAGCTCCACGAGCTTCAACTCGATGTATGTGATCTTAATCAGTACGACTGTCTCCTACCTAGAATTTTCAAGTTAATGTCATCTTGGCTAAGTTACCGCCCTTGTGGCGTGACTTTGTGACCGCCCGACGACATATAAAGGAGCACTTGACACTCAATGAGTTGTCAGCAGCTATCAATGTTGAAGAGCGGGCAAGAACCGGTGACAGCAAAGGTAAGGCTCAAGTCCAAGCTCATCTAGTGGAGGTCAAGAGTGCTGGTGGCTCTGGGAATCAGAAATTCAAGAATCAGCCCAAATCAAGCTTCAAGGAAAGAAGAAGAAGAAGAAGAAGAAGAAGAAGAAGGACATTGTCTGCTTTGTGTGCGGAGTGGCTGGCCATAAAGCCAACCATTGCCGCAATCGTAAAGGCAAGGGTCCTTCTCCAGCTCAACATAAGGGCCAGAAGGCCGAGGTGAATGTCGTTCTGGATAATACCAGTTCTGAAGGGTATGTACCTAAGGCCTTTATGGCAAGTCCATCTATAGATTGGTGGATTGATACAGGTGCTACTACACATATTTGTGCTGATCGATCATGTTTCTCTTCATTTCAGGGTGAAGGTGGTGGATCCATCCTGATGGGCAACGGAGCCACTGCTACAGTACGTGAGATTGGACAGGTTTGCTTGAAGCTTACTTCAGGCAAAACACTCATTCTAAGAGATATACTGTATGTGCCTGCAATGGCTCACAATCTCATTAGCGGGTCGATGCTTTGTAGGCAAGGAATAAATCTTGTTTTTGAGTCTAATAAGGTCGTGTTGACCAAATTTAGTACTTTTGTGGGCAAAGGCTATGATAGCGGAGGCATGTTCAGCTTATCTATTCTTAATTCGAATAATGTAAATATTTTTTAATGTTTTCCACTGCAATAAATTACATGATGTTTGGCATTCTCGTTTGTGTCATGTTAACTTTCAAGCTATTGTGCGGTTAAGCAAAATGGATTTAATTTTCCAGCTATAATTATGAGAAGGGTTCAAAGTGCGAAGTGTGTGTGCAAGCTAAGTAACCCCGAAAACTTTTTCATAGCGTTGAAGGGCGAAGCACCTCTCCACTTGAGCTAATCCATGCTGATCTTTGTGAGATGAATGGAATATTAACTAAATGTGGCAAAAGATATTTCTTAACTCTCATAGATGATGCGACTAAGTATTATTATATCTACCTACTTAGGTCGAAAGATGAAGCACTAGAACACTTTAAAATCTTTAAAGCCGAAGTTGAAAACCAACTAGAAAAGAAAATCAAACAGTTAAGGTCAAACCGAGGCGGTGAGTACGTCTCTTATGATTTCTCTCAATTTTGTGAAGAAAGTGAAATAATTCATGAAGTTACTCCACCATACTCGCCCCAATCAAATGGAATAGCTCAAAGAAAGAACCGAACTCTATGTGACCTGGTTAATGCCATGTTACAAAGTTCAGGTATGTCAGACTATTGGTGGGGTGAAGCAGTACTCACAGCTAATTATGTCCTAAATAGGGTGCCACCTCGCAATCAGGAGGAAACACCTTATGAAGGATGGAAGGGGAGAAAACCCAACGTATCTTTTCTCCGGACCTGGGGATGCCTTGCAAAAGTGCATGTGCCATTACCGAAGAAAAGGAAGCTTAGACCTAAGACTGTTGATTGCGTTTTTCTAGGGTATGCTAAAAATAGCACGGCTTATATATTTTTAGTGGTTAAATCCAAGGTAAGTGACATCGCTACAAATATAGTGATGGAATATCGTGATGCAATATTCTTTGAGCATGTGTTTCCTATGAGACAAAATGAAGTCATTGATCCTAGTGGTTCAAGTGAACACTCTATTCGTCCTAGGGTGGATAACACTGCTCTAGAATTGGAGTTAAGGAGGAGTAAGAGACAGAGGTCTGAAAAGTCTTTAGGCGATGACTTTGTCACCTATGTCATGGATGATGAACCACGAACCCTTTCAAAGGCATACGCATCCCCGGATGTGGATTACTGGAAGGAAGCAGTCCGTAGTGAGATGGATTCCATCGTAGCTAACGGAACGTGGGAGGTTATGAACCTCCCATGTGGATTCAAGCCAGTGGGCTGCAAATGGATCTTTAAAAGGAAGCGTAGACCTGATGGTACTATAGAAAAGTACAAGGCCCATTTAGTGGCTAAGGGTATCACGCAGAAAGAGGGTGAAGACTATTTTGATACATACTCTCCTGTAGCTCGTTTATCTACAATTCGAGTGCTTATAGCACTAGCTGCCGCGTATAAACTCCAAGTACATCAAATAGATGTAAAGACCGCTTTCCTAAATGGAGAGTTGGATGAAGAGATTTATATGCAACAGCCTGATGGTTTTGTGGTTGAAGGGCAAGAGAGGAAAGTATGTCATTTGATTAAGTCCTTGTATGGTCTAAAGTAAGCTCCCAAGTAATGGCATGAGAAATTCGATAGTACTATGACCTCAGTCGACTTTTGTGTGAACGAAGCCGATAAATGTGTCTACTATCGGTTTAGTGGGGGTGAAGGTGTCATTCTATGTCTTTACGTAGATGACATATTGCTTTTTGGGACCAACATAGATGCAATTAGTAGAACAAAGTCTTTCCTCTCCCAGAATTTTGATATGAAAGATCTGGGTGAAGTTGATGTTATCTTAAACATCAAGCTTATAAAGGGTGAGAATAGGATTACTCTTTCACAATCCCATTATGTGGATAAGGTTCTATCCAGATTTGGATTTATGGACTGTAAATCAACAGTCACACCCTATGATCCAAATGCTAAGCTTCATAAAAACACTGGACATGGAAAAGACCAGCTTAAATATTCTCAAATTATAGGATCCTTAATGTATTTAACTAGTGCAACGAGGCCTGTGTAGGATCGTTAATGACAATCAGAGGGGGGGTGAATGATTATAATCCCTAGCGGAAGCTTTTTCTCAAAATCCTGCTATTTTCTGATTTGTGCAACCTGTCCAAAAAAAACAACCAAAAGATCACACCAAAAAAAGACAAAAATATATTATTGTTTTTCTCTCTCTTGGTACTGTTGATAACTTGCTGTGGATCTTTCACGTGTGTAGCAACCAAGAAAATCAACTTGCTGTGGATCTTTCACGTGCGTAGCAACCAAGAAAGAGATAAAACGTCGCTTTCAATCTGTATTTCTCCTTCTGTCCTAGAAATCGTAGCTGCTCCTTGGTCCTCTCGCGTGAGACTGCTCCAGGGTGATGGCACGCCAAGCGAGGCGAGGAGACATCGCGTAGGCACGATGATTTTCACAGCGTGTGGACCGACAATGAAAAACGCTGCGAACGATTTTCTCGCGCGAATCAAGACAAGATGACGACGTGCTGCTTTCGCTCACTTTTTCCTTCAAAGCCTCGGCCGCCGCGAGACCAAAAAAGTTTTTAACCCCTAACAGCTCCTGTCTAACTGACCCAATGCACGGCCGCCGTCCCTTCACATTATACCTAAAGAGCAGTCCGTATCCTAATCACATACGGCAACTATCATACATGATTAGGACTCCAGAACTTGAACCATACATATACAGCTCATAATTCTAGTTTCCTAATTTTTCTTAGCCTTCTAAGTTTGGACACCTCAAAACTATCATGTGTCGCAGCCTTCGGACCGCACCTCCGTAGCTCCAACATGCATCATCTATCTTTGATCTCCATACGCCCAACTCGAGCTCGACTGTCTCCTCCAAAGATCCTCGACCCTCCGACCATGACTTAAGACTAAGTCATCTCCGGTCACCGCCATAGACCACGATCACCTCCGAGTTACCCTGCACATGCAAAGACCAAACCAACATATTTTCCCGGCACAAGTTCTTCTCAACTTGACCGACATTAGTCCACGCACACCTCACGCCTCAAATAACATCAGTACCCAACATTGTCAATTATTCATCAACTAAAATATACTAGACCTAGCCACATGGTCTAACAGCCTGACATCTCATATACTGTAAGCAGATTGAGTCGTTATACGTCCAATCCAAGAGATGATCATTGGATAGCACTAGAGAGGGTACTTCAGTACCTAAAGGGGACCTCTAACTTGGGAATACATTATTCTAGCCATCCAGCAGTCTTGGAAGGATTCAATGATTCTAACTGGATCAGTGATTCGGATGACATGAAAGCTACGAGTGGTTATGTATTCATTCTAGTAGGTGGGGCTATTTCGTGGAAGTCTTCTAAACAGACTATCCTTACACGATCCACCATGGAGGCTGAGCTGGTAGCTCTGGACTCAGCAGTTGTAGAGGCAGAATGGATTAGAGAATTCCTTTCTAACCTACCTATGCTGGAAAAGCCAATTCCAGCCGTATTAACCTACTACGATAACCAAACCATTCTAGTTAAGGCAAAGAGTTGGAAGGACAATATGAAGTCCTCAAAACATATTAAAAGACGACTTAAGTCGGTAAGGCATGCTAGAGAGAAGGGTGTTATTACTGTAGAATACATCCAGTCTGAAAGGAACTTGGTAGATCCTTTCACCAAAGGATTGGCACGAAAGGACATCCTTGCAGCATCAAAGGGAATGGGGCTTATACCCGTATAAAGGCTCATATTGGTGGTAACCTATCCTAGTAGAATGGAGATCCCGTGAACTAGACTCTAGGACAACAAACTGTGTGGGATTATAGAGTACATCTAAAGGGTCCCATTAGCTGCAGTGCTCTTTCTGTATGGGAAGTTGAGAAATAGCTCTTAATGAATTCAAGACCTTTATGGTGACAGGAATCGACCTACAGGATTCCCTGAAGAATTCACCTAGTTGAGTACGATCGTGAGGTCGCGATCAAAGGACGGTAAGGGTATACTTTCTTAAGTACTCATGAGCAAGATACGGGGACATGACTGTAACGTCCTAACCCGAGAGGGAAAAGGGCAAGCCGCCCAGTACAGAATGTAACTTGGGCAAAAATTCTCACACCAAGGCATTGGATCAAGGCGTAGTCCTCCTTTGTCTGTGCAGAGTCGTAGTCCTTGTTGCTAGGCTTTGGATTCAAACCCACAAGGTATCCACCGTCGAACAGCTATATATCAAACAAGACTTTGAGCTTCCTTTCATCATATTGATAAATTGGTGGAGACTGTTGTATTTCACAAGGTCTTATTGGTAATTTATCATATGAGAAAGGAATTAGAAATGAGAAAAGGAAAACTTGATGGGGCCCACCTATCATGGGGAGTAACAGTATGATAAGGATGAGACTTTAGTCTCTCAAAGATGAAAAGGAGGAGAGCGACCATTAATTTGGGCTCGCCCTGGAGTGGCGGTGGATGCAGGAGAACTGGCGATTTTCTCGCCAGAGTTAGTCGATCGAGGCTTCTCCTCGATGAGTGGATATATTCTCTCACTCTCGTTTTTCGAAGAATAAGAGAGGAACACCAGGTGATTTACTCCCAGAAGTTCATTCAGTTTTGACTGATTGGATTTTAACCTTGAGTCAAGGTGTGCGCCGTCTGGCGATCGATGGCTCCGTCGGCAATCAAGTTTGGTTCGTCTGCAACTTAGCACATCCCAATTTTCCTTTTTGCGCTATCTCTTCTGGAGATTGGGCTGTAAAGGAATTTGGGATCTTGCCTTTCTTGTTTCGAACTTGCTGGCTCTTGGTTAATTTGAGCGAGGAGTTTGGTTAATCTGGTTGTCTTCAACTTGGTTCCGTGGTGATTTCTTGCTCTGAGAAGGCATTCGGCCGGTGCTTCCTCTGTGGTCTTGTGCGGCACTTTCCCTGTCCCTCGGCTTCTTTCTTTGGAGGGTTCCGAAGAAGAAGAAAGGCATTGTATCTCCGAATACCCTGGTAATAGGTTTTCTGGGACAACGTCTTCTTGACGTGCCTTGCCTGTTTGCATCATTGGTGGTTTTGATTACCACCAAGACAGTGAGTATTCCTTCGATTCAAGTTCAGTTCACTTTGATTATATATTTTGGTTTGTTTCATTCTCTGTGAGATATATCAAAGTGAATCCTTGTGGGCTTAATTTTGCTCAGTGATTAGAATGGTCTAATTCTGAAATTGATAGAATTACTAGTTCAATTTTGAGCTCTACAAGATTGCTTGCTGCTGTCAAAGTAATCACTAGTTTGCCTGTTAACTGTCAAATTGTATTTAGAAGAATCATTACTTCTGTAGTATTTTGAATCTTTAATCTACTATCCAATACTTCTATAGTAGTGAGTCTTATTATAGTCTTCTAGGGACTGCAGTACTGGATATTATTGATTCTTGGTGTTCTATGATTGATAGAAATTATCAGTTTGATCTTCTTATACATGTGATTGTTCTGTCAGTCTAGTTAAGTATTGGATAGAGCTCAAAATCTGAATTTTAGTGTTCTCATCTAATTTGTGAAGAGAATAGACCTTAGTACTGAGATAGTCAAGTTTGTATCTTATGCAACTCGCCATCTGAGAGCCATATTCAAATAATTAAATCTTAGCTTTATGCTGATTTTAAGTGTTTACTTATTCTGTGTTTTGAGCATATTGTTCCTTTTAAATGACATGGTTGATTTTCATTGTCTTTTGTCTTTCATGTCATTTAATTGGTTAGGCAACTATGCTTTATTCATAATTCTTTATACTGGAATTGATTTTGCAATTTTGCTAAAACTGCAATTTATTCAACAGAAACAACCACTAAAACATTTGACAAGGCATCGATCATAGTGTGCAATGTTCACTACTAGCTCTTCGAGTTCATGGTGCTGGCCTCCGTTGACTTTCCATGGAGGACGCTGGTCTCCGACGCCGAGATGTACTTCTCCTCCGCCGACGCGACCGAGCCGACCTTCCAGTACTTGCCCCCCTTGTCGTGCGCCGCCGCCGGCTCCTCTCCGTCGGAGGTCGACACCGAGACCTCCCTCCAGTTGCTCCACATCCTGAGCATTATGTACAGCAGCGCCACGCACACCGCAGCCGAGACGATGGCAATGGCCACTATAATGCCGGACACCTCCGCGCTCGGCAGCCGCCTCGCGTTCGCAACGCACGACGGCAGCGGCGCGCCGCAGAGCCCGTCGTTTTCGGCGAAGGACGAGGTCGGGAAGCTCGACAGCGCTGCTGGGACAGCGCCAGAGAGGAGGTTGTCCGACAGGTTGAGGAGGTGCAGGCTCGTGAGCTGCAGCAGCGAGGAAGGTATCTGCCCATGGAGCTGGTTGGAGGAGAGGTTCAGCCGCTCCAGCTTCACGAGGTTGCCGAGGGACGTCGGAATCTGGCTGGACAGCCTGTTCCGGCTCAGGTCCAGTATCACCTGCAGCTCCGACAGCTGCCCGAGCTCCGGTGGGATCGGCCCCTCCAGCAAGTTCTCCGACAGCCTCAGCTCGTACAGCTTGTTGCATCGCCGGAGCGTCGGCGGTATGATGCCGGTGAGGTTGTTCTTCTGCAGGTTCAGAACGTTCAGAGATGTGAGCTTTCCAAAATCCGGCGGTATGTTGCCGGAGAGATGGTTGTCGCTGAGGGTCAGCTTGAGCAGGCCCGAGCAGTCGCCGAGCTCCACAGGTATGTCGCCGGTGAACGCATTCGACGAGAGGTCGAGCTCTCCAAGGGACCGCAGGCCGCCGAGCCAGGACGGGACGGCGCCCGTCAGGCTGTTCCGCTCAAGATTCAGATGGGTGAGCT
This sequence comes from Phyllostachys edulis, assembly GCA_036346405.1. NCBI lineage: Eukaryota > Viridiplantae > Streptophyta > Magnoliopsida > Poales > Poaceae > Phyllostachys > Phyllostachys edulis. The sequence continues at coordinate 75,571,709 of CM070561.1, forward strand.
GCAAGCAGTTGGAGAGCTCCGACGGTATGTCGCCGGAGAGGTTGTTAGACGAGAGGTCAAGTATTCTTAGCCGCGTCAGGTTGCCCAGCTCGGCCGGGATTGCACCGGTGAGCCGGTTGCTGGCCAGCTGGAGCCGGACCATCTTCCTCGACCGTGCAACCGCCGTCGGGATGACGCCGGAGAAGCTGTTGTTGGTCAGCGCCAGCACGGCGAGGGAGCTGGAACCGAGGAGAGGGACGACGCTGCCGCTGAACCGGTTGTGCGAGATGTTGATCACCGTCAGGTTCTTGAGCTCGAACAGCGACGGCGGCAGGGGGCCCTCGAGCGAGTTGTTGTACATGGTGATGACGCTGAGCTGGGTGAGATGCTTGAATGTGTCCGGCAATGCGCTGGAGAGCCGGTTGTCCGCCAATGCCAGAGCCTGCAGCCGCGTGCACTCGCCGAGGCTCGCTGGAATGGAACCGGACAATTCATTCTGCCGGAGCTGAAGCACCGTCAGGTTCTTGAGGTTCCCAATCCTCTCAGGGATAGGCCCATGGAAGTGGTTGCCGAAGAAGTCCACCTCTTCCAAGCTCGTGCAGTTGGTAATCTCATCAGGTATGGTCCCAGACATCTGGTTCTCGTAGAGGAACAAGACCGTCAGCTTCTGCAGTCTGCCGATCTCCGGCGGGATTGTGCCTGTGAGGTCATTGTGGTACAGGGACAGTATCTCCAGGTTGCCCAGGTTCCCTATCTGAGGTGGCAGAATGCCGGTAAAACTGTTGTTGTGCAGTGCAAGGTTGACGAGGCTCGACAACCGGTCGATGTCTGGCGGAATCACTCCGGTGAAGCTGTTATTCGACACGTCGATGGATTGCAGAGAAGTGCAGCTGAGCAGCCCCTCAATGCCTCCTTCAAGGTTGTTCCCGGCAACGAACAGGTTCTCCAAGCAATTGTTCCCAGGGCAGAGGCCTTCAGGGATGGTGCCCTCAAGGAGATTGTCAGACAGTACAATGTACTTCAGGTTCTTCAGTTGCAATGTAGAGATGCTGATCTCTCCAGAAAGGTTGTTCTTGGACAAGTCCAGAACCTGCAGCTGGCTCAGCTGGTTCAGTTCTTCCGGGATGGCGCCGGTCAGGCTGTTGCCGAGCAGGTTGAGGTGTGTCAAGCCGGAAAGGTTCCCAATCTCCGCCGGGATCCCACCGGAAAACTGATTGTTTGCAAGGCTGAGAAACTGGAGAGCACTCAGGCTGCCAAGGAACGAGGGAATGATGCCTTCAAGCTTGTTATCAGCCACTGACAGAACACGCAAATTTGCGCAACCGCCAAGCTGCTCCGGGATGCTGCCGGTGAGGTTGCTGTTGTCCAAGACCAACTGCTGCAGGTGCTTGAGGTTGCCAATCTGATAGGGAATGGTTCCATTCAGCTGGCAGTAGGCCAGGCCTATCATCTCCAGCTCCGTGCAGTTGCCGAGGTGCGTCGGTATCTCGCCGTGCAGCCTGTTGTCGCCGATCCTGAGTACTTTCAGGTTCTTGAGGAGGCCGAGCTCCGGCGGGATGACGCCGGTGAGGAAGTTGGAGTAGAGGAGCAGCGTCTTCAGGTTGTTCAGCATGCCGAGCTCCGGTGGGATCGGCCCGGTGAGCGAATTGGAGGACAGGTCAATGAACTCGACGGAGATAAGGCCAGCTATCGCCGGCGATATCGTGCCCGACAGGCCGTATCCCGACAAGTTGAGGCCTGTCACAATGCCCTCCCCTGACAGGCATGCAACGCCATGCCATGAGCACACGTCAGCCTCCGGCGACCAGCCGGAGAGGACGCCTTCAGGGTCAGTGAAACCGGACTTCACTTGCAGGAGAGTAATAGGAGCTATGGCTGGTGTGGCTACACATGCTGGTGCAAGTAGGAAGCCAAAGAGCAACGATAGAAGAAGAACAAGAAGAATGGAGCTGCTCTGCATGCTAGTCATTGCTAAGAGGAACTGAACTTACAGGATGCTGCTACTCTGGAGATGAGAAGATGTGTATAAACTCCATTGCTGTGGTGTGGTAGCTCATGTGCACAAAGTAGGAGCCTGAGCTGCAAAAGGATAAAAGAATTGTCAAAACACTACCTGCTCTGTGTATCACAGACAGGGAATGTGCTGGATTAATAGTACTGAAAATGCAATACAAGCCAAAGGAGAAGGTAGAGCACTGCAGAATATCACTTACGGATATGGGGTTAGAATAATCCGCATAGCTTTCAATAATGCAGAGCTAAGTAACAGGTATTTTAAAGGCTAATCTTGTTGCTCTGACTAGTTACTTCAGCTTCTTCTGCATCATCTCTGGTGACGAGGATGAAAAGGGCACTGGAAATTAGTAAACTGATGCACTTTACAGTGTGTGCGTGCGTAAACAGTTCAACTACCCCCCTTGATTTGGTGGCATGAAGACAATTACATGATGCTTCCGTCCTGGATTAAAACTTTAAAAGAGTGTTCTTGCTCGGGTTTAGTGTCAGAAAATTAGCAGAGCATACTTCCCCTGTTCACCTATTCCGAAGTCAATTTTTCTGGCTCTGCAAACAGGTAGACAGCATGGAATTTGTCCTTGGCAGCCTAATTTGGCACCCATCCACTACGGAGATACTGAAGCCAGTCTCACTGAAACAAAGGAATTCAGCAAGTTGAGTGTGCAGTTGTGCATACTTTCATACTGTGAACCAGGAGTATATGTTATCACATAACTGAAGATAAATACTATACTTGGATGTATCTAACGAAGAAATATACCAATATAGCTATGATCTATGTATCTGAATATACTACATCAACAGAAAGGACCAATCACCAGGTGAGCCAGACCCACTAGTGGCATTTCTATTATCAGGTAGAGGGAAAGTGACTTTTGCAAGGAGTGACAGTGACATAATTGAATCAACAAACCACAGGAAGCAAAGGTGAAGAAAAAACAAAACAACTCACAGTATTATCACCGCAACAGTTCTCTATCCAGGCCCATCCCAGGCAGCACTGCAGCAGCATGCATGGGACACACCAGCTCACACTTTTCTTTGTTTCCTTCAGTTCAACTGCACATACCAGGGATTCCATGGGTAGGGGGCAAGTCCAATCAGATAGGGACATATGGTCATCTGGTTATCTACTAGTGGCTTCTCAATTCTCATGATGCATGCCTTCAAAAAAAGTTCTCATGATGCACAACCACACCCTCTTTTTTGGTTCAGACTTCAGACTTCCTTGTGGTGTGCCAGCTTTGTGCAGCCATTTTTCATTCAGTTATTCACTCGTTCAGCTGTTAAACCGGAATGGTAAAGAGCTTGTATGCATGAATAAAGGTTCAGAAAAGAATTTAAAGTGCAGTCGATGATTGGATGGCTCCAACTCTCCAAGCCTCCAACTACTCGTCGGTTCGGTGGCATGAAGACAATGATGTGTTGTTGGTGTAATGGTTGCATCATTGGTCCAAGATTGACTTTGTTTGACATTCAAACAATTTAGTACTGGGTCCTGATTGAGCTGGGTTTGACTTGTGCTTCCCTAAGACCCTAACACTGCGATTCTTGCTTGTACCTTTCTCGCTTACCCACGGGATTTGGGATTCGTATAGGACATGAATCAAAGGACAAATGTGGGTGTAGAATAGCGTGTCCTTTGTTCTTGCTTATCTTAAAACAAGCTATTTAATTAATTATTGAAAAAGAACTATATTTTAACAGAAGATATTGAAACACGAGCTGGTTTAGGCTAAAATCACGGATGACGGAGCAAACATTCTTGAACAAATGGACAAGTCCATGCAGCATGATATTAAACTATGCATGTGGAACTGAGATTCTACATCATTTGCTACTTAGAGATATGGATGCAGGAACCCTACCCTCGTAATCTCAACTAAAGAAATACTAATATGACTATATTCACTAGACATGCGTAGTATTAGTACAGTATTGGATCATTAATGAGCAAAGTTAGTGTCATTGCAATTGAACTCAACTTTTACCTATGCTTTTGCTGTTCAAGAGAATTTTGGACAGAGAATGGAATTGCTAAGGACCTTTTTCATCATAGAGAAACAGAGGATATTTTTTAAAACAACAAAAAAATGAGGAAATTTTGAGGTTATAAGATACTATAAGAAACTTACCTAATTAGCATCACAACATGCTATATATAATATTATAATATATTAAGAAATACCAAAAGCGTTTCGATATTTCCTACAGTCTATTCCTATGATTTGTCGAAGCACTAGCAGTTTGTTTTTCAGTCATTTCACCCAACCCAACGCAACCATTTTCCCTCATTTTGTTGAGTTCTTCTGTATTATTTTTCGTGCGTTAGAAAAATGACTAACAGTCCATATGCAATGATTAATAGATTGAGTGAACACCAGCTAACCTGGCTGCGATAGCAAGCAATAGGGTGATTTGCAAGGCAAATCAGTGGACGTTAAGCATGTGCATGAGTGCATCAGCCACACCTTTTCCCATGCAGCATCACAAATATCTTTGCAAGCGAGGCACCCAATCAGCTGAGACTGCCTTTTTCAGTTATGAGATCTAAAAGCCGATCTCCTTTCAGATGATAGCTCTAGCATCCTGCAATCCTGCATGCTGCAGGAACACAACTGCGTGAGTGCATGACGAATTGACGATGTGCAGTGCAGGAGGGAAAGAAAAGAAAAGCTATGCAATTACCAACCTGTGTCATGTCAGAGACCGTGCGTGCTCGTCAGACAGCTCAATCAGCGGAGTGTAAATGAAGCAATCAAGTTTGGCAGAGCTGCATAGGCATGCGACATTTCGTTGAGCCATGTTCAGTTCACACATCAGCCCGGTTTATTTGTACGGTTTCCATGTTACTCCTAAAGTCCTAATTGCTTGTCCTTCCATCTCTCTCTTGTGACTTCTGGCATCTGAACTCATACTTCTGCGTTGCCTTGCGCTGCCATGCGGTGCACAGTAGCAGCTGCCTAATCTGCAGAAGTTCATGGAGAAACCAAAGCCGAAAGCTAGGTTGGGGTCAATGGATTGGCAGCCCAAATGTTCAAAACAAAACTTGTTCCAGTTTGAATTTTCATGTCCAAGTGGTTTGAGTACTCATCACAAGTTCGCAAAACATGATATATAGGCCTGTTTGTTTCGGTTGTGCTTTTCTGAAAAGCGGCTTCCTTTATCTTCTTGCAGGTTTTTCCGGTCGTAAATTTGAGCAATTTGTTTTTTCGATTTGGTGTTTGGCTATCTGCCTTTTAGGTAGTCTGGCAGCAGCTTCCGAGATGTGAAATGTCTGAAATACCCCTGATGACAGTAATGACTTGTTTGATCCCGTTTAACGCAATTAACAACATTTAACGACATTTAAAGATATTTAACAGCATTTAACGACATTTAACGATATTTAACGCAATTGATGAGAACTACCGATATTGACCGCAATTAACGACAATATACCGTAACAATGCAATAAACCACAATTAGCGTATTTAACGATAATTACTACAATAAATATTTATTACAACAAATAATTATTACAAACAATGATTACATAAATAATTATTACAATAAGTGACAATTCATGCCCCCTCCCCTTTTTTCTAGGCTTGGGACCGGCATCGGCAGTGTTAGGCACCCCCACCCTCACACGTACCCCCCAAAAATAAAGAAGTAACAATTCACAGCAATACTCAGTAAGTTTTTTTTCTAGTGTTTTCATCAGTGATGCCAGTAACTAAAGTTGGAATACAACTCATAGTCATTGTTTAACAATTCACAGCAATTCACAGATTGATGCACTCAGATCACAGCAATTCACAGATTGATTGATGCACTCGGATCATGTACAGATTGATGCACTCAAATCACAGCAATTCACAACAATTCACAGATTGATGCACTCAGATCACAACAATTCACAGATTGATGCACTCAGATCATGTACAGATTGTCAATATCCTTATTCAAGTATCTGAAAAATACATGGTAATGGATTAATGGAAAGACTGCTGAACAACCAAGGATGACAGGAGTGCACCACCATGAAATGGACTTGCTATTGTTCCATTCAAATTTTGTGTTGGCTTAATTTGAATGTTTGAGAACAATAAGGAATACAGGAGTGCACCACCATGAAATGGACTTGCTATTGTTCCATTCAAAAATCAAAATAAAACTTTACTAATGATGTTGGTACATTCATGTTGCTATTGTACAGTGACAGCTATTTCAATAACTTCATATGTTTTGTGCATGCCAAAACATCCTCAAGATGCAATTCATGAATGTTACAGCAAGTCAAGTCAGTAGAGTATCCTACTAAATTACCCTATCATTGGCAATTTGCAATTCCCAGATGTCTATTCCCAGGAGGCACTAGTTGCTTCAAATTTTCTCATTTTTAGCAAAACAAGCATCAAGCTACTACATTTTTATGAGATAGCAGTACTATCAATACTGCAAACAAGCATGAAGCTATCAATAACACTCGATTTGGCAAAATCTTGGGCTACCAAGCACACAAATCCCGAGAGGGTGTTGGCCTTGGGGACAATCGGGGCAGCCTGGAGGCGTCGGGGTGGCCTGGAGGCGTCAGGCAGCCTGGATTTGGGAGGAGGAGTTGGGGATCCGGGACTAGGGTTTGGGCCGCTGCCGCCAGTAGGAGATGGGTGGCTCGAGGGAGGAGAGAGCCAGAGGGGATGGAGGAGGCCGGTGGCTCGGGGGAGAACGCTAGCGGCTCGGAGAGAGCCCGAGGAGGCGGTGGCGTGGAGGAGGGAGCCCGAGGAGGCGCCGCGAGAGAGAGCCCGAGGAAGACGCTGCATGGAGGAGGGAGGTGGAGCCGACGCCGGGGGAGGGAGCCCGAGGAGGAGGCGGCGCGGAGGAGGAGGATGGAGGAGGCGGTGCGAGGAGGGTCCAGATCCAGATCTGGATCCGGGTGAGACCGACGGGGAGGAGGGCACCGGGGGGGGAGGAGGAGGGCGCCAGGGGGAGGAGGTGGTGGCCGCCGGGGAGGAGGGCGCCGGGGGAGGAGGAGGCATGTGAGTGGGTAGGGGAGGAGAAGGAGGCGTGCAGGGGAGGAGGAGGAGGCGGGCGAGCGTGGGGAGGAGGGAGACGCGCGAGCGGGGGGCTATGCAAGCGGGGTTGGGGTGTCGGTTTTGTGGAATGGCAAAAAGCGGGTAAATAACTAGCAAGTCGAGGGGCAAATGCGGAAGGGGGTGGTGGGAAGCCGCGGAAACTGGTCGTCGGTGGCTTTTGGCTTTGAGCTTCATAACGTGTACGTAGAAAGCGGCTTCTGAGAAAGCCGCTTCGAAAAGCCAACCCGTTTGTTTCGGTTTCCGGCTTTTCCGACTGAAAAGCCGAAGCCGAAGCCGAAACAAACAGGGCCATAAGCAGAAAGAACCGGCTTCCTCCTATCTCTTGTCATACCATGGTTAATTCCTAGAGTATTTTCTATGTTTTATCTAGCTTATTTCTGGATTAAAGTACTTCAAAAAATGCTTATATATTCAACAGCCTAATCCGTAGAAGTTCATGGAGAAACCAAAGCCGAAAGCTAGGTTGGGTTCAATGGATTGGCAGCCCAAATGTTCGAAACAAAACTTGTTCCAGTTTGAATTTTCATGTCCAAGTGGTTTGAGTACTCATCACAAGTTCGCAAAACATGATATATAAGCAGAAAGAACCGGCTTCCTCCTATCTCGTCATACCATGGTACAAGCAAAGTTGCTACCTTGTGTCGCGTATAACACTGGTTGATTAAAAAGTCTCCTGGCAAAATAGAGGTAAAAGACTAGGAAGAACCTGGATTAATTGATCCCTCTGCGCTGAGTTCTTCTCATGGTAAGCCTTGACAGTGGATGCAGTTCGTCGTGAGTCTCAAATGTTTACTTTACCATGTGTTGGTTCATCAATCAGCACCCGGTATGTGTCCTGATCAGGAGCAACCCCCTGTTTCGGTTGTCCATCCATCCCAGACAGGGGCGGATCTACCTGGGGTCATGGGTGTTCAATTGAACACCCAAAATTTTCGAACAAAAATTTTGTATATTTACAAGATAATACATATATATACCCAAAAACAAGTTGAATCAGCGAGTTGAGCACGATATTTGCGAGAATCGCGATTCAAAGACGATATTTATGAAGTTCGACGCCCAAGCTCGCTTCCCAAGCTCCCGGCCAGCTCGATCGTGCTAGCAAGCCCAATACAAGCCCAAGCCGCCTAATCGCCCAAAAAGCCAAGAAAAGAAGATCCCATGGAGGCACCCGCACCCGTCCCTCCCAACCCTAAATCGGTGGCCAATGGCACGGGTGAGTGGCATGGCCGCCGAGCGGTGGTGGCGTGGCGTGGCCGTGGTCGAGCGGGGACTCGGGGCAGGAGAACCGAGAAGGCTGGAGGGGTCAGGGGAGGACCGAGCAATGAGCCCGAGCAAGAGCAGCGAAGGCGAAGTCCGGAGGGCTGGCGAGCGAGGCTGAGGCCGGGCGGCGGCGGCGGCGTGGCGTCGGGTCAACCGGAGAAGGGAAGGGGGCCGGAGGCCGAGGACCGCAGGGGTGGCGGAGCCGCGGAGGCGGTCAGCGCCAGTGAGGCGCCATGGCTGCTGGTTGCTTGCGCACATGGGCGGCGGCGGCTTGCTCGATTCCATCGCCGGTCGTGATCGTCGATTAGCTGGCTGCGCTACAAGAAGACGCCTGCGCCTCGGCGCTGCTTGGCCGGCGATGGCGGCCCGCACAAATTAATATCGATTTGGGTGGATGAATTGGAGATGGATGAATAGCGGCCTATGCCGGAGAGAAGAAGATCAAGATGGATGAATTGGGTGGGATTTGATTTGGGGAGTTTGGCTCACCATCGGTGGCTCTTGTCTCACTCTCACATATTAATATCGATCATTGGTTATTTGAGATTATGTGTTCTGTGAGTCTCAGAGATCACGTGTCCAGACAAATTGGAGTTGGCCTTGATATATTTTTCCCAATGTCTTCTGCTCTGTGCATTGTAAAGAGGAACTATTGCTCTTGTCATTGTTCCAGTGTTTATCTTATTGTTCATTGTAAGATGTTACTCTTTGTTACACTAGTTACCATGTTATCAGGTTTTGATATCGAAGCTACGTAGTTACTAGTTAGAGGGCTATACTTCTTGCTATTATTATGGATTCTGATATCTGTACCTTTAATTCCTAGGAGGAGGAGCTCTGAAGGTTTGTTAAGGTGGAGAATATGGTTCTCAAGTATGTCACTCTATTCTTATAAACTTCCTACTTATTTGGATGCTTCTTTTTGGCTCTGTTGTATAGAGGTGCCATAGGTTACTTATTCCGGAAATTGTGTTAATACTGAGATGAGCTCTGCCGTTTCAGTTGTGCCAAGATATACCTAGGAAAGGGTATTAGATTCATCCGTGCAGACTCTCAAGTAATCTTCTTTGGATACCTATAGTTTGTGTGCTTAGGATGAAAATCTATGTAATTTCACTAAATTGTGCTGCGTATTCCGAACACCAAATATCAGGTCTTCCTTTTCGCTAACTCCAACTCTCCAAGTGCAAGCGCTACTTCCACAACTGTCTGAAGCCGGCTAAGCTTACATGGACAGCCATGTACAGGAAGCAGCACAAGAAGGTATGTGCAAATATGCCTTATCTTTGACAACATAAATGCTAGTTCAGCTTATGTTTCATTTAAGATTTAAGCAGTTAGCAGTGTAAGAACCGCAACGATCTGGTAGTTGAATGATGAGTCATATCTCGCTTCCAAGGTATGAAACACCGTCTGGTTAAATTGTAATTTTCTTAATTATTTTATAATTTCTTTGAATTATTTGAGAACAGTTAGTACTTCCATTATTACTATTTGAGATCTTTATGTTCTATATTGAACAATATTTTTGTAACTTCGAACACCCATTTTGAAAATCCTGAATCCGCCACTGATCCCAGATGCTAGTAACTCTCGTTAACCCTGAACTCATGAAATCACCAACGCAGCAATGAGAAGTAGGCGAATACGAATGTATACTAACTAGCACCCAGGGCCCAGCCTCTCCTGAACAACAAGTTGTCCTCGGTGACAAGGACACTATGCGCGACCACCCCATGAAGGAAACAGCGCAGCGCAGTGTGCCGTCGTGGTTTGTGGCGCTGGACGGTGGCCTCAGCAGCGCGTGCGCCGACGGAGACGCCGACGCGCGCCCGCTTCAGCGTCATAAGGTCGAACACCTCGCGGGCGGCGGGCGGCGGGCGGCCGGGCCGGTAATGTGGCATCGAGGAAAGCACAAGCGGGAAAAGAGTTGTCGGTTCTTGTTGGAGACCACGGGCTCTAAACAGGACGAAACCGCCGGGGATAAGCCCGCCGTGCCGCGCGCCCTGCGGGGATGATCGGCGGACAGCCGTCGGGCGCCGACACGGTTGCAGCAGTGTTGGGGAAATTTTTTTTTGAAATAATATATATTTTAAAACAAATTACAAAACTAGATTATCATCTCAAAAAATTACAAAAATAGATTCCTGTCGCTAGTTCATCTGGCGACAAGTTCCTGTCGCCAGTTGAGCTGAGGCGGGAGTTCTGTCGCCCGATTCGACTTGTGGCGAGGAATATATAAATTTTTAAATATAGCAAATAAACTCAAAAAATTATAAATTTTTTTATGAAACATCCAGATAGAGTGTTCTTACTTGTGTAATTTTTATAATTTTATCCATTATAAATTTGTCTCTAAAATTTATTTAAGTATACTATTTGTAGAATTTGTAAATATACAAAATGAGGTCTTTGCTATATTTAAAAATTTATAGATTCCTGTCGCTAGTTTAACTGACGATAGGAACCTGTGGTCAGATAAACTGACGACAAGAACCTATTTTTGCAATTTTTGGAAGCAATGATCTAGTTTTGTAAATATTTTTTAAAAAATATTATTTCCAAAAATGAAGGCCGTATTTTTGGCGACCGGGGCATGATGGCCCATGTGTATGCTGCAACATACAACAGTACAAGATCTTTGGGCCCTCTTGGCCCAGAAACCTCTCTGTGCTCTCTCTCTCAACCATGCATGGCTGCACATGCTGCAACAGTAATGCCTAGAGGGGATTGTTTTTAAAAAAATGATTGAGGTAAGGAAGTACATTTATACACGTACTATCCATCAGCTGCTACAGCAACAACTGTCTCCGTCTGAATGCGGTTTTTCGACGTGTACATGTACTTACCATCACCGTCAAACAAACGTGTGTCGATTGATGCAAACTTTTAAAATTCAAATCACCGTCTCATCTTCTAATAATTAAACGTCTCTCACAGGATTCTTGAGACATTTTAGGTCTTATTTGGCTAATAGGGAAATTTATCTATAGGAGAAACAATCCAAGAGGATTAGGTGAATCCCCCTCTCTCCACTCAATCCCCTCCTACCTTGGACTAATCCCTTGATTTATTTGGACAAATGGTTGGATAGCTAGGGATTGCATATATTAAAAAAATCTGAAAGCAAAAAAAGAATATATAAAATTCCAAAAACAAAATTGAAACAATTCAAGAAAATTTCCAAAACCAAACCAAAAAATTCAAAAAATATTAGAAATTTTTCACAAACAGTCCAGAAAAATCAAAAAAATAAAAAGTGTAGAAAATTTGAAAAAATCATAAAAAATTCAGAATAAAAGGTCTAGAAATTTCAAAATAAAAAAAAACACAGACTATAAATTTTGAAAAAATATTAAAATTTTGAATACAACCTCTAGAAAATTGGATAACAAGTGATGCTATTGCAGAAACGTCTAAATCCATAGATTACATAACATTATAAATGAAGTACTACACCGATAACATCCATAGATTACATACCATTATAAATGAAGTACTACATCGATAACAGAAGCCCTTCTCAACACATGTTTACTGAGTTGCTGAATCACATCAGCACAGAAAGGAAGCAACGATCATATCAATCGCAAAAAAAATCATAAAGTCTCCGCCGATGCGTAGACGTCTAAATCCATAGATTACATAGCATTATAAATGAAGTACTACACCGATAACATAAGCCCTTCTCAACATGTTCAAACTAAATAAGTTTCCACTCATCTCCATGATATCACTCTTCATTATAAGCCTGTCACACAAAAGGAGTAATGGTTAAATGCAGATGATACTATCGATCGAAGGCAAAATGTTCTAGTTACATACGAGATAACTTAAATGCTAGCTTCGGAAGAACAAAAGCAAACAAGATAACAAGCAGGAACAATAATACGGTGTTCCACCATGTTAAGGACTCAAACAAAATTAGAAAATTATTTTGCTTATGCGCCATGATTTCATCATAGCACGTAAGAAATGATCTATGGACATAATCGTATAATCAAATCTTTCTTCAAAGACATGAGGCTCCAATATGCCAAAGACTCTTCCAATCGTAAAAATTTGTAAGTGTTATTTATATGATAATAAAGGATAGGGTATTAATATTATCATGTACAACCATGAATCATGAACGGTTCATTCCATGCAATCAAATACTTGAGAACCAATGGATGCCTACAAAATGATATCTCTATTTTGTAAACATCAATAGTTAGTGATAGCCAATAACGGTTATATGATACTAACTAATTAAACATCACAAGAGTACATCCGAACTTGTAAATGGGAGAAATGGTGGACAAAGAAAGATCTCACTAAGTTACGTATAGTCTTTGTACAAAATAATATCTCAACATAAGATTCATAGCACAAATGTACTAGCAACTAGCGACTTACGAAGATAACTCAAAACATAAAAATCTACATGAGTATAGTCTCATTAATCGCCTCTCCAACGGAGAAGCATCGACACATGGCATGTAGTGCAAATTCACTTAACTATGTTTCGTAACAGTACAAATAAACTTGTATATCAATGGAGATATGGGGAAAAAAGCAATTATGCATATCATTCGGCAGTGCCCAGTTGATGCCAACCACACAACATAGCCAAACATTACAGCCCACGTTAAGATTAAGCTCACTGCAACTATGCTGCTCCACACACACAAAAAAAGATATGCTAACATGTTTGGCTGAGTATTATAATGCATATATTATGTTTAGTCCGGTGCTTAGAAAGCTAGCTTTATCATGCACAATATTATCTTGCTTTGCAATGGCATTGTCAAGGAGCATCATAACAAAATAGCATGTAGTATTGTCTCCACTCTAGTATAAGGTACGTTGAATTTAGACAGTTCATTCAACATAGCTGCCTGCCTTCCTCAAATTTGGGACAGGTGATCAACACCAACATTCCAAGCCAGTGAAATTTAATAAGGCTAGCACTTAAGAGCACTAGGAGCCATCAGGAAAGAAGCCCCGGGTTCATATAGCTCTAAAAAGAAAAAAGGTTTGCGTGCCTCTGAGAAATTCGATCATTGTGCAAGAGATGCCTTCGGCGCAGTCGATTCAACAACAAAATTAGGCATGCAATGCACTAGAGGACCCCTGCATTAACCATCGCTGCCCCCGATCGATCAAGTAGCGGGCTCAATATTTCAAGATCGAAATCTCCAGGAGAAGTTCATTGCTGTTTCATCCAGGAGAAGTCCCTGATTGACTGATTGTGCTAGTTATTTCACCAAAAACAACCTCTCCCTCCCTCCATCGCCAGACATTACCAATTTGTTGCGCAGAAAAACGAATGTAAAACATACATTGGAGACTTAGAAGAAATTCTAGTAGCACAAACCAAGATCCGGAAGGAGATGGAGCAGAGGTTTGAGACGATCCAGAATCGGTCAAGGTGAATCCAGAATCGGTCCAGATTCTAGTAGCACAAACTTAGAATCTGCGAATCCAGAATCGGTCAAGGTGAATCCAGAATCGATCCAGAGACGGTCCAGATTCTAATAGCACAAATTCTAGTAGACTTTGTATCCAGAATCGGTCCTCCAGTTCGGAGTTCTCCACTCTCTCCCCGGTCGGATCTACGAGAAACTGGATCTAAGATGAATCCTAGAAATCGTAGGAGTAGGAGGAAGAGGAGGAGACCAACTGGATAGAGCTAAGTACCTCCTGGCGGCGACGGCAGCTGGTTTAGCGTTCTGGGAGAAAGGGAGGCGCGCGCGTTCGAGTAGAAAGGCGGCGGCGCGTTCAAGGAGAAATGGGAGGCAGCGCCGTTCGAGGACTTCGACTCGCGTCTCATGGAGTCGCATGGCGCGGGGCGGCGGCACCGTTCGGAGGAGAAATGGGGAGGCGGCGCCGTTCGGAGGAGCTTGTGACCCGCGTCTCGCGGAGTCGCGAGCGCGACAATGGGGAACAAACCACGCGGGCGAGGTGTGGAAGGATTCCGCCGTGGATTGGGTTGGAACGGGGGAGAAATCCTCGATCCCGGGAGCTAGCCAAGCAGCGCCGTTGAGTCGACTGGAAATAATTCCCCTGCCGGGATGTTCCCCGTGGATCAACCCCCGAACCCAGCCGATCCTAGCCTTTCCAAGCAAGGCCTTAGTCGATATACCCGTATGTACACGTGGTTTTGCATTTTTTGAGGAGAAAGCACTGTCTGTTCTTCGCAAAGTTTTATTTCTTCTGCTTGACATACATACGGTACGGACACACAGTAATTACTTAACATGCATGCATTTACTGCACGCATGCTAGGGCGCTATTCGCTGTACGCTAGTAGCTCGCCGTCGCAGCTGAAGGCAGCACGTTCTCCCTCGCCACCGTGACGGGACAGGTCGCGTGGTTGACGACGTAGGTGCTCACGCTTCCCATGAGAACCCTAGTGCCAAGAAGAAGAAGAAGAAGAAACAAGAAAATCGTCTGAGGCAGCTTCATGAGAGGAGATCCAGTAGCAGTCGTATAAAGAAGAAGAGAGGAGAGCTAGCCGCGTGCCTCTTAACCGGACTCAGGCCTCTGTTTCCCACGACCAACCAGTGCAGGGGAATCCTCTGGACCGCTTCGGTCAGCTTCTTTGCAGGGTCGCCCCAGTACACCTTGGCAAATACCTCAACCTGCAGCAGTTCATTTCCCCCCGTCAATTCCAGGCATCGAACAATCAGCTCGTGAGTAGAAGAACAATGGAGCTCGTACAGTAACTCACCCCTTTCTGACTGGCGGCTCGCGTGAGGATCTCGAGCGTCTCCCTGTCCGGCGCCACGCCGTAGATCTTGCACACTCGGGGATCCGACAACTCCGCCAGAGGGATCAGCGCTGAAATCGATTAAAACCCAAAAGAAGCGCAATTCCATAGGGGAGAGAAAAGAACTTCAGAAATGGCACTGAACTGATCATGCGTGGTCGTGATGTGAGTCTATAACGGAGGCTAGCTGGCTTACGTGATCCGTTCTGCTCCCAGAGGTGCACGACGCCCTGCTCGTACTGGTACGAGCTCTTGACGTGGACCAGCACGAGCCGGTCGCCGGAGCAGGCGATGCTCGCCGCCGCCCACCGCAGAGCGTTCTTGCTACACGGAGAGAAGTCGACGGCGACGCCAATGTTCCTCCCGGCCATGCCAACCCGGCCCTTCCTGAAACTGCAGGACCGTGTAGAACTTACTCTCTCCAAAGAAAGAAGAAAGCAAATGTGCCCCGAAGATAGCTGATCAGCTAGCTTCAGCTACGAAATGGACCAGTGGTATTAATTGCAGTCACTGATCGATCAGGTTCTTATATATATAGACGGCTGAAGGGCACACTAAGAGAAGAGATAGAACACAATATATTCTAGGAATAATTAAGGATTTGCCACTTTTAAAAGTGATATCTAAGATTTGCCACTCCTTGTGAGGATGATATGTGGATCCAGGATCCACATATCATCCTCACAAGAGTGGTAAATCCTAAATTACACATAAAAGTACAATGGCAAATCCTCAATTCTCCCTATATTCTAGTGTACTCCACTTCATCTTCTTTTCAGGATTGCTTTTTGCCTAGCTAGTTGAACTTGCTTCTGGATGTCTTTACCGGGTTCCTTTCCTTCTTGGCGCTTCTAGTTCCGCGGCGACGCGGCAATTGCATACCGGCGGGTTCGCCAATCAAGCAGATAGGACCATTGCATGCAAGATGGGGGCTCATGCAAAGCGAAGATATGAGAAAAACTTCTCGGTGAGATTTCGTCGGTAACCGGTGTTATCGGTAGTAATCAGTATGAATTAATAAAACCAGTAAAAAAAAATCAGTTTTCATGAATTTTGTCCGAAAAAAATCGAATTTGCTTGAATTTTATTCGAATTTGATTTTTTTATTTAAAATCCCAAACTTTCAAAAAAAATTGAAAATTTCAGCCGAAAATTGGCCAAAATTTCCGATTTTCGGCCGAAAATTGACCAAAATTTCCGATTTCCGGCAGTAACCGCCCTTACCGGTCCCCCATTAAAAAAAACCAACCAAGAAGTTTTTCACTGTGAGCAATACATGGGCAAGGCAAAAAAAAAAGCGGCTGAAAGCAAGACGAACACAAGAGGCTTGCGCCGTTGCGCGTCAGGAAGAGTGATCCGTTTGGCGACGGCAGAAAGGTGGCGAGAGGAATCGGATTCTAGTTGTGTACTTGAATTTCCAGCAGCTCTGCTTTCGCCGAAATCGCAGCACAGATTGCTGCTGTAAATATTCGATGAATCTACAAGAAGCAAAACCATCTGCGGTTCGCAGCAAACGGTGACCGTTGTATGCAAACACGTTCTTGTATTGTAATTGCCTTCAAGAAGTTAACACTTGTCCCGTTGTCCTTCCAAAAAAAAAAAGTTAACACTTCTGATTGGAGTGTAACGATTGCGGAATACCGGGTGTGACCACCTGTGCCGTCACGCCTTTGGTGAGACGTCACTAGTATGTGGTTATTACTCGACAAAATCTGATTTTATCAAATAATAAGCCACATGAGAGGGCTTAAGAGTAATAATTAGAGACATGCAAATAATTTACAATACCATACCCATCAGTGGCGGAGCCAGAAATTTAGCAATAGAAGTGCACACTTTATGGTTGAAAAAAAAATCTTGTACGACACATATATAATTTCACAAGTCTAACACAATTACACAAAAGAGTTCGAACTTAGTTAACAATGCAATACATATAGTTCAAATAAAATCTTACATGAATAAAAGAGTCCTAAATAGCTAATGAAAATTACAATACCACACGACGCGATTTCATTCCTTGGAAGCACTTGATTGTATCATCATCACTAACATTCGAGAAGATATCTCGCTCTATAAAGGTGACTAAACAATCATTCAATACTTAATCACTCATACTATTTCTCAACTTGTTCTTCACAAGATTCATCGCCGAAAATACTCTTTCAACGCTCGTCGTTGCCACCTGTAGGAGCAATACCAATTTGAGAAGCAAGCACACCAATTTGTAAATGTCATGCTTTTTTGTTTCAATAAGCTTAGTAGAAAGCTCACCGAGATTCTTTAGGCCCTTAAATCTATCATCGCTTCGTATATCATCAATGAAGTTATCAAGTTGGAAAGAATGTCTCATTAAATCCATGCTTGAAAAACCATTAGGATAAAAGTTGGCAAGGCTAAGCACTTTGTCCCTATCATAAGAAGCAAATGAATTCAGAGAATTTAAAATGGACATGCAAACAAGCAACTCTATATTAACCTTGTCAAACCGATTGTCAAGCTCTTGGAGAACATTATCAATGATGCCAAGATACACTTCCCTTCTAAAATGATCATCATTTGTTTGTTTTGGGTAAAAACGTGATGATCTTCCTTAAGTCACATATCTACCATCCGGCTTAGGAACTTTGATGCCATATTTAGTGCAAAATGATGTTACCTTTTCTTGAAGAAATTCTTCACACCCATCACACCTCATTCGTTGCATTCTATCATTAACCAAATTAACAAGTGCCATAGCATTAATAATATCTTGGTCTTTCTTTTGCAAAGACTGAGACAACTCATCTGTGTATCTAAGTATGACAAGCATCAATTGTGCATTGAAAACAAAGCCAAATGACTCAAAGGCTCCCACCATAGCATGTATTTTTGGCCAATCATTCTTCTGTGAGGGGTCTTTTCCAAGCTGTATAAGTACTTTACGAATTGTTGAATACATACCAATAATATGCAAAATAGTTCTATAATGAGAACCCTAAGGAGTGTCACTGGGCCTAGCTAACCCTATCTCTTGATTTAATCCCCGTCCACTTTCTATCTCACCCAATTCTAGTACTTCCAAAACTTCTTGGGTTGAATTGCTGAAATTTGGCCAGTCCAAGTGCCAATTGCTTATACGTATACATAGTTAAAAAAATTTATATTTTTTTTGGGGGGTGCCTGTGCACCACAGGCCCCCCTGCCGCCGCCCATGATACCCTTAGGTAGGGGTGGATATCGAGTCAGGTAGTCGTCTTACCGAGCTTTTATCGAAATTGACATAGTTTGATTTAATATCAGCCAGAGTGAAATCCAATTTCATTCGAAATTAACTCATTTCAATATTTGACCAAATAATAGGTCTAATTGGAGAAATTTTGAACCGAGCCAATGAGCCCCACAAACGATCTTTTTTTCCACCCCTACCCATAGGGCTTGAGTCTTTAATTGGTCTTAATAGACTTTGCCTAATTTATTACATCATGTACATGGCCCAGTTGCTCCATCAACCAGACCACCGAACACACGCATCGCCAACAACATTGTACGATCGTATAACACAATCAGAGGGGGGGTGAATGATTGTACCGATTTCTTGCTTACAAATCAGCCGTACTTGTCGTGCACATGCACTGCTCCAACAAGAACAATCCTGAGACAATGCTCAACGAACCACGTCGCCAAAGAGAACACGAACTTCTTGAATAGATCTGATCTCTTAATTCTCGAACTTGTTATGTGTCTACAAAGTGCTCTTCAAGCACCCCTCAAATTTTTCTACCGAAAGACCTCTCCAGCTCTACCACAAAAGCCACGAGAAAACGTTTCCCCTCTGCCTCCTTTTATAGGCAAAGACTAGTTTGTATCCTCAACGACACGGACACAAAATCATATCTCTTCCGAGAATCAAGGGACCCGAAACCCTTCCAAACACGGGTTTTCCAATATCGCTAAACCTTCCAGGTATAGAACATCTTCCATATCTCCTCACACGTCGTAAGCCTTTAGGACTGGACCTCTCGAAGCTACTCCGTGCATCATGCAACAACCTTTGATCTCCACATGCTCTAGCGCAAGCCCGACCACCTCGTGACATCCTAGACCTCTTGAACCTCATATTTTCCCATCCTAGTCCCGGTCCTCCTTGTCATCGACCATGGTCATCTTCACGCTCAACCTGCACATGCAAAGACCAAAGAACATATTCCCGGCATAAGTTCTCCAACTTGACCAATATCAGTTCACACACGTAAAACACATACTCTCAATCATCAATAAACACTATCCAGATCTTCCTTGAGGTCTACGACCACCTCAACAAGTCTACGAATATCTCCAAGAGGTCCACGACCACTTCCAAGCCGTACTACTTACTGTAGCAATCGAAAACACATTTATTGGGAAGAGGGTGGTCCTGAGAAGACCACCGGGTGGTCCTGCAAGACCTCGTGAAAGACCTCATGGGAAATCATAGAAGACCTCGTGAGTGGTCCTGGAAGACCTCGTGAAAGACCTCATGGGAAATCATAGAAGACCTCGTGAGTGGTCCTGGAAGACCTCTTGAAAGACCTCCTGGGAGGTCCTGTGAAGACGTCCTGTGATGTCCTGGAAGACCTCCTGGGAGGTCCTAGGGACCTCCTCAAAGACCTCGTGGGAGGACCTGGAAGACCTTGTGGGAGGTCCTATGAAGACCTCCGGGTGGTCCTGAGAAAACGTCCTTTTTGCAAAGATAACCCTCTTGGCCTTTTTTGCAAAGACCACCCTTTTTGCCTTGTTGCAAATACCACCTCCTTGCTACAGTACCCATGATGAACAGTATCGGAGCTACAATACTTGAAAGACCTGCTCGCTATAGTGCCTCGCTGAACCTCCTCGCTTCAGTACCTCGCATGACCTCCTCGCTACAGTAACTGGAAGAACAGTACTTAGAGCTACAGTACTCGAAAGACTTCCAGGGGGGTCTTGGGTGGTCCAGATTGATTCACGATGGTGCTCATGGGGAGATCCTGAGTGGTCGAGATTGATCCACATTGGTGCTCATGGGGAGGTCCTAAGTGGTCCAGATTGATCCACGTTGATGCTCCAAGGGGAGGTCCTGAATGGACCATATTGATCCTGGGGAGGTCCTGGATGGTCGCGATTGATGCGCGTTGGTGCTCCTGTGGAGGTCCTAGATGGACCAGATTGATCCTGGGGAGGTTCTAGATGGTCGCGATTGATGCGCATTGATTCTCTTGGGGAGGACCTAGACGGTCCAGATTGATGCGCGTTGGTTCACCTAGGGAGGTCTTGAACGGTCCAGATTGATGAGTCCACGCGAGTCCTCCTGAGGAGGACCCCGAAGACCTCCTATGGTGGTCGTAGAGAAGCTCTGGGGTGGTCGTGAAGACCTCTAGGGAGGTCTTGGAACATTAAACCAACCACCCAAAAGGAACACCCGAGACTTCCACAACCGCAAATTCCAAACAACCCAAAAGTCAATTATTCAAATCAATTAGTCATCAGCAAAAACCTTGACAATGCCGCATGGTCTAACAAACATAAATCTAGCGACATGAATACATGATCAAGGACAACTTGCTTGGGTGCCCAAGGTTAATTTCAGGTTGAGTTGCCTCCTCCGGACGTCCCTACTCCTGTTTGAGCTCGTCTCTCCTGCAGTTTGTACGATTATCGCGATCTAAATTAGTGAAAAGTCTAACTCGCATGGTGTAACAAAATTACGAACCAGTGACCAGCCCTTTCGTCGAATCCTAAATGCAATCTTATTCGTGATAGACGTAAACATATTCTTTAATTTCCTAAATTTATAGTTGAAGTTGGTTCAAGAATTGATCCAAATATCATTCACTAACTTTTTTACTTTTTAGATTTTTTTTCATGATTTTTTTGCTTGTATGTCTACTAACTTTTATTTTCTTTTCTTTTCCTTACTATTTGAGATGGACTCTCACTCGTTACTTAGTCCTTATCTTAGCCCCTCCACTTCACCATCAACCTCAAGACTCACTCTCCCCATCTCGAATAGGGATGACAACGGATCGGATAGTTTCTGACCGATCCGGACGGAAACGGATTCGGATTGTCTCGGATAATTTTCGGATCGGAAATGAATTCGGATTTTTTTTTGTCGGAAACGAATACGGTAGGCATGCTATCCAGCGGATACGGACGCGAATACGGATTATCCGGATAAGGCCATGTCTAGAAATCCAGATTTCAACCCAAAAGAAGAGGATTTCGGCCCAAAAGAGAAAAGGAGATTTTAATTGACTTCTGAATTTTAGAAAATACAACAAATCAAATAGCCTTTTAGAAAATAGAAAATGGAGTTAAAAAATTCTAGAAAAAATCACAAAAATCCCTTGAATTATTTTGAACTTAATAAAATTAATTCCAAGTTAAAGTTGGTTTTATTTTTGCACATATTTTTAAAAAATTCTAAAAATAGGAAAAACCTTTTTAAATCCAGAAAATTCAAGAAATTAATTATTTTCCTTTTTCACTTTAAATCAATAAAATCCCAGAAATCTCAATAGATTTTATTTTTGACATTAAAAACTAGGAAATTAAATAATTGACTTTATTTTATTATTTTTCTTTTTAACCAAGAAACCTCTTTTAAATCTAAGAAAATCCAATAAAATAATAACTTTATTAATTTTATTTTTGGTAACATACTTTGGGTTGTTCTGAGTTATTTGCATATAGATTAACCATCCAGCCTGATCAATGTTAGTGTGAACTAAGTTTTATGTATGTGATAAACTAAGTGTGAATGTGTGATGACTTGTGACTTTGTGAGTTATGACTTATGAGTTAAATATGGTAAACTAAGTGTTATGTTTGTGATGAACTAGTTAATGCAAAAATATGAACCTTTCATGAATGTTTGCATCAAATAAACTAGTTATATGTTTTCGTTAATTTCTAGTATACAATTTAAGGGGTTTTCATGTTCCCAAAAATATCCACGACCGTATTCGTTTTAATTCGTATTTGTATTCGTATCCGAGATATTCGTATTCGTATCCGGATCCAGAAAAAAATATGAAAACAAATATGGCAGCACCATTATCCGTCCGTATCCGATCCGTTTTCACCTCGAGATCTCTCTGCATCAAATCCCTATTATCTCTACTAGTATTCTCACATCTAGACCTCCCTAATACACTAAATTTATACTCGTAGATATATCTTGATACAGCTCATATCGAGTGTGCCCCCACTTATATTTTCTTCTAGGTCCGCCACTGTTTAACGTGATATTTTGTGGCTCCAGTCGGATTATGCTAGGTGATGAAATCCAACTAAGGCGAGGGTTGTCGATCCGTCCTGGGCGGTTCTTGTATCTAAATGGCTATGAATACATAAGATTTCCCTTCTTATTGAATTTTTTTCTACCATTTGTAATTATTTTTTTCCACTTGTATTTGTAATTGGTGTGTAAATTAAATTGTTGAATTTTATTCTTTTTTTTATTTGCTAGTAACGCTGTAGCTACTACTAATCAAGCCAGCACCGTGGCATTTCACCAGATTCTGTTTGGATGAGCAGTCTAACAAGTTAAAAGGCAATTTAACAGTAGCTCTATTGACACCTCCTCAAAAAATGAGATGAAGCGTCTCTTCAAGAACTGTAAAATTTATCTCTTTGTATACTAATAGTTAGTAATATTTCATTAGAGGGTGCGCTATAACAAAAATGTGTGTGTTGTGCTTTTGTTTTCCACCGTGGGGCAGTGAGTAATGATGCACAGAGTTATTGGCTAAAATGACATAGTTTCGCGACGAAATAACAAGAATAGCCTCCTGGACAAATTAGCAAAAATAGCACACATACCACGTTTAGAATACACGATGGGGGATCTACCGTGCCCCTACCGTGTATGGAAATGTGCTATTTTTGTTATTTCGCTTCAAAAAATGGCTAAATGAGCCAAAAATTCTTATGTATGCAGCTTGGCCCATGAATGTCGCGTCAACTTACACCACGGATTTCAAAGGACGCGCACACACACACACGCATGTGTGCCTCTAGCACGAGCCTATAATTACATAGGTCGGTGATAAGTGTTGAGGAACCGTCACTGGCGAGTCCAGTCCAATCGATCACCTCCTAGACAAGCGTAGAATCGCACAGAACAATGCAAGAACAAATAGTAGATTAAACATAGAGATATGGGAGACTTCTTTCTTCTCTTTATTTCTCTTCTCAAAAGCACGTACAATGGTTGGGGTCCCCTTCTATATATAGTCTAGAGGTGGATGAGGAGCCTATCATGGGTCAGGCCTGCAAAGTCTAGGCCTAGGTTTTTTAACACTCCCCCTTAGGCACTCATCCGATATGTTCATATCTCATCAAAACTCCATAAAAACCAAGTGGAAAAAATTTAGAGAAAGAGATATGATACACGTTCTGCTGCGTTGCACAAATTGCCTCATTAAAAACCTTAGCCAAGAAACTTCAGGAAAACTTGTCAAGGGAAAAAGAGTACAATCCACCCAATTTCATTTAATCTCTTGGATTTATTCTTTGGGTACTCGATCTTCGTGATCAAGTTTTAATAATGAGTTCGTGAAGATTCTCCTATTGAATTCTGCATTTATCTAAGTCTCATCATTCCAATTCCACGTATGCATCTTTCAAAGCTACACGCTGGAAGTGACTTAGTAAATAAATCTATAAAATTTTCACATGACTTAGTATGCAGTACTTTGATTTCATCCATCTTTTGGAATTCATGAGCATAGAAGAACTTGGGGATGATATGCTTTGTGAGTTGACTCTTCATATAACCTATCTGCACTTGTGCAACACAAGCTGCATTATCTTCATAGATAATAGTGAGGGTTTGCGTGGTATTCAATCCACACAATTGTTGGATGTGGTGAATCATCCGCCGAAGCCAATAACATTCTCGTGAGGCCTCGTACAGTGCTATGATTTCTGAGTGGTTTGTCGAAGTTGATACAAGACTTTACTTAGACGATTCCCACGAAATTGCAGTTCCACCACATATGAATACATAGCCTGTTAGCGACTTGGTTGTATGCGGGTCCGACAGGTACCCAACATCTGCATAGCCAGTTATAGTTAGGACTTGGTTCTTTCTGTAGGACAGACCAAGGTTTTTGCTTCCTTGGAGGTATCGAAAGATGTCCTTTATTCTATGCCAATGCCTTTTAGTAGGTTCTGCACTATACCTTACTAATAGGTTTACGACAAATACAATGTCCGGTCTAGTACAGTTTGCTAAATACATGAGTGCTCCTACTGCACTTAAATACGGAAATTCTGGTTCCAGAACTTCATCCCCCTCTTCTCTAGGTCTGTACGGATCCTTGTCTTGCTGCAAGGATCTTCCGACCATCGGCATTTTCGAATGGTATGCCTTTTCAAAGCTGAACATGTCTAAGACCTTTTGAGTGTAGGTTGACTGATACACTAATATCCCTTCAGAGGCATGCTCAAGTTGCAAGCCTAGACAATATTTGGTTTTACCCAAATCTTTCATTTAGAACTCCGACTCCCGGTAAGAGCTTGCTTTCTTAATATCTTCTAGGGTTCCGATGATATTCAGACCATCTACATACACTGAGATTATACAAAATTCATCCTGGTATCGTCATATAAATACACAGGGACAATCCTCATTGTTCGTGTAGCTTTTCTTGCATAGAAAGTCACTCAAGCGATTATACCACATCATGCATGATTGCTTAAGTCCGTACAGTGACTTTCTGAGTTGCATACTGTACAGATTTCTATTTGCTCTGTCTTGGTTCAGGGTAGGGATACCTTTATATAAATATCTGAATCCAAGTTTTCGTAAAGGTATGCAGTTACCACATCCATCAACTTCATTTCTAAATTCAAGTTTACTGCCATTGAGATTAAATATCTAAAGGTAGTTCCGCCCATAGCCGGGGAATAGGTTTCTTCATAATCAACTCCTAGACGTTGAGTAAAACCTTGTGCAACGAGTCTTGCTTTATATCTTACAACTTCATTATTTTTATTTCTCTTTTGAACAAATACCCACTTATGCCCTAGGAGTGCACATAGGGAGGCGTGCAGCTTACAGACACAAACACCTCTCTTTTATTCAGAGAAAATAATTAAGTTGCTATTGCCTTCTTCCAATCTTCTCAATCTTATCTTTTCTTACATTTAATGAGCGATGCAGGCTCTGTATCAAGATCAATGATTGTGGAAAATTTTTTACAAAATAAATGTCGACATTGGCTGTTGTCCTATTCATATATTCTTTCGTGGTCACATAGTTTATAGCTATTTCTTCATAGCGCGATTCTTCTAATGCTTCTACTTACCTACCGCTACTTTCAATTACAGGGGCAAGTCTCTTCTGTTTTTCAGCTTCGATGTGTGTGCACACATCTATGCTGATATCTCCTTCCGTGGGAATATTCAAATCTGGTATGCCTTTTCCTGAAGGTTCCATACTGGTGCCAGGTCTCAACTGACTTCCCTTCTGATTCTGAGGAACTTCAGTGATCGGCTGTGTCAAGCCCTTCTTATCCTTTTTCGTCAAGCGGCCCCGGTTACTTGGGATTCGAAGGGCCGAAGTTCTCATCCTTTTATTCTAAGACCTTTTGACGGGATTAGGGGTACCTTCAATTTTCTTTGATATTTCAACCCTCTTCGGTGCATTGCGTACAGGCACATGCGACTTGGTCATGCTCTTCAAATCACGAAAGTGGTCAGACAGTTGATTTGCTAATGCTTGCAAATTAATTATCTTCTGGACTTCTCTATTTACTTCACTAGTGCGCGGGTCATGTGCATAGATTCCCGTGGCTTGCCACGTTATTTCCCGACATTTTTCATGAAGGAGTTGATTTCCTCTTCCCGAATGACGGGAAACTATCCTCATCAAATATACTATCAGCGAATCGGGCAGTATGCAGATCTCCCGTCATAGGGCCCAAATACCTGATCATGAATGTTGTTTCATAACCAACTTATATCACAGACTTTCAGAGATGGTCCATTGCAATTCGCTGTGGTGGTGGTATAAGTACATAAACCTTGCAACCAAATCTACGAAGATAAGAAATTTTCGGTGCTGATTCTTGCGCTAGTTGCATAGGTAAATGGGTGTTATATGCCAACGGTCTAAAATTCATGAGAGTTGCTGCGTGCAGAACTACATGTCCCCAACATGTAGTTGGTAAATTATAATTCTGCAAAAACGGTTGGGCAATAAATTTAATCCTTTTAATTGATGTCTCTGCTAGTCCATTTTGGGTGTGGACATGCGATACGGAATGCTCAATGTTAATTCTCATTGCCATGCAATAATCATCAAATACCTTCGAAGTAAATTCTCCAGCATCGTCCATTCTAATGGACTTCACATGATGATTAGAGAAATTATTTTTAATTTTAATTATCTGCGAGATTAGCTTTGCAAAATATAGGATCGTAATGGCAATCAGAAGGGGGGTTGAATGATTGCAGCAATTTGACAACCGAATTCAATTTCAAAGAAGAACCTCTTCTCACCAAGACAAAGAAGACGACCAAATCAAAAACAAAGATTCAACGAAACTGATCTTTATATCTCAGTATAGATTTGTGTCTACAAAGTGCTCAGCAAGCACCCCTCAAAACCCTAATTCGAAGAACATCTAAAAACGAAGCAACTGCAGCAAGCTACGATCTCAAAAACCCTAGTCTCAGCACTAACTCCCCAAAAAACCCTATACAAGCCGTACCCTACTGTCTTCTCTTATAGCCTAGAGTCCTATCCATGTCCAACACGACACCAATACGAACTCTATCTCAAAACACTCAGATTTGGAACTCCTTCCAAAACTGTCTTTCCAAAACTCCACGCCAGTAAGCCTCCGGGACTCCATCCCGTAGCTTCCGTAAGGCACCCCATGATCTCCACGTGCTCGGTAGCGATTCAAAACACCTCTTAACATCCACGACTTCCAAGACCTCAGATTCCCCATCCTAGTCCGAAGTCAATCCGAGTCACCGACCGTGATTCGTCCTCACGCCTCAACCTGCACATGCAAAGATCAAAGAAACCAATTCTTGGCACAAGGTCTCCAACTTGACCATCCATTAGCTCACTCACACCCATAAACACTATCATGCATCATGCAACAAGATATAACTTACAAATTCAACAAACCGCAAATCAATTCCCGTAAGCGACAACTTTCGAGAATACAATCGGTACTACCGCCATTGTACGTCGATTACTCCGACACGTGGTCGCATCGCTCAAAACACACCGGTACTACCGATTCTCAAGAACTTCCAAAACTTCCAAAACATCGCTTCGGAAAAACCATACCGCGCCCTTGCGGTATCATTTCTTGCGGTACTACCGCCAACCATGTCGCAGTACTACCGTAAATCACTTAATAGAGCAAACGGTGTATGTCGTAACCTCTTTCTCAAGGAAAATAAAGCGGTACTACCGTTATTAAAACAACGGTATTATGAAATTTAGGTACTACCGCCATTCAAAGCTAGCGGTACTACCGTTCCAAGAAAATCCGCAAGGTCCTCGAGCAGCGTCCTTTGCCACGTGGGCGCTCCGAGATCCATGGGCGTCGGACCATGGGTCTCACCGTTGGATTTAGAAGCATCAGAGAAAGTCCGAACGCCCACTTGATGTCATCTGTTAGATCTCAATCCAACGGCTCAAAGTCTTTGAGCGATTCGAGACGATCCGACGTTACAACTAAATATCACCGTTAGATCAAGATCTAACGAACCGAGCAAAACGCTTCAGAGAAAATGACTTGCGGTACTACCGCACACACACACGGTCATACCAAGACCGCAGTAGTTCCGACAAACAAAGCCGGTACTACCGATAATCGACAAAAAGCGATTTTCATTGAGAACTTAACAGAGCTCGATCCAAGTCACCACAGCAAGTTTATAGGACAAAATATTCAACATTAAGTATTGAGACAAGGTCTAACTTATTATCAATGTATTCATCATCAAATAACATGACCAAAAACCTCTTGGTCTTACACAAAAGTGTGGTTTCTCGTAGACAATAAACATATATGCGACCATTTCGATGAGGTATCGATGAGCACCATAAAGTACCTAAATGGCCCTAACAGGGGCTGTATAGGATCGCAAATGTCTCCCTGGATACGGTCCAGGAATACAGTGATTTCATTATTCACTTTCAGAGCGAAAGATATAGTAATTAATTTCCCGATGGCACATGCGTGGCACACAAAATTTTCCTAATTCGGGAAATTCTTTACATTGATATTATGTCCATGTGAATTGTTAATTACATTTGTCATCATCCTAAGACCTAGGTGGCCCAATCTATCATGCCGAAGACAGAAAATTTCAGAGCTTCTAAATATAGTTTTCAGGACAGTATAGGCTGCGGGTGCCTTAATATGAGTGTAGTATAGCACAATTTCATATGAAAGAAGTCGTTCTAATACCCTTTTTCTATTTTCTTCACGCTTTGTAATGAGCGGGTATTCCTTACCATACTCTTCTTCAGTTTCTACGTGGAAACCGTTAACGCGAATATCCTTAAAACTTAGGAGAGTACAACAAGGCTTCTTCAATGATCAAAGTTGTGCACATCGGGAGTATAATTATGGCACTTCCTGAGCCTATTATACAAGTATCGCTGCCCGCGATTGTCGTAAGACTACCAGCATTCTTGCTGATCGATTGGAAAAATTTCGTCTCTCTCAAGATGATATTCGTTGTGCCGCTATCCGCTAAACACACTTCCTCTATAGGGCGCCACACGCGTTTTGATATAAAGTATTTGTTAATACGAGGTAGGAAGAAATCCACGCATAAAAAAAGTTCAAAAATAGAATATAACTTGCTATTATAAATACGAAAAAATTAAGCCTTCAGAACTCATCATAAGAATTTAATGTTTTGCTCTCCTAGAGATTACAACCATTATTCAATAATTCAATGTTCCATAACCATAAACTGCAAGTGACTATAAAAAGATCTAAGTGTAATGTGTGTATTAGATCGAATCAGCAAAGTACAAAGAAACTTCTGCCTGAATCTGCTCCATGGCGATCTACTCCTCTTGGGAAACTACAGTTGTGGATGCTGCGATGCCCAAAGGAGGAGAGATGGGGGCTGCTAAAGGACTGTCCACATCTATGAGTGCAACTAATGGTTGTGGATCCTTCGTACCTAAAATGGCGAGGTGTGCCTCATATTGTTCTTTGCCCTTCTTCTGAGACTTGAAAGCATCAATAATGTGTTGTGGCTCACGACAAATCCGTGACCAATGCCCCCATATGCCACATTTGTAGCATCCTTGGTCCTGCTAGCCATAGGGCTTCTCATCGCACTTTCTTTGTCCACCCTTCTTGGCTTGAGCATTTGGCTTGGCCTTGCGACCCACGACCTTGCCCTTCTTACCTCTTTCTTTTGAGTGAGGTTTCCTCATCTTGTAGCTGCTAGCATTGGCTTCATGGCCAACATTTCTACTAGGCGGCTGTGAGATGTGGTTTTTCCTTAGAACATCATCTTGAGCTTCCGCAACTTGCATAATGTCAATCCGTTCGGCATACTCCTTATAGTCGTCTTGATGATAATTGCGTGCGGATTGCACCGCATTCAGGTGAAAGGTAGAGACAGTCTTCTCAATCTTCTGCTCATCCGTGATTACCTTACCACAGTGTTGAAGATTGGTACAAATTCTGTGCAAGGTTGAATTGTACTATCCCACGATCTTATAGTTAGCAAAACGCAGTCGGGACCATTCTTGCTCTGCCCGAGGAAGAATGGTGTACTTTAGCTTTTCGAACCGCTTCTTCAGTGCAGTCCACAAAACTAGTGTGTTCTTCTCCGTCATATACTCGTTCTTGAGCGTTAGGCAGAGGTGGTGTTTGAGTAAATGAAGTGTCTGATCATTTTCCTCAGTAGTGGGATTGGCATCATTTGAGATGCAAAATCCGATAGCAGCACGGAGCTTCTTGAACCCCCAAGTACGATCTCAACGTCAGAGACCTAAGTCAAGTAATTCTGGTCATGCTGGGCCCGCTCTTCAAACTCCCAGTTCGTGATGCCAGTCATCTGCATATTTATGCAAAGAGTTCATAAGATTACTACTGGTAATTTGCATAAAAATAGTTGTAAAATTCTCATAATGTTCTCGTATCTTTCTATGCATTTTTTTCATGATTTACTGCTATTTTCAGTAATTAAATGCAACATAAACAATTACAGATAATCAAAACAGTAAATATAATATAGAAATTTCATAGAAATAATAATAATAAAATTAAACATGCTTCAGACGCTCAAAATTATTCAAAAATTGGATTTCCGATGCCCTTTTTGCTGGAATATGAATTTTCGGTGAATTCTGCAATTTTCATAGGCTAAACCGCTAAATTTTAATTCTGAGAAATTTTCCGCGCAATTTTCAGAAAAACCGAGGCCCTTCTTGCAAAATTTCATTTTCTTTTTGGTTTCTTTCTTTCCGAAAATACTTGGGTCGGGCCCTATCGCCCACTTCGCCCATATCTGATAGGTTCAAAAGGTGAAGCAGGCATATTTAGGGTTTTCCCCTTGTCGTGTTCCCAAAAGGCGGCAGCAGCGCCCGTCTTGAGCGAGGCGAGCGAAGTGGAAGGCGCGCAAAGCGATTAAGCGCGTGCTGCGCGGCGGCGAAGAGAGCCGCGACGAGAGCGGCATCTGCGCGCGGCAACCTCAGTGCTTGCGGCTATGAGCACGCGTGCTAGAGCGGCGCGTCCGGTGACAACGCGACTTCAGCGGCATGGGAGCGGTGGGCTGCGAAGCGTGGCGTGCATGGAGTAGCGTCCGGCGTGGCGCGCGGTGTGCACGGCGCCCAATGGCGGCTACAAGCCATGCGAGGCAACCGGCGGCGCAGTGCTTGGTCGCGCGATGCGGCTTTAGGATGGCGGCACATGACGCCTCGGCGGAAGCGGCAAGAACGCTAGGGCCACGAGGTCGTCCGCGCGTCGGCAATCTGGCGATCAACGCCGTCTTGTTGCGACCGCTCGGAGTGGGCGGCAACACGTCGGCGACGCTTCGACGGCGGCGGCTCTAGGTCGATGGCGGATAGCGTCGCGAGCACGGTGGTCCGAGTCTGTGGGCTCACCAGCGCAGCGGTGATGCGGGATCTTGATCGCGTCGCGGTGGCGTGGATGTATGCGATCGTCGGCGCCATTTGTTTTCTTTGTGCATCCATGAACAGTGCAATCAACAATCCCTCTTTTCAACTAATCATCTGATCGGCATTGTGCCGTCGACTACAGGTCAGCTCGCGGAGATTAGAGAAAATTTGCAATTTGCAATCTACAGTGCAATCGACATCTACTCATTCATGCATCCTACCGATCGATATTGTGTCGGCGACTTCAAGTCGGCTCGCGGTATATTAGAGCAAATTTGCACCGTAGAAAATAATCTAGAAAGCCAAATTTGCGGAATTGAAAGTGATCTAGAAAAGGCAATTCAATCTACGAGCGTCGTGCCTCGATGGTTACCTTTTGATCCGAGTAAAAGAGACCTAGAGGTAGGCCGGAGTTGATCGTGCTGATAGCGTGTTGAGGAACCGTCGCTGGCGAGTTCAGTCCGATCGATCACCTCATAGATAAACGTAGAATCACATAGAACAATACAAGAACAAATAGTAGATTGAACACAGAGGTATGGTGGAACTTCTTTCTTCTCTTTATTTCTTTTCTCAAAAGAACATACAATGGTTGGGTGTCTCCTTCTATATATAATCTAGAGATGGATGAAGAACCCATTATAAATCAGGCATGCAAGATCTGGGCCTAAATTTCTTAACAATAAGTAGCTCTTTTCTCTGTTCATAGTTCCCTAGAAGTCCATAGAATTTTAAAGACGTTACCCAAGCACAAAATTATCTACAAAAATGGTAGTCCACATCAGGCATTAATGGACTGGTTCATGGACACTTTCGATCAACTAATATCTCGACTGAAACTCTTCACATGCCTGTTTGGATAGGGAAGAATTAGACCCAGTTGCTTTGAATTAGAAGGGATTTCAAATCTCATGTCTATCCAAACGGATTGAGTCAAGCCGCTTGGTTTTTAATTGGAACCGACTCCGACGCAGGGCCGGTGCAGAGAGAGTTGTGTTCGACCCGAACACAGATCGGAACTTGTAAAGCCTACGGAAGATTACTCCCTTCTTTTCGCCTAGCACGGTATACATCGAGATCATCATATCAGATCGATAAGTTTTCCCCCCTTTTTTTGACGAGCAGGTCAGGTCCAGACTCGCCAAGGGTTGGAACGGTCGTGGCATGGAGCCGCCGCCGCCGCCGCCGCCGCCGCCGCCCGAATCACTGGTGCAGTGCAGATGGAGTGAAGACGGAGGCGACGGCCCCGTGCAGGTGGAAGGCGACGACGAGATCCCTTCGTGGTTGCGGCAGCTCGTCACCGAGGATTTCTCCATCGGTGTGTAGGACCTACGTCTCAGTAGCGGTATTGTTCATCGGAAAAAAAATAAGAGATTATTTATTTGCACTCTTCTTGATCCGGTGTCAATTTTGGGTGTAGGCGTCGCTATCGTGGTCTAGGTGAGTCTTGGTCTAGGTGAGTCGGTCCGATGAAACTCATTGTGTGTAAATAAAATCCAGTTAAGAACTCGTCGAAGAAAGACAAAACTAGAAAATTTAATCTAGAAGTTAGATCTGGAAAATCAATGTGAGCTAGAGCGCCGAAGAAAGGGTGGAGAGGGACCGTCGAAGCTGTGGCTGGCGGCGGCTCGGTTATCTTCACATTGTTAATCATAAATCGAATTCCGGGCCTGAAATAGTACAGAACATCTACGGGCCGCACTTACTACTGTGTTTCAGAGGGCAGAGGCCCACCGCGCAGATTGATCCTGGATGACCTTGGTAAGGAGTAAGGACTTGCTACCAGTAGTATAGTATGATCCGATGCTGCTGTCACTTTGTTTAGTGGGCCCAGTTGATCAATCGGGGCTGGGTGCTTCAGAGCTTGGGAACATTTTCAGACTGGTCAATGTAAATCATGGAAACTTCACGTGCCACTGTCAGCAAACAACGTGGCCACACCTTTGTTGTTTCCTGCTCGTTTGGGATCTCCGCTTAATCATGCTAGCAAAAAGACTAGATATTAGGTATAAAGTACTTTTTTTATCTTGGGAGTGGATCGGAGGGGAGAAGAGCAGACGACCAAGGTACGGGGCACTCTTTGATGTCCTACTACGACGACTCTCTTGTCTGCGTGGTCCGAGGCCGCGAGGACAGGTCCCGCGGTCCCGAGGGGCGAGCGAACATAAATTTGTCGCCCCTGACCCCTCGAGAGTCGAGATACCCCGAGAAAATTGACACGAGGTCGTCCCATCACAACATAGCTCCCGAGGCAGGCGACGAGCCGAGGTCGCCCCGCCGAGGGTATGGCCTCAAAGTGGGCGACGAGCCGAGATAGAGCCCATGCTGGCAAAGTTGTCGTGGTGCCAGCCCACCGAGGCATAGCCTACGAGGCGGGCGGCGCGTTGAGGTGAAGTATGCACGTGCGGGCGAAGTCGACGTGGGGCCGCCTTGCCGAGGCATAGCCTACGAGACGGGCGACGCGTCGAGGCGGTTGCCACCGCACTCGTGTTCGATTTTAAATCGGTGTATTTGGCATATTAGCTGGTCCTTTGGGGCAGTGCCGCCCTCTCTCGGCCGCTCCTAGTGGATTGTGCCCACGACTTGAGTGGCGTCAAGGGTTGATGTTTGCTTGCCTGAGGAGACGACTGCTTACTATTTTGATTGGGCTCGTTCGGGAGCCCAAACTAGCGAGGAGGAGGCGAAGCCGATCGCCGTTGCCCATACTTTTTTTTATTGGACTCGTTTGGGAGCCCCGAAGCTAGCAAGGGTGAGGCGAAGCCGATCGCTGTCTCCCATACTTTTTTTTGATTGGACTGCCTTGGGAGCCCAAAACTAGTGATGGGGAGGCAAAGCCAATCGCCGTTCCCCATCCTTTTTTTTATTGGGCCTCGCTTGGGAGCCTAAAGCTAGCGAGGGGGGCGAAGTCGATCGCCGTCCCCCATACTTATTTTGATTGGGCTCGTTTGGGAGCCCAAAGCTAGCCAGGGGGGGCGAAGCCAAACGCCATCCCTATACTTTTTTTTGACTAGTCTCGTTTGGGAGCCCAAAGCTAACGAGGGGGAGGCGAAAACGATCGCCGTCCCCCATACTTTTTTTATTGGACTCACTTGGGAACCTAAAGCTAGCGAGGGGGCGAAACCGATCGCCGTCCCCTATACTTATTTTGATTGGGCTCATTTAGGAGCCTAGAGCTAGCGAGGGGAGGGGGGCGAAGCCGATCACCATCCCCTATACTTTTTTTTAATTGGACTTGTTTGGGAGCCCAAATCTAGCGGGGGGGAGGCGAAGCCGATCGCCGTCCCCCATACTTTTTTTATTGGGCTCGCTTGGGAGCCCAAAGCTAGCGAGGAGAGGCGAAACCAATCGGCGTCCCCCATACTTTTTTTGTTGGGTTCGTTTGGGAGCCCAAAGCTAGCGAGGGGGTGGCGAAGCCGATCGCCGTCCCCCGTACTTTTTTATTGTGCTCGTTTGGGAGCCCAAAGCTAGCGACAGGGAGGCGAAGCCAATCGCCGTCTCTCATACTTTTTTTGATTGGGCTCGTTTGGGAGCCCAAAGCTAGCGAGGGGTGGCGAAGCCGATCGTCATCCCTTATACTTTTTTTGATTGGGCTCGTTTGGGAGCCCAAAGCTAGCGAGGGAGAGGTGAAGCCGATCGTTGTCCTCATACTTTTTTTATTGGGCTCGTTTGGGAGCCCAAAGCTAGCGAGGAGGACGTGAAGCCGATCGCCATTCCCCATACTTTTTTTGATTGGGCTTGTTTGGGAGCCTAAAACTAGCGAGGGGGGTGCAAAGCCGATCGACGCCCCCCATACTTTTTTTGATTGGCCTCGTTTGGGAGCCCAAAGCTAACGAGGGAGAAGCAAAGCCGATCGTCGTCCCCTATACTTTCTTTATTGTTCTCGTTTGGGAGCCCAAAGCTAGCGAGGGGAGGTGAAGTCAATTGCCGTCCCCCATACTTTTTTTGATTGGGCTCGTTTGGAAGCTCAAAGCTAGCGAGAGGGAGGCGAAGTCTATCGCTGTCCCTCGTATATATCTTTTTTTGTTTTCATGCCCGAAGGATTAGGAGTGCTGGTGCTTGATTCGCGAGGTGTCCTCGTCAAGACGAGGCCTTCTGGTGTGGCCATCGGAATGATATGTTTGTACGCGATATGTGAGGTCTCTCCGCTGAGGTGAGGCTCTAGAGCTGGGAGACTCCCTAGTCGCCAAGGCGAGGTAGGAGATTCCCTAGTCGTCGAGGCGGGGCCTTCGGAATGACTATGGTCTTTGCACGATTAAGCATGATGTGAAGTGTCTCTCCGCCGAGGCGAGACTCTCGATACGGAAGACTCCCTAGTCGCCGAGGCGGGGCCTTCGGAACGACTAGGATTGTGCATTTGAGCATGATGCGAAATGTCTCTCCGCTAAGGCGAGGCTCTCGAGGTGGGGCCTTCGGAGCGACTAGGGTAGCCCGTTTGAGCGCAATGTGAGATGTCTCTCCACCGAGACGAGGCTCCCGAGGCAGGAGACTCCCTAGTCACCAAGGCGGGGCCTTCGGAGCGACTAGGGTCTTTACATGATTTGAGCGCGATGTGAAATGTTTCTCTGCCGAGGCCAGGCTCTCGAGGTGGGAGACTCCCTATTCGCCGAGGTGGGGTCTACGGAACGACTAGGGCCTTTGCATGATTGAGCATGATGCAAAATATCTCTCCGCCAAGGCAAGGTCCGCGAGGCGGGAGACTCCCTAGTCGCCGAGGCAGGGCCTTCGGAACGACTAGGGTTATGCATTTGAGTATGATGCGAAATGTCTCTCCACCGAAGTGAGGCCCTCGAGACGGGAGACTCCCTGGTCGCCGAGGTAGGGCCTTTAGAACGACTAGGGTCTTTGCACGATTAAGCGCGATGTGAAATGTTTCTCCGCCAAGGCGATGCTCTCGAGGTGGAAGACTCCCTAGTCGCCGAGGCGGGGCCTTTAGAACGACTAGGGTTGCGCGTTTGAGCGCGATGCAAAATATCTCTCCACCGAGACGAGGCCCTCGAGGCGGGAGACTCCCTAGTCGCCGAGGCGGGGCCTTCAGAACGACTATGGTCTTTGCGCGATTGAGCGCGATGTGAAATGTCTCTCCGCCGAAGCGAGGCTCTCGAGACGGGAGACTCCCTAGTCACCGAGGCGGGGCCTTCAGAACGACTAGGGTTACGTGTTTGAGCGCGATGTGAAATGTCTCTTCGCCGAGGTGAGGCCCTTGAGGCGAGAGACTCCCTAGTCGCCGAGGCGAGGCCTTCGGAATGACTAGGGTCTTTGCGCGATTGAGCGCGATGTGAAATGTCTCTCCACCGAGGCGAGGCTCTCGAGGCAGGAGACTCCCTAGTCGCCAAGGCCGTGCCTTCGGAACGACTAGGGTTGCGCGTTTGAGCGCGATGTGAAATATCTCTACACCGAGGCGAGACCCTTGAGGCGAGAGACTCCCTAGTCGCTGAGACGGGGCCTTCGGAATGACTAGGGCCTTTGCGCAATTGAGCGCAATGTGAAGTGTCTCTCCGCCAAGGCGAGGCTCTCGAGGCAGGAGACTCCCTAGTCGTCGAGGCAGGGCCTTCAAAACGACTAGGGTTGCACGTTTGAGCGTGATGCGAAATGTCTCTCCCTAGTTGCCGAGGTGGAGCCTTCGGAACGACTAAGGTCTTTACGCGATTGAGCACGATGTGAAATGTCTCTCCGCCGAGGTGAGGCTTCCAGGCAGGAGACTCCCTAGTCGCCGAGGTGGGGCCTTCGGAACGACTAGGGTAGTTTGTTTGAGCGTGATGTGAAATGTCTCTTCGCCGAGGTGAGGCTCTCGAGGCGGAAGACTCCCTAGTCGCTGAAGCAGGGCCTTCGGAACGACTAGGGTCTTTGCGTGATTGAGCGCGACGTGAAATGTCTCTCCGCCGAGACGAGGCTTTCGAGGCGGGATACTCCCTAGTCATCGAGGCGAGGCCTTCGGAATGACTAGGGTTGCGCGTTTGAGCGCGATGTGGAATATCTCTTTGCCGAGCCGAGGCAGGAGGCTCCCTAGTCACCGAGGCCAGGCCTACGGAACGACTAGGGTCTTTGCGCGATTGAGCACGATGTGAAATGTCTCTCCGCCGAGGCGAGGCTCTCGAGGCGAGAGACGCTCTAGTCACCGAGGCGGGGCCTTCAGAACGACTAGGGTTTTTATGTGATCTTATTTGTACACTTCACACCTGTGATGATGAGTTAATGTGCACCGGGGCTGAGGCCATGCGCGGCATCTTGTTTATACACTTCATACCTGTGAGGGTGAGTTAGTGTGCACCAGGGCTTAGGGCCATGCGCGACGTCTTGTTTATACACTTCACACCTGCGAGGGTGAGTTAGTGTGCATCGGGGCTCGGGGCCTTGTGCGACGTTTTGTTTATACACTTCGCATATGCGAGGGTGAGTTAGTGTGCACAAAGGCTCGGGGCCATACGCGGTGTCTTGTTTATACACTTCACACCTGCAAGGGTGAGGTAGTGTGCACCGGGGCTCGATGTCTTTCGTATCACCTATGTTGCATTGATTCAAATACTAGCATGTATAGGACCAACTACTCCGACAGCTAGCACACTTAGGCATATATTCCTTTTAGCGGTCAATACTAGGGAGACTTTTCTGATGGCTCAATAGAACATGATTTGTGTATGTTGACAGCTTGAATACTGAATATTGCATGTTCTGTGCGCACTGCGCAACATGATTCTTGTGAATGTAAATACCAGAAATACTGTGACGAAGTTCATTACGCAAAGACAGCAAAGTGCTAGAAAATCAGGAAGTCAAAATCTTAGTGAATTAATATGGAAAAAAATCACGCGGTGTCTAACTTACTAGCTTGTGGACTGTCTTTCTACAGTGTCGTTCGCTCCTGTAAGGCCTTTACCATTATCGTGCGGGGGCTTGCATGGCAAGGCCGGCGGTGTTGAAGCTCGAGCGCCACGACCCTCGGCGGTGGTTGCCTCGCGCCTGAGGGGGGTAAGCCATGGTGGTTTTGAGGTTGCTAACTTATTTGAGGCTGGTAGGCTTGACCCGTGGGGTTCTTCCGACGCCGAGGGGGCCTGGGGCGGTGCCAAAGGGGCTCGAGGCGGCACCAAAGGGGCTCCGGGGTGCTCCGGGTGCTCCAGAGGCTACTAATGCTGAAGGGGCTCGAGGCGGCGCCGAAGGGGCCTGGGGCGGTGCCGAAGGGGCTCCGAAGCGTGGTGGAACTGAGAGGATGACGCTGGAGGGGTAGGCGGCTACTCCGGAGGGGGGATCCGGAGGTGATGGAGGCGTGGGGCCACTTTGGGGAGAGTCAAGGCGTGCGGAGTTGGGGCAGTTCGCGTCGCGAGTGGAGATGGTGAGGTGCGGCGCGAAGGAGGTTCCAACGGATGTGTTGGCCCAGGGGGGCTTTAGTCCGAAGGCGGAGGTCTGTGGCGTGGAGGCGATCCGACGGAGCTCATGGGGCCGAGGCGCACCTGAGGCGGCCTCGGGGTGAAATTGACCGCTGCACTCTGCGTCGGAGGGCCCGAGGTCGGTGGCGAGGCCGAGGAAGGGGCCCGATGGGGGGCGCGTGATGTCAGGTGGCTCCGAGGTGTGCTCCAAGTGGTCGAGGGCCCGAGGGGGGGGGGGCTTTGGGCGGCAGGAGGCGAAGCCAACAGAGGGGCCTGGGATGCCTTCGGCTTGAGGTGGGGGGGTTCAGCTTTGAAGGCCGAAGGTGGGGAGGTGCACCTGTGCGAGGTTGCTTCAACCGAAGAAAAGGAGGCCGAATGGGGTGTGCTTCGGCCAGCGTGCTTTGGGTTCAGTTTGGCACTTCGAGCTGCTCCGAAGGTTAGAAGGTGGGCTTTGGCTCTTTTCTTATGCAACTTTTTTTCGGTCCGCACAGACGACGCCAACTGTCATAGCAAAAAGACTAGACAGTGAGTACAAGGTACCCTTTTCTCTTGGGGAATGGACCGAAGGGGAGAAGAGCCGAAGGCACAGCATGTATATGTGTATTGCTCATGTATGAATGAGGAGCCCCCCCTCCTTACAAGCCCATGTGGTTATATATATAGGGGGGACATTGAGAGATAGATGAGCATTTAGGTACATTGCCATGAATACACTATATAGACCTAGTCTACATATGTACAGTATCTCCGACGACATACTGGTATTTCTGACGACTCTAGAGTGTGAGACACCCTTTGATGCTCTGCTAGGACAATGCCCCTACACAAGGCAAGAATAAAAGTACGGTAATTCTCAGCATCACTTCCTCTCCTTTCCTAGGCAAAACGTAACGCTGACTATTTCGATCTTTAATCGGCGCAGGCAGCAGCTGCAAATCAAATCTTTCAAAGATCATTTGAGTTGGAAAACACCATCGTACGATTGTGTTCATGGTACCAAGCCAATTTTATCTCTTAAAAAAAACGTAGCCCGTTCCCTCTCGCCTGAACAATCAAGTACCGTTTTTGGTTTTTCGCCACCGTATAGATCAGGACCGTCCGTCCTGCGATCCGACGGACCGGACGACACCTAGTCGGCCGCAGCCGTTGCCGGTCGCTCCAGCTAAGCCGGTAGTTAGCACGTCGAGAGATTTGGAGGCTTTACTTGCCACCGCGGCCTGCGCCTGCCGCGCTTCCTGGGCAAGCAAAGCACAGCACGCGAGATTCGATTCGATTCCCCGTGGCGCCTCCTCCTCGGTCGTCACGGCGCCTCCGCTTGCCCAACCACCACCTCCCGAGAGATCACGAGACCGCACCGCTCACTCGCTCACTCTCCCACCCAGCTGGGAGCTCGAGATCTGCGCCGCGCTGCTGCTGAGAGCCGACTGCTGAGTCCACTCTACTCCTCTGCCCCATGCTGCTGGGGAGGTCGGCGAGCCGGTAGCCGGTCTCTCTCGGTCCAGTTCCCAGGGAGGATGAAGCCGCGGAGGTACTTGTACGGCCGGGGCAGGAACGCCGCTTCGCTGGTGCTGCTGCTGTGCCTCTGCCTCACCAGCCTCTTCCTCCTGCTGCTGCACGGCTCCTCCCCGTCCCTCGAGGCGGAGGAGAAGGCGGCGGCAGCAGCAGCCGTAGGAAGAGGAGGGCAGGAGGTGGTGGTCCAGGCGGAGGTGGAGGAGGCGCCGCTGCCGCCGGGGAACGCCAGGGTCGCCTTCCTCTTCATCGCCCGCAACCGCCTCCCCCTCGACCTCGTCTGGGACGCATTCTTCCGTGTACGCCCAATCCCTCCCAAATTTACCAATGCCGGTGTCGGTGTGGATCCTAATGGCGTTGTAGTAATTCTGGTGGCACCTCCGTTGTGTGTGATTAGGATGACAAGGAGGGGAGATTCTCCATCTTCGTGCATTCTCGGCCGGGCTTCGTGCTCACCCGCGTCACCACCCGGTCCCGCTTTTTCTACAACCGGCAGGTCAACAACAGCATCCAGGTCGGTGCTGACAATTCGTAGCATATGATCTCCGCTGTTGCGTTGTTAGTAGCAGTATCCACATTCCACATTGTGTTCCTGCTGAGATGAGTTTGTCTGATTTGTCATTCAGGTGGATTGGGGGGAGGCAAGCATGATCGACGCTGAGCGCATCCTGCTCGGCCACGCGCTCAAGGATCCCTTCAACGAGCGCTTCGTTTTCCTCTCCGACAGGTACAACTAGATGCATTGTCAAGAATGGTGCTCTATTCTAGATGATGAACATAACCTTAAGAATTAATTTTTCTTTTCTGAATGAAAAAAAAAAATCCAAAATCCATGGGCATTGTAAGGTGAAAGGTCTAGTTTAATTTTT
Source organism: Phyllostachys edulis (assembly GCA_036346405.1). NCBI lineage: Eukaryota > Viridiplantae > Streptophyta > Magnoliopsida > Poales > Poaceae > Phyllostachys > Phyllostachys edulis. The sequence goes on from CM070561.1 coordinate 75,612,667, forward strand.
TTTAAAAAGATCTGCTGTATTGTGTCCTTAGATTGTTTAAATGCGTATTGTGGTCATGTGGTGTCTTGTGAAAATTGTTTAGTAATGTGCATCAAGCTAAAATTTTCCTAGATGGAATACATGGGTAGTTCCTCACGCTCATATGATAAGTAGCTTCTGTGCTTATTCAATTAGTTCTAAGTTCGTATTGAGAAATGTGTTATAATAGCACTAACAAAAAGTTCAAGCCACTCGATCTCCGAGGAGAATCTTTAATTTGTTGGGAATGAATCTTGTGTTACAGTGTCATATTGTCCTGATGTTCCATTGGTTATGTATTGGATAAGTCTGTTGCTATTAAGTATAATGGGAATCCACATGTACCTGTACCAACTTTACCAAATTGGTGGCTTGGAGCAAATTTAGGTATGATTTGCAAGGCTGACTGGTCGACAGACCTGGTGTTTGACACCATAGTTACTAATACTCCACAATTCCACACATCTTTTTATTATCTTGTTAAACTATTTCAAGCAAAACTGTTGTGTACTACATTAATCATTGATGACCCTTTTTGGATCTTAATATTGAATTCGTGCTTACTAGGATCTTCTCTCTCTACCAGCTGTGTACCCTTGTACAATTTCAGTTACACATATGACTACATAATGTCTTCATCAACCAGCTTCGTAGACAGGTATGAACATCTCAATGTTGTGTTATGTTTCCTGGCCTTGGTTAAGAATGAGTTTCAATAAAATTTCATCTTAGCCTTCTTCCATTTTGCATTATCTAACTGTTTTCGTGTACCTTGACCTTCTAAATGGATCCATAGCAAATTGCGGACTTGTGCAGCTTAATGTGTCACCTTTTCTTTTACCTTATATCATAATCTGGGTACTAATAGCATCCAATTGTGTAATGCTGGAGGCAGTTTTGCCGATACAAAACAGGGTCGGTACAATCCAAGAATGCACCCAATTATCCCGGTGGAGAATTGGAGAAAAGGCTCACAGGTACCTTTCCGTTTTTATTGATAAAAGGCGAAGAGAAGAATTTGACGTGAAATTTTCCTGTGTCTAACCTATTTATTTTACCATAACTCTCTGCCATACAGTGGGCTGTGTTAATTAAAAAGCATGCTGAAGTTGTGGTTGATGATGATGTGGTGTTGCCAGAATTCCAGAAGCATTGCAGGGTATGTGTCTCAATATTTGTATGCACCCTATGAGATAAGTTTCATAATTGTAACATAGTTTACAGATGCCTCTTAGCTTGCCAAGGAAGCCTTCTCACATCATACTTTTGATCAAACTGAAATAGGGAGCATGGAAATTATATGGTTGAATGTTTTTCATTATTTTAATGTAGTATGATAGTTTTTGCATGTGTAACTGAACGTGCATAGGATGCTGTATAGGGGATTAGCTTTTAAGATAATTGCCATTCGACCTGAAGAAGATAGTAAGTTAACATGGCAACTGTCATATTTGGGACTGGCAATGCATGACAACATTATCTTGGCTAAATGGATTGAAGATACATCCAATCTTGTTGTACCATGGGCTTGACTTATGGAACCCATATCTCTTTAACGAAATTGGCTTGATTTTCTCTCTTTTAGAACACGTAAAAGCTTTGCGTGTCTTTGCATTAAGGTAGGAAACAAAGTTAAATTACACCACTGATTGCCAACAGAAGGCAATCAAAGCGACACAACGGTGACCCTAGGGCCTAACTAGGTGGACTGAAGTTGCTCCCCAGATGTGGTTTAAGACCGCCAGCACTAGCAACACAACTAATGATTACTGATTACAAGCAAAAGTTTGAACCCCAATGCCCCCGCTTGCTGCCAGGAAAACGTGTCGTCCAGAATAGAGGAGGCAATGTCTTGTAAATTCAGGGCATTTCCTTCGAACATGCAAGCGTTTCGTTCTCACCAGAGCGTCCAAATGATCGGGATTACCAATGAGTCCCAGCCTTTGCGTTTTGGTTTCACCACCCTTTTCCTTGCCGTTGTCCACCAATCGAGGATAAAAGAGTTAGCAGCCGGTGCTAGATGCTGTAGTCCGACGCGGTGGAGCAGCATATCCCAAAGACGCTGTGTCCAAGTGCATTGCACAAAAATGTGCTCAGCCGTCTCTGATTCTTGTGAACAGAACTTACAATTCCCGTGGTTCAGCAGCCCTCTACGTCGCAGCCTGTTCGCCGTCCAACATCGGTGTTGCACTGCCAACCAGAGAAAGAACTTGCACATCTTTTTCTTTCTATGTCCGTTCTTTTTAAACAATTATATCTTTTTTGTATTGCAGAGAAGGCCCTTACCAGAGTTCTGGCGGGACTGGGATCGTCCTATTGTAAGTGAAAGTCTCCTGTAAAATACCAAACCATTATTTACCTTTTGGAGTATCTTGAACTTGTGGTTCTATGTTTGTTTTGAACTGCTGCTGGTACCTTGAGTATCTTTAGGTCTTTAGGATAAATATGACACATTAGGCAGTTGTGTTCATGCGCTTTATTTTCTTCCTGTCTGTAAATAAAATGAAAAGAAAACCAGAAGGTATTCATAGTCAGTAATGAGGCTGTTGTGTAGAGCCTGCATTGATAGGCATTGGAGTTAATGTTTGGTTTGATTCTTGTGACATGAATTTCAGGACTGGACTTAATCCTTGCCCTGTCTTTGCTTCAATGTTAAACAATAACCATTCAAGTGAATTGGTTTTTGTTTGTCTTCATTAACAGTTTGTATTGTGTAAAGGAGGCATTGAATTCTGAAATTGTGGACATTTTAAAATGAAACCTGAAATAGATAAAATTACATGGGACCTTCCGTAAGTTCACAAGCATCAAAGTATACAGAAGTGGAAACAAAGTTACACTAATCTGTGTTATTTCTATAATAACTTTTCTGCCGGCATATGTGTGCAAATGCAACCAAAGGTCCAAAACTTTAAGCACAGCATATATTTTCACTTTTTAGCTTTTAAGATTTCATGAAGCACTACTCATATATTATTTCTTATATTTCCTAAAAAGCTTTCTTAACAGAATCATTATCTAAGCATTCAAGATTTACCAACGAACTCAATATCTACATCTGTTTGTGGTGGTGTAACAGAAAAAAAAGGTTTAATTGGTAATTTTATGTGCTAAAAATGTCACTTGTTTTTACCCAGCCTGCGGAGGCATGGAAAGCACATAACTGCATACCAGATGAGCACTATGTTCAAACATTGCTTGCTGTAAGTCAATAATCATTAGAACATCCCTTGCAGCTGTTCCTCTGCACAAAAACGCCTGATCTTTCAACTCTTTCTTTTCCATTGTAGCAAAATGGTCTTGAAGAAGAACTTACACGGAGATCAGTTACACATAGTGCATGGGATCTGTCATCTTCTAAAGACCGTGAAAGGCGTGGATGGCATCCTGTAACATACAAAGTCTCTGATGCTACTCCTTCACTTATAAAGTCCATAAAGGTATACATTTCTTTCAAATATTAACATTTTGCTCCCTCAAAAAATGATAATATGGTATTTATTTTCAAAAAGTAAACTAAGGGTGCTGTTACCATTTTTAATTTGTTGCTTTTATTTGATAGTCATATGATTTAATAAAAAATTGACATCTAAAGCAACAAGGAAGGTGAATGCTCTAAGCCTCTAACTAATAAAATCAGTGATGGCAAACTCATTGTTGATTCATCTCTTCAATAGATGGATGTCAGTTTGGAAGGCTATTTTCGTAACATAATTTTCAGCTTTGATTTTCATGTTGTAGTTCTGCCCAGGGGGAAAAAAAACCGGCCGGTTACCGGCGGTAACCGGATTTCCCCTTGGGGACCGGTGAACAGTAACCAGCCGGAAAATTTTAAATTTGAATTTGAATTTTTTGACTGCTTGATGCACTTCCTAGGTATTGTATGAGCTAAATTTGCTAGATTACATATTGTATGAGCTAAATATGCTTGATTACGTATTGTATGAGCTAAATATGCTAGATTACGTATTGTATGAGCTAAATATGCGCTTCATTGAATACTTTCTAATTCAACATTTGTCAATTCAAAATTTTGGTTGGTTTTTCCGGGTTTTTTAAACCGGTTTTTCTGGTTTCCGGGTGGTAACCGGTCTGGTTACTGGTTTCTAGAAATCAGAGTTCAAATTTCAGTTTGTGAATTTTGTCCGGTTTTTCACCGGGATTTCGTAGCGGCGGTTACCGTTATCGCCTCGGAGGGATTTCACCGGTTCGGTTTTGGATCCTTGGTTCTGCCGAAATAAGCTACCTTTCTGTCAAAATAAACTGCCAGTAAGAAGTGCATAGGACAATTTCTATGTTCACTGAGGATCTATTTTTGCAATTTTGTAGGATATTGATAATATATATTATGAGACTGAATATAGAAAGGAGTGGTGTACAAGTAATGAAAAACCAGCACCTTGCTTCCTTTTTGCAAGGAAGTTTACACGTGCAGCTGGTCTGAAGCTTCTTAACTCGGTAAGTTCGGGGCCTTTAGCTTTTGTGGACTTGTTGTGCACGAGCACACACAAACTTACAACCTGGTGTATTGGCCTAAGAAATCACATTGTGCTTTGCTTATGGTAATTCCTTTCTCAAATTTCTTTTGTGCAGTCACTGATAGCAGCAAAATGATGAATATAGTCCACAGGGCATCTGCCATGTAAAGGTTTCAACCTTACATACCGAATACTGTCAGTTTGCATATTCGCAAAGGAAAGGGGTGGAGGGAGTCAGGGGACAGAAGAAAACAATGATTTTGTTTTGGGTGTGTATCTTAATTACAGTTTGTTGCACTCTGAAAAGTGCAATAGGACAATAGGTGTTGTAAAGAAATAAACTTTGCTTCTTTTAGCACCTAGGCTAGTACACCATATTAACTCACAGCTCAGCATTATAACTGTAACTGTAAGCAACAATCCACATTTGGATCTGGAAGAACCACTTGCGTTCTTTTCTTGAGAAAATCATTCCGCAAATTTGTAGAGAACTGTTCTATCTTATAGCCTGTATATTCATTTCTGTTGTATGCAATGCTGTGTGATTTGGTGATCTGAATGCAAATCAAACATATTGAACTGCATGGTTCACATTGATTCATAGCAAACCTGTCAATGAACTTACATGGTCAGCATTCTGTTTCATCAGAAATATGGGGCTTAGTACAGTGACAATGGTTTACACCCTTGGACTATGATGGTCTCAGTTTGTAATGAGTGTGCTGGCTTGAGATGCAGCGATGGTGTAGCGGCTGTAGCCCATTTAATGCTTCAGCAGAGCTCATCATGTTGTTCCTTCAGAGGATGTCTACCTTTGGGTACTTATGATTCACAAGATCTGGTGCTATTGTGATTGTACTCGTAGACTTACAAGTACGGTACTCAGATACATGTCTATGACAGAACCAGATCTGTACTCTTCACTATGCAGATTGCCAGAGTGTCAATGCCGGGCCATTCCAGCGATCCAACATCATCAAGAGAGTTGTTGACATGGCATCTGACTTGTCACACCGGCACGGCACTGTCATGAACTCCAGATGCATGCTGCTTTGGACATGAAGAGACCATCAAATCCTTCCACGACCATGACCTTTCTGGTAAATGCTTTTGCTACATGTCCAGTCATATTTGTCTCTGTATTCCTGCATCAGCTTCATCTGTTTGCTATTTTGCCTCTCATGTTTGATTCCCAGTCCCACATTACATCCTGAAGCGTTTTTTCCGGTTCTCCTTTTCTGGATGGATCTAGTGCAAGATTTATGTTATGATGTTGTGATACCAAAGAAAAAAAACAGATAGGAGAATGATGGATGCGTGCTAGTTGCTTGCTGTTAGCCTGGTGTCTCTTTCAAGCGCTACATTATCAGTGTCACTGTGCTCCATTGTCCAGGATGTCTGCAGCTGCAATGCAGTAACAAAATTAAATCATTTTTTTTTGACGTATGAAGGTAGAGAAATCTCTACCTTATGCCCAGTATATTTGAATGGTAGCCAAACAGGAGTTACAAGAAAGAGAAAAAAAAGAAAGAGAAAAAGAAAGGAAAATAAGTATAAAAATAAAAAGAAGAAAGGAAAAATAGGAAAAGAAAAAGAAAGAAAAGAGAAAATGGTAACGAGTAAAGTTACAACAAGAGTTGGCTCCACCAACGAACACCATCTTGATACTTGGGTTTCATTCGGTGTAACTAAAGATTGATCAAACTATGGATCTGATGGCGTAGCAACGTCGCGTTATGATCAGAATGTTGAAAAACCCGGTTATCTCTCGTCATCCATAATGTATGTGCGCAGGCGGCAAAGCAAATCGGCCAAATTTTGTGAAAGCCTTCATCCCCTACTCTTGTCGTTTCCAAGAAATGTAGTATATTTTGAGACGAGTTTGCTTCCCTTGTGAGATCTAATTTTCTCCAAAGATTGTTAGCAGGCTTTCAACGCAGAATAATGTGATCAATCGTTTCTATTGCAGGGCAGATATCGCAATGTGGGTCATGAGTCCAATGTTTAACTGTCATGTTGTCTCTGGTGTTTAAGCGTCATCTGAAAGCAAGCCATAAGAAGATTCTACAGCTGTGAGGTATTGATCGATTCCAAGTGTAGTCCATCTTTGGCCATTTTAGTCCATAAAAAGACAAGGTTCTGTAGAAAGTCGACGTAGTTGGGGTGGTCATGGTAGAATTGGATATCCTCTGATCCCGAGTATCCGGCTGCAGCTGTTGGGTAGATAAAAAATCTTGTAGGATTAGGAATTCCGAGGCAGCTGGTTGTTAAAGAACCGGCTGTAGTGAGATCACCCAATTGTTGTCTCTATACTGTGATCGGACGGTGCAGTTTGGGTGAGTCGTGAAAGTAAACAGGGTTGGTAGGCTGAGTTGAAATCTGCCCATTGACGTCCATTTATCTTTCCAAAACATGGAATTTGCTCCATTGCCAATAATTACTTCTGTCAATTGTACTGTCACCTGTAATACCGCCGATATTGTTCTCCAAATTGCTGTGTCTCTCTGACGAGGGTGCATCTGAATGTCATTCTGAATGTACCGCGTCCTTATCCAATGGAAACAAGGATCTGTATGATTGGACAATAGTTTGGCTGCAACTTTCATGAGTAAGGGTTGGTTATGTAGTTTGAGGTTTCTGAGTCCTAGTCCCCCATGTTCTTTCGGTAGAGTGACAGTCGTCCATGCCACAAGGCAGTGGCCTCCATTCAGTTCTTTGTCTCTACGCCAAAGGAAAGCTCTCCGAATTTTATCCATGGCATCAATACTGCGGTCCGGCCACTTGATGCAGCTCATGTAGTATGTTGGTATGGTTGATAGCACTGCATTTATCATTGTCACTCTCCCTCCCCACGACAGTAGGCCTAAGATCCATCCAACCAGTTTTCTATCCACTTTATCAATGATCGGTTGCAGCAGACTATAAGGAATCCTACTCGTGGTGAGAGGGAGGCCAAGATAGTTACATGGCAGATGGCTGATAGGGCATTGTAAGGTTTTAGCTGCCGTATTAGCTCTTCATTTGACATATGAATTGGTATTAACGTGCTCTTATTATAATTGATCATCAGACCTGAGAAATAAGCGAATGTGTCCAGTAACTCCTTTAAAACCGTTACTTGCTGAACAGTACCTTTTAGCAAAATGAGAGTGTCATCCGCGTACTGCAGGATTGGCAAATGCTCTTGAATGTCCAGGGGATGTGAAATTCTACTATTGGTCCCAGCCTATTTAATCAATCTTTGTAGAACATCAGCTACTAGAATGAAGAGATATGGGGAGAGGGGATCACCCTGACGCACACCACGTTTATATTGGATTTGGTCGCCTATTGCCCCGTTAATGAGGTTGTGTGCTTTGCTGGTTGATAGGATGCTGTATATCCATTCCGACCATTTGCTATCAAAGCCTCTGTGCTGTAAGACATTTAAGAGGCATTCCCAATTGATCGTGTCAAACGCCTTGTGGAAGTCTAGCTTGAGAACTATCATTGGTTTATTCCTTTTCAACGCACATTGAACTAATTCAGATGCCAGGAGGAAGTTTTCTGTTATTGATCTTTTGGCAATGAATCCTGATTGCATTTGATCAATGAGATCCAGGATTTTTCGTTGTAGTCTTAAAGCCAGAACTTTGCAGATCAGTTTTGGAATACTATGTAAAAGTGATATTGTCCTAAAATATTTAATGTCTGTTGGCATCTCTATCTTTGGTATCAACGTGATATATGATGTGTTAACTCCTGATAGATCAAGATTGGTTGACTGAAAATCCTCAAAAAGCTGAAGCAGATCATGTTTCAGAGTATGTATGATTTTTTTAAAGAATTCGTTGGTAAAACCATCTGGTCCAGGGCTCCTGTTGCTTGGGGAGAGCCTCACTGTCTCCAGAATTTCTATCCAAGAGACAGGGAGTGTAGATTCTGTACCTCTGGATATAGCGATGCGAGGTCAATATTAGGTGTCCAATGTGTTGTCGTGCTGTATATATATATGAAGTGTTCAGTGGCTATGTGTAATTTCGATACTCTGTCATAGTGCTCAGTCTCGTTTTCGATTAGAACCTTTATACTATTTTTCCGTTGATTTATTGTCAAAGTGATGTGGAAGAAGCGTGTGTTCTCATCTCCGAGTTTGCACCATTTGATTTTTGCTCGTTACCTCCACTTTAATGCTGAAAGTTTCATTATCCTTTGAATATTTTCTCGGATCCTTCCCCTGAAGATGTACTGAATGGCAGTCAGCGGTCTCCATTCCTCTATGTTGTCAACGTATTCTGCAGTATGTTTGTTGTTACCTAGTAAAGTTGGTAAGCTATGTTTCGATTTGTGCCATGCTCTAATCTTTGCACGGATTCTTCTTAGTTTTAGGTTTACAACCGATATACTGGTTGAACTTCTGCTACCTCTTGTCCAGTTTTGAGTTACCAAACTCCGAAATTCAAGCAAGGATAACCAGTAATTTTCAAACCTGAAGAGTTTTGATGGGGGAAGGCTTGTGTTCAACACTGCTGTGATAGGGCTATGGTATGAAGTAATATTTGTTTCTACTTTCACTGAAATATCCTGAAACATCCTGAAACATCTAACTCCACTCAATGTCAACAAGAATTCTATCAAGTTTAATCAGTGTCGGATTCCTTCTCTTATTAGACCAGGTGTATTTCTTGTTCGAGATGTCCATATCAATAAGACCCTGATCTCAGATCTAGTCATTAAAGATAACCATTCCATTCCAATTTAATTGATCATTGTTCTTTTCATGGGCAAACTCGTAGATGTTAAAGTCCCCTAAAACCATCCACGGTCCTGTTATGTTCAAGCGGAGACTAGCTAAGAAGTTAAAGAATGGTTGTCTAGCCTGGTCCTCAAAAGGTGCATAGATATTTGTGATGTTAAACTTCATGTTGTCTATTCGGGAATGGAAACCAATTGAGAGGAAGGAAATATGTTTCTTCAGCAGGTAGGCGTCAAACTTTGAATCGCACCATGCCGAATTCCACCCGAAATCTGAATAGATGGTTGGTAGTGGAAATTTCTCAAGTATGCTGGCAAGAAGCTTAGAGCTTTGAAATGATCTATATTTGCTAGCTTAGTTTCTTGTAGGCACAGAATGTCCGGTTTCAGAGTGGAAATAGATTGAAACACCAAAGATGTTTTCGAGACATCTCCCAATCCACGTACATTCCAAGATAGAATCTTCATGGTAATGGACGACGAATCCTCAAAAAGTTCGATCGTAACCCAACCAAAGCAATGTTCAAGCAAGAGCTATCACCAAAAAGCGGTTCAGGTTGCCCAACAAGAGAACGAAAAAAGATGAAAGGAAATAGTAAATGCAGATAAAGACAACGTAGATCCTGAAACCAGAACCCTTTCACCCAAAGCCAACAGCAGATAGAACTGGGACTACGAGGCCGAGCTAAAACCAAAGAAGCTAAGGAGCAAAAAGGGGCTACAGAAAGCCTGATCGACCCAGGACACGACGAAGAGAGCAGAGGAGAGAGGTTGGACACGCAGGTCTGAGACAAAAGCACAAGAACAAAAGACTAAAACATGGGCAGTTGGTCCTAGCTAGGAAACACAGAATCAAAATTAGACATTCACAGAGGCGTCAGCAACTGATGATGGCATCTTGTCCATAAGCGATGCCTCCCTGAAGATACCAGCAGTGTTGACATCACAGAGCTTCGCAAGTTCCTTGATCTTGGACTTAGGAGTTGACTTGGGCTTTGCTGTGATTGGTAGTGGTGCAACCAACTTTATGTTCCTTGTTTTTGGACGGCCTCGACGGTGACTTCCAGACGAGGAGGTAGAACCCCCCGACAAACTTTGTGTAGCCACGGCAATCCGGCGGCTGGCCTGTTCCACCGTGCTAACTCGATCTCCGTCGTGTGCCTTTTGGATTCTTGAGCTTCTACGAACATAAACCTCCACAGTATCGGTTTTGTTGCAACCAAGGACATAGATAGGGATTGTATTGAGGTCAGGTATTCCGTCTTTGCCCTTTCCACTTGGCGGCAGCAACTAAAGCAAATTTATGGCCTTGGAGAGGCAACACAAGAGTTGTGATCATCTATTTGTAGAAGATCATCTGTGGTAGGCTGCAGCTGGATCTTCACCGGAATCTTCAAACGAGCACAATGAGGGGATTGAAGAGGCACTACTGTCACAGGGCTATGATCTGGCAGAAGGGGTGGAGAATCTAAAGTGGCTGGCTGCAGTAACAGAGGCATTGTGCAAATTGGAGAGGATGGGCGGGAGATGTTTTGTTGGTGTTGGAGGGAGGCTTGGGTAGAGACGGGTGGGAGTAAAGCCGGGTTCTGGGAGAGAGGAGTAAGCGACAGAGGGGAGACCTCTGCAGCAAGATGATTAAAAAGGAGGACTAGCTTGATCTTGTAGCGGCAGTCTACAGCTGGAAGAAGTGGCAATACCGGGCCTTCAGCACAGTTAGGAAGCATGCTAAAAAGCAATGTTCGAAAGCACTCCCGAGAGATAATCCCTGAGTTGATGTTATAACAAGGGAAAGAGGGTTCATCGGGGTTGTCCACTTGGGAGACCAGGATCCATGTTTCCACGACTCGACAGGGACTCAATTCCAAACGAATATGAAAAGCACCTCTTTCAAAGGTAACCAAGGCATGTGGAATGTGGCCTGAAGAATGGACGATTGTGTTAATCCTCCCATTCATTTCACAATATGCTGATTGCTCAAATTGTTTTGGTGTGCAAGGTGCTTGGCAAGGAGGAAATAGGTAACATCTGGAGACCCTAGAGTGAGAAAGGATGGTGTGACTGTGGATTGTGGCTTTCCCTGTTCATTCTGCAAGCCTTTGTTCTGAACTTTGCAAGCAGGCCTTCAGAGTTACAGCCATCAGTGTACATCTGATGACAGGTTTTTCTTTTTCTGTGATGCATAAAGTGGAGAAGAGCCTTTTCTTCTTTTCTAGTAGTATTTTCTGACACATAAGTGAAAGAACCCAGAGGATCTGTCCCAGTTTTTTTACAGCAAGATTGCAACCATCAACTGGAGGAGCTTTATTGGCTCCAAATCCTATGCTCCCTGAAAGCAAACTTTCTGAAGAAACATGTGAACACAATCGATTTTGACTGGTCCTTAATTTATTACTTCTGTAAAGCATTGGGTCGGAATTGAAGGGTAACACAAATTGGTTCAGAAATAACCTAGGATCGACTGAAATCAATCAAAGATGGGACTATATTGGCAGTTTTATCAGCGCAAAATTTGTGCACATATTAACCTTCTAACACCACATTCTTTGCATTCACAAACTAGAACAAGGTCCTAGTTATTCATCATTTATCCATTTACATAGAATGCGGGCCAACCTAGATGAAAAGAAGTGCAAACCAAGCAAACTCATAAGCACAAGTTGCACATAAATTCTCAAGATTAAAAGCGAAAGAAAGAAAGGTATGGTTTATCGATGATAAACATGCAAATGGGAGACAAAGCTTAAGCTATTTTTTTTAATAATAACAGAATCAACCTAAGCTAGTAGTCCATGTGTATATATACAAACTGCTTAGGCAAGGTACAACATTCCATGAAGGTAACACCAGCCAGCCATTTTGGTCATGAAAAGAAGTGGGCAGTCATTTTAAAAAAGATGAATGAAGGAATGAAATGGATGTAGCCATCTAGGGCAAACAACACCACAACCCAAATCCACATTGGCAGCAGCAACAATTGCTCCCACCGAGATACCTTAGTCTTTCCTCCACTCCACACCACACCACACTCTATCCGAAAGGCAGCATTGCATCTGCATGCACGACCTCAGCCTGTGGGCCTCTCCCTTCACCAACAATGCAGCAGGAGCAGTGTGTGTGTGGCCCTGTAGGTAGGTGCAGGAGAGCAGCCAAAAGAGCATGATGCACTGTAGCAATGGCGAGATCATGTGGTGCAGACTGGAGAATGACCTTGCTTGCAATGGTCCTACTTCACTTAGCTGTCTTTTCCTTTGGAGTTGGAGTCCAATCAAGCCCATGAATTATGAAATGTGTGCTATTTTTTGTTTAAAGAAATAGGTAGGTAAGAGAGTTGCCTATTATATTAATAAAGAAGGTGGTACGATACAGAACCGTCAAAGTAACCAGTTTAAGAGAGGGCCTTAATTACAAAAAGGAAATTGCTCCAGACATTTCACCCTTGCTCTTTTATCTTTGCCAGTAGATCCACAGTGGATGAAGACTTTTTGTTGAACATTCTAGCATCCCGTTCCTTCCAAATCAGGAGATGAGGATGAGAATCGTGGCCGTCGCCCTTCTCGGTAGGCCTAGCCTCCCGTCGACTTTTGTCCACCAGTCTGCAATATTCCAGCTGCTGGGCCAATTTGGAGGCCATGGAATTACAGATTCGGGTGGAGTATCTGCACTGGGTGAAAAGATGTAGAGCCATTTTCGGTGATTGTCTGCATAGCGGGTAGATGTGCTGGTTTGGCCAACCCCTTTGTTGTAGCCTACATGAGGTCCATAGCCAGTTTTGAATAGCTATCCAAGTGAAGTATTTGCATTTGGCCGGGAGGGGAGGGGGGGTAGCGGTTTTCCAGATGATTTTTTTAGTTCATCATTGTTGAGCTGAGGAACTATAACGCGTAAGCGGATTTCGTTGAGTAACCTCCTCCCGGCGATAGCTTCCAAGTGATCTCATCTAGGGTGTTGGGATCCAAGTGGATCTGGTTGACTCTGGACCACAACTCAATGAATTGTTGGACATGTTGGGGTGTGAGTTCCAGGGGAGTGTTGATGCCTTGGACCCATCGTCCGTTCTGTAATGTCGCACTCACCGACTGGTTTTTCCTCTTGGACGCTTGAAAAATCTGCGGGGCCAGTTCTCTAGGAGTAGCTCCATGTAGCCATGCGGATGACCAGAATTTCGCTTTGTTGCCGCCTCCAAGAGCGATCGCTGTGGCTGCTGTGAAAATGTGGCGGTCAGCATCATCGCACGGTATTTCTATGCCTACCCAAGGTTTCTGCGGAGCTTTCCACTCTTGCCATAACCATCTCAGTCTGAGTGCCGAGGCGAACATTTGAAGATTGAGGATGCCGAGACCCCCCAACCGAGTTGGGCGGCAGAACTTCGTCCAGTTGACTTTACATTTTCCTCTTGAAATATTGTAACACCCTGGCTATGCGGAAGCCAAGATGTAACTAATAACTAAGAATTACAAATCCAAAAGTGAACTTACAATTAACTTAATTAAATAAACAACGAATGACAGCTAGACAACGATTAAATATTACTACTAACATTAATAACGCAGAAATTTCAACAAGCGACTAAACTCAAAGCTACTATTAAAACATCACCATCAAGGTTAAAAGCATTATGAAAAACTTCCAACAAGAAATAGGCATCATCTAATATATGAAGTTATGAAAGGAACAAATTGAAGTACCAACAGACTAATTATTACAATAATCTAGTCTCATTGAAACAAAGTAATAGAAATATTATTTGGTAATGGATGTATGCATCATTGTGGTATGCAACCGTGAGCTAATTTCCCCCAATGAATATTAACTTCGACGGTCACCTAAACGATAAAAAACAAGCGTGAGTCCAAGATTCAACAAATACAATTGAATATTACAAGAAACATCGAATCAAAGACAATACATTCTCAATATATCGAATACATAAGGAAATGCTATGCACTTGATGCAAATATGAATATGACATCCACTTCTCTTCTGCATATACCGGTATAGCTAGTGATACACCCGTCGGTGTTCACTTAGGCCCGTATTATCCAAAATACGGGGATCCAAAGCCCGTATAAAGAATCTTTTATACGGAGATCTAGTTGCCCATATTAGAATGATGTGGATCTCAATACGCACTCCCGTGGGTGAGGCATGAATGATTGAAATGAAGGAAACGAAATGAATGTATCCTCTCATAGTAACAATTTTGATATCACCAATGAACAGAATCATATAAAGGAAGAAAATACACATAATTCATAAGAATTTAATCATGTCATAATCATATAACCAGATTGAACAACAACCATACAAGACGATCCAATTTGTACTTGCCTTTCACGTTGCAACAGGTTGGATAGTAAAGAAGGTGCAACTAATCCCATGGTCACTCCTCCTATAATAAGTAATTTACTCAAGACAAGATTTGACAAGAGAAAACAACGCTAATCGCAATGCTCTAATCCACACTCCCAAACCCATACTTCAAATAATTAATCTACTCACGCGAAACGACAAACTAACATTAACTCAAAACTGGACAACGATCTTCTAAAATACGTATCTCTCAATCTGCTTATCCTAAAAATTCATTTTTAGTCTCTCTAGAAACATGACAACTTGGTCTACAAAAGTTAAGTTGGAAAGATCTCCTAATTCTGCCTTTATCTAAATTTAACAAGCAGATGAATAAACAATGACAGAAACTGATCGATATTTTGGACAACAGCCTTAAATCAGCTATAACTTTCACTAGGATGATCCAAAAATTGTGTTATTTAACATTTTGGAAATATAAAAGAATTTCCTTAAAAAGTCATGTTGGTGGACAGTCCTGATTCGGCCGTTATCTATCTTTAATCAATCGATCTCTACAACTACCAGAACCCGACAGATCAACTTTGGACAGCAGCATTGAGAAATTCATAACTCGAGATCTAAATATCCAAATTCTATGAACCAAGATTATATGGAAAGCTATTGATGTTGCCCACAAATCTCTAGGAGGTGACCAGACCAAATTTTGCATTTACATTACTTGAAATTACAGTGCAAAGGAAGTGGTAGATTACCAATCTACCAACAGATTCTACCGATCTACTAAACAGATCCTACCGATTGCTAAATAGAAAAGAGATAAAAGAATTGTCACCATTGAAGATAAAAATGATGAATGCAAGAACCCTAGCGATCCCCTCTCCTTCTTCCTTCCTCTTCTCCTTCCCTTCCTCTCTTTTGCTTTCGACCGGCGCACACAAGGCAGCAGGAGGAAGTGCATGGGAGAGGATGGCGGCAAGGGGGACTAGGGGAGGTACTATAGCATGACAGCACTGTAGCACGGTGGCCGCACTGTAGCAGGGTGGTACTGTAGCATATGTAGGGTTTCCCCCCTTTTGGGCCTTGGTGCTGTGGGCCAAGAGCCCATGGCCCAGGTTTTGAAGAAATTTTAGAAAAACCCCTTTAACTATTTTTGTTTTCTCTCTAACGCGTTTCAGAGTATTACATTCTACCCCCCTTAAATAGAATTCGACCCCGAATTCTACCTGTTGTCTACTCGAAAAAACAACAACAACCACAACTGAAAATTAATATCCATCAAGATGTACCCGACGTGAACAACTCTGGTTAAAGCTCGATCATGCGAGACTCTACCTCCCAAGTCTCTTCTCGCTCAGACCGACATGACCATAACACCATAATGTATACCCATGTCTATACCTAAACACTCTATCTGACCTCTCCAGTACACGTATCGGATGGGACTCGAAGATGAGATCTTGCTCGATGGTCAACGGCGCTAACGAAACCTCAAACTCTGGATCTCCTAGGTACTCACTCAACACCTGAACATACCAGACGTTGTGTGCCCCACGTATGGACCCGAGGTGGTCCTAGTGATACACCAACTTCTGAATCTCCGCAACTATTGAAAACAAACGAATATACCTAGGGCCAGCTTCCCCTTTGGTACTAAACCATACAACATGTACATAACACATGGAATTCTTATTCCACTTCTCAATCGATCTCTTCACATTAACAAGGATCACCCCCCTTAACCAGTGACATACAACCGAACTCACCTTAAACAAATTCTTTTACAACCAGAGTTAACTGAAAATAAAAGATTTTCATCGCAACCACGCATTACCAACTCCCCACCAAAAGTGTTAAATCCAAAAATTAAAAATTCATCACAAAAACCTTTTCACCTTCCAAGTAGGCAGTTTGCAAATAAACACTATGTAAGCCAAAAGAGAAATCACTCGAATATCCAAATCAATCATTTCTTTTATTCTTTCTGAACTGATAAGAACCACACATGCCAACATAAAGGCAAGCTCAATTTGCGAAAGACATCCGTCATAAACACATAGCTCAAACAAGAATCAAGAGAGCACTTCACTACTCGAAGAAACACCCTTTTCTCAATTTCTCTTCTAGGAATAAAATTTCTCTTAAATTTTGGAATTCCAATTCATCGCATATCACACTAACTCATATATCTTAAATTAGCATCCTCAACGCTATGTTCAAACCAAAATACATCATCCACACCTTTGTAGAGAGGCTCTATTGACCCCACAGAAACATACTCTAGACAACTCCTCTACCAATGGAATTAATTTGATAGATGACTCCCAATGCATCTCAAAATAGATCTCACGCGCACTCACAACACCTCAATCTTTTAAGAATAAACAACTCGGAATTATCAGCACACACACTCATGTACTACATCAAAAGGGTTCTATCAATGATTATCGCACTATCCGAAATCCACCCTTATTCTACTTCCTCTACACATAATCCTTGGGCGACCAAAGTCTTAATATAAAAATGCAAAGCTCAAATTTGACCTCTAAGACTCCTACAACGAACTTCTCATATAAAAGATAGGGAAATCCTCAGATTAAATAACTAAAATTCCCATAATCCAAACATACTCGATCATTAACATCAACATGGAAACATATTCTCGACCGAATTATCATTAGAAAAATTCTAACTCCCAGAGGGTTACCCATTGAAGCTCAAGTCATACCTAACAATAACTCAACGTTCCCTACTATCCCAATAATTGTCATAACAATTAGATTTCTTCGCAATTCTACTCTCATTGAACTACACCGTCATAATTCTCCTACACAACCTTGCAAAGTACCCAATCATGAAATTCTATTACGTTGATCGAGATTCCCATACTTTCAATAATTCTAATGTTCCGTCAAAATGAACAAAAGATCTTGGACCACATCTCTCTATAGGATCTACTAGTTGCAACAATATAATCGGTTAGCTCCAAAGATAAACATTCTATTTGAATCAAATTCTCTCCAATGATTATTTTAAGAAATCAATTTATCACTCAATGCCTCTCAAACAACTTCACACCTAAAGTCTCACAAAATCAGCTACTAGACCACCACTATCTAGTTGCCATTACACATCCGAAAAGACTTTGCAACTCAAATCGGTTAACCCTTTCTTAGAAGAAGAGGCAAATATAGATAAATTTTAGCACATAGAAAAACGTTACCACTCGCAGTAGACACAAGACCAAAGGAAGTAGTCAAATAATAATGATCTTGGAAAATAAAAGATGAGATCATAGTTGAGGGCACACGTCCCACAAGAAGAGAATATCAAACTTCAAACGAGAATAAAACATTGCCTTTGAAATTCGGAAAACTCTTATGCGGCCAATCAATAAGGTTAAGTACGCTTTAATAAGCTGTAAGCTATAAAACTTGACTCCAACTCCAAATACCTCCACCACACTCTTTTCTTTAACAACGAAAACAATTTTATTTGATTACCACATCACTTGCCACCTCTAACAAGAAGTGCTTTTAAAACCAGATGACACTAATCACTTAAGAACCAAATATAACCTTCCACCACGTCGCTTTGCTCAACAATTTCAGCTACCACATAAATCACGAACTCCAAAAGATTAGGAATGCAAAACGTGAAACATTTCATTTGAGCGATACCACAAAAGACGTTCAAATTACTTTCTTTCTATAAGAATCGACAACACACTCACAATCCATTGCTGACAACCTTACTAACATTCAAAATGATATACCCTTAACAAGAATCGTCATCGTCTACTCTTCCATTATAAAGCTTTACAAAACTTACCAAATTGTTCCATACTACTTTATTATCCCAACCTCAAATTGAGAGTCCACCAAAACTTTGCAACCTCACTATAACAACTGCTTTATCCTAGAGGTGATCTACCACACAAATTAAAAAGTTTTACCAAAACCCTTTCATCAAGGACATGCTAACATCCGACGATTCCACAATCATGTAGGCATAAGGCACCTATTAAATCACATCAGTTCAACTCTTAATGATGCTCAACACCAAACCTTAACACATAATAATTGCACTCTAACCATCGTTGTTATCAACTGGCTTCATTATGAAGTCTAATTGCTACCTACTTTCCTTTGTGAATCACATGAATGTTTACAAACACATATTCAACTGTTCCTCCTCATATTTATATTTCAGCAAAATCACACTAAAACTTCAAGAATCGAAATCTTCTATCAATTAAAAGCCTCAACAATACTATAACCAAATTCATCGCGTCATTCTATATAGACGGACTATCTAGAACTCCTCCCATAAATTCCAGATCCACCGATATTCAATCCCTTCCACCTTTTGTACACAATTCCAACAATTAATCATACTAAGGAATATGTAAATCTAGCAACCATATATGATCATCAAGTATCTGCAGGAAAGATAACCCCACGAATAATATCTATTAAGGCAATAACCTAGCATCTCCTCCAGTTTTCCTTTCCACACAATTAGATTAATCCATTGTGATCAAATAATCCAACAAGTTTAGCAAACTAAACAATTTTAATGACCAAACCAGTTCACAAATGTTTCATAATTCTTAATAACTCTACGGATTCCAATTAGGTATAACCATACTCATAATCACAATTCATCAAGAACTACTAGAAGACAACATCAACTTAATCGATTTCACTTCTAAAGATGTCAGTTAAAATTAATTATACACCACGCTAGTGTCCCAACTTGATAATTCATACCTTACCAAATAATTTATATGATTACAACCTCTCATTTAAATATAATAAGACATTACAAAAGAGTTTTAACACTTTCCTTCAGAAAAGAGAGACATTAAACCTCCACACTCCAAATACTCTTAAAGAAACCTGTAGAGTCACAACTCCCACATGATAAAGGATTTGCCAAAAAAAAATCCATTATCCAGAATACTGAGCGAATAAAAGGGTCACAAGTCCCAACAAGAAAGGTAGATTCCCTATGAAAAGATCAACCTTGCCATTTTTTTTTTTTGCAAAGCTCACAAGCAGCAAAATAACTCAATAGTTGGAAAAATCAATATCTACTTTATGGAACACATAAAATCAATTAAAACACATCAACTGAATGGTAACCACTAGCCAACGAAAGTTTAGCAACTGCAAGAAACTGTAAACAAAACAATCAATACAAACTTAAGGAAAAACAACATCTTGTCTAAAGAAACTCATTCCCAACCTTTGTAAATAATTTACCCAAGAAAAACCCTTCACCAATCCCATACCACGAACAATGGTATAACCTGGCCATGCCTATGGCCACAACCACAATCTCTACCTCTCGACCTCGACTATCATCACACATACTAGTCATAGAATCAAGCCATAAGCATACAAGATCATCTCATGACATAAATCATCAATACAACATAACAGAAGTATAAATGCAATGTTAGACCCATCCCCATCCTACTGTGCACCAGTGTGTTAATTTTTTTAAAGTTAATTAACCATTAGCAAATTTTAGTTATTTTTACTAGTCCTGAAGCAATTTTAGCAAATTAAGTTACCTAGGTTATTAATTTATTCACCGCAGACCTAAAGCCTGCTCTGATACCAACTGTAACACCCTATCTATGCGGAATCCAAGATGTAACTAAGAATTATAAATCCAAAACTGAACTTACAATTAACTTAATTAAATAAACAACGAATGACAGCTAGACAACGATTAAATATTACTACTAACATTAATAACGCAGAAATTTCAGCAAGAGACTAAACTTAAAGCTACAGTTAAAACATCACCATCAAGGTTAAAAGCATTATGAATAACTTCCAACAAGAAATAGACATCATCTAATATATGAAGTTATGAAAGGAACCAATTGAAGTACCAACAGACCAATTATGACAATAATCGAGTCTCATTGAAACAAAGTAATAGAAATATTATTTGGTAATGGATGTGTGCATCATTGTGGTATGCAACTGTGAGCTAATTTCCCCCAATGAATGTCATCTTCGAAGGTCACCTAAATGATAAAAACAAGTGTGAGTCCAAGACTCAGCAAATACAATTGAATATTACAAAAAACATCGAATCAAAGACAATGCATTCTCAATATATCGAATACATAAGAAAATGCTATGCACTTGATGCAAATATGAATATGACATCCACTTCTCTTCTGCATATACCAGTATAGCTAGTGATACACCTGTCGGTGTTCACTCAGGCCCGCATTATCCAAAATGCGGGGATCCAAGGCCCATATGAAAAATCTTTCATATGGAGATCTAGTTGCCCATATTGGAATGATGGGGATCTCAATACCCACTCCCGTGGGCGAGGCATGGATGACTGAAATGATGGAAATGAAATGAATGCATCCTCTCATAGTAACAATTTTGATATCACCAATGAATAGAATCATGTAAAGGAAGTAAATACACATAATTCGTAAGAATTTAATCATGTCATGATCATATAACCAGATTGAACAACAACCATACAAGACGATCCAATTTGTACTTGTCTTTCGCGTTGCAACACGTTGGATGGTAAAGAAGGTACAACTAATCCCAAGGTCACTCCTTCTACAATAAGTAATTTATTCAAAACAAGATTTGACAAGAGGAAACAATGCTAATCGCAACGCCCTAATCCGCACTTCCAAACCCATACTTCAAATAATTAATCTACTCACGCGAAATGACAAACTAACAGTAACTCAAAACTGGACAGTGATCTTCTAAAATACGTATCTCCTAATTTGCTTATCCTAAAAATTCATTTTTAGTCTCTCTAGAAATATGACGACTTAGTATACAAAAGTAAAGTTGGCAAGATCTCCTAATTCTGCCTTTAACTAAATTTAACAAGTAGATGAATAAACAATGACAGAAACTGACCGACATTCTGGACAACAGCCTTAAATCAGCTATAACTTTCACTAGGATGATCCAAAAATTGTGTTCTTTAACATTCTGAAAAGATAAGAGAATTTTATTAAAAAAAGTCATGTTAGTGGACAATCCTGATTCAGCCGTTATATATCTTTAATCAATCGATCTCTACAACCACCAGAACCCGACAGATCAACTCTGGACAACAGCATTGAGAAATTCGTAACTTGAGATCTAAATATCCAAATTCTGTGAACCAAGATTCTATGAAAAGCTATTGATGTTGCCCACAAATATCTAGGAGGTGACTAGACCAAATTTCGCATTTACATTACTCGAAATTACAGTGCAAAGGAAGTGACAGATTACCGATCTACCAATAGATTCTACCAATCTACCAAACAGATCCACTTGATTGCTAAATAGAAAAGAGATAAAAGAATTGTCACCCTTGGAGATCAAAATAATGAATGCAAGAACCCCAGCGATCCCCTCTCCTTCCTTCCTCTTCTTCCTCTTCTCGTTCCATTCCTCTCTTTTGCTTTCGACCGGTGCACACAAGGCAGGAGGAGGAAGTGCCTGGGAGAGGATGACATTAAGAGGGATTAGGGGAAGTACTGTAGCACGATGGCAGCACTATACCATGGCCCAGGTTTTGAAGAAATTTCAGAAAAACCCCTTTAGCTATTTTTGTTTTCTCTCTAACGCGTTTCGGAGTATTACAAATATCTTCATGGCTGGCCCAAAGGAAACAACATCGACTATGGTCCAGGGCATAGAGAACTCCTTTTGGCGCTTTCAGGACAGTGAGAAAATAGGTTGGGATCGAAGAGAGCACTGATTTAACTAGGGTCATCCGGCCCGCCATAGTTAGAAGCTTGCCTTTCCATCCTACCATCCTCCCTCCCACTTTGTCTAGTAGTGGCTTGAAATCAACCCTACAGAGTCTTCTGCACGAAAGCGGTAACCCCAGGTATTTGGTAGGGAAATTAGATTGGATTGCGGGGAAGTCTAGGAGGATCGTGTCTAGGTTAATGTGGTCGCAGCTAATTGGGAGCACCGTGCTTTTCTAGAAGTTTGTTTGTAGCCCCGTGACGGTCCCGAAACTCTGGAGTAGTTGGGTCATTGTTGTGATATCATCCCGAGTTGAGGAGATGAAAATGGTTGCATCATCTGCGTATAGAGAGGTTCTTAGCCTGGCAAATTGATCGCTCAAGGGGGGGGGGATTCCAGAAGGCCCAGCACTGTTGCCACTATTAACAACCATTGAAGGGGGTCGATTGCTAGGATAAAGAGAAATGGGAAAGTGGGTCCCCTTGCCGTAGGCCCCTTTCATGGGTGATGAATGTGCCTAGGACACCGTTGAGCACTCTGGAGGAGGCAGTTGCTAGGAGGGCTGATAGCCAATCTCTCCATCTAGGTGGAAAGCCCCATCTCTGTAGCAGATCTAACAAGTAGTCCCATCGCACCGTGTCGAACGCTTTTGCTATGTCCAGCTTGAGAACAAAGCGTCGGATTTTTGGTTTGGTGGAGTCGTCTTATCAGGTTATGCACATAAAGGAAATTATCTTAGATGCTTCGAGTTTTGACGAAAGCGCTCGAATTAGGCGAGACCAGGTTGTTTAGGTGCGGCTCCAATCTCAAGGCCAGAGTCTTTGAGATCCATTTCCCGATTCCGTGAATTAGGTTGATTGGTCTGTAGTCTTATACCCTATCTGCCCCGTCCTTTTTTGGGATCACAGTTATGTTTGCAGTGTTAATGAGGTGTAGGCTCGACGTGCGGAGGCTGTGGAAACTTTTGAACACCGTCATAACATCTGGTCTAATAATGGGCCAGCAGGATTTGTAGAATTTGAACGTGAAGCCATCCAGCTGGGTCCTTTATCACTCGACATCTAGTTCAGTGCATTTAGCACCTCCTCCTCTATGAAGATCTCATCCAGACTTTGGAGGTTTTGCGCAGGGAGGGGTAGTGCTTCCGACGGAAGGTCGAGCGTTTGGGTGCTTGTCATGCGTAGCATGGTCTGGAAGTGATGTTGAATTGTGTCTTGTTTCTCTTTGTGCGAGATGGACCAACCCTGATCCTTTTGCAGCCTTTGGATGTGGTTTTTGCGCATTATAGCGTTCACTTTGAGATGAAAAAAATCTTGTGTTTGCGTCACCCGCTTTGAGATCAGTGACCCAGGAGCTCTGTCTTTTCCTATACCGCTATATCACTGCAAGGCTTAGAACCCTCTTCTTTAAGCCAAACCTTAGGCCTCTCTCTTTAGGTGAAAGGTCCCTTGACTCCTGAGCTATGTCAAGTCTAAGGATTAACTCCATGGCCATGTGGAGCTGCAGTTTAGGTTGAGGAAAAAAAGTTCTGCTCCAAGATTTTAATTTGGAGGCTGTGGTCGCAAGTTTAAGGTTCAAGCGATGCATTGGCTCCAAATGCTGGTTGGTTGCGTCCCAAGCGTTAAGGACCACGTCCATGAACCCCGACAGCTTTGTCCAGTAGTTTTTGAAGCGAAAAGTTTTTGGTCTGTTTGGGCCACTGTTGTTTGAGAGGAGAAGCGGATAGTGATCTGACAGCGAGGTGGAAAGCGCATGGAAGACGTGTGCTTTGAATAGGATGTCCCATCCCTCGTTACAGAAGACACTGGCCTTACAGAAGACACCGGCCAGAAGGACGACTATTCATGAGACTCGCTCCTCCACAACCTGCCGCCTTGCTTGTCTGCAAGAAACCAAGCTGAATGACGTAGATCAGGCTCTAACCTACTTCGTGCAAGATGACCCAACCCTGATTGTTGTTATGATCAAGGGGCTATGATTGTTGTTGTACATAATGCAGGGTCCTGCAATTAGTCAACTAACAACAAAGATTATGTGTTAGGTTGCATGCACTAGTTGTCGTAGGGGCGGCCCACCGGCCCCACGGCATAGGCAGCGCTTTGGGGGAACCCCAGAAGGGCTCGGCCACATGGCAGGTCGGCTCCGAAGACGGTCCCGACAGAGGGTCTCCGGGATGGCCCGAGGCCCCCGGCGACGCTTCCGGAGGCTTCGGAGTCGGTCCCGACGAAGGGTCTCCAGGGCCCCCGAGGCCCCCGGCGACACTTCGGAAGGCTCCGCAGGCAATCCGCGGGGAAGCTCCGAAGGCTCCGGAGGGATCCCCGAGGGCCCAGAGGGAAACACCAAAGGCACCGCCAAGGGGACCCCGCATGCTTCCCCGAGGGGGAGGTCTCCGAAGGGTCCTCGTAACCAGCAACGAGGACGCAACAAGGATGGACCGGGATCACCGCCCGGGTGAGCTAGGTCTAGGAGGGTCCACCGTGCACCCAGGGCTACTCCTAGGCTGGGAAACACCCCTGCTACCCCTATGGGTGGCGTACTTTTGTAGGGGTGAGAGTGTAATTCCATGTACCCGGCCGGAAGGGCTATAAATAGCCTCCTTCCCCCACCATGTAAAAGGGAGAAGAATTGCTGAAGAATCTCTAGTCCGAACCTCCACTCGGGACCCCTCGGCCCCTCGTCCCGAAGCTAGGGGTCCCCCCTTTATTTACCATCTGGTTCTTTTCACCACGACAGTTGGCGCCGTCCGTGGGGTTCGGTGAGAAAGTCACGAGACCCAGGGCAGCAGATGGCCCCTCGCAGGGTCGCGTCCAAAATCTCCACGGCCGAAGCGGCGGCTGCAGCCGTGGCCCCCAACATACCAAGGGCCAAGAGAAGCAAGACGTCTGCGGCGGCAGCAGCAGCCGCGCGGACCGCAGAAGAAGAGGTAAATAACTCCACACTCAGTGGCATCGTCGGAGGCGACGTCCAACCTACCGAAGCATCCCTTCCCAACCCCCAACCTCCGGCCACAGGGACCGCAGGAGTAACCCAAAGAGCTTCTGAGGCCCTCCGTGAGGCGGCCGATCTCCGGCGGAGATGCTTAGCTTCTGGCGGCCATGAGAATGGCCTCGTAATGCGGTACCACCAGCGGACCCTCGGGCGGCGCTACCCCTGAGCCAACCCCTTGCTCGGGACCCCAATTCCCGTGGCGTGGAAATTTGAAGCGCCCCGCCCAAAGACTTCAAGATGCTGGACATCACCCCCTTCGAAGGTAGCACCAATCCTGCAGAATTCCTCCAGTTCTGAAAGCGACCATAAAGGCGGCGGGGGGGACGACACCACGAAGGCAAAAAGCATTTCGCTTGCCCTCAAGGGTGTCGCCTTCACATGGTTCTTCACCATAGCCCCCGGTTTGTGTACGCCTGGGAGCAGCTGCGGGACATGGTGCGCAACAACTTCCAGGGGAAATATGTTGAGCTGAAGGACGCAGAGCACTTGTTTGCGGTAAAACAGGCCCCGGGTGAGTCCCTCCTCAGTTTCTTTAGGAAGTTTGCGGAAGTCAAATGCCAGGTCAAGGGCATCAACGAGACTACGGTCATCAACGCAGCAACCTGCGGATTACAGAAGGGCCCACTATCAGAAAGGCTGGCCCGCAAGCCCCCCTCCACCGTCGCTGAGCTCTTTGATAAAATAGAGGAGTATGCCCGAGCGGAGGAGGACAGCAACAGAAGGGTGGAGGGGGCGAGCACCACTACGCCCCAAAAACCTTTGACCGCGCCGGAGCAGGCCGCGCCGACCAACTCCAAGCCGCGCGGTAACTACCGCCCGAAGGGCCGTGGGGTCTACCATGTAGACGCGGCCCAAAACCAAGAAGGCCCAAAGCGTGGCGGCCGAGGAGGTCGCGGGGCAAGGGCAGGACGCCCTGTTGGCGCCGGCCGGACGCCGGGCGACCAGGCGATCACGTCGTACTGCGACCTCCACGGCGAGTGCTCGCACACGACCGCGGACTGCCGCACCATCGCAGCCATGAACGACTACATCAACCGCTGACAACAGCCAACCGAGTGCGAGGGCACCAGGGGCTCCGGCAATCAGCTGCCCGGCCCGCCCCCGAGGCCGCGAATCGAGGGGGGCCACGACGAGCCACATCAGCAGGTCATAAGCATGATAACAGGGGGATCTTCGCTGGGCCTAAAGTCCAAGAGGCAGTGTCGCGCCTACGCCTGGCAAATCCACCACGTCGCGGCATGGCCCGCGCACGGGCCACCTCGATACGCCGAGGTGCCCATCACTTTCGGCCTCGGGGACGCACAGGGCATCCACTTTCCACACCAAGACCTCCTCGTCGTTTCCGCCGCCATTGCGGGCCGAGGTCGAGCAGCGTCTGGTGGGCGGCGGAAGCTTCGGCCGACCTCTGTTCGCAGCGCCGACAAAATGATGATTCAAGAGGCGCTGTCACCTCCGGGCATACCCCTCGTAGGCTTCGGCGGGAGGCCAGTGACGGCTTTGGGACAAATCGACCTGTCCGTCATGTTCAGTAGCGGCCTCATCTCGCGCACGGAAACCATCACCTTCGACGTGGACCATATGCCATACCAGTACAACGCCATCTTGGGTCGGGCAACGTTGAACGCCTTCGGGGCGGTTGCCCATCACAACTACATATGCATGAAGATCCCTGCCCCGGGGGGCGTCATCACCGTGCGGGGTGACCAAGATCTCGCTAGGCAAACCGAGCTGGCGATTGACCCCTTCGTTCGACATGTCCACACTGTCGAAGCCAGCACAGTCACCCCGCCAGAAGAACCCTCCGGCAAGTGGGCCCCGAGGGCCAAACCGGAGGGACAGTTGCAGAAGGTTGCCTTGGAGGACGCATCCCCGAAAAAAACAATCGCCTTGGGGGTAGAGCTTCCCACACGGGAGCGCGACACCATCCTCGCCGTGCTTCGGGCCAACTCCGACATCTTTGCATGGAGCCCGGAGGACATACCAGGCGTAGCCCGTGAAACTATGGAGCACCGCCTCGCTCTCCGAAGCAAAGCAATCCCCAAGAAACAAAAGCTGCGGCGCATGACGCCGGAACGGCTACAGGCCGCCAAGGCCGAGATAGTGAAGTTGTTAAAGGCAGGAGTCGTCAGAGAAATCAACCACTCGGAGTGGTTCGCAAACCCGGTCCTGGTCCAGAAGAACACGGGCAAGTGGCGCATGTGCGTCGACTTCACTGACCTCAACAAGGCGTCCCACAAAGATGACTTCCCACTACCGCGCAAAGACCAGTTGGTAGACGCCACCTTCGGCTGTGAATTGATGAGTTTCCTCGACGCCTACTCCGAATACCATCAAATCTTCATGGCTAAAGAGGACGAAGCGAAGACTACCTTTATAACCCCTATCGGGACGTTCTGCTTCCGCAGAATGCCCTTCGGCCTCAAAAACGCGGGAGCAACTTTCACACGTCTCATTACCAAAGTGCTGGCGGAGCAGTTGGGGCGCAACGTCGAAGCCTACATCGACGACATCGTGGTAAAAAGCAAAATCGCCTCCTCTCACGCAGAAGACCTCCAGGAGACATTTGGCAACCTCCGGAAGTAGGGAATAAAGCTGAACCCCGACAAATGTGCCTTCGGGGTCAAAGTTGGGAAGCTGTTGGGATTCCTTGTCTCCGAAAGGGGCATCGAGGCTAACCCGGAGAAAATTCGAGCCATCCAGGAAATGGAGGCACCTCGCACCGCGCGCGAAGTACAAAGGCTGATGGGCCGCCTCGCAGCCCTTAGTCGGTTCTTATCTTCTCGATCAGCCGAACGAGCTCTGCCCTTCTTCAAAACACTTCAGGGCGCAGAGCCGTTTCGCTGGACCGATGCCTGCCAGAATGCATTTCAGGACCTCAAGAAGTACCTGAACCAGCTCCCAAGCCTGACTAGTCCAAAGCCCCAGGCACAGCTCCTCTTATACCTCGCTGCCTCCTCAGCGGCGGTCAGCGCGGTCCTCGTGCAAGAAGAGGGTGGCCAGCGCCCCATATACTACGTCTCTGAGGCACTCCAAGGAGCAAAGGTCCGCTACACGGAATTGGAAAAGCTCGCATATGCCCTACTCATGGCCTCACGCAAGTTCCGGCATTACTTCTTGGCGCATACCATTGTGGTACCAACATCCTATCCCCTGACGCTCATGCTTCGCAACAAAGATGCGTCCGGATGTATCGGCAAGTGGGCGCGGGTGGCACCGCCGACATTACCTTCGCACTCAAGATCGCCATCAAATCCAGTTCTGGCGGACTTAAATCGCCGTGGACTCCCTAGTCCAACGGCCACCTCTCGAACAGCAGAGCACCATGGACCGTCCACACCGCGGATCTGGTGCTTGGGCCGAAAGGCGGCGTTATTTCGTCGCCGGATGGCGGCGCTTTGTCATCTGTGACGCCTCGACTTCCCCACAACAAACAATGCTTTCGAATATGAGGCCTTACTGCTGGGCCTTCGCAAAGCCAAAGCCTTAGGCGCCAAGCGCGTTATAATCAAAAGCGACTCTCGCCTCATGGCGGGCCACTTCGATAGAAGCTTCGTCACCAGAGACCCCGAAAAGGCTCGATATTTGAAGGTCGCGTGGGCAGCGGCGAACCACTTCCTCGGCATTACCGTGCAAGCCATCCCGTGGAGTGACAATGAGGCGGCAGACCAGCTTGCGAAGGCAGCAAGCTCCGGAGACCGCTCCCAGCCGGAGGTCTTTTATGAGGTACTGAGTACTCCCTCGGCAATGCCGGAGGAGCCAAAGGCCCCGCCGGAAGCACTAGGGGCTGGGCTCGCAATAACCAATCAGGCACCAGGACAAGGGGCTGCGCGCCCTATACTGCTCGTCAACGAGGCAGATTGGCGCGGGCCGATCACTGCCTACCTCCAAGGCGAAGAGCCCGAAGACTCAACAGAGGCAAGAAGGCTCCAACATCGCTCCCGGAATTACCGTATCGTCAATGGCGAATTATACAAAGGAGGCGTATGCACCCCCCTTCTCCAGCACATCTCACGCCAGGAAGGCAGGGACCTGCTGAAGGAAGTCCATGACGGAGACTGCGGAGTGCACCAGGCCCCCCGGCACATTGTCGTAAGGGCTTTTCGCCAAGGCCTCTATTGGCCAACCGCGCTTCGGGACGCCCAGGACCTCGTTCGGCATTGCCAGGGCTGCCAGTGGGCCAGCCACAACCCGAGGGCACCGGCAGTGCCCCTCCAGCCGCTACCCCCCGTCTAGCCCTTTGCGCAGTGGGGGCTTGACATCATCGGCCCCTTCCCGGCGGCAAGGGGCAGCCTCCGTTTTGCCTTCGTCGCCATCGAATACTTCTCCAGATGGGTGGAGGCGGAGCCTGTCGCCAAAATTACAGCCGCGGCGGCACAGCGATTTGCATGGAGGAACATCGTGTGCAGATACGGGGTGCCGCGAGACGTTGTCACCGACAACAGCACCCAGTTTGACTCCATGACTTTTAGAACATTTTGCTAGGGCCTCGGCATCTGCAATACGCCGGCGTCTCAGAGCCACCCCGAGGCCAATGGGGCGGTAGAGCGGGCCAACGGCAGCCTGATTGCGGGCCTCAACAAACGCCTCGTGGGATTGCCAAGGGGACTCTGGCCAGAGGAGCTTCAGAAGGCGCTGTGAGCACTCCGCACCACACCAACCCGAGCCACGGGCTTCTCCCCGTTCAAGCTGCTGTTCGGGGATGAAGCAATGATCCCCGGGGAACTTGCCGCAAGATCCCTACGAGCAACGCAAGACATCGACCCCGCCAATCGCGAAGTCTCCCTCGACCTGCTAGAAGAAAACCGCGTTGAAGCCATCTCAACTATGGCAAGGTACGCGGATGGAATGGCCAGAGCATATAACAAGAAGGTGAGGCCCCGCCCCCTCGCACCTGGCGACATGGTCCTCAAGCGAGTCACCAACCTGTCTGCAGTCAGCAAGCTCGAGTCCAAATGGGAGGGGCCATACATCATCACCAAGAGCACAAGGGCCGGCACGCATTACATCGCCACCCTAGAGGGGCAACAGCTCGGCCACACATGGAATACCAAGAGCCTTCGCAGGTTCTACCCCTAGAATGATTGTCTTTTGTAGAAAAACCGGTGGCAAGGGACAACGCCCCTCCTCCCATTGCTCAAACCTCGGGGGGCTTGTACAAACACATGTACTTTTGGAACTTTTTGTAACTACACAATGGACAAAGTGGGCAAACACCTCATTAAGACCGCAATAAAAGCCACCGCGCATGGCCTTCGACCCCGGTGCACACCGACGCGCTCCGCAGGCGCGAGTGTATAAACTAAAGCCACCGCGCATGGCTTTCGGCCCTGGTGCACACCGACGCCCTCCGCAGGCGTGACTGTATAAACTAAAGCCACCGCGCATGGCCTTCGGCCCCGGTGCACACCGACGCGCTCCGCAGGCGCGACTGTATAAACTAAAGCCACCGCACATGGCCTTCGGCCCTAGTGCACACCGACGCGCTCCGCAGGCGCGAGTGTATAAAATAAAGCCACCGCGCATGGCCTTCGGCCCCGGTGCACACCGATGCCCTCCGTAGGCGCGAGTGTATAAACTAAATCCACCGCGCATGGCCTTCGGCCCCGGTGCACACCGATGCGTTCCGCAGGTGCGAGTGTATAAACTAAAGCCACCGCGCATGGCCTTCGGCCCCGGTGCACACCGACGCGCTCCGCAGGCGCGAGTGTATAAACTAAAGCCACCGCGCATGGCCTTCGGCCCCGGTGCACCAGCGCCCTCGCGCGCGCGAGTGTATAAACTAAAGCCACCGCGCATGGCCTTCGGCCCCGGTGCACACCGACGCCCTCCGCAGGCGCGAGTGTATAAACTAAAGTCACTGCGCATGGCCTGCGGCCCCAGTGCACACCGATGCCCTCCGCACTACGGCCCCGATGTACACCGGCGCCCTCCGCAGGTGTGAGTATATAACCTAAATCCACCGCGCATGGCCTTCGGCCTAGGTGCACACCGACGCCCTCCGCAGGCGCGAGGATGTAAACTACAGCCACTGCATATCGGCATTGGCTGCGGCGCAGCACTTGGCCTCGGTATACACCACTACAGGGTGCGACACAGCTCTGCAAAGATGACGCGCAAAGCTAACCCCGGCACAAAATGTCCGCATAAATAAGTCGCGCCCGGGGGGGGGGGGCGGCGTCGATCTTCGTCTCCCCCTCGTAAAAAACAAAGGTAGGGCTCCCCGGAGCCCTATCTAAAAAAGTGTGGGGGACGGTGCGAGGCTTCACCCTCCCCCTCGTAAAAAACAAAGGTAGGGCTCCCCGGAGCCCTATCTAAAAAAGTGTGGGGGACGGCGCCAGACTTCGCCTCCCCTCGCAAAAAAGCGAAAACAAAAGCGACAAGCAAAAACACAACGCATGGCTTGAGGTCATGGCTCTAACGAGCACGCCGGTAACGTACAATCACATCTTTATTAAAGCTCAGCACAACGTATACATCTCATCGCGCCGCAACACTTACAACACACGGAAAACAGTACACGCAAGTTACATTTACGCCGCGGTAAGTGCATCAAGCACCGCGCCCCTTCGGGACAAAGTCCCACTCCTCCCTGTGTGTCGCCCAAGCCAGCAGCTCCTCGTCCGACGCTCCGGCGGCAACCAAGTCTGCGTACTGCCTCCGTACGACCACATCCTCGGGTGTGTCCGACGAACTGGTCGAGGCTTCCGCAAGGGAGGGCACCAGGGGCCCCACGACCGCACCAACAGCCCCCCAGTGCGCCCAGAAGGCTTGTATCTCTTCCCGTGCTTTCATGGCCTCTCGCGCGCAGATGCGGAAGAACGCTCGCATAGAGCCAGCCGTATTGGCCTTCTTCCACCGCTGCCACTTCGCACCATGATAAATCGCGCTCTGGTAGCAAATCTTCAAAGGCCACTTGTGCAGAACCTCTCGCTCATCCTTCGGAGCTCGGGTACCAACGGTAGTTTTAAACCACCGCCCCATGGCCGGCTGGGGGCCTCTCCCTGCCGCGCGCTTAAACAAGCATCGCTCCCCCTGTGTAGACCACAATGCGCAACTTAAGATAACCAACCAAGCTTGGGACGAACCACACGGCCAAACCAAAAGTCTTTTCCATTCAAACTCCAACGGGCCATTACATAAGCGTAAGCGATATAACAAAAGTGTTTTGCCCCGCCCGGAGCCCCCAAAAAAGGAGAGAGAAGCGGTCGCCAAACTACAAACGCCGAACTCTACGCTACCCTAAAAAGTTTGAGCCGCTTCTGGCAAGCGGAGGGTCACACCTTGTCTCCGCGAAGGGAACCCCGCTTGCCACCCCCTTGGCCTCAGCTGGTTCGGCCGTCGGAGACTTGCCTTTGGCCTTCCTCGCCTGCAGTTCCTGGAAGGACTTGGCCGCATCATCATGACCGGCATAACGCCCAGTAGTCCTCCAAAAGGACCTTGCTGGCCTTGGCGTCCGGCCTCCCGGTCGGCGATTCTCCGTAGGCTACGGCAGCCGGCGGGTGGCGAGGGCATCTATGTGTGCGTACCCTGCTTTGTCTAGCGAGGCCAGCATCTCGCACCACACCGCCTTCGTGCAATGGTCCCCATATGACCGAGCCGCCGACACGCACACCATCCCGACATTTTTTAGCCGTGCAAGGGTGATGTCCGTCTCCGCAGGCCGGTGGGTCCTCGCAGGAGGCACCGCACCGAGCTACGCTACGACATCTTCTAGAATCTCCAGAGCCTCGAAGGCAACCATCCCAATGGATGCCGATAGCTCCCGCTTCGCTTCGGTTTCTTCCTCGGCAAACGCCCGCGCTTTTTGCGAGGTGTCGAGATCTTTCCGAAGCCCCGCCACCTGCTCCTCCAAAGTCTTTACCCTCAACGCGAGAGATTCGTGCTCCCCGCTGAGGGCCTCGGTCTTCGTGGCGCTTTTTTCGGTGATGCAGATCTACCAAACAAAGCGGTAGCGTAACATCATCGTCCAGCGCTCGCGTGAGCATCATCGTCTGCACGCAAGAAACACCCCGGCAACATATCAGCAATAGCAGCAAAGAGGCGGAGGGAGGAAGATGCCGCGGCACAGCCATGAACCTTCAGGGCATTCGCCTCGACACTATGGATCATGTCTCTTATAGCCATCTCTTTGAAAAGACCCGATAGGAGTGGCGAGTGAACAAAGCTCCATGCCGCCTCGCACACCTTGGCGACGCCAGGGCTCACCGCGAAGTCCTCCTGGGACAAGGGTGTTGCGTCCACACGGTCGACGACCGCGGCTGCAGGCGTCGGCGGGCGCGGGGTCTCGGACCCCATAGAACCACTGGTGCCATCCTTCTGCGCGCTGCCGCCATCATGCTCGCGCTCTTTGTCACCCTCCCTCCCCGCGGCATCATCCGCCTCTGCACAGCCACGCGGATGTTAGACACAGTTACAATCGCGTGCACGGAGCAGTGCTCGTACCTTGCGGCGACGGTGGAGCGGCGGGGTCGTCTGCGGTAATGTCGGCGCGTCCCGGAGTGAGCGGGGTGTCCAGGGCCACCTCCGAATCTACGGCGTACACCTGCGACGGGGTTTCTTCACCGGAGGACTCGCCAATGACGAGCTCTGTCAACTCAATCACACCCGTCGCTTTCGCCACCCCCGCTGCGTCGCGCCCTACGGCACCCTCCAAGGCGCCTTCGTCGGCCGAATCACTACAATCGTCCAATGAAGAGCTGCTAGAACTCGACGAACTCTCCTGCCCCGTCGCCACGGCCGCCCGCTTGGCAGGGCGGTCCGCGTCCTCCACAACCGAGGCGCCCGACGCATCGCAGCGGACCAGAATACAAGAGGGCACCATGGCAATCAGCCACTGCACGCTAGTCTCGGTAGCGCGAAGCGTTTCTTCTTCCCAGCGTCCGGGTCCGGGCGCTCGGAAAGGCGAATAGACGGGGCGTACGCCCGATTGAGCCGGCAGTCCCACACCACCGTCACGCGCTTCGAGTGCTCTTCGCCAGTATACGGCCCGAGGAGCACCTCCGTCGCGCGAGCAGCCTCCGTAATGGCCACAACTACAAAAGCACGTCAGCAACACATTAATCATAACTTAGGCGGAAAGCCAAAAGCACTAATCAAGAGACGCAACGCAGAGGCGAACACGCCACCCATACCTTCGCGACCCTTCACAGTAAGGACCGAGCGCCCGGACTTCGATGCCCCGATCTCCACGCTCCAGTCCTGGGCCAAAGGCCAAATATCAACGCACAAAACTTTTCTACAAGGTCCGGGTGGAAGCCGCCGTCACGCCCGGCAAAAAGGAGGAGAGCCTCCTCCCGAGTAGAGGTCGATTTGGGTGGCAATAAGTCTTATCGGCCCG
Source organism: Phyllostachys edulis (assembly GCA_036346405.1). Lineage (NCBI taxonomy): Eukaryota > Viridiplantae > Streptophyta > Magnoliopsida > Poales > Poaceae > Phyllostachys > Phyllostachys edulis. Next base: position 75,647,286 of record CM070561.1, read on the forward strand.
CCCCGAGATTGCAAACCGTCTTCCGGAGGCGACTTGTGGTAAAACCACCGCCGAGTCCAATCGTGTCCCAGCGGTTCCGCGCCGCTAGGGTAGGCAGGTACATCGTACACCGGGCCCACGGCTGGAAGTTCAGGCTGCCAAAATTCAGCGTCTCACCGGTACTCTTCTTCTTCTTGGTGGTGGCGCTTCGTCATGAAGCTAGGCGACAGCCCGCCACATCGCCCCTGTACCGCAAAGATCCACTCGAAGACTCCCAGCTTGACAATGGAGTTCGGCGTCAGCTGCGCCAGTTCCACCCCGAACAGCCCAAGCACATCCTTCACCAAGGGAACACAAGGCAAGCGGAGGCCCGTGTCGAAGAAGGCGACGAGGACAACCGCCTCGTCACCTCGAGGGGTCGGGGTAATCTCCGAACCCGGGGCGCGGACCTTCTCGAGGCTCTCACCTTACCCTCGTCAACAAGGGTACCGAGCATGAGGTCGGTCACGAGAGACTTCCCCAATTCACTAGTATATGACACCTCCCCAGCGTTGTCCCTGCCACGCTTCGACATAAGCGAAGCCTTGGAAGACGCCCTCGCAGCAAACTCAAACCACCACAACTCCGACAAGACGCGACGCAACGGAAAGCTGGCTGCAAGAGAACTGGGCCGTTCTGAAGGGGGGAGCCACATATTTATAGGCGGGCGCGGTCCACGGGCAGGATACAAGCCGCCGTGGGCCACTCCGCCCGCGCCACGTGCGACCGGTGAACAGGAAACACCAGGGCATTTACGCCGCACAGAACCCAAGGGTCGCCGCGTGGAATTCCAGCGAGCATCTGTTGGCGCCATCATGGCGTAACAACCGTCTGGCCAGATCGCCTAAGGGCGCACATCAACCAAGGAGCTGCGAGGCTCCACCGACAAAGCACCTTTGCCAAGACCTACCAAAAATGCTTCGCCAAGCCAGAGGGGACGGTGTGCTTGGACCCTTCGGGAGAACGGCGGCAGTTTGACCATAGCAAGCGGCAGACCTCGACCGCGAGGGCTTGTCGAGGGCGGCCCATCGCCCAGCATAAGCGGCGCTTTGGGGAACCCTGAAGGGCTCGGCGACGTGGCAGGCCGGCTCCGAAGACGGTCCCGACGGAGGGTCTCCGGGATGGCCCGAGGCTCCCGGCGACGCTTCCGGAGGCTTCGGAGTCGGTCCCGACGAAGGGTCTCCGGGGCCCCCGAGGCCCCCGGCGACACTTCGGAAGGCTCCGCAGGCAATCCGCGGGGAAGCTCCGAAGGCTCGGAGGGATCCCCGAGGGCCCAGAGGGAAACACCGAAGGCACCGCCAAGGGGACCCCGCATGCTTCCCCGAGGGGGAGGTCTCCGAAGGGTCCTCATAACCAGCAACGAGGACGCGACAAGGATGGACCGGGATCACCGCCCAGGTGAGCTAGGTCTAGGAGGGTCCACCGTGCGCCCAGGGCTACTCCTAGGCTAGGAAACACCCCTGCTACCCCTATGGGTGGCGTACTTTTGTAGGGGTGAGAGTGTAATTCCATGTACCCGGCCGAAAGGGCTATAAATAGCCTCCTTCCCCCACCATGTAAAAGGGAGAAGAATTGCTGAAGAAATAAAGCACACACCCACTTCAGTATCTCTAGTCCGAATCTTCACTCAGGACCCCTCGGCCCCTCGTCCCGAAACTAGGGGTCCCCCTTTATTTATCGTCTGGTTCTTTTCACCACGACACTAGTTAAGGTCAATCTTGCTTTTGATGATAACAAGAGGAGAGAAAGCATAGAAGACAAAGATTAAAGAGTGATACTGTCATGGCCAGCATGTGCAGATTGTCTGGTATATATGCTTATTGTTTCTGACTTTCTGGAGGCTAGTAGGACCAGTGATGTTTACCAACTGAATAAACATTGATTTCACACTACGAATGTTATATTAATTTTTTTTACACCTTAAAAGTCTTGCACAATGCTCACTTACCATGGAAAGTTCGAATTTTTCAGAACAAAAGTAAACTTGCGATTCAATTCAGGATGCTGAACTTGTCACTTCCAGTCAGCAAAAGCTTGGTCAGTAACTGGGTAAAAAAAGGAAGCACAGCTAGTCAGGAAAGCAACAAAAATAACTGCAGATGTCACCAGTGACCTCACTATCAGTCACTCCCACCACAACTGTCAAACAAAAGTAATGGCTGTCCTGAAATTCAGCAAGCTTATGCATGCACTGCATTGGGCGCCTGTGTGCTGAATTGGATCAAGAACTGCTCCCTCCAAGGAGAGGACACTGCAATGCTGTAGTAATTTTCTGCCTAGCTAGGAGGAATGTATTGCTGCAACCTGCAAATGCTGAAACTATACTACTTACCCTCTAAAAATGCCTAATTCCTTGGCACATGGAGAGCACCCTTGAAAAGCTGCACCTCAGCTAGTGCAAATGCGCACCTCACGCTGGACAACATAGACCCACATCTCTCTCTATTCCACTCTTTGTTTATGATTTGCTCGTGCTCTGAAAGAAAGTTACTGCGTGCCACCACTGACCCGCACTAAGAAAGACCAAAAGGCAGAAGTGGATTAGGATTTTGGAGAGAGAGAGAGAGAGGACATGAACATCATATAGCTAGTAAAATGATTGAAGCATGGATATGTGGGGTGCTCATTTTGAGACAAATATGTAAAAGGTGTGCAGGTTGGTGAGCTGATGAGCGACCAGCACACTGCATACACAGGCAATGCTTTCTTGATAGCTGATACTACTACTTGTTAACTACTAGTTTGTTAGTGCCATGCTTCCATGCATCTATCCATTAATCCATGTATTTATAGGAAGCAGGAGAGCAAGAAGACAACCACAAAATGTGTGCACATACAGACAGCTCCAGAAGAGCAAGCAGCAGTAGCATCAACTACTTCTTCTAATCCTACTACAAAATTCAGGCAGCTCCAAAAGGACCAAAAGAGCTCCACGCCGATGGCTTCTTGCTGCTGCTGCATCAGCAACAATAAGCCTGGCCCAAACATTGCCTCCTTTGTTTCCTTCCTCCTCCTCTTCCTCGTCTCCTTCTCCGCCTCGGCCTCCGCGACGAAGCACGGGAGCGGCGGCGGCAATGGCAGGACGCAGGTGGCGTTCCACTCGGGCGAGGAGCTGGTCAGGTTCCAGAGGATCGAGGCCCAGCTTGCCAGGACCAGGAAAGCTTCCGTCAAGACGATCCAGGCACACATTCTTTCATCGTATTAGTCGCATTTCTTGTCAGATAATTAATATTGTTGCTGATCATGGCTGATCGTTTGCAGAGCCCTGATGGTGACATCATAGACTGCGTGCCTTCTCACCTGCAGCCTGCGTTCGAGCATCCGAAGCTGAGAGGGCAAAAGCCAGAGGTGATAAACATAAGCAGTAACCTCACTGTCTGACTGAAATCTGCAGCATGTTCTTCCGTTGAGCTGATCAATGATTGGTGTACGTACGTACGACTGCAGGATGCGCCTGCTGCGAGGCCGAGGAGTGGCGTTAGTAGCTCTGGGCATGGCAATGCTGACGCCATGGAAGATGATGAGGCCTTGCCGCAGGCGTGGAGGGACTCCGGCGAGTCGTGCCCGGAGGGGACGATACCGGTGAGGCGGGCGACGGAGGGCGACCTGCTGAGAGCCAGCTCCGTCGGGCGGTTCGGGATGAAACCCCGCGGCGGCGGTGCGCGGCGCGACTCCACCAGCAGCGGCCATGAGGTCAGGCTCCATTCGGGGTTGTGGTGCTATCTGAAAACACTTTTCTATTCTTTTTTTTACACAGTAACTACCTGAAAGCTTTTTATCTATCTTACTGGAATTGGTAAAGATTCCCGACTAGATTCCATCGTGTAACACACAATGCAGCACAACCACCCCACACCGGCCTTTTGTCCCAGCCATGGACATAAATGGAGCAGTAAACAAGAACCTAAATTAGCTGAAGAATTCCATCATTCGTAGGAGCTTCAAAAACAGAAATGATACTGCTGTTCGTAGCATGATTTGATGTTTCTACTAGATAGAACTCGATTAGTTGGACAAGGATACAGACAGCGGATACGGCACATTGTACTGGATGGTCGCTGTGACATTGTTTGCCCTGTTCGTGCAGCACGCGGTGGGGTACGTGACCGGAGGGCAGTTCTACGGCGCCAAGGCGAGCCTGAACGTATGGCCGGCGCAGGTGGCGTCGCCAGCGGAGTTCAGCCTGTCGCAGATCTGGGTCATCTCCGGCTCCTTCGGCAACGACCTCAACACCATCGAAGCCGGATGGCAGGTGATGAATACACATGCTTAGCTCTTCACTGAACTTCTCTGCAGTTCTGCATTTCTGAAACTAGTGCAACGAGCAATACTGTTGCAGTAGTACGTATGAAAGTTCAGGCCTAGTTTCAGATGATTAGTCCAGATCACGATTACTCTCGAATGATCATATCTATGTAATTAATCTCGGGGCAATGCCAACTAGGCCAGTTTTTTTTTAACTACTGATCTTTATCTTTCTCACAGGAGTACATTTTGATTTAGCATCAAGTCATCATGTCACTGTAATCTCGAATAATCGGTATCACAAAAATCTCTCTCTCATTTATCTTCAGGTAAGCCCTCAGCTGTACGGGGACAGCCACCCAAGGTTCTTCACATACTGGACCGTAAGTTCGCTGATCTTCAGATTACTAGAATAATCACAAAGTATCCCTGTTAAAGTGTTCATCCATGAAAGGAAAAACAAGCGAGTAAACAAAAAAAAGGGAGAAAAGGGAACAGGGAAGGTTGATTCCATTGCAAATTTGATGCAGAATGATGCGTACCAGGAGACCGGCTGCTACAACCTGCATTGCTCAGGCTTCGTGCAGACGAATAACCGGATCGCGATCGGAGCTGCCATCTCGCCGATCTCGGCCTACAGTGGCCGGCAGTTCGACATCACCCTCCTGATATGGAAGGTAAAATTACCCTTTCAACAAATTGGACTTGCTAACTTGTTAGATACTTCAACATTATTTGGAGCATTTTGGTCTTATGTGAATAATTAAATATCCAAATAATGCATTGTTGGGCAATGTTAATTTGTGGCTGTTCCCTAGTGTTAAAGTGGTAGACATGTAGAAGCTAGTAAATAATTCAGCTGAAAGTTGTTGTATGTTTGTAAGAAGTTGTTCGAAAAACCTACTGCAATACTATGGAAACAAGCTCCAGAGAATCTTTTAAGGGCCCATTTGGAACGCGAGAATTTTCCCTCACTCCTGCAGAAATTGAACTATTTCTTGTGAAATTCTTATGAAATTCCTAAGAGTTTGAAATGAAAAAAAAATGATGTTACAAAGCATAATTCACCTAAAAATATAACTTTCTACAAACATACAACAACTTTTAACTGAACTAGCCAAAGTGCCCACACAATTGCGTGACTAGATTTAATTTAACGTGTTTGATTTTCGTAATAAGACAGTTTGACGCTCTAAGTCCAAATTTTAGGCGATTATAATAGTCATATGGTTATTCAAAATTGCTGTAATATACCAACTATAAATATGAGCATCATGTAGTCATATGTTCTCTATATATTTGAACTCCTAAGTTAAACCTATTGTGTAATTAATATATGGTTCATCGAGAATAAAAACTAACAGCATATTTACACCGCTAGGGAATCGTTGTTAGGTGTAACTTGTACTCATCCACATCTTACTAAACTAGCAGGCGTTAACACATTAAAGGATTAAGTTAAGTTAAATTAAATTAAATTAAATTGTTGGGTGTGCGTATGCAGGACCCGAAGCAGGGGCACTGGTGGCTGCAGCTGGGGTCGGGCGCGCTGGTGGGCTACTGGCCGTCGTTCCTGTTCAGCCACCTGGGCGCGCGCGCCGACATGGTGCAGTTCGGCGGCGAGGTGGTGAACACGCGGCCGTCGGGGTCGCACACGCCGACGCAGATGGGCAGCGGCCGCTTCCCCGGCGAGGGCTACGGCCGCGCCGCCTACTTCCACAACGTGCAGGTCGTCGACTGGGACAACAACCTCATCCCGGTCGCCGGCCTCCGGCTCCTCGCTGACCACCCGGGCTGCTACGACATCGCCGGCGGCCAGGGCGGCGCCTGGGGCACCTACTTCTACTACGGCGGGCCCGGCAGGAACGTCCGCTGCCCGTAGAACGGAACGGAACTGATGTTATTACCAACTGATCCGATGAACAACAGATGCTAATTAATTCCAGCAAATATACAACAAAGAAGCTTTTAAATTTCTTTCTTCGCATGCGTGGTTCTTGTGATGCATATGTTCATCGAGTTTTGTTCGATTTGATTTATGTACATGTTTGCATTGCGTGTTATCCATCTTTGCGTGCATGTATATACAGAGGCAGGCGATCATGGAGTTCGTGGATTTCACATGGTTTTCTCCTCTTTTTGTTGTGCAGAAACCGGTGAATTTGGTGTGAATCATAGAGTTTCTTCTTAATTACATGTGTGTATCAGAGAGGGAAAAGGAAACGCGAACGTCTTGCTTTTGTTTTCTGCCTCTAATCAACAAGAACAAGTGGAAATCTTGGGACATGGGTTGCGATTTGCAGATGAATTAGGGAGGAACATGGACCTTGGGATATGTACTGTTGGACACTCTGGCTCAAGCCCAACTCTGAAATGATTGAAGCCCATTGACCTTCTTTTAGTTTTTTTTTAACAAAGAGATTGGCCTTTTTAAGCTTTTAGAAAACAAACTTGTTACTGCTTAGCATTTGACAACACTATTGCATCAAATGCTCATATTATGCAATGAATTTATGGGAGTACGACTCCACTCATCAGGCTCAAATCTTAGTGCGTAAAAAGCAAGTATCTCTCAACGGAAAGCTGTGCCAACCTTCATGGTGTCGTGGATTTATCTTTGACCTATGTAATTATAATTGTGTGTGTGTGGCTCTGGTGTGCATTGCTAAAAACATATTTATGATGCTAGTTTTCTGTATTGATAAGTGCCGTAGGGGCGGCCCCATCGACCCCAATGACCTAGCGAAGACCGCACGGCCTCCCTCGAAGACCCTGCGGCCGGAGGCGTAGATGGGCCCCCTCCTCGAGGGTATTGGGCATACCTTCGGGGAGGCTCTGAAGGAGGTGCGAAGGCTACCGAAGGGTCGCTGAGGCGCCACAAGCTTAGAGTCCCCCAGGGCCACCTCAGGGGAGCTGAAGGGCGTCCGAGCCCCCTCGGCCCGGGGACACCCCTCACGCTGTGAAGGGCAGAGAACACCGGTGGACCAAGTGCACCCATCAGATGGACCAAAGCCAAGGAGGTCCACCGTGAGCCGAAGGCTACGCGTAGGGGTAGGAAAAGCTCCTGCAACCCATATGGGCATAGGACCTTTTAGGGGCAGATCCGTGATCTCATGTACCATGTCGGAAGGCTATAAATAGCCACCTCCCCCATGTAATAACTCATACCCTATTTTTAGGACAATGAATACACATTTACTCCTAACAATTGATCCCCCTCTTCGAGGATCCCTCGGTCCCTCGTGTAGACACCGGGGGTCCCCTTCTTCTACTATCTAGTCTTTCTTGCTACGACAATAAGTACAATTAGTTTTATCTAAATTTTCTAACATGTCCTTTTTAAAATGGAATAAGTCCATTTTACAACCTTGAACTGTTACAAACTACGAAATTGGGTCATCAACCCTAAACTATCAATACCGGGTATTTTACCCCCTAAGGCCATTTGAAGGCAGTTTTAACTGATGTGGCATAGATGTGACAGCCCAGCCAGCAGAGTCAAGAAATAAATTAAGGAAAAAAATAGTGGGACCCACCCACCAGCACCTTTTTTTTTCATTTTCCTCCTCCTCTCCTCCTCTCTCCTGCATTTTGTCCTCTCTCTCTCCCTCCTGCGCTCCAGTGTCGTCGCTACCATGCACTACCTCCTCCATGCGCCATCACTGGGTCGACAAGCTATTGCGCTTAGCCTCATCTGTGACGGCCCTTGTGTCCTTCGCCGGCAACGCTCGCGCTCCCAGCATCGCCTGTCGAGGCGATGCTCTGGTTGTCGGCGTCACCGGATCCCATCGAGGAGGCCCCGACGCTCGTCAGGTCTATGAGTACAACTTACCTGTCGCCCATCTGGAAGTAGCCCTCCGGCGAGACTGCCATCATCGAGGAGGATGACGTGGAGGGGGAGGGGGGATGGCAAGGACGCGTGGCGTCCGGAATTAGAGGAGGAGGCCCAGCTGTGCCCGAGGGAGGTGTATACAAACTAGAGGAAGAAGAGGAGTAAGAAGAGGAGGATAGGGGATGACGGGTGAGCCCATTGTATGTTTTTATTTATTAGGATGATTTGGGTGTGAATCGCGGTGGAATGGGCGTGAGGGGGGGGGGTCATTTATCCAGTTTTGAGACTTCAGAGTTGATGGTTACTCGGTTTCGTAGTTGGATGTTGAAAATTAGACAAACATGGTAGTTCAAAGTTGTAAGATGGACGGACTTATTCCTTTTAAAATTCGTGTACAAGATTCAAAATCTGAAAGTGCAAATATTGATTGAGTGTAATGTCATAGAAAAAAAATCATGTATGATTGATTGCTACATTTTACATGATCATGTTTTTTGAAAATGGGTTGATCATCGATGCATTGCTTTCTTATGAATGTCCCCATGTTGCTAGCTAGAAGGGCCCTAACCATTAGATGGTTAAATTCAAAACGTAGGCCCCACGTGTACAAACTAATCCACGACTTGCATAAGAGCATCTGGCTCATGTGGCAGAAACCAAGCTTGGACCACAGACAAAAACAAAAGAAACGAGACAATAGGAATAAGAGGGGCATGTGCTCCCTTTGACAAACATCTTCCCTGATCGCATAGGCAATTATTATTATTCGGATAATTTACACTAACTTCCATTGCATTATACCCCATTTATGGTACAAAAAAATATCAACTGTCATGACTCGTGACGCTCTAGAGATATCCTAGGATCACTAAATCCCTGCTACAAGATGGCATTTATACCAAGAGAGGGTGCCCCTAGCAAAACGACGCACCCCCTGCATTCTCCGTTAGCCCACCCGCAGCGGTGAACAGTAATCCATCTTTTCTACGGGTCCCCGGAGGTACACCCCTGGTTGCATGGTCAACATCACACTGCTAGTGGGCCCAGTCACTTCAGACTATCACTCCTGGTTGTTGAGTAGGCCCAAGGTACCCGAACTTGCCCGGGCTTGGGCTGGTCTAGTGAGAGCCTGATGTTTGGCCGGCGAGATGGGCTGCTTTGCTTCCTCGCCTCCGGCTCCGGCTTTTCGTGCCTCGGCACCGTCGTCATGGCGGATGCCACGTAGCAATGCCGCCGCATCCTTCATGGTCGGCCGGTCCTCAGGGCGTGGGCTGGCACACAACAGTGCAATGCCGAGAGCTTGCAGCATCTCCTGGACTTGTGTGTCCGGCCGGCCTTGCAACCTCGCGTCGACGATCTCCACCGGGTCACGCTTCCGGCAGAGGTGGTCACGCACCCACTGCACCACGCTTCGCCCCTCGCCGAATGCTGGGTCCAATGGGCGTCGCCCCGTGATCACCTCTAGTAGCACCACTCCGAAGCTGTACACGTCACTCTTGGTCGTGATCTTGGTCATACATCCATACTCTGCATGAATCGTGATTAAATCTCAGTAGTAGTAAGGCTGGAATTGTGAGGCTTGAAGCGAACAAATGGTTACCGGGAGCGATGTAGCCATAGGATCCGGCGAACGGCGGAGGCGACGAGTTGGCGCCCTCGTCGGCGACTCGGGCCAGGCCGAAGTCGGCGAGGCATGCCTCGTAGCGCTCGCCGAGGAGGATGTTGTCGGCCTTGACGTCACGGTGGATGATCCCCGGCACGCAGTCGTGGTGGAGGTAGGCGAGGCCCTCGGCCACACCGACGGCTATCGCGAGCCGCACTTCCCACTCCACCACGGCGCCGCTGGTCGCGCCGGCGTGAAGCAGGCCGCCGAGGGTGCCGTTCGGGAGGTAGTCGTAGAAAAGGAAGCGCGTCCGGCGGTTGGCCGCCCATCCCAGCAGCCGGACAATGTTGCGGTGGCGCACCCGGAAACACGCCGACCTCAGCGAACGCCTCGACAGACGCCTCGTCGCATGACCGGAACTTCTTCACCGCGATCGTGACGCCGGTCGACGCAGCATGCTTACGCAGATACCGCCGACGGACGGCCGTGGCGATGGCGTTCGCCGGAGTGAGATGCGAGCCACATCGGCGACGCCGATCTCCGGCTTTCGATGCAGCGTGGCCCCACGGCGGTGACATCTCGGCGTCCTTGTCTCGCCGAAGCGGAAACCGCCGGCGCCACCCGAATAGAACGACAGCGCCGCGCCACAAGGAGGACGACGAGGCGGAGAGCAAGACGGCCAATGGCGACACGAGCGGCGTGGCGCGCCGAAGCTTCGCTTGGTCACCGGCGTCGCCGGAGCACCGCGAAAGGCTGCTGCCAGGTTGCCCTCGGCGTCGCTTCGTCGGCTTCGCGAAGAACGCGATCTCCGGCGGGCCGAGAAGCCGATGAAGGAGATGTTGAGCGCCACGAGGTTTCGAGCGCGACGGCCGGAGATCGCCGGAGAGCTGGTTATGCGACACGTCGAGCACCCCGAGCCTTACAAGCCCGGCGAACTCCACCGGGATCGTGCCGGAGAAGCTGTTGCAGCTGAGATTAAGAGCAATCTCCAACCCCGGAATCTTGCCGATGCTTCCCGGTATGTGGCCAGACAGCGAGTTGCCGCCGACGTCAAGGAGCTGGAGGCGGGAGCACGAGCCGATCTCCGCGGTATCGGCCCGGACAGCCGGTTGCCGCTGAGAACGAGCTTTGTCAGTGAAGTGAGCATGCCGATGTCCGAAGGGATCACGCCGCCGATGACATTGTAGGAGAGGTCGAGGTACTGGAGCGAGAGCAAGTCCTCGAACAGCCCCGGAGGCAGCACGCCGGCGATGGCATTGTCGTGGAGGTCGACGAACGTGAGGTTCCGGCACCCTGATATCTCTGCGGGGAGGGCGCCGGACAGCCGGTTTGAGCCGAGATCAAGGAAGCTGAGGTTTCCGAGCATGCCGATTTCGGCCGGCATTGCGCCGGCGATGCGGTTGCCGCTTGCCCGGAACCGCACGAGGGACGTGCAGTTGCCAATCTCCGGCGGCAACTCGCCGGAGAGGCCGTTGTTGATGAGGAGCAGCTTGGACAGCCGCGGTAGCCGGAAGAGTGGCCGCGGGATCGGCCCGGTCAGCGCGTTGTTCGACAGGTCGAGCGCCTCGAGACTCGTGCACTGGCCGAGCTCCGGCGGGATGGTGCCCATCAGCTGGTTGGCCCACAGGTAAAGCATGCGCAACGCCGGGAGGCCGCCGAGTTCGGCGGGAATGCCGCCGGTGATCTGGTTGTTGTCGAGCTCAAGGTCGGTGAGGTTGCTGCACCGGGCGAGCTCCGGCGGGACCGTGCCGGAGAGCTTGTTCACGCTGAGCTGCAGCTCCTGCAGCGACGACAGGTTCCCGAGCGACGCCGGGATGTGGCCGGTGAGCCCGTTGAGCGACAGGTCAACCACGGCAAGCTCGCCGCACGATCCGAGCTCGGGCGGGATGATGCCGACAAGCTGGTTCTGCCACAGCAGCAGGTTCTTGAGTTTCTTGAGCCCGCCGAGCTGCGCCGGGATGGAACCCGAGAGCGCGTTCTCGTACAGGTAGATGTTCTCGAGGCTGCTGCACCGGCCGAGCTCCGGCGGTATCGGGCCGGAGAGCAGCGCCGTGTAGATGGCCAGCGTGGTGAGATTCTTGAGCCGACCGAGACTGGCCGGCAGCGGGCCGGTGATGCTGGTCTCGGCGAGGCCAATCATGGTGAGCCTGGAGCAGTTGCCGATCTCCGTGGGGAGCGCGCCCTGGAGGTTCTTGTTGCCGCCGCCCCGGAGCACCTCGAGGCTGGTCATCCGGCCGATGGCCGCCGGAATCCTGCCGGCGAGCTGGTTGTCGTAGACGATGAGCTCCCGGAGCGACATGAGGTTGCCGATGGTGTCCGGGATGGCGCCCTCCAGGCGGTTGGAGTTGAGGTACAGCGTCTCGAGCTTGCTCCCCGGCCGGCAGAGCCCCGCCGGTATCGACCCCGTGAGCGCATTGTTGCCGAGGTCAAGGTGCGTCAGCGCCGGAAGCTCGCCGAGCTCCGGCGGGATCGGCCCCGTCAGGTTCGTGCCGGTGAGTACAAGCCGCGTCAGCGTGCCGCCCACGGCGGTCAGGTTGGCAGGCACGCCGCCGAACAGGTCCACGTACTGCAGGCTAAGCTCCGTGACACCGCCGTCGGCATTGCACGCCACGCCGGTCCACCGGCACGGTGAGGCGTCCCCCGCCTTCCAGTCCGCCAGCGCGTCAGCGCCGCGCTGTGTCGCCTTCCACGCGAGCAGCGCCGCACCCTGCTCGTCGACGGCGAAGGCGCAGCCCACGCACAGCATCACAAGCGCGAACACCATGAGCATCGTCGCCGCCGCCGGCTCGGGTGCCATGGACGCCGCCCTCCATTTCCTCGTACTCATAACACCAACAAGACGCATTGCGCATATACAACGACAACAACACTCTAGTACTAACTCTACTAATTAACGTGCAAGTATATCCAAGAACACTACAAGACCAGTAGCTAATTCTATAGTATTGTGATATGTACTAGTGACAATTTCTCCCCAAATCTTGGTCTTGCTTATGTTGCAAGACTAGTACTAGTAATCAATCAATGGAGTGGTGGCGAGGTTTAGTATAAGGAGAGAGGAGGAAGAAGAAGAAAGAGAGAGAGAGAGAGAGAGAGAGGACATGGTGATCAAATGGTGCAGTTTTTATATGCTTGTAGGAAAGAAAAGAGCAGGAAAGGAAGGCCTAAATAGGTAGGAGAGGGAGGTTAAAGAGTTTTGAGTTTGATGAGATCATGGAGCAATGGAGGCTGCCTCTGTACCTGTAGAATCTCTGGATCCAAGGCCACAGTACACACTACCACTACACTCGGTCCCTCTCCTAGGACTTGTTTATTTGTTCCCTCTTGTGGCCTCTAGTGCAGTGTTCATAATTGCTAGTGTTATGTTATTGTTAGGACTTAGGATTGGAGGTTAGGTTTTTCAAGTTTTGGACAGGCATCACCAACGACTAATTGCTTTGCCATGCCCAATTGGAGTTTAAAGGTGAGAGAGAGAGAAGAAGAAATTTTTTAACAGCAGCAGCAACTTTGCTTCTCGGAGTGCAAAGATGGTGCCTCAGGCTAAGCAACTTGATGGAAAGCCTGTGCGTGTCGCGGGGGATCAGATTAAATAACATGCAGCAACACTTCGCAGCAAGGACGTTAGAGCATTACTTAACACTTAACAGCCTGCAATTAAGGACTTGGGGGTGTAATTTTGGACTTGGCGGGGTGACAATTGAAGTACTAGTGAAAAATAGGAGCACAAAGAGTTGAAACTTGAAAATTGAAGTGAAATTATTCCTCTAAAAATGGAAATGAAATCATTTCTCTATGGAAATTACCGAAGAGATCCGACGTCTGAAAAAATGGAGATTAAATAAAAAGAAGACGTCACTACTGCATTAATGCAGAAAGATTATTAATACTGATTTCTATGTGACGTATATTGAGCAAAGTCACAATAACTCACAAACTATAAATGCCAGGACAGATAGAACTATGGTGATGATGAAATAAAAATAGAACTATGGTAATACTCACAAACTACTGCATCTGTCTCCGATATAACCGCAAGGCGACGTGGGAGAATTAGTCTCTGACAATAACAATCAGTGAACGTGTGTATTTTATTAAACGGTGAGACGCCTCTTGATACGAGACAACTGTCATCCCTTCACGCGCTATACAAGGAGTAAAGCCGGTGGACAGAGAACAGAAACAACGACAACAAACACAAGACAAGATCAGCAGACAGAAGTCATTAAGCCCTAGTTCTAGTTATTTGTTCTCTCTTGTAAAGTATAGTCAATACATCAGCACATGAGTAGGGTTATTATTCTCTCAGGAGAAGCCCTAAACATGTATAAAATCTTCGTGTCTTTTTCTGTGTGGTTTAACTTAAGGAGAGTCCACAATATTCATTCGTAAGATCGATACTAAACCATCGACACACAGCTCATACCTTCGGTTCCTCCTGTTACTCAGCCCTCTCATGACTAAGGGTATTCACTACCCACTGTCTAGTTTTATAGCTACGACAGTGAATTAGATACAGTCGTTTCTTAATGTGATAGTATAAACCAACAGTAAGCCCTGCATTGTAATTATGGGCATTGCAGGGTGACAATTGAACTACTGAGGTTGTAAGAATCTCCAGAGTTGAAAGTTAAAAAGAACAATAAAAGGAGACATCACAGCTGGCCACTCAGTGGTAACACATGACACACAGAAGAAACAGTTCATTCCATGCAGTAACAATTATGTAAACCTCCTGGCAGAGGCTGTTTCTTGGCAGATTAAACAGAAAGGATTGGATCTGAAAACCTCAATGGAGAGGCTGTCACATGCTCTTGGTTAGATCTAATCTTGCCTTTCCACTGCCAAGTAATTAGTTAATTACTGTCCCGTGTACTTTGTGTTAATGGCGAGGAAGGCGCCATCTAGCGGCTGAATTATACTAGCAAAAGTACAGGAAATTTTGCAGGCACACAGATCTAGATCTACCTTCCACTCCAAATTCCCATTGGTAAATGAGCAGTTCGGATTAACCAATGCAGCAGTACCAATCCCATAGAAGATGGAACTTGCAGAGTATTTACATTGGAATTAGAACTTCTATTTGCAGCGTTGGTTCTTTTACCTGAAGAGGTAGGGGTACATACTTCTGTTTTTACAGTAAAGAACAGAATTACAGAGACAAATGACCAATACTCTGATAACTTTCATGTAGATGTAGTTTTCTAGGGGAAAAAAACTTACATGCAGATGTAGACGTAGAATCATCCATGAGTTAAAGAGATCGGCTAGCTAGCCATACGAAAACATTTTATGAAATTCTTATAACTTGACAAACAGTCTACTGGTGATAGTAACCACTCGTAAAATCTCATAAGAACAATTTTGCTCATACCCAGAAAGTGCCCATGAATCCATCTAAGAGCAGTGTTCATGGATTGTGAGTAACAATGCATGAGCAGGGGAGCTGAAAGCTGGCACAACTGCAAAGGCTAACCATTCTTTTTTTTACATGGAGGGAGAAAGTTATACTTGCTAAATACTGATAGATGAATGAGTTAAAAAAAGGGTACAATCATTTGCACAATGCACAGTTTTCAAGTTTTTTCCCCACCACATCACCACCTAGATCTACCAACCTAAACTTGTTTACTCGTACCATTTTGTGTCCTGATGCATATTGTATTGTCAGTTTTGTTGACAAATTCCTCAATGCTCCTATTCTCGTGATGCTTGTGCATGTAATTCATAATGGTAATTAAATCGACCTATAGTTGAAAGGCATCTCAATGTATCATATATATCTTCGATTTTATTAAGCAAAAGTGATTAATCTGTCACGTGAGGCAGTGGACTCTTGAGATGCTTGCCACGTGACAGTATCCACCCAACGATATTCCATTTGTTTGTAGGCCCTCATTGACATGGTGTGGCTATTAACACTCACTAGAATGGTGCCCGCGTTATTGGCGCGCATGGGCGGAACTACATTGACCCATTCGGTGTCATAGGACACCGGGTTCCCCAGAAAAAATAGTAGATATTATCATGTATATACTATGCGTGCACCCCTTAGCCTAAAAAATATGCACCCCGGTTCAGTCCAACCTCCGATCTCTTGCAGCCTTTTGCCGTATAAATTACTATTTAATATAGCGTTGCTTGAAAATTATATATGTTGTTATATGTATGATGAAGTGGTGAACCCCGGTCATTTTTGTTCTAGTTCCACCCTGTTGGCACGTATACGTGGCGTGGGCTTCGGTGCCCACCGGACGTGTGGAGGGTAAGGCGAGCGACGAACCCAACGGCAATGAGCTTAACGCGGCGAGGTCAGGCTCACGGCGCAGCGTCTAGCCCGCAAGCACACGGAATGCACGGCAGGCGGTCGGTTTCAAGCAAAAGGCTATGAGAGGCGTAACAGACGAGCGGCTTTTTTTTTGGGCGATGTGGCCGGGGTGGGAGAGCGAGCTTTCCTTCGGCTGTTAAATAAGGTAATGTGCATCATCTTTTGTTAGAGGGACAATTACGTGTAATTAACCATACAAACTAAAACAAAAGGTGAGTTTTAAGAATAGGACAAGCAAAGGTGTACAAACTTCAAACAGAAAGGGGAAAAGGAAGAGAATAAACAGAAATATTTAAAAGCTAACTTGCAAGTAACAACAATAGGAGAAAAGATTGCTTTGTTTAGGAATTGAAATGATGTTAGCGAGATACATTGAGAAGGAGAGAATCTAGGCATGAGGGGTGGGGAGGTGGTAGGGCACATGGAGGGGGTAAAAGACATGAAGAATACAATAACACAAGGACAAGGATAGGCATGATGTGAGAAGGAGATGGTGGAACAGATATGCATAGGTATCATGGGGGGAGGTGGCCATTTGTTTGCGTCAGAACAGTTAAGAGCAGGATAGACATGTATTAGCAATAAACAAGTGAAGTTAGTGCCTTAATTGGTGATGAGCAATGAACAAAAAAGAGCCATGGAGTGGGGCGGTTACTAATGTGCATTTTATTTTTTGTCTTTTCAAAAGAGAGTTGCAAAATTTTGTCGATTGGTGAGGCATAGGCAAAGGCAGACAAACAGACCCACCTGCTCAACTGTACAACTCCACGTTTTTATTTCAAAGGGATATGAAAACAGGATCAGAGCGAACACAATTAGTTGCTATGTTTGATGACCAATTTTTTTTTTCATAAAATGTTGAAAGTTGAAAGTTGAAAGACAATTTTGCTGCACATCAGCTATTACCAGCTGAAATCTTTCAGAGTATGCCTTGCGGTGTTGTGGAACAAACATCTGTCACTGGCAGCTGAACCTCTCCAAGGATATGGTATCATTCACTGAAATCGTGCACGGCCATGAAGGAAAAGATGTACCTGCTACTAGAGAGAAAACTTGAAGGATTAATAGATAATTTTATTTTCCAAGTTTTTAGGCCTGACAAGCTAAATGATCAGATACTAAGACTACAGACTCAAGGGAGTTTAACCAGTTAAATCTTTCTCATTTCTTAACAGAAAAGGTGCAGGAAAAAAAATAGGCTTCGGACTTTAGAGGAGAGTTTTTGGGTTAGATGACACTGTTTACAGGCAAAATAGCAAATCTAGCTTCCTCTAGAGATCAAAACAAAAAATAGCACCACGAACTCGCCGGTAGACGACATGTGTCCTCGTCACGGGTGCACAGGACCCCTCCTGTCCCTTCTCCTGGAGAGGAGACTTCCGACATGTGTCCACACGACTTCCCTCGTCCACGTGCCAGGCGAGGGGACTTCCCTCATGCTGCTAATTAATTACGATTAAATTGATTATGACTAACTAATTATAACTAATTAATAACAATTAACTAATCACGACTAATTAATTATGACTAAATTAATTACGACTAATTAACCACGACTAAATTGATTAGGACTAATTAATTACGAGTAAATTCATTTCGACTAATTAATTACAATTAAATAATTACGACCAATAAATTACGACTAATTAATTACATGGGTCAATTAATTAACCCCACTGTTGTAAGATCGAGGAGGCCGACTAGAGGGGGGGGTGAATATGTGGTTTTAAAAACTTATTTGCCTAAAACCGAGTTTTATGCGAAATTGTAAATCAATTTGATTTTGCACAATTAAAACCTAAATCAACTAGTCTTTACTAAGCGCACTAACAATATAATACTATTGATAACCGATAGCAACCATACAAAGACATGTAAGCAATTTAATACAAGGAATGTAAATTACACCAAATAAAACACAAGAGAACAAATCACAATGACACAATGATGTTTTACCGTGGTGTTCGGAGACTTGTCAGTCTCCTCTAATCCACGTTGAGGTAAACCCAAACTAAGTGGACCGGCGCCATGAATTAAGCCAAACACCTCCGAGGTAAGTCCAACAACTTGGACCGGCTCCAACACGAACCAACACCTCGATCCACTCCGGGTTGCTTTTCCTCCACTCAAGAGATAGCGAGCATCAAACCACTCATAACCGCTCGAGCCTTCTCACAACCTTTTTTGAGAAGATCACCGACGCAACTTATCAAAACCGTCTAGGTGTCGGCAAACACCAAGAGTAATAAGTCGAAGACGCTCACTTGAACGAATCGGCAAACACCAAGAGTAATAAGTCGAAGACGCTCACTTGAACGAATCAAGTGTCTAAGCTCAATGGATACACAATCCACTACCTAATACAACACATGCAATTAGGGTTTGCTCTCTGAGCTCACTAACTGCAACACATGCATATAAAAGATGAGAGAGCTTGCTCTTTGCTCAAAGGAATGAATAGCACCAGCAACAATAGCAACACTCCCACAACCAGCCACAAGGGGTATTTATACCCACACAAGAAAAACTAGCCATTGGAACCAATTTCCTGAAAACATCAGGATTTGCGGTAATACCACCGTTCAAACTCGGTAGATACTGACATAAAAATAACGGTCGAATAAATGCATTAAATGCTTGAACTAGCCATTACACAAAAGATGTGGTACTATCGCTAACTATAAATCAGATATTCAGACAGGTCATACCGCCATTATATCGGTATTACCAATTTCCAGAGACTTAGAAATCAAAGAAAAAAAATACCCTCTTTGGAAACATTGTACCATCGTTTAAAACTTGGTATTACCGACTTGCGGTAATACCGCTCAAGAAGTGCGGTCATACCAATTTTGACTGAACACAAGGTCCGATCCGATCAGCTCTTCTGATCAGACCAAACGATTGGACTGACACGTGGTCCGCTCAGATTCAATTGAATGTTCGGACCACTCGTTATAACCGCACGATCGGATCATACGTTCGGATTGTCCGAACGTTCACCGGCCTACGGTAATACCTCTTTACACTTGCGGTCTTACCGATTTCAAGATTTTAAGAAAGGCTCCCAAAAACATGTTCTCTGTAAAAAAACATACCGCCATTTCTTTCGGTATTACCGACCTGCGGTAATACCGCTCAGCAACTGTGGTCATACCGAATTTAGGGTTTTAAGAAAAACCTTCCAAAAACCGCACTTTGGAAAATATATACCGCCATGTATATTTCGGTATTACCAACTGCGGTAATACCGCTTATCATTTGCGATCATACCGATTTTCAAAACAGTTTTCCAAAAGCTCAAACTCAATTCGCAAAACGCATTTGCCAATAGATGCGTGATGCAAACAATGGTTAAAGGCAAGATTCTAAACAAGTTGCAAAACGCATTTGCCGACTTTTAGAATCAACGCCACAAGGAATAATGTATATGGACTTAAACCATTTGCAAAACACATTCGCAAACTAAAGTCACATGCTACAAGGATTATGCATGAGCCTCGACTATTTGCAAAACACATTCGCAAATATTGGCAACATGCTAACGAGAGGTAGAGCAAGCACAACGAGCTATCAACATATGACTAACTCAAGCTACTAGTCAAGACCTTTCTTAATAGTATGACAACTATACTAGCAATCCGGTCTCCAACCAAACACCAAGATCGGTCAAAGACTAAGAACACATCCTTAGCCCTAACTAGTCATACCTTTGCCTTGAGTATCCTCTTGAAGCTTGATGATGCACATCTTCACTTCAAGACTGGGTTATTGACTTGATAATCATCAACACATGATGATTTCATTTACTTCAAGTTCTTGACTTGATTATGAATCAACCCATTGTAATACCTCGAAATTATTCTAGCAAAGGAAGTATCCAATGAGATTAATAGATTAAAAGGAGTTTTTGCCTTTTTTTGGGAACTGGGCCTCGGGCCTTGGCCTAGGAGGCCCAAGGGGGAGGTGCCCTTTTCCTCCAAACCCTAGTACTGTAGCACGGTGCTACAGTACCTCCGTCACCTACTTCACAGTGCACGCCGCCTTCTGAGGCTCCGCCTCCCGCATTGCCATCTTCGGCGTCGCCGTTTCTGCTTTGGTGGCCGGCCGTGGAGGAAGAAGGAGGGTAGAGAAAGGAGGAAGAAGAAGATCCTCTTCGTGGGTTGTCGTTCATCAACTTCCTGGGATCTTTAAGGGTAACGGTTGTCATTCTTAGTTGTTGATTTGTTAGTATTTGCGATTTGGATCAGATTTGTTTGGATCGAATGGTTTCTGCTGTAGTCCCATTCTGTCCAGTTAGTTGCGTGGTTGATTTCGAGTCCTTAGTGACAGAATTCGAGATTCCCATATCTTAGTTAAAGTTAGGTGTTACTCTTAGCTTTCCGTGGCCACCAAGAGCACCTAATTCCAACGTTCGAGTCAAAAGATATCACCGTTTTAGTTTCTGCTGTCTAGATTCTGACGAGATTAAACTGTTGTGATAATTCGTAAATTATGAAATTGTAATTGGCAGAATCTGGGATTTCTCCCTAATAGGTTATTGTAGGTAATTTGATAACCTTTCCGGATTGATAAAGATTGATCAATTCGGAGTTATAGATTAAAAGTTATGGTCGTTTTAGTGCTGCTGTTTATTCTGTAGACAGTTTTTCTGTGCTGAACATTCATATGTCTGTTAGTGTTCTAAATTGGCCGAATTAAATTATCTTGTCAACTAGAGTATTGTAGATTTATCAGTTAAGAGTCCACAGAAACTGGGTTCACCTCATTTGGAGTTCCAGATCACGAGTTATGCCATTTACCGTGCTGATGCCCAGGGTGGTTTAGGGCAGAATGTGTTGATTTTCAGTTTAGAGTTTCTAGTTAAATTTTGAATCATTTGGGGTTGTAGAACTTTATCTAGTATTGTCGTGTTAAATCGTATCCTTATTTCAGTTATTTGTTTGATTAGGAGGTGAAGCTTCAGGTTTGGGAGCACCGCAATTGCCTACTAACGCGTCAGCAGCGCTAAAGGCAAGTACCTTAGTGTTCCTAGGATTATGACATGTGGTATGCTTGCTATTGGTACTGTACCTCAAGTACCTTGTTGATTCTTAAATGTTAAGTATTCAATCCATGTGGTTACCTCCATATTAGTGAGCATGTTTCTTATTGTTCAATATTCATATGTCATACTCAAAGATCCACATTTCATATTTCATCCACGGAGTGGATCATTGTATAAGACCCATCAATTCCAAGTATGAGCACGTAAGACCCACCATTCCAATGTGGGCGATTCGGGACACCGTGACGAAACGTTCTTAAACGGGCTTTCCGCGACTTTGTTAAGTGCGGGCTTAGGTGAACACCGACGGGTGTGTCACCAAAGAATACCGATATGCATGTGTGTAGTCCTTCCTTCCATCCAATTCATTCATTGCATTTATTCAAATACTTGTTCGCAATTCATTCATATTCTCCGATGATGTTGGCTTATCCATGGATTGTTGTTTGTATTTTTTATTACTTACATGCTTGCGAGTCTCGGACTCACTCTTGCGTTATTGTTTTTTATGTGATCCTTAAGGTTGGCTCCATGGGAGGAATAGACACACACTACCCTTTCACAACACTTTATATAAGTACTGTGATTTCATTTTAGTTTGATTTAATCATTCAATATTGATGAACTGTAATAATGCCGGTTGGTTGTGGTGAAAACCCTTCTCCTTTAAGATTGGTTAAATCTTGAGTGTGAACTTAGTTCATTCTTTGATATGGTTGCTTGAGATCGGTTTATACTCTGTGAGGATTCTCAAAACTGTTGAATTCATTATTATCTTGATGTTTTTTGTTGTTGGAACCTCCTATATAGCTTCTTTATGCAGGGGAGGTTCTCTTGAAATTTAGGATTTATTTTGTCTTCCATTTTAATTTTGATAATCTGTTAGATTAGTAGCGTTCCAGGCCCTTATAGGCCTGGGGTGTTACACCCATAATGCACTCTTTCACTTGACCTCTATCAACACATGGTGGGTCTTCTTTTGACTTAATGATTAACTCATGATCATCTCCTCTTCTTGAATATCATTGATACATGATGATTTCCTTTTATACGAGATCTTGATATGCATCAACACATGATGCATCCTTTACCCTTAAACCTTGACTTGATGACGATAAACTCATGGTGTCATCCAAAGTCTTTATCATCATGAAACATAACCTATTCATCCAACTCATGGAAAATATTAGTTCCACAACATGATTGCCATTAATTACCACAACATACCATTAACTCTTAATGGCGGGTCAAGATACTCCAATCTTTTCCACTTTGGTAATTGATGACAACCATCACAATTGCAAATAATTGAATGTAAGGTTATAAGAGTACATATGAACTACACAAGTTTTGTATACTCATTTGATATGTTTCAAAGTAAAGATCCATAATATTTGTGGATAAAGAAATATGGATCAATACTAATGAAACCTCAACACATAGAGTGAACTTCCCTAAACGTGTAATAAAAACATATGCACATATTCAAGTTAGACTTGTTGGTGGAGTTCAACCTATATTTTGGATCCGAGGAATGCAACAATATATAATAATATGATATCGAATGCATACCTCCATGATTTTCACCTTTTCATCCAAATGAGACTAAACAATATCATACTAAACAAGAAAGTTAGTCTCACATATATATTTATCATTAATCACTAAAATACTCCATTAACTCATAATGACGGGTCTAGATTCTTCAATCTCCCCATTTTTGGTAATTTATGACAAATCTTATGTCAATAACAACATTTGGATATGAATCAACATAAGATAAGAATTTAAGCTATTGAACTATATCCATGCATGTTACTAATCAATTTAAACCTTCAAGCATTCTTCCCCTTTTGAACTATGCATGGAATAAGGTGAAATCATCCTAATATTCTCCCTATTTTGGCATTAAGCACCAAAAATACAAAATAAAGCGAAGCCAAAAGGAGTCTTTGTAAATCAATGAGCTTGGTCACAAAGAGTATAAGCCACAAACTTTCATTTATGACTTAAAATATTTAGAACAACGTGAAATGATATTTGGGATACATTCAAATAATCTCCCTCTTGAAATCTTCCCAAGAAGCATTTTTCATGAAGATACCATGCTCATTTTCATAAATTGGAAATCATGTTGAGCTCAAAACTTTCTTAAAATATTTGAAAGTGTATGGAAACAAGCTCCAAAAAATCCGAGATAAATCATGGAGCTAGTCCTTGCAAATACACACAATTTTTATTTTGAGAGACTCAACCAAATGTCAACTATTTTGAAGATATGAAAATCACAAAGTTTCAGAAAACTAAAAGTTTCAGGTTTTTTAGATTTTACATTCCATTTGAGCTTCGAAACATAGCTGAAAAACTGGTTAAAAAAGATCCAATAAATCTGAGAAAATTTAGCATAGAAGATCAACTATAGAGGATAAAATGTTATCATAAAATCTTCCTCAAATTATGAATCTATTTTGATATACAAAAATCACAAATCAGCTCAAAACATGCAAAAGTCTGAATTTTTAGTATTTGATCAAAGTGAGAAAAAGTCAAAAAATTTTCAAATCAAGTCAAAATACTTTCAAATTTGGCAAAAACAAACTTTGGACTCCTAAGAAACTTTTCCAAGAAGAATTTTTGAAAGAGAAGTCTTCATTCAAAAGATATTCCGAAACGAGCTTTGGAAGCCAAACTTTTGCTTTAAGGAGAAGATAAAACCAGAATTTTTCAAATGAAGTCCAAAAAGCTTTGAAGTTTTCTAAATATTTTGAATTTCTCGCTTCCAAGAACCATATAGATAAAAATCCCCCTAAATATATGCATATAGAGATGTGAATCAAAATTCATGCATATATGAGGATTTTATAAAATTTTGACGAAGTTTCCTCTATATATTGAATCCAAGGAAGCATGACAATTGATCATCAATATTTGAATAAGCATGCAACATCAATAATGATTCAATTAAGAACACATTTGGACAAGGGTATTCAATAAAGCATAATCCATAACATAAACATTCAATTGTCCAACAAGTCTGATAGTAATTAAGACAAAAGCATATTCAAGGTTCAATAAGCTTACATAACATAAAACAAGAGTGAAATAAAGCTTATCTTTACAAAACAAGGTCTGTATACCTAAGGAAGAGATATAACATATATTGTCTCTTTGTCTCCCTTTCTTATTTATTCTTCTCCCCCTTTGAATGGTTTTCTTCTTAATCAACGTAACTTGGTCTGTATTCAGTGTGAACCCTGTCACTGGCAAGATAGAATCCAAACTTGTCTTTAATCAGCTTCATGATGTAAAGAGCATAGAAGATGTTGTCCTCTATATCGCTCTTTGAAAGAGCAATTTCAGTGATGACGAAGTCAACAATGTCAAACTTGGTTCCTTTCAAGATATGATATATAATGTTCCATGCTTTGGGATGGACCACATTGTTGTTGCCACCTCTAGGAAAGAAGGTTGCTCTCATAATCTTATTTATCATACTTGGTATTGGTGAAAATGCTATTACTGTGCCAAACTCACACTGCTTAGATGTATCATAGAGCTCTTTGATTTCATCCAAATTCCGAGGATCCTCAAGATGTACCTTTAGGGTCATGGGACCACTTTGAGGAGTAGGAATGCCCCATGATCTTTGACAATATTCTTTTGACACATTTTTCTTGAAAGATGTTGTCATCTAGGTGAGGGTATCATGCTCTGGGGAAATGTGGACAGTGGCATAGAATTGTTTGATAGTTGAAGAGTCATAGTCACCAAGTTGTCCAAATTCACTCTATGAAATATGTAGAAAAGTCCATTCAAGTAGGGGTTCTGATTGAGATGATCCCAAGTGACAAATTGATGATTTGCAAACTTCTTCTGGTCATAAATACGATAGGACACATTTTCATGGAACTTTGTGTGGAAAAAGGAATCAACTGCATTGTTGGGTAGAAGGAACTGATTTGTGTTCCTCAAGTCTGTATACCTTTTGCTTCCAATCTTACTTGGGTCTGCCACAAAGAAGAGAGTTATGTTTGGCACATAGAGTTCATCACTTGTATCACTGTTAGTTGAGTCTTCTTCAAAGTCATCATCTGATTTGTATACAATCTTTTCTTTTCCTCTTGAGGAGGATGGTCCAGAATTTTGAGGCATGATTGCTAAGATAAGAAAAAGCAATTAGGATAAGATGAAATAGAATTTGATGCAATCAGTATGACTTAGCCAATTTTTCTCTGCAGGAGCGGTTGTACCGCTGTATACATCTGGTATTACCGGAAATCGGTAATACCGATTGTCACAGATGATATTACCGCACCTGAAAATGTTCTTAGGGCAATCCTTTAAATCTTGATTCTAACTAATGTTTGACATGAATGGATCTATGAGATAGATATAATAAGTCATCAAACACTAGCTTGTACAAAAATGCCCAAAAGAAATTGACTATTTCATCAACATTTTACCAAACCCTAGAAAATGAGGTAGATGATAAAAAGATGAGAAGGAAGGTGAGATTTGAGCGAATACCTTAGGAATTGGAGGGGATATGACTTAGAAAATCAATCCCAAGCAAAAGTTCCAACAAAATCCACAAATTCGACAAGTTTGAGTAGAGGTTTTTGTGGAGAAAAGAAGAGAAGAGAGAGGGACTTGGTGGTTCTGGAGTGTTCAATAGGGGGCGATTACACCGCAACAGAGAGGAGGTTAGAAGGATAAAGCTTCAGTTGAAACTGCCTTGGAACCGCTAGCTATATGTGGTAATACCGATATTAAGGCGCGGTACTACCAGTCATGAGTAATCTGCGTGAAACCGCAGATACTGCGTTTTGCCTAATGAATGGCTGAATAGAAAATGCAAATGATCCTTGATTCAATCGCTCAAATAAATATTTCTAAGATCATTGTGCATGAGATATAAGATAGAAACTTCAATGATTATAGTTTTTTTATGAATTAGTCTTTTGTTTTCATAAATGAAATATTATTTTCATAAACTTTTTCAACAGAGCCAAATTGAGCAAATGATGAAACTTAGAGCATCCAATTTTATGTATGAGTCATTAATACCATTATGGATCTATTCATGTCAATAATTTTGGCTCATATGGCAAAACTCACTTAAGTGCTAGAAAGTGGCCACTTGGGTCAAAATAGAATTTTGGACGAGTTTCGAAATCAAATGACGTTTGCTAGGTTGGTATTTTTAAAATCTTGTGACTACCAAAAAGGTTTAGAATAGCCAACTTTATTATTTTTCTTTTGGGACCATTTTCAAATTTATTTTAGAATAGATTTTACACAAAAATCTAGTTTATATCAAAGTAAGATACTATTATCTAGAATTTTGGCTAGAAACTCATTTTCACTTGAAATTGATTTTTCTTGAGCCAAAACCTTTGGAAAGCATTTGTATACATTTTGCAACTAATTTTTTCAAAGGATTACTAATAGTTATGACATTTTTGACTTTTGGCTAAATGGCTCAATTTTGAAAATCAATACTAACACTTTATCAATTTGGGCACACTTAGGGATGTGATATACATAATTATAATTTAGCACTCCCCCTTACTGTTCCACTTACCATCTTGCTCAAGATTTTAATAATGAAGATTTAAGAAAAAGAGTAAGAATACCCTTTTTAAGATTATCATGAAATACAACCTACATAAGGTAAAAAGATACTTCAATGTAAATATTTATTACGAAATAGTATTGGCTTATGATATGAAGTGATCACCCTCAAGCTTGGCTCCAATTTTGCATATGGTGGATTCCACCTCTTCATGTGAGCCAAACCTTCAATACCTCTCCAAGTATCTATTTGAGCATTTATATGTGTTTTGATACCCAAACTTGGTTGGATCCTTGAATGTTAGTCACAAGAGATTTGAGCACCCAAATGGCCCTAGCAATAATCTTAGGTGAACTAAAACATCTAGCAAACACATTACCATTTTTATCACTCTTAAGCAAATAATGATCATTATAGATAATAGGCTTAGGAGAGATACCTTTGGGACAATCCTTACTAAAATATCCCTTTTTTCTAGCAATTGTAGCAAGTTGAGCTTTTGCTTCCCCTACTCGTCTTCTTTTCTTGCTCTTTGCTGGTTTGTCTCTTCTTTGAATGTCTTGACTTGATATCCATTTGATTTTGGCACATCGAGGCATTGTGGCCCTTCTCATTGCATCCAAGACACTTGACATATTTCTTCGTGTGTTTTGCATTGTGCCTTGTCTTGCTATTCTCCTTCTTCTTTGGAGTGAAGTCAATTCCACTAATCTTGCAAGCATCTTTGCTTGCTCAATATCTCATCGAGAGTGGCATTCCCTTTGAAGTTTCTTTCCAAGTTATTAGTCAATTTCTTGACTTGGGCCTTAAGCTCTTCATTTTTCTCTACAAGATTAGTATCACAAGATATAGAGGAAATAGAAGCATTTTCACTAGAGCTATAAGGCATATCTAGCAAGTCATCGCAAGAGGTGGATATGCTAGCCTTAGATGAAATACAAGGGTTAGCAACTACACATGTCATATCATCTAATAAATCACATGTTATGCCTATATCCACTTTGGGCTTATTGAGCTCATTTAGGAGAAGAGTTTGAGGTTCACCTTTTAGAACGTCATAATTATTTTGAAGTAAGACATACTCTTTCTTCAAAACTTTTAATTTTGATTTCTCCTTTCCTAAATACTCATTAAACTCCTCAAACATATCCATCAACTCATCATATGAATGCTCATCATCATCATTTACCTTCTTATTACCTTTTGCCATGAAGCAATGAGGTGATGTGGATAGAGTTGAGGGCTCCTCATTGTCGGAGCTAGAAGTTGAGCATTCTTCTTCTGACATCCATTCTTTTATGCAATCATCATTGATTGAGGTGGACCTTTCATAATTATCTTGAAGATAGGTCCATATCTCATGAACATTCTTGAGATTGCAAATGGCATCGAATATCTCTATACTCAAAGCATTAAATAAAGCGTTAGTTGCTTGAGCGTCGAGATATGAGCATTTCTCTTTCTCAATAGTTTGAGCGAGAGCATCCTTTGGAGGAGAAAAGGCCACATCTACAATCTGCCAAATTTTAGGGCTCATAGCCTTAAAATAACAAGATATGCTTGTTTTTCAAATATCATAATTCGTGCCATCGAATAGAGGTGTCTCACCAAGGTGCACTAAATCACTAGTCGCCATCCTTTACTCTCTAGGCGGTGAAGCCTAATAAAATGAGAGACCAAGCTCTGATACCACTTGTAAGATCGAGGAGGCTGACTATAGGGGGTGAATATGCGGTTTTAAAAACTTTTTTGGCTAAAACCGAATTTTATGTGGAATTGTAAATCAATTCTATTTTACACAATTAAAGCCTAAATAAACTAGTCTTTACTAAGTGCACTAACAATATAATACTATTGATAACGATAGAAACCATACAAAAACATGTAAGCAATTTAATATAAGGAATGTAAATTGCACAAAATAAAACACAAGAGAACAAACCACAATGACACAATTATGTTTTACCATGATGTTCGGAAACTTGCCGGTCTCTCCTAATCCACGTTGAGGTAAGCCCAAACTAATTGGGCCGACGCCACGAATTAAGCCAAACACCTCCGAGGTAAGTCCAACAAGTTGGACCGGCTCCAACACAAACCAACACCTCGATCCGCTCGGGGTTGCTCTTCCTCTACTCTGGAGATGGCGAGCATCAAACCACTCACAACCGTCCGGGCCTTCTCACAACCTTCTTTGAGAAGATCACTGACGCAACTTCTTCAAACCGTCTAGGTGTAGGCAAACACCAAGAGTAACAAGTCTAAGACGCTCACTTGAATGAATCAAGTGTCTAAGCTCAATAGATACACAATCTACTACCTAATGCAACACATGCAATTAGGGTTTGCTCTCTAAACTCACTAACTACAACACATGCACATAAGAGATGAGAGAGCTTGCTCTTTACTCAAAGGAATGAATAGCACCAACAACAACAGCAACACTCCCACAATTGGCCACAAGTAGAGGTGTTCAAATGCCGGGCCGGGCCGAGTTTCGGGTTGGGCTTGAAAAGCCTAGTCTAAATTTGGTAGGCAGAGCTTCTACCGCTTTGAAAAGTTGTTTTTCTTGTTAAATATATTATTTTAATCTTTTTTGGAATAAAAAATATTTTTAATTCATTTTCAGGACTAAAATAATAGTTTTTCATTTTTAATTGATTTTTTGGAATTTTGGGCCAGGCCGGGCTTCCTTCGGGCCGAGCTTGCAGTCCCAAGCCCGGCTCGGACATGATCGGACTCAGGCCGGGCCACCCGTGAATAGGTCTAGTCACAAAAGGGGTATTTATACCCACACAAGAAAAACTAGCCGTTGAAACCAACTTCTTGAAAACATCAGGATTTGCGGTAATATCGTCGTTCAAACCCGGTATTACCCATTACAGAAATAACGGTTGGAACAGTCGCAGTAAATGCACTAAACTAGCCGTTACACAAAAGATGTGGTACTACCGCCAACTATAAATCGGTATTACCGCATTGCGGTAATACCGCTCGGCTATATCGGTATTACCAATTTCCAGAGACTTAGAAATCAAAGACAAAACACCATCTCTGGAAATATTGTACCACCATTTAAAACTCAGTATTACCAACTTGCGGTAATACCGCTCAAGAAGTGCGGTCATACCGATTTTGACTGAACACAAGGCCCGACCCGATCAGCTCTTCCGACCCGATTTGCAAGAGGGAAGTCCTCATCATGGAGCGAACGAGGATTAATTAATTAAACCTATGTAATTAATTACACAACTAAATAATTACACGGTGGGGGTTAATTAATTAGTCATAATTATTTAGTTGTAATTAATTGGTCATAATTATTTAGTTGTAAGTAATTGGTCAAAATTAATTTAGTCGTAATTAATTAGTCCTAATCAATTTAGTTGTGGTTAATTATCCGTAATTAATTTAGTCATAACTAATTTATTCATAATTAATTAGTCGTAGTTAGTTAGTCATAATTAATTAGTTGTAATTAGTTAATCCTAATTATTTAGTCATAATCAGTTTAATCATAATTAATTAACAGTATGAGGAAAGTCCCCTCGCGTGGCGAGTGTGAAGAATCTACACCTGCCATTATGAGTTAATGGAATATTTTTTGGTAATTAATGACCATCGTCATATGGAACTAACATTTTCCATGAGTTTGATGAATAAATTATGTTCAATGATGATAGATACTTTGGATGACATCATGAGTTAATCGTCATCAAGTCAAGACCCGGGATGAAGGAAATCATCATGTATTGATGCATATCAAGATCCCGAAGTGAAGAAGATCATCTTGTGTTGATGATATTAAAGTCAAGAGCTTGGAGTAAATGATGCATCATGTGTTGATGCATATCAAGATCTCGAAGTAAAGGAAATCATCATGTATTGATGATGTTCAAGAAGAGGAGATGATTATGAGTTGATCATCAAGTCAAAAGAAGGCCAATCATGTGTTGATAGAGGTCAAGTGAAAGAGTGCATCATGGGTTGATACATATTCAAGTCAAGAACTTGAAGTAAAGGAAATCATCATGTGTTGATGATTATCAAGTCAATGACCTGGTCTTGAAGTGAAGATGTGCGTCATCAAGCTTCAAGTGAAGGTGCAAGGCAAATTTATGACTAGGTAGGGCTAAGGATGTGTTCCTAGTTTTTTTACCGGTCTTGGTGTTTGGTTGGAAACTGGATTGCTAGTATAGGTTGTCGTACTATTAAGAGGGGTCTTGATAAATAGCTTGAGAGTGTCATGTATTGATAGCTCATTGTGCTTGCTCTAGCTCTCGTTAGCATGTTGCCAATATTTGTGAATGTGTTTTGCAAATAGTTGAGGCTCATGCATAATCCTTGTAGCATGTGACTTTAGTTTGTGAATGTGTTTTCCAAATGGTTTAAGTCCATGTACATTATTCCTTGTGGTGTGATTCTAAAAGTTGGCAAATGTGTTTTGCAACTTGTTGAGAATCTCGTCTTTATCCCTTGTTTGTATCGCGCGTCAATTGGCAAATATGTTTTGCAAATTGAGTTGAAGCGGAAAGCAAAAATCTGTGTTTCTCAGCTCCGGCGGTCTGACCACAGTCTTTGGGCGGTCTGACCACCGTGGAGAGTTTGATCGGGTTGTGTGCCGGTTTCTTGTTCTGGTGATTTGACCGACATGGTTGACCGGTCTGGTCGGTGGTGTGCAATCGGTCTGACCGTCATGTGTTGGCTGGTCTGACCGGACCTCCGGGTCAAGTGTCCCGGTCAGTTTTTTTTTCAGAGAATGTGTTTTTCTGGTTTTGGGTGCCGGTTTGACCGTCATGTGTTGGCCGGTCTGACCGGACCTCCGGATCATGTGACCCGGTTAGGTTTTTCTAGAGAATATGTTTTTCTGGTTTGGCTTGCTCCTTTGTGGAGCGGTCTGACCGCATCCTTGGTGGTCTGACCGGGTTGGCACAGTCTGACCAGCCATTGGTTGGTGGTTAGTCCGGCTGTGTGTCCAACGGCTAGTTTTATAGCTGTTGGAGCATGAACGGTATGAACGGCCATTGGTTGACGGTCAGATCGGGTTTCGCTGATTTTCAGTAGATTCCTTCCAAACAGCTAGTTTTTATATGTAGGCTATAAATACCCACCTTAGCCAGCAGTGGGAGATGTTGCTGGTGCCATATTCTTTCCCTTGAGCAAAGAGTAAGCTCTCTACATCTCTTATGTGCATGTGTTGCACTTAGTGAGCTTAGAGAACAAACCCTAAGTGTTTGTGTTGCATTAGGTAGTGGATTGTGTATCCATTGAGCTTAGACACTTGATTCGTTCAAGTGAGTGTCTCCGACTTGTTACTCTTGGTGTTTGTTGACACCTAGACGGCTTAGAGGAGTTGCACCGGTGATCTTCTCAAAAAAAAGGTTGTGAGAAGACCTGAACGGTTGTGAGTGGTTTGGTGCTCACCATCTTCGAAGTGGAGGAAGAGCAACCCCGAGTGGATCGAGGTGTTGGTTCGAGTGGTGAACCGGTCCAAATGGTTGGACTTACCTCAAAGGTGTTGGCTCAAGTTGTGGAATCGATCCAATGTGGTTAGGCTTATCTCAACATGGATTAGGGGAGACCGGCAAGTCTCCGAACACCAATGTAAAACATCCTTGTGTCATTGTGGTTTGCCTTCTTGTGCTTTACTTTGTGTAATTTACATTCCTTGTATTAAATTGTTTACATATCTTTGTATGATTGCTATCATTTTCAATAGTCTTATATTGTTAGTGCACTTAGTAAAGTCTAGTTGATTTAGGCTTTATTTGTGCAAAAACGAATTGTTGTTAACTTCCGCATTAGAAATCAATTTTAGCCTTAGAGATTTTAGAAACGACTATTCACCGCCCTCTAGTCGGCCTCCTCGATCTTACAGAGTGGATAAGGGAAATCCCCTCCCGAGGAGCGCGGACAATGGAAGTCCTCTCTCTAGGAGAGGGGACGAGGACACGTGTAGGAAGTCCCCTCTCCAGGAGAGGGGACGAGGGGGTCCGTGCACCCATGGCGCAGAAGAGGACACATGTCGCTTGCCGGTGAGTCCGCGGTGCCGTTTTTGGCTTTGATCTCCGGAGGTGGTTAGATTTGCTATTTCGTATGCAAACAATACCATTTAAGCCAAAAACTCTTTAGAGGAGAAGCTGAGCTTCAAGATAACCCATGTAATGTCAAATATCTTTTCTTTTTATTTTGTTTTTTAGGAACTTCTCGTCGTTTCACCACAAGCTCAAACTGATTAATCCATACCAAATCAGTACATCTTTGGTATGAACAGTAATAAGCACCAGTCGCTTCATTAAGACAAGTCGTAACAAACTTAACCAACACCAGCACCATCCAGCAGTGCGGATAGTAAAATAAAGATTTAATTGCACTCTCATATATTGTGCGTCAGCGTGCTTTCCATCAACAAGTTTGCAAATGGGAAGCTGTATTATTTGTAGTTTCCAATTACTCCTGTTCTTTCCGTTTTTCCATTGGTAAACCTGGACAATCAATTAGCAATACAAAGCACCCAACGGATGGAGTTGTAGATCACACAAATCAATCAGTTCTTTAGTGCACACCGTGGAATGATTACATATTCAAATATATAATTGGTGGGGGGTCAATTCACACTCAAACTATACATCTTTAGCTCTTATTTAATTAACCAAGATAATTGTTCTTTAGAGAACCATCTCGGGAGCTGTGCCCGCGTTCTGAGGGTAGTGGAATCGAGCCCTTTGATCTCTTTCCGCTCTAAGCAGCAATCAAGCCAAAAGTATTCATATAAGCACTATAGCTGTAACCATCTTCCTCTACCTTTTGATGTCATCACCTTTCATCATATGCAGTTAGTTATGCAGTATATTCGTTTCTTGTTCACCATCAGCTCCAGCCTTCTCCTGAAATTTTCATTTTGTTTATGGTTGCGAAGAAAGACTAGCTTTACTTTTCACTGCCCTTCTATTCCATTGGAAAGAGGTTACTTGTGAGAGGGCTAATTAGATATGAGATTATATGGAAATCGCAATATTTGAACAACACAGAATTATGGAGTTGCATGCATCAACCAATTCATCCAAAAGCTAACACAGAATTATTGAGTTGTATGCACCAACCAATTCACCCAAAAACTTAAGCTGACGAGGAAAGACAGACAATTCACTTATACTTCAACACTCCTCCCACGTGTAGGCTCTCTCAGGCTTAAGACGTGGAATAGAAACGAGATACAATTATTTTCTTAATTGCACTACCGGGTCTTGAACTCAAGACCTCTTGGCTCTGATACCATATTGAGTTGCATACACCAACCAATTCACCCAAAAGTTTAAGCTAATGAGGAAAGACGGATAATTCACTTATACTTCAACAAGAATGACTAATCATGGTGGCTCTCAAAACCTCTTGCACTTACGATGTGTCAAACCAAAGATAACGTTGCTCTTCCATGTAGTTTCAATAACACTAAGGTTCATACTTATGTTCCATTTCATTTCTAATATAACCATACGTTAGTTTCTTGAAATAATGGTGAGATTCCATGGTCAAATCAAATGACATCAAGATGTAAGATAATGAAGCTAGCATCCAAGGTATAATACTTCCAAAACAGATGCTAGCATCCTTGCATTGAACTTTAAAAATGATTTCATCTACAGTAAAATACACCTAAGAACTCATGATTAAGGACCAATCAGTAGGAGAGAATCCCCGTGCATCACAGGACACATGCAAACAAGTATAGAGAGTACGACAGTAAACTGTAAGTGAATTCCTATTTTTTATCATTCGGAAAAAAGAGGGGGTAATAAAATAGGGTCCTGAACTTAAGGATAGATGAATTGCAAACAGATTGGCAAGGAGATATACACCAACTGATCTAATCAAGA
This sequence comes from Phyllostachys edulis, assembly GCA_036346405.1. Classification (NCBI taxonomy): domain Eukaryota; kingdom Viridiplantae; phylum Streptophyta; class Magnoliopsida; order Poales; family Poaceae; genus Phyllostachys; species Phyllostachys edulis. Next base: position 75,681,808 of record CM070561.1, read on the forward strand.
ACATTTACAAATATTCAATTTATGTGAAGCATTGCACTTGTTATGAATAGCGTTTGTATTCATTATGAGACCAATGGACCAATATATATACAAGTACATGTGTAGTATACATGCAAGTAACTCCTTACACAACGGGGAAAATATATATACATCTAACACCCTCTCAAACTTATGGTGGATCAACAACATTAAGTTTGGAGAGATAGAAGCTATGCTAAGCTCTGGTCTGCACCTTTATGAAGAAGTCTGTCACATGAAGTTCTGAAGGCACATACTGAAGAGTAACAATCTGGTCCTGTACTTGTGTCCACATGTAGGAAGCATCAATACCAATATGCTTTGTAAGCTCATGCTTTACCAGGATTTGTAGCAATGCTAATAGCCCCTGTACTGTTAAATGAAAGAGGAGTAGGCGCTGAAACAGAAACACCAAAATCTTCAAGTAACCACCGTAGCCAAGTAACCTCCGTAGTCAACAAAACCATAGCTCACAACTCAGCCTTAGCACTCGAACGAGAAACTGTTGTCTGCTTCTTAGTCTTTCAAACAATGAGAGAACCACCAAAAAAAACACAATAAGCAGAGAGAAAGACCGGCGATCAGAGTGATCACTAGCCCAGGTGGCATTAGAATATGCTTGAGTCAGAAGAAGTGAGCGAGGAAAAACAGACGACGAGTGATGGTTCCACGAAGATATCGTAGAACACGAAGAAGATGGCTATAGTGGAGCTGAGTGGGAGCACAAACAAACTGACTTAAGATATACACAGAGTACGAAATATCAGGACGAGTGGCACCTTGTTAGATAAACAAGACTCCCAACAAGGTGACGATAGCAAGTAGAATCAGCAAGAGGCTCACCATCAGTGAGCCGAAGATGAACATTAAGCTTCATAGGAGTCTTAGCGGTGTGCTGATCAGTAAGAGAAGTATGATCAAGAAGATCCTGAATATACTTTTTTTGGGATAGATAGAAGCCCTCAGATGTAGAAATAACCTCAACCCCAAGAAAGTAGTGAAGAGGACCCAGATTAGACATGAGAAACTGCTCATTAAGACGCTCCTTCACAAAGGTGATGTACTGAGAATCATCTCCAGTAATGATCATATCATCAACATATAAAAGGAGAAGTGTCCGACCACGAGGCGAAGTGTGAATAAAGAGAGCAGGATCATGAGCACTAGCAGAGAAACCCGTTGCAATGACAACAGAAGAGAAATGATCAAACCAGATACGAGGAGCTTGCTTGAGGCTGTAAAGAGATCGGCGAAAGCGACAAACCATACCCTCAGGAACAGAATACCCCGGTGGTGACTGCATATAAACCTCCTCACGCAGCTCACCATTGAGAAGACATTCTTGACATGAAGCCGAGAGATGGACTATGCCTGAACAGACACCACAGTAAGAAGAGTGTGAACGGTGGTCATGTGAGCCATATGAGAAAATGTCTCATCATAATCACGACCATACTCCTGCTGAAAACCATGTTCCACAAGACGAGCCTTGTAGCGCTCAAGAGAACCATCAGAGCGGGTCTTAATCTTGTAGACCCACTTGCACGTGATAGGAGTAACACGCGCGAAAAGAGGTACAAGATCCCACGTGCCAGTACGCTCAAGGGAAGCAATCTCTTCTGCTATCGTATGCTACCACTCCTGATGAACAACAACATCATGATAAGAAGTCGGTTCGACAAGAGCTGCTAAACAAAAGCACGCAGGAGGCCGAATAGACTAGCTATCATGAAAACATATCGAGGAGAGGCCGAAGAAGTTGAACCATCAGAAGAAGATGGCGCATCAGAAGAACCATCAACTCGTGGACGACGAGTGTAGTAGAGAGGATAAGAAGGATGAAAGCCGGGATGAGCCTCTGGAGAGGGTGGTGGTGGCAAAGGAGATGGTGAAGGAGGAACCGAAGAGGCCAAAGGTTGTGATGGTGGTATGGTGACTATGGGGGTGGTAGGAAAAATCAAAAAAAAGCGGCTCGACAAGAGATGCTAGAGTAGTGGAAGGAGAAGGACGAGGGTAGAAAGGACGAGACTCATCAAAATTGACGTCCCGAGAAACCCGCATCCGTCAGCCAACAGGATCCCAATAACGATATCCCTTATGCTCAGCACTATAGCCTAGAAAAACAAACTCCACGAACTGAGCGGTCAGCTTGGTGCACTCATGAAGGGCAAGAAGAACATAGCACACACAACCAAAGAAGCGAAAACTAGAATAGCAAGAGTCTTGCCATAGAAACGCTCAATTGGGATCCCACCCTGAAGAGCAGAAAAAGGCTGAATATTAATCAAGAAAGTGGTAGTAGAAACAGCCTCAGTCCAGAAGTATGGTGTGAGAGGAGAAGCAAGCATAAGAGCACAGGCTGTCTTAAGAAGATGAAGATGCTTCTGTTCAGCCACACCGTTTTGGGCATAAGCACTAGGGCAAGAAAACTGAGAGAGAGTGCCCTGCTCAGCAAGGAAACCACGAAGGACTCCTGACATGTATTCCCCAGCAGAGTTAGCACGAAAGACACAAATAGGAGAATCAAACTGAGTACGGATTATGGTGGCAAAAGTCTTGTAGATGGATAAAATCTCGCTACGAGATGACATAAAGTATATCCATGTGTGGCGAGAAAAATCATCAATAAAAATTATATAATATCAATGACTTCCTTTCGAAACGAAAGGAGCCAGACCTCATACATCAGAATAAACAAAATCAAAAGGATGTTGTGACACGAACTCACTAGAAGGATAAGGAAGTTGAAGCTGTTTATCAAGTTTACAACCCTAACAATTTAGAGAAACATCACCAAACATAGACCATAAAAGACCACGACAAAGTAAAGAAGATAGACGCGACCCATAAAGATGTCCCAAACGATGATGCCACTGAACAAAAGATGCAGTGGAGGATGCAAGCAGGGCGGCATGGCGGTGGAGGCAACAAGACCGACGAGGCGGCGGAAGGAAGATGACGATCAAGCTCCCAGAGATGCTGTGAGTTACGGCGGCGAGGGTAGCACCAACCAGAGTCCCCGTGCGTTGATCCTGAACACAACAAGAATCAGAATCGAGAATAACACGACAACCATGATTAGTGAGCTATCCGGCAGATATGAGTTGTATGGTTAGTTTGAGAACATGAGAAACAAAAGGAATATGAAAAGAGGAATTGAAAAGAGTGCCTCGTCCTGCGACAGAAAGAGATGTATCATCTGCTGTCTGAACAGTGATAGGAACAGCTAAAGGATGAATGGAAATGAGACTAGTGAAATCAGATGTCATATGAAAGGAAGTACCAGAGTCAAGAATCCAAGGTGATATACCTGAGGAAGAAGTAGAAGGTGGTCTCTCACTAGAAGACTGTGTGCAGAACCAACAGAATCAAATGGTGCAAGAGCAGCCATGCGACGTAGTAGTGTGAGAAACTCCTGAGAATCAGAAGCACCAGTGCTCCTTTGAGAGGAGGAACCACTAGTTCCCTATGGGGGATGGCCACCACAACATAAATCCTTCTCCTTCTTGTAGCAAGTCTGCTGTACATGTTCATCCTTGTTGCAGTAAATGCAGTGTAGTCCCCTACCAACAGCAGCTGTCACTAGTGAAGGACTAGTGGAGACGAAAGTATGTAGAAGCCGCTAGAATCAAGAAAAGCAGCGGTGAAGACAAGAGACCAAGAAGACGAAGGTGAGTCTCCTCAGCACGAACAAATGTAAGGGCCTCCAACAGGGTTACATGAGGGTGGCGCACAAGCAATTGAGCACGAGTCTGCTCATACTCAGCCCAAAGATGGGTCAAGAAATCGTAGATACGATGAAGCTCCAAGTGAGACTACTAACGCTAACAACATTGGCATGTGTGGCAAACATTGGGTCCCAAAGAGTCAACCTGACGCCATATCGCAGACAATTGGGCATAGAACTCGTCCATAGTGGCATCTCCCTACAATGATCGCTCTCCCGACGATAATGAGAAAAATACAAGAAATCACCAAACGACTCATAGCGGTTGCGTAGATGTGTCAACATCAACTTTGTTGAAGCCAAACCAACCACATCTCCAGTGAATTGCACCTTCATGCTAGCAATCAGAATAGCAAAGACATGACCATCCTCATCAATCCATATCTTGTTAGCAGCATACTGAGTCTGAAAAGTCTCCATAGCATCCTCAAAAGCATCAGATGCCTCCTTACGAACATCTTCGAAATAGTCTTCGGGAGCATAGGCTCAGCAGGCGGAGCAGGGTGAGGCGGGCAAGGCAACTCGCCGGTAAGAAACTCCCAAAGGCGCTGACCACGCATATGAAAACGCATGTGCTGAAACCAGTCCCGATAATTGAGACCATCAAAGATCACCGGGCAACGAGAAACGGAAACAGTACCCATTGGTAGGCGGTGCTGGATGACGTGGCCACTAAGACAATGAAGTCTAACAGGCGGCGTTGGACGACGCGGCGTTAGAACGACGTTCTGTTTTTTCCTTTTTTTTCTTTTCTTTTGTTGACCGGGCTGCTCGCTAGAAAAGGCCGAGGCCTACTCGGCCTGCTTGAAAGCAAAACGCGCATCAGGGAACCCTAGTTCCCCGGCAGCGGCGGCGGCGGGCTTGGCGGAGTGGCGGCAATGAGTGAGCAAGCGACGGCGATGAAGAAGAGCCGGGCACAGTCCGAAGGAGATGTGGTGGGATGAGACCCAATACTAACCCGGTGGTGATGAGGCAGCGGTCGAGAGCAGAGGAGCCGATGTCGCAGCGTGGGGAGGATCCGAGCAGCAGAAGCTGAAGCAGAGGCGACGCCGGATCCGTGCGGTGCGGGCTCGGGAGCAGGCGACAACGACCGGAAGAAGCGGCAACTCCAGATCGAGGCGACATCGACGCCAGGTGAAGAAGACACCAAAGAAGACGTCGAGTGAAGGCCGCTGAAGAAGAAGATAGGTCGGCGACCTCTTGTTGTAGCTCTGCTCCGAAGACAAGGCAACAAGCGTAACATGGGTAAAAAGAGGACACAAGGAGGGTGGCGGCAGCGGTAGTGGCGGCGATGTCCGACAGCGGCGGCGGCTGCAACAAGTAAAACCCTAGTCCTAATCTTGCTCTGATACCATGTTATGAATAGCGCTTGTATTCATTATAAGACCAATTGACCAATATATATACAAGTATAGGTGTGGCATATATACAAGTAAATCCTTATACAATGGGGAAAATATATATACATCTAACAGCACTAACCAAATGTGATGTTAATCGTGTGTAAAAAATGTAAAACTTTATGGGAAGGATCGCATATCTCATATTTATTCCTTCCTCAATTTAAGGGACCTGACACATTGTAGTTATTGTGTAACAACAAAAAAGAACCAAGAAAGGCTCAAAAGTACGGGGGCACTTACACTTGGACAGTGTCAGAAGACAAAACTATGGCAGTATGCTATGATCCCAAAAACCAGACAAAAATGAAGTCAAGTTAGCTTTTTGCAACTCAAAAAGATAAAACTGGGTAGTGTGTCATGGCCCAAAAAAGCAGGCAGAACTGATGGCATGTTACCCTTTTTATTTATCTAAATCTAGCTAATTGATAGGCAAGTCATTTTTTGTAGCTCACAGTATGGGCCTCTACACAACTTCTTCACACTAACCTTCTGCCATGAATCTTAGACCACCATTTGAGCCAGACAAGAATCTAGTGGGAATACGGTATACCACAAATAAAATTTATTTAGGTAAAACCCGTCACATTTGATTTTACATCACTTTGTGTTATAGACATAATTTACCTTGAGATGGTATCAAGTGTTAAGCACTTATATTATGTGATGGTTCCACCTTTGTCAGAGATAGGGAAACAGCTCAGCAAAGGTATAGTGTCAACTGTCAAATACTAGGACAAAAAGAAGCATGATTAATTTTACATGCTTCAGAATGCTTCATAGTTTAATTTTCGAATGAGACTCCAAACATGTTGAAACCTCAAGTTGTAAATCTGTTCTGTCTGGCATTAGCAAGAAGCTCAATCAAGTGCACTGATCAGAAGACATCAGATAATGCTACAGAAAAAGTTGAATGCAATTTCAAGCATCCTTGTTCTTTCTATTGAACAATTGAGTGTTGCATAGCAATTCCATTTAAAATAGAAGCCTTCAACTCAGGAGAACCAAATTCTTCAAACAATTCGAGGAGATTAATGTTATGTGCACCGCTTCAAAACAAAGTACTGCTTATAAAAAAAAGATTGCTGTGTGGTATAAAATAACAAGATATTGAAGTGTTGTACATGGCCAAAAAGGCACTCGACTCAACAGCATATTAAACCTTTCAGGACGAAGGAAAAACACATAGTTAGCCCACGGGCAAACAATGTACTATCAGTGTGTAACAAAATCGAACTGCCTACAAAAGTACTTCACTTAGGTTTAAGCACATCTTTGAATAGTTTTGCCTAGAACTACAAAGCTAATAACAAAAGCTTTCATGCTTCGTCATGCTTTTAGTTTTTCTCTCCAATACTTTATTCAACATTTCTTTCAATTATATTGGATTCATCGAGTTGCGCTCATCCTTCATGTAATATTTGAAAATGCATAGCAAGTAGAAGCTTCAAAAATAACATCAGGACGATACATAGCCAAAAGCAACTTTACAAAAATAACATCAGGACGATACATAGCCAAAAGCAACATAAAGTTCATCAAAGGGAATAAGAAAAACATGTTTCACATATTTAACACAAAAGGCCACAAATCAAATATATGCAATATATATTGCACACGAACATGATACGACTGCAAGCTGACACAAGATTAAAGGGAACAAGTTGAAGTTGTAATCACCGTATTATTGACGTCCATGGATTGGAATACAAGTTAATTGTCATGGCCTCATGAGAGTGCGGACAAACTCTGCTGATTCAGGTACAATCTAGCAACATAATAAGGTAAAAGGCCCAGAAATGAGAAGCGATATAAGTAAAACGGACGGAAAAAAAGCAGTGTAGTAATACTCATGAAGCCAAAATGAGAAGAAAAGAACATTTTGACAAAAAAAAAGGAATGAAAAACAATTACAGTAGAAGTTCTGCATTCCCAGAACATTGGAGTATCTTGGGGGTCTGATCGAGAAGTCGAGACCATAGCAGTTGGCCGCAACAAAAAAAGACGATGCATTGCACTGTTGATGTTGTTCTTGATATAAAAAAATCACTGTTGATGAAAACCACTAGTAAATTGGGCTAGCTAGTTGTGTAATGAAATTGAAGTGGCATCTCCCCTCCAGGCAGCTCTATCTATATATCAGATGAAGCATCTGAAGGATGCTGCCATTGCCCAGTCAAAAAAGGACAGCCAAGCTGTGACGATCGAGTGAATGAATGATGGTACCGGAAACTTAAAGCACACTCCACATTACAAACAACTAAATTAGAAATACTACTTGCCAAAACCACCCTCGTAATTCAGAATCCCTTTACTAAATCTCGACATGCAAAGCAAAGCAATCATATGTCGTAAGGGCGGTCCACCAACCCCAACGACCTGACAAAGACAAAAGTCAGGGGTACATCTCGACCTAATCGAAAGGTACTATGTACCCCTTCGCACATAATAAAGGGTACAAAAAAAAACCGTCAAAGACGGTCTCAACAAAAAAGTACTAACACGTCCCGGTGTGAAAGGGTCCGGAGAGCCCCCGCCCTAGACCACCTCACACAGAGCACAGTCAAAGCCACTTGTGGATCGAAAGTGCATGCGTGGTGGACTAAGCCTATGAAAATCTACCGTGCACTAGAGGCTACGTCTAGGGAGATGTAAAGATCCAGAAGCCCTATAGGTATATAATCTTTTTAGAAGTAGAATTGTAATTTTCTATATTTTAGATGTAACAGTAGATAGACAGTCTCCCATGTAGAGAACTTTTTGAGAAATAAAAATACATCTAATACACTTCAATGCCGCTCTCCCTACTCGAGGACCATCGGGGTCTCCACTTCCGCATCGTGGGCAGCCTAGGTTACTCTTTTTTTCTCTATTGTCTAGTAACTACCGCACCGTACTAATCTCACGTGGAACTAAGTCATTACCGATCGGTAGCAGCCGCGACGAGCAAAGCGATGTGATAGGAGAACACGAAAAGAGCATCAGCGTGGGCTGGTGTGGAACAAAGCAAGTCGGGAGCCGCTTCCGACGCGATCCACGGCGCCTCCGAGCACCCCGGCCGCCGCCGCGCGCATCGGCGTGGAGCCGCTCCGTCGGGTTGGGTTTGGGCCAGACGCGTAGCTTCCTCTCCACCTAGGCCGGCGACTACAGGGCTGTTTGGATCGCTCCTCGATAGCTTTCTACCTGGCCGAAGAGCTCCTGAGGCTGCCTTCTCGCTGTTTGGATTAATACTGGCGTCGGCTCTCAGGCCAAGTAGGTTAGCGGCCCAGCGTCCAAATCTGGCGTTTGGGAGGCAGCTCCCTCTCTCTTGTTTATTGCTTTGATCCAATGGTTCTATTTTTCATTCACAAATTTCAAACATAGGTTTCTAACCAAACAACTCATCTTTAGATTTATCTAAACAATCAAAAATTATTTATTTTTAGACTATCTTCAGACATTTTTTTTTCAAGTATGAAATCGAAGATCACCAACCAAACAAATTCGTATACGTTCGTGGATACAACCGGGCCGAGCTGGCAAATTCCTTTTGGATCTAGTGACGTGGCAGTCCACGTGTAAATGGGCCTCCGGCCCAACGAGCAGCAAAAGGACTGGTGGTCAACTCGCGGTAGTAGACTAGAGATGGCCGACCGTGCCTGTACAATATGTTTAGACACAGTCTATTTTGTCCCCGAGCTAAACGGGCGTACCGGCTAGCAGCCCAGGCACGGCAGCCGTGTCGTGCCTGCTCTTTAGTCTGTTTAATCTTATAGGGTCTATTTAGCCCGTTATGTTTGAAAATTCAGAAAAAAAAAAATAAATATGTAAAATTCAGAAATACATATGAAATTTGTAAAAAATAATATAAATATATTGAAACTATAATAAAGAATTTTATTAATATTTAAATGGCTGCCTCATTAAAATATTTGCCATTTAGCCCATAAGACATGAAAAATTTAAAAACAATTCTAGATATATATATATATATATATATATATATATATATATATATATATATATATATATATATATATATAAACCAAAATGAATTTATATATACTTATAAAATGAACTATATAAAATTTAAAAACTACAAAATAAAACCATATAAGTATTAAAAATGAAAACAAATCATATAAATATTAAGAAATAGATATATATATATATATATATATATATACTATATAGAGAGAGAGAGACGTACTCCCCTCTTATATACCACTTAAATTATATGATGATACCTCTTTAACAATTTAAGCATACTCTAATAATGATTATAAAATACTCCAAAGTGAGTTCCACGAAAAATTTCATCAAATTTTACTTTTTATAGCAAAATTTGTGTATATACTTCTTTTATATATGAAAAAGGGTATATAGAAAAATAAAGGCCTCTAATTAATTTTTTTCAATCAAGTCGTATTGGAATATCTTATAATTGGTATCTAAGTATCTTGAAAGTGATAAAGAAGTATAATATATTTATTTAAGTAGTAAGTGGAGTACATACTCCTAGGAAGTATGAAACAGACATATATATATATATATATATATATAAATATATATATATATATATATATATATATATATATATATATGTATATATACCTCTTTGTCAATTTGAACATATTCTAATAATAATTACAAGATACCCAAAGTGAGTTTCATGAAAAAAAATCATTAAATGCCACTTTTATAGCAAAATTGAACATATTCTAATAATAAAAGATACCCCAAAGTATGTACTTGACATACTCCTTTTATCACTTTATGTGTGTGTGTATGTGAAAATGATAAGATACTCTGAGAACCGTCTTTCTCTTACAATAGACTTAAATCTATATGATAATACCTCATTATATATTTGAGCATACTCTAATAATGATTATAAGATATCCCAAAGTGAGTTCCATGAAAAATTTCATTGAAGTACACTTTTTAAAGCAAAATTTATGTATATACTTCTTTTATATATGAAAAAGGTACATAGCAAAAAAAAAAACAAAGGGTTCCAATGAAAATTTTTCAATCAAGTTGCATTAGAGTATTTTATAATTGATGTTTAAGTATACTGAAAGTGATAAAGAAGTTTAACATATGTGTTTAAATGGTATATTGGAAGTGGAAAAACGCTTCTTTCCTATATATATATATATATATATATATATATATATATATATGATCGAGACGTGTTGGCCCGGATCCAATACTATTCATACGTGCGGCCTAGGCACGGCCATTTGACCCGCTCTTGTCGTAGTCGTAGTCGTCTCCTTCCGGAACAGCCATGGCTTAATTGCCTCCTAATTACCCAACCATTCCTCCACCTCCTCCTGCAAGCCAGCCAAATCCACAGCTCCCACCAAATCCCCATCGCCATGAACGCGTCGCAGTTCATGGACAAGCAGATCCTCGGCCTCGCCGTGGAGGGCGCGGGCGCGGGCGCCGCATCCTCGTCCCCTCCCTCCGGCGGTGGCGGTAGCGGCGGGGGCGGAGGAGGAGAGCTGTTCGATCTGATGAGCCCCAACCCGCATGAGGCGGCGGAGAGCCACGCCCGCCACGGGCACCGCGCCCGCCACGGCGGCGGCGCGGACGAGGTGATGCCCAGCTACGACTTCCAGCCCATCCGCGCCGCCGCCCCTGCGGCCGCTGCGCCGGCCTCCGCGGCGAGTCTTTGGGGATCGCTCGACTCCAAGGCCGCGTCCTCCAATCTCAAGGTAATATACCTAGCTACCTCCCCGCCAATGACTCTGCTGATAGATCTGTTCCTCACCCGCGAATTGAGCAAATAAATTGTTGTTAAGCTTGTTTAGTACTCATTGGTAGTTAACAGTGCTGTGGTAGTGTCGATTTCCATTAGTGGTAAATGAAATTGATGTGGCTGCTCACTTGCTACTGCTTGATTCAGATAGAGGGAAAAAGCGTAGCCCTTTTGGTTCAGGTACTTGTGAAGGCTGACGCATTTTCTTTTCATAAAGGGTTATACCACTGCGAGCACCTACGGGTGTCGTGCAGTTTCTGTATGATTACTGTGATTGTTGCGATGAGTTTCCGGTTGCTATTTGATGATATTATTACCATAGACATGGCCCTGAGCCCCGGACAGCATTTGCGAGATAACTAGGTGTTGATATGGCATTGTTTTCTGTAGTTCCTTTTAGGATGGTTTTCAGATGCTTCTCTTGCAATGGCTCTGCGTTCGCAACTTGTTGCTGATTGTTTTTATGCTCTCTATGATTACTCCTTCTCATAGTCTTATAGGCCGTATATTATGTCGGGTTCAATCGTTTTATTCAAGGGTTAGAAAAAGATAGTTTGGCAGCAGCAAAATGGTATCCCAAAACACTGTGTAGGATGGGTTTGATAATTCCACCATCTTGTGTGGTCAATCAATTATATCCATGTTACATGTGTGTGTGTGTGTGCGCGCACAAAGTTAGCACCTTTTCTGTTATGCTTTCTGATAATGATATAATATGGCATGCAATTTATTGGCAACTGATTATTTATTAACACGGGCAACACAGGGATCTCATATATCCATTCATGATGTGCTTCTGTAGCTGTACTTGATAATAACCAATCCAGCAAATTATTTATTCGTGTGATGCATGATTATTATCAATTCATATCACTGCCCTGCTTTTTTCTTTCCTTGTGATATATGTACTTATTATGCTTAACTTCTCTTACCATGCAAAGAGTGCCAGTATATTGGAGCCTCATGTGCTAAAGAAAGTTAGTCATGAAGAAGAAAGGGGCAATTTCAATGCAGTCACTATAGCAGATATTGATTGCACCATGAAGAAATATGCTGATAACCTGCTACATGCACTGGAAGGTGTAAGCTCAAGGCTTTCACAGCTGGAAGGCAGAACACACCATCTTGAGAACTCTGTTGGCGAATTGAAGTTAACAATTGGTAACTACAATGGCGGCATCGATGGAAAACTGCGACAATTCGAGAACACACTGCAGGAGGTAAGCTTTTGCCCAACTCCTCTCTGCAAGAGATTAGTTTCCCTCCTTGTTCTTTTTTTTATTGGTAGAGAAAGGACCATGCTATCCTATTGGAATAACTTATGTTGTGGTTCTGATAATAAAGAAGGGAAACAAGTTTATTTAATCCTCACATCCTATTTTTTAAACTGAAGCATGTGAGCTGAGGGTTTAGGAGGAAATCTTTAAAATCTATTGCTTCTATTCCATCCCATCATGGCTTATTTCATTGCCAGTTGTTCATACTTCATAGATCCCAGCTGGGTCACATCATTGTTTATAGTTGCAGTTTCTTTGTCTATTTAAGGAGAATGTCTTAATCGGCTAATACTCAAGTTAAAAGTCAATATGTAACTCATCTTAGTTACTGCATTAGTTTTAGCTTTTAAGTTTCCTTTGACCCCATTCAAGGGCACAATGGCATCTTGATGTATGAAGTACGAATATATTTGTTTCCCCTTATTTGTTGATGTTTTACAAACTAGCCTGCTTTATGTTTTCTTTTATCCCAACTAAATCTGATGGTTGTACATGCATTCACCTCGGGTGGGGCAGCCACTCTTGGGACATTCTTGTTTTAGTCTTCAAATTGTGATGTAATTGTCTGGAAAACTGCTTATTTGGTGCTCGTTTGTATTAAGCTTGTTTTGTACCTTTGTGAGGGTTACTTAAATGACTAACTTTGTATGCACTACTTGCAGGTTCAAGCAGGTGTGCAGATTTTGCGTGACAAGCAGGAAATTGTTGAGACCCAGATCCAACTTACAAAGCTTCAAGTGTCTAAACCAGAGGATGCTCAATCAGAAAATGCTGGTGCTGGGCAGGCAGATTCACGGCAGCAGCCGACTCCTCCCCAGCCAACCATTCAACCACAGCATCAAGCCCCTCCCCAGCCAACCATTCGACCACAGCATCAAGCCCCTCCCCCTTTCCAACCACCGGCACTGCCTGCCTTGCCTGCCCTTCCTGCTCCAAATGCGCCACCTCCGCCTCCGCTTCAAAACCAACCTGCACCACAATTCCCAGGTCATTTACCACACTCCCAGGTGCATTCAGTCCAGCCAGCTCCATCAGTGGCAACCGTACCACAGGAATCCTACTATCCCCCATCCGCACAGCCAAGTGATGCCACACACCATCAATATCAAGCCCCACCAGCCCTGCAGCCACAGGCACCACCACAGCATTATCAAACACCGCCTCAGTATGCTCAATATCCTCAACCTCCCCCGCCTGCAAGTGTTAACCCCGCAACTGCAGTTCCACCCCAGCAGCCAGAAGAAGCAGCACCGTATGGGCCTCCTGCTCAGAGCTATCCACCAAATGTACGCACACCGTCCCCCTATATGCCACCGCCTGGCGGACCTGCTCCTCCTTTCTATGGGCCAAACCCTGGCATATATGAGCCTCCTGCAGTCAGGCCAAACTCCGGGCCACCACCGTCCTACAATATTGGATACAAACCACAGGGTGGAGGTGGTTTCTCCGAACCATATGGTTACAGTGGGTCTCTATCTCACCGCGGCAATGCTGGAATGAAGTCGCCCTCACCCTTTACCCCCTCAGGCACCTCATCTGGGGGAAGTGGCAACTATGGCAGGCTCCCTACAGCTCAAATACTGCCCCAAGCAGCGCCGGTCAGCTCCACTCCAAGCGCCGCCTCTGGCAATAGAGTGCCGATTGACGATGTGGTCGAGAAAGTTGCCACGATGGGGTTCTCAGGGGAGCAAGTGAGGGCGGCCGTACGCAATCTGACCGAGAACGGCCAGAACGTCGACCTGAACGCGGTTCTGGACAAGCTCATGAACGACATGGACGCACAGCCCCAGAGAGGCTGGTTCGGGCGGTAAGTCCAGCCGCTAGCTGTAGCTATGGTTGTCGTTCCCGAGCAGCCTGTGTATATCGTTGAACAGCCGTGGAACCATTTTGTGCATTCGCAAGTACCTCGGAATTCATTCATATTGTCAATTTTTCATGGTGTTGAGGAACTGGGCAGGGGGCAGGACAATCTGGTCGATTTGCTGCTGGAGCTCGTACAGCTAGTGTTCTTTAGCTTCTCTTGTTTTCACCTGTTATTGGTTGGTGGTAACTTGGCATCCATCATCAGAGTGAGTAGTCTAGAGGCGTTATTGCTAAGGATTAAGTACATTGTTCGTCTCTCAACTCTTGCCTTAATTTAGTTTTCGTCCCTAAATTGTAATACCGGATAAAACGTGTCCTCTAAGTACTAATATCGAGCAAAAACTGTCATTTATTCCTTTTTAGAGTGGTTTCGTGCCACGTGGAAAAACGAAATATTTTCCGCTGCCACCAGTGCGTCCACATGGCGAATGTTTTCTTGTCCACGTTCTATCTCCTCTCTAATCTCACCGCCGAACACATCTCCTGCTCCAAGATCTTCTTCCTCATTTCTTTCCTCTCCATTTCTTTCTCCATGGTTCTCTTCCGCTCACGGTGCCTCCTCCCTCTAGCGTTGCTCCTGGCAGCCCCGCCGGTGTCGTTGTTGCTCGTCGCGGCTCGACCCGCTTGTGTGCCTCGTCGGCCGCGTTACGCCCCTCGGCTCGCCTCCCGTCCCTGGTTCTTGGCGCCGCCACCGCCGGTTGTGCCCGTGCGACCCTCGGCTCGGGCCGCCTCTTCTCTACCGCGCTTGGCTCCTCGGCCTAGTGCTGCCCATGCCCGAGCTCGGGCTTGGCGACGACGTGGAGGACCTCCTCGCCCTCGTGTCACGCCAGTGAGGAGGTGGGCATCAACGACCCGCACGAGCTGCAGCGACGAGATCGAGATCTTGGAGCGGGGCATCGGCGACAGCGTGGCGAGAGGTGGGCGTCGGCCATGATTGCCCTCGTCGGGCTCCTCCGTCGCCAAGTCGTCCTCTTGGCAGCGATCACGCTTCTGACCGTTGGATTCCAAGGTGGATCTTGACGACGAGCTCTCCCACCTCGGCGAGCTCCGCTCCCTCGACCTCCGCGACAACTGCCTCAACGGCACGATCGACACGCTCCTCCTCGGCGTCCTCAACCTCAAGGTGCTCTACCTCTCCCGCATCCTCTGTGTCGACCTCGCCAACAACAGCCTGTGCGGGCCTATCCCGGCGGCCGTGCTCGCAAACCTCACCTGTCTCCTCACGCTCAAGCTCCAAGACAACCTCCTCACCGGCCTGCTCCCGGACATCATCACCGTCCTCCCCCGCCTCACCGACTTCAACGCCTCCAACAACTAGCTCTCCGGCAGGGTGCCCGACGCCATGCGCGCCAAGTTCGGTCTTGCCTCATTCACCGGCAATGCCGGCCTCTGTGGGCTCGTGCCACCACTGCCACCTGATTACATTCTTTTTCGCCACGTGAGCCCGCCCCGACGTCGCCCTCTGTCCCTTCGTCATCGTCGCAGTCCGTGGTGCCATCCAGCCCGACAGCGTCCTCCTCGTCTTCAGTTGCTTCATCTTCACCGACATTGGCCACATTGGAGTCGCACAATGGAGCTAGCAAGGGGGCCTTGAGCACCGGCACAACCGTCGGGATCGCCGTCGGCAATACCATCTTCTTATTCGCTCTACTGTCACCGCTAGTTGCGTCTTCTGCTGAACAACAATGGCGGCAGCGCCATAGCCAAGAAAAGGAAAAAGAGGCGGCGCGTCGACACGGAGGATGGAGGCGGTGGGCTGTTTGCCACAACAAGGAGTGACTTGCTTTCGCCAGCGGCCATGAGTAGGTGCAAACTTGGCGGGGACAACGACAGGCACGCTTGACAAGTGGTATTCTTCGAGAAACTATGAGAGAGTTTTGTTTTTGTTTTTTTTGGTGCCAAGAAAGCCATGTGGGTCAAACACCGGTCAAAACCACTCTAAAACAAATGAAGGGGTATTTTTTGCGTGGTATTGACAGTTCGAGGACGCGTTTTACCCGGTATTACAATTCAGGGACGAAAATTAAACTAGGGCAAGAGTTGAGAGACAAACAATGTACTTAATCATATTGCTAATGACTGGGACTGGCAAGCGGGGCGCGCCCGGGCGCCGTACGACTGGCAGAGGCGCGTCCAAATAGTGGTGGTATGGATAGGCCCTCGTCCGGGCTATAGGCGCCTGGATTTGCCACGTGGAGACTGCAGGTGATTTTGGGCTAGGGGCGCACGGCGTTAAACACTTCCAGGCACGCAGCACACAGACAAAGGGCGTCCGGACTAGGGGCGCGCAGTGGAGGACGTGTGGAGGAAGGAGGCACTTCCGTGCTGTTAATTTTGGTAATATAGCGCGAGAGATGCTAGATTTGTAAATTCCAACACAACGGTGCTATTTAGGGAAAAAAAAAACTCGGTTCTTATCTATGTGACATGCTCCATTGATGTTCACCGTTTACGTGTTCTGTACCGTGCTCGCATACTTTTCTACTGTCACTGTTACGAGTATGCGCTATCGTCTACTCAAGACAACAGAACTTTTTTAAAATAATATTATTTTAAAACATAATTACAAAAATATATTGTCTCTCCAAAAAATTACGAGAGATGTGTTCGCCGCAGTTGAAATGGCGGCAGGGGACTCGCCATTTCAATGGCGGCAGGACTCTCTCCATTCATGCCGGTCCAGCCACCTATCGCCGGTTGAAATAGCGATAGGTCACATCGCCATTTCAACCAAAGTGGGACACCTCTTTGGAAGGGCTTCATGCCATGATTGAAATGGCGATAGATCCTGTCGCCATTTCAACTGGTGATAGGTGGCTGGACCGGCGACAGGAGGGGGAGAGGGTCCCTGTCGCCAGTTGAAATGGCGACAGGTTTAGGAACACATTTCTGTAATTTTTTAGAGAGACAATATATTTTTGTAATTCTGTTTTAAAATAATATTATTTTAAAAAAAAATTCCAAGACAACACGCTTGGTGGTGGCCTTTTGTGTGGGATGCTCAGAACTTCGTGTCCATCACGGCCATACGGTTGCCGTGTCGATTTGTGTGTGATTAGATCGCCACCGAGAGCTCAAAAGCTCTAGACTGTAGCCTGTACTAGTAGAGCTTGTAACTACACTCCAACGAGCTGCGAAAGCGATGCAACGCATGGAACTCTCGCCGTAGCGCCATGCTTTCCATCTCCTTATCTTAAGAGCTTTCTCCACCAACCTTCTCCACCTCGTCATCTCTCATCAGCGGGTGAAACTAAGGATGACTGGTTGTTGCACGCGCGGCGATGGCAGGGGAAAGGAAGCAAGGGCGGGTGGCGGACGGCAAGGTGAACCAGTACCGGGCACCGGCCGGCGGGCTCGCCGTGTGGGCTCTGGTGGCGTCCAACCTTGCCTCCCTCGCGCTCCTCCTCCACAACTACATCAACCGGCCCCACGACTCTTTGGCAAGGTCAGACGCCCAGGGCCGTTCCGGATGGAGGGCCGGCAGGGGCGACCGCCCAGGGTTCACCAGAGCTAAGGGCCTCCGATCCTGATACATCATACTACATATATGCATATGCATAATCGTATATCCTATATATGCTCTATTGCTCTGCAGGGTTGTATAACTACTAACTAGATTGTGGTTAAGAGTGTAGGGATGGGTATCCTGATACATCTCTTTTTTCTGAATTAAGAGTGTTGCAAATGACTTTGCCTTGTGACAATATCTGCTATTGAGATTTTTTAGTTTGTTAGAAATGTAGATTGTTATCAAAATGGTTCAATTGCTTATTGAATCTTATTTCTTGTACAAGTATTTGTAGCATCAAGCTGAAAGAAGCTTTTCAAAGTTGAAGTTATTGAAAAACTATTTGAGGTCATCAATATCACAAGAAAGGTTGAATGGTCTGGCCACTTTATGCATTGAAAAGGATATGTTAGATCACATTGACGTGGATACTATTATCAATAACTTTGCATCTAGAAATGTTAGAAGAAATTGTTTTCTATGAGTAGTTTGTATCTTTTTGATGTATTGAATAGCTTTGTAGTTGATATAAAAGTATCACTATTTGTTTATGTTAGAATAAAGGGCCTCCTATTTTGTCTCGCCCTAGGGCCTCCAAAATGTCGGGAACGGACCCTCTGAGGCATAACGGTGGTCTTGTGAAGCAATGGGAGGATGAGAAGAGAAAGGCGACAACGTCGGCCCAGTGGCGGAGTTAGGATTTGACAGAGCCTCGGACTGAAAACTAAATGGCTATAAGTCTATAACTAACATCAAATACTATCAACACTGAGGTATAACAAAAGCACAACACAAATGCACAATCGAAATAAAATTTGAATTCAATATTTAACGATACGACAAAATAGATAAAACATAGTAAAAAAAAGAATGTAACATATCACTAGCACAAGATAATTTTTGCTTAATCAACAAAGATTTGGTTCATTTGATCCTATCGTATCTTCATCAACAATAGTATGAGTACATGAACTAAGGGGGGAGTTTTACCTAAGATAGCAGTAAATCAATACCATCAGTAGCACCCATCTCCATCACACCACTCATGTATGAGCATCTATTGTTACAAATCAAAATCATCACAGCATCAAAAGATCAATCATGCTCAACATGAAACAAAAATTGAAGTAGCAGAAAAAGGGAAGGAGGGAAACTAGAGGGGGTTGGGGGCACAGGCGTGGCGGCGCCTAAGCAGCCGAGGGTGGCGGGACGGGATTGAGGCGGGCGTTGAGGGCGGTAGCAGCCAAAGGCCGGGCCGCCTGAGGAGCCGGGAGGCGCTGAGTGGGAGCAGACCAAGGAGAGTCGAGTGAGTCGAAGGCCGGAGGCCGGAGGCAGGCATAGGTTGAAGGGAGCAGGAGGGAGCTGAGCTAGGGAGCAGCGGGCAGGCAGCCGTGAGAGCCGTGAGCCTTGAGACGGCAGAAGAAAGTAGCGAGAGCCGGAGCGTCGCAAGGAGGTGCCAGGAGAGAGGTGGCCTTGATGGGCCGAGGGGCAGTGGTGGAGCTGACAGTCTTGGGCTCAAGTGAGCCATGCGGGAGGTAACAAGTCGGGGGCGCCAATGGCAAAGACTGGTACCAAAGGGAGCATGCACATCGGGGAGGAGGCTCCATGGGAGAGTTTGGCCAGGAGAGATGGAGAGAGGTAGAAGAAAGAGCAAGAAGGGGATAAAGCGGGGGGAGGCTAGGGCAGGCTAGGCAGCCACATGGCGTTGGACCTACTCCCTCCTGCTGGGCAGCTCCACTAGGCCGGTCGGTAAACTCGAGCCTGGCAACTGTGCAATGATTTTTTTATGCTTACTAAAAATTCCCACTAGAATTTTCTTTAGGCCTCGGGCCGTTGCCCAACCAGCCCGGGGCCCATCTCCGCCCCTGCGCTGGCCGTCGGGTCGGTGTCGTCATCAACCTCGAGCTGTATGTGCTCACTGCCGTTCTTGCTGTAAGACTGTAAGTGTGTCATCTCCTTAGCTTGTCTGACATTCGGATTGCATGGCGTGGCTGGCCGGCGCGGCGTTATGCATGCATGCAGCGGCGACCGACAATGTATGAGGCGTTCTGGCGGGAGGCCGGGGAGCGCACTGCCGTTGTGATCCCGGGGTGGCAGGCGATGAGCTACTTCTCCAACACCGGTAGCCTCTGTTGGTGCGCCGCATCCATCGCCTCGTCAACAACGCCGTGGTCGACGGCTACCATCTCGTGGTCGGTTGTTGGATATTCTTCCTGTGGACACACACTTTCACAAGTGAGGGAGACGAACTCACGGGGAGGAAGAACACACAGAAGTTTTTGCATAGCACGGTAACTGCCTAGTGTTACTTTTCTTCTCTCAACTGAAGACAACGATTACAGGAGGCTAAATCTAGTGTATGCACGTGTTGATTATTACCCACTAATCCAACATGCACCATGATTATTACCCACTGATCTACTAATAGGACTAATGCAATGCACCATGATTATTACCCACTAATCCACTAATAGAACTAATGCAAAACACTAATGCACCATGCACTAACTCACGCACGTACTAACCCACTTGATTATTCCTAACAATTCCCTCCTAATCAACATGGCTTCACAACAGCGCTGGTTCGTCGTCGGCATCCACCTCCATGAGATGCACATGTTCCTCCTTCGTATTACGATATTCAAAAGCAAAATGTCCATAGTTGTTGTAGTTGTAGAATCTTACTTTAGCCTTGTCAAATTTACGATTTTCGCGGCTTCGGCCACCATTGCCATTAGAGTCGCTGGGCTCGCCATCTCTATTCTTCACGGATTGGGCCTCCCACTCAGCACATGTTAGGAGAAGATGTTTGTTGTCGTTGTTACCATTCATACCGTGTAGACGTTCCTCATATGGCTTGAGATGGTTGATCGTTTCTTCCACCATCATTGTCTTCAAGTCCCCAAATTGCTCAATAGTTGAGATAATCTACAGGTACTTGCTCGGGATGACATAGAGAAGCTTCTTCATGACGTAGCTCTCCCCCATCTTGTCACCAAGACCGCGGATCTAGTTGACGAGAATCGTCAATCTCACAACGAAGTCATCCACTAACTCCGTTTCCTTCATGCGCAAACCCTCGAACTCGCTCTTGAGGGTTTGTATGCGCGCCTCCTTGACGCGGTTGGTGTCGACATACATCATCTTGAGTGTGTCTCACATAGCTTTCGCCGTCTCCTTTTCAGCGAGTAGGAGGAAGGTCTCCTCCGAGACTCCTTGAAAGATGGCCGTAAGGGCTATTTGATCTTTGCGCTCATCAACATCGTCGGTCACCACGGTTTTCCAAACATCTTGGGCCTTCATGAACATCTTCATCTTGATTGCCCACGCGCCGTAGTTGCTCTTGTTCAGCATAGGGTATTGAAGAGAGACACTGCTTTCTCTTCTCGATACCCTCGACGAACCATCTCTAGCAACGATGGTGTGGCTCAACAGCGACACGGACCTTGCCCTCGACATAGCTTAGCGCTACTTTTCTTCTCTCTATTCTTTTCTCAACTGTCAACCGAAGACAACAATTACAGGAGGCTAAATAGCTAGTGCATGCAGGTGTTGATTATTACCCACTAATCCAACATGCACCAGGATTATTACCCACTAATCTACTAACATGACTAATACAATACACCATGATTATTACCCACTAATCCACTAATAGGACTAATGCACAACACTAATTCACCATGCACTAACTCACGCATGCACTAACCCACTTGATTATTCCTAAATCGGCACCGGCGCCACCCAACTCTTCCAGGCGGCCATGTACCTCTGTCTCCTGCCGACGCCGACCAGCCTGTCAGCGTCGTCTCCCCGGCGCCATACTACTCGGTAATTAAGATCAAACAAAACAAGTCAATGAGAAAATTACACTCATGAGTGATTGACTGACATGGTGTGATCGATCTTGGACGTCGTGGGAGTCGTATCCGCCGCAGACGGACTCATGCTCTCGGGGCTCTACCGATGGACCGGCGACGCCAACGCCTACGACGGCGAAAACGCCCACATCGAGCTGGTCTGCTCGCCGAACAACCCCGACGGCGCCATCCGCGAGGCCGTTCTGAGCTCCGAGACCGGCAAGGTGATCCACGACCTGGTGTACTACTGGCCACAGTACACGCCTAACACCGAGACGGTGGCCCACGACGTCATGCTCTTCACCGTGTCCAAGATTACCGGCCACGCCGGCACGAGGCTCGGGTAAGGAGGACATCGCAGGCTCGTCGCCGGTGTCATCCGCAACATCAGTCATCAGTGTACGTTTCTGATAATGACGATGGTTTCTTGGTGCAGGTGGGCGCTGGTGAAGGAGAAGATGGTCTACTTCGTCGACCGGAGAACCATCGGCGTGTCCAAGCACTCGCAGCTCCGCGCCGCCAAGATCCTCGGCGTGGTCTCCGACGCCTACGACGACGTCGACGTGCGCTCGCCCTCACGGCTCTGCCTCTTTGACTTCGCGCGGCGGCGCATGGCAGGGCGTTGGCGGGCCCTGCGCGCCGCCTTGGCAGCCTTCGGCGTCTTCAGCCTGCCGGAGGAGACCTCCGGCCACTGCAACTTCACCAAGTAAATAGTGACAGCTTACCCTGGTAATGTAATTGTTACATCCTATAAGGGATGCTTCTAATCGAGTTGATCTGATTCTCGTCGTGTCTGTTGATTAATCCTTGATTGCATCTGTTTATTTTTGCATAGTAATTGACAGCTATGCAACACATTGATTGTTTGTTTTTCCCTTTTTGCATGTGGCTAGTACAGGTGCAGCACTAGTGGGCACCAATTAGTAGCGTCATTGCATTGATGTTTCAGTTTCTTTGCATTAGCAGTCGGCATTGACGGAGGTTGTTAAGCCACTTTCAGTTACTATTTTTCATTAGTATAAAGTGATGAGAAAACTAATGAAAAGCTGTGGCATTTGGCAGCACAAAAAACATCTTTATGTTGACTTGTTTACCTCTGTTGATTGGTGTATCAGGCAAGTGTGTGTATTCTGTATTTCAAGCATCTCATGTGCGTAGAAACCGGCGAGCGGGCTAACAATTGGTATCAGAGCTTCGTACTCTCCTGCCTGTGAAGATGTCGCACGACGGTTCATGTTCTCCTACCAGGTCTCCTCTGGTGATTAGCGACGGCAACAATACTCGCACGATCAATCTCGGCGGCATTGGCGATCACGAGATTGGATCCGACAGCAACGACGGCCAAGAGTGTGTGGTGCAGCGAGTGGTAAGAGAGATGACGGGATCAATGGTCTACCCAACGCTGACGCAAACGAACTGCACCGACTGGGCCCTCGTGATGAGGGTGAACCTGCAGGCATAAGGCCTGTGGGAAGCGATCGAACCTAGCAACGCCGACTACCGCGACGATAGACTAGCGTTGTCCGCCATCCTCCGTGCAGTGTTGTCGGACATGCTGTCCATGCTGACGGTGAAGGACACAGCCAAGAAAGCATTGGACGCCGTGAAGACGATGAGGATGGGCGTCGAGCGCGTTCGCGAGGCAAATGCACGGAAGCTTCGCAAGGAGTTCGAGGATATCGAATTCATGGATGGTGAGTCGGTGGACGACTTCTCCATGAGGATCACGGGACTCGTCAACAATCTCTGGATCCTAGGCGACACATTGGAAGAAGAAAATGTAGTTAAGAAATTCCTTCGTGTTGTGCCACCCAAGTATACACAGGTGGCAATCTCGATTGAGACACTGCCTGACTTGAGCACGTTGTCGATCGAAGAGCTCACTAGCAGGCTTCGATCAGTGGAGCAGCGCTACGCGCGCAACGACTCAGGAGG
Source organism: Phyllostachys edulis (assembly GCA_036346405.1). Taxonomy (NCBI): domain Eukaryota; kingdom Viridiplantae; phylum Streptophyta; class Magnoliopsida; order Poales; family Poaceae; genus Phyllostachys; species Phyllostachys edulis. The sequence continues at coordinate 75,705,142 of CM070561.1, forward strand.
CTCCGGTGGGCGTTTGCTCCTCACAGAAGAGGAGTGGCTCGCACGCACCAAGAAGCGGCAGCAAGGTGGCGCCTCCTTCGGCGGTGACAAGGGAAGCAGCAGCGGTGTTGACAACCGTTACCGCGACAAGCCGCGTGGCCGTGGGCGCGAAAAGCGGACACGATGGCAAGGACAGTGGCTTGTCCGATGCACGTCGTAACATTTTGCAGGTTCAGTGCTACAACTGCGACAAGTATGGGTATTACTCCAAGGACTGCCGCAACCCAAAGCGTACCGAGCAGGTCCACCTGGTGCAAGCTGACGGCGATGAACCTGCGCTTCTCATGGCGCAGGTGTGCGCGCTCACCAAGGCATCCGTGGGCACGGGCACTGACATGGTGCTTAATGAGGTGCACGCATAGGTGCATCTAGGGCGCAAGAAGGATGCCAACGACGACACTTGGTACCTGGACACTGGTGCCACCAATCACATGTCTGGGTGCCAGGCAAGCTTCACGGAGATGGACGAGGGCGTCACCGGCTCCGTCAAGTTCGGCGACGGCTCGGTGATGGATATACGTGGGCGCGGCACCGTCCTATTCACCTGCCGGAACGGGGAGCACCTTGCACTGACGGGGGTGTACTACATCCCACAACTGCGCAGTAACATAGTGAGCCTTGGGCAGCTCGACGGGAACGACTACCAGATGCTCATCCAGCACGGCGTGCTCACTATTCGTGACCGGCAGCGTCGCATACTTGCTCGGGTAAATCGCTCGGCAACCGACTCTATGTGCTTACCCTCAGCATTGCACAACCGGTCTGCCTGTCTGTGCGGTATAGCGATGGCGCATGGCGACACATATCGGGCGCGGGAGCTAGCGGCGTGCGGCGACGCGACGAAGTGCGAGTGGCCAAGGGGCACGCGAAGTGGTGTGGCAACGACGCGCGACGTGATTTCTGCGCAAGAAGACGCGCGCGGAGGAACAGCGTGAAACGCAACGGCGGCACGGAGGGTGACGACGGCTTAGGCATGCGCTTCGGCGGCGGCGCTCGGCGGCTAGTGGGGTCGGCAGCGGCTGCTGGAGGTTCATGTGGAGGTCCTGTGGAGCGGTAGCGCGCATGGGCAGTGGGGTCGACGGCGGCAGCTTTGGCACTGGGCGGTGCACGATGGTAGCTCGGCCTAGGGCTCGTGTGGAGAGGCTCCGGGCGCGGTAGCGCGTTGGCACTGTTGGAAATATGCCCTAGAGGCAATCATAGAGATGATTATATTTCCTTATGTTCATAATATTGGATAAAATGTTATCTTGTTCTAAGAATAATATTGTTAATATTGATTATCAAGTATGTGACTTGATTGTGAAACTCTATATTTCTGCGATAATTATTCTTATACGATCCTTGGTCGGAAACATATGAGGACACATATGAATAGACTAGCATATGTATTGGTTGATTACTATATTTCACGGGTCATGGATATGGAGATATCAAACCAATAATATGGACACATGTTAGAGAACATGATGTTGGATTAGACCCACCTTGAGACACTATTGAGATTGTTATGATTCTATGTGTCGTTAATTGGTCTCAAGCAATGTTGATGTATAATCCTTAGACCTGAGATTAGCATGGTTTCCTACATATGTAATAGCACTCTTAGGGGTTGCTAAATGCTACACCGTAACTGGGTAGTTATAAAGGTAGCTTGCAGGTATGCTATGAAACATGCAGAGGAATGTGACTGGTCGGATATAGGATTTGCCCCTCCTAACATAGCAGGAGAGATGTCTCTGGGCCCCTCGTTGTGGTCGGATAAAGAAAGTGCATGGCTGTAACATCCCAAATCTGGGTGTGTGTTTCAAATGTAAGAAAATGAGTAGAAATTAAAACTTTTCTTGCATCTTGAAGTTTTTGAACTTTTCTGTAATTCTTGTAAAGGAATTGTGGAATTTAAAAACTTAAATCTCCAATTGACTAAAGTCATGACCCTTTTTAAACTTTTGAGAAAATTTTGTGGTCAATCTTTGGAAATATTTTTTTCTTGGTTCTAGGGATGCTGTGTGACTCCTCTGAAAAATTTCATAATTTGTAGAAATTATTTGATAATTTTTGGAGGCAGTCAAACCAGTTTGACTTTTGGTCAAACCCTAGAACAAGCCTTGCTGAATTTTTGGAGAAAAATGCCTTGCATAAAAACCTCTGAAAAATTTGCACAAGGTTTATCCTGGAGCTAGGAACCTCCAGGTAAAATTTTAGAATTTTTGTAGTTAGTTTGTTATCTCTAAATATTCTTCCTTACTCTCGAGCTTGTTTTTAAACCATAATCAAACCTCTGGTCAAAGTCTTGGTTGGGTTCAAGTCTAGCTCGAGCCAGCCTCAGGTTTTGGTTGGACCCAAACCATTCCCGCGCCCGCGCGTTCCTTCTGAGCCGTTGGATGGCAATCGCACCGCTCGCGCTCCTTTAGCCCGTACCCTTTCGCGCGCCCTTTCTCAGTCCTTGGATCTCCATCGCACGGTCCTTGCTAGTTGGGCCGTTCGGACCAACGCTGTGGGCCGTGGGATCTTAATCCAACGATGCGTCAAAGCGACCGAGCCTGTTTGCGTTGTTGGTTGAACCAGATCAACTAAACGTATCGGGCTCTCAACCGTCCAAATCTAATCGGGTGGCCACGATTTCGTGGGAGTGTTGGAGCCTCCCCATCTCTCCTTTTAATCGCAACCATCCGCTTTTGATCCTACCGTGAATGGTTTGAGTCGTGCCTAGTGGGTTAGACTGAACCCAATCACTCCTGTTTAGCTCGAGCCGTTTCTTTTCCTTTCACCAACATGTGGGGCCCGCGCCGCACCTGTTCTTCCCCTACCTCTCGCTGCGCCTTTGCCAGCGCATGAGCATGGGCGTTGCAGTGCTTTGTCACCTCCTTGGCGTCCTGCAACGGGTCTTTGCTGCAAGCATTAATTGCGCATCGTGCTTTCGCCCCCTGAAAGTCTCCTTCCTCTACTCTTCACCTGCTCCCGTCGCTCAGCTCGCCCATGGCAGCAGGCTTGACTGTGAGGAGTGTCGTTGCTCGCACCTTTGCTCCCTCCAGTTATTTAAGCCCCTCAAGCTCCTCCTTGTATTCCTTTAAACACTCTTGCAACTTGCTCTCGGGTTGCTTGTGCTAAAACACTAGTGAGCCTCAGCCGCCATTGTTGAACCTTGAAGCACCTCGGTGACAATAGGGTTCTAGTGGTTCTTCGCTCAATCATTTTGCTTAGCTTTGAGCCTCTCCCCTCGGTGGTCAAAACCCCTAACTTAATTTTAGGTTGCTTCTAAGGAGCGGCTTAATTTTGAAGTTTGGATCTTTGCGGCCGTGAGCACCCCTTTCTTCCTCAACGCTGGTAAGCACCTTGGCTCTTCAATTACTTACTCATGGACCTTTTGTGAGCCCTATTGAAGCTAATTTGATGACCGGTCATGTTCTTTGTGCTCAAGCTGCCTTGTCCTTGTTTTCTTCCTCAGCTCCGGCGCTGTGCTTCGTCGCTGGCATAGCTCAGACCACCTCGGTGCCTCTCTGTGCTAAGGTAACCCTCCTGGTAGTCCCTAGCAGCTATGGCACCGCTTCTCAGAACGCTGCGAGCTCCTCTTGTATTTTGTCTTTTGGCCGTGCGTGGCAGTGCCGCTCGTCGCCGGCTCGCCGCCGTTCTGGGCCGCCGCTACCGTCGGGAGTGGTACCAGGGGGTGCGTATTGCTATTGCGCACCCGTTGCTATCCTTGTTCGCGGCCCGTGGCGAGCCGCGGCTGTGAGCCGTGGAGCGACCGTCGCTTTTGTCGGACGGTGGCACCTTGTGCGTGCCGGTTTAAGACAAAGCTCCCCCATTAAGTGCTAATCATTATTAATTAGCGTTAATAACTGCTTAGTAATTAATGGCTGGCATTAAGTTGTCTCTGAGTCTCTATCGGGTGGGCCCGAGCTTCATCGCTCTCTGTGCGTGCCTTTTGAATAGAGATTCGGTCCATTTAAGGCTAATCATCGTTTAATCACCATTAATCAATGTTTAGAATTAAATGGTTGTCCTAATCCGTGCTTCGCTGTCGCTGACAGTGGGCCCGCACTCTTTAAACCCCGTGCGTGTTTAAAGAACACGTGTGTGTGGCCTCCAGTCACTGACAGTGGGGCCTAGTGTCAGTGGAACCCTCTCGGGGGCGTGCGCAAAGCTTGGGTTGATGTGGACCGTCCATTTGGAGATCTGTGGCTCAAATCCATTGGGCCGTTCGGACCACTTCAACGTCCCAAGCTCTGTGAGCCGTCCATCGCTTGATCGTATTTGTGATCTAATGGGCGTTCGGACCGTCGAACCTCCCTTTGATCTCAGCCCTCCATCCTAGATCAATGATCCAGATTAGTTGTGACTTTCGGACCATCCGAAGTCTCGATCAATATGGGCCATTGGATCTTGATCCAAGCGTTTGTTTCCCATTTCTGGTGAGCGCATTGCTGTGCTTCGGTGGCGCATGGGTTGTCCGATTTCAAATCAATGGGCCACGTCGCGCCACGTTGTTCTCGCTCGGTTAAGTTGTTTTATTTTTCCGGTAAGCTTTATTTGTTAACTAAAAATTGTAATAAACTTTAAAATTGCATAACTAATTCATTTTAAATCCATTTCGGCCGATTCAAATTTTGTTAACTCTGGTTTTAACTAAGCTTTAATAAAAATGGTTGTAAGCTTAGTTTGTCTCCAAAAAAATTTGTTAATAGATTTAAAATTGGTTTAGCTTTATTTATTGCATTAAAAATTCATTTAACTTGAAAAATGCTTAAGTATTTCTCTGTAGCTCCTTTTTGAGTGAAATCAACTTTGTTGGCTTCCTCTATTAGTAAGCTTATTTGTAAAATAGGTTTTAGGCATATTACTATTTCTAAAAGTTTTGCTAATGCATTTAACTTGTGCACTTTTTCATGTCTTTGAAAAATCATAGAAAATGCATCCTAGCTCCAAATGAGGTGAATTCAATTGTGTTGTTCATCTCATGAGGTGCTGTATTTACCATAAAAATCTCAGATGCAACACCTCTCTGGAAATTTGTGCCAAAAATTTAATTTCGGATGAATAGTGCCCGAGATGAATTTTCAGCCTTTTTCCAACAAACAGATTTTGTTTTAGCCATAACTTTTGCATTGAGAATCCAAATCAATTGGTTCTTGTTGCTAAATTCCTTAGAAATCATGCTCTACCTACTGTAAAAATTTCAAAGCTTTTTTCTGAAGTTGGTTTTTGAGTCTTTTCGGTGTTCTTCGTTCTTATCGGTTATTTTTCATTCTTTCGCTAGGTTCGACGAGTGCGTTGATCTCGAAAGTGCCCCTCTGCAGCAAATTGAGCATCTCCAGCAAGGCAAGCAGTTTGATCATAATAATCCCATTACTTTCAAAGTCTAATACTTTGTTTACAAATTGTATGTATGCATGCTTTTGTGTCAAAGTTAATTTTTCCCGATTAGAGGTAGTTATTCCTATTGCATGGTTGCCCTTAAATTGTTTATCCCCTGCCACAAAACATAAGTTATTAATCTCACCGGTGAATTAGAGCCCAGTGGTTGAATTATGCTCTTTATTGTCTTTACGGTGTCATGCTTAGAAATGCTTAGCTACCGGTAGAATTGGGCGGTTATCGACTTAGTCAATAACTTTGATCACATAAAATTATTATTACCATTATGCTCAGCACTTTGTGTTTTGTTACTTTGTAAAGTCAAAAACTGAAACTGAAAATGAAATGTTTGAGACTTGGGCACAATGGTTGATGGTGTGATCTTATGGTGTGACTGGAATGGTGCTCGGGTCAACAAGGACTGAGTTACTTTTGTCACTAAGCCAAGCAATTATTGTGTACTAACCACATGAGGGGGATATGGGACCTCTCTTGACTTAGTACTTTGGCGTGGGTTAGCTCTGAGTCGCAGGAGGTTGTGTGTGGGTGTGGTGTTGAAAAAGAAACTTGTGGTTATGTGTTGGGTGAGCAGGAGTGGAATCCTGTTTAGGTTCTCCACACCGAAGGGTATTGTAGTTGTCCGGGAGCTTTACCCTATAGTGGTAGTTAACTTTTGGCTTTACAATGACTCTGTCTCAACGTATGGGTTTCTATCCATATGGGCGACTCGTACGTAGTTAATGCACAATATTGGAAATGTCCCGTAGGACTTAGCCTTGCCGGCATACCTTCGGAAGTGTGCTTGATCTAGTGGCAACAAAGGCGGTATGACGTGTGGGTACATTGGTACACCCCTGCAGGGTTCAAACTATTCGAATAGCATCGTCCTAGGTTATAGACATGCTTGGTAAGGACGTGCAAGAACTAGACTATAACATTTAATTAAAACTTGATGTGGGTGGTATGAATGGGGAATTCATGCTATTGTTGTGGTGGCTATTGGGTTAGTCACTTCTAGGATGTCTTGCTATTATTGTTACTTGTTGTCTCGCTGTTTTTGTTAAATAAAAACAGATTGTAAAGTTGCTTTAAATCTATTACATTATTGCAAATGAAAACTTGTATTATGCTGAAAATGAGTCTAGAGCCTCCTCCACTTAAATAAGCTTGTATGTAGCTATGTATAGGCTGTTACACTACACGTAAGTCTTGCAGTACATTTTGTACTCATTTGCTTTGCTTAACTAATTGTTGCAGAGGAGGAAGTGATCCCCAAGGATCCACTTTTGTGTTGTCTTGCGGTGGGTTTGACGACTAGGTTGGAGGCCCGGTTGGTTGCCTTGTGGGTTAAAGGCACACTAATTGGCTCTTGTTTATCGCCATCTTATGGCTTTTGCTTCCGCTGTTTACTTATCTCTTTAGCTGTTATTTGGCCGGTCGGCCCCTTTTGTAATAACTCTATATTGTATGTCTTTTGATTTGCTTAGTTGTACTTCGGTTCTATGTGTTGAATGGAATTGATGCATAATTTTGTAACGAGGTATGTGTACTGCAAGTTCTTGGGAAGTACATGTATCTCGAGGCTCGAGATATTTTGTTTGCGATGCTAGGACTAAATGGATGGTTAAGCATTACAAGTCGAATTTCTCGAGTCCTCACAATGGCCATACCACTAGTAGTCGAAGTGTTCGACCACGTGAAGTAATCCGACACTCGATCGAGAAAGTATTGAACAGTCCATGGATGACACAACATCTCACCTGGAGTTCAACCAGACATCATGAGGCAAAGGAAGTATACATGAGTAGGTCACTTAGTTGACGATTCTGGATCGGTCGTATGGAGATCTGGTGGTCGTAGACTAGTCGAACGTAGTCACAGGTGGTCGTAACACAGTCGTAAGGAATTACGAATCGTCGTGATCAAATCTGAATCTGGTCGTATAGAGATAGGACACTGGTCGTAAGTGATGAGGACACTGGTCGTAGATCATATTGCATTAAGGTTTGTCCGATATAATTTGTGTGTATTAGGAATCGTTATGTTCTGCTAAGAACCGCTACGACTCGTGATCGGAAAGGGTTTCCAAGTCACAACCGGTTACGCATGAGCCTATAGGGTCACACACTTAACGGGTTAGAACAAACCAGTACGAATACGATTCAACAAATGTGTTCGGATAGGATTCGTCACAAGCACTATATAAGGAGATGCATGAGGCTGTTGGGAGGTACGCGTGAATCACCACCAAAACCCTAGCCGCCATCTTCCTGAGAGCTCTACCGTGCGACTTGGTGCTAGCACACCTACGCATGGTTGTTCCTTCCCTGGACGTGTGGATACTGTAGAGGCGCTACTGCGATTGTTGCGCTTGAGGACGATCCGCGATCTTCATAAAAAACTGCAGAGGTTGCTGGAGGAGACGATCGACTTGCGAGGATGCTGGACGATCGAATATGACCACTACATCGACGCGCTCTACGTTGGACCAGGCTACTCCAACACTTCTTCCGCTGCTCTATGCGTCTGGTGGTAACGATATGTGATCATCTACTTGCTTGGTTTCCTGGTTTACGTGATAGAAATTTTGATTTATAGCTATCGTAGCCTACCGTGGCCCAACAGGCACAGCCTCGGACGCATATAGGCACGAGACACAGCGGCTGCACGAACGCGTGGCACGACGTCAGGCCGGCGGCTAGCGGCGCGATGGATAGCACGGGTGTGGCGCAACGAGCTATGCGGGAGGCCTTGTGGCAACGCAGTTGGTGCAAGCGGCCTGCAGGGCGCGCACGAGTGGCCGGTGGGACGACACGGCCAACGCACGGTGCCACCACGGTCGGAGTGCGACACCAGGCAGCGTGCGGCAATCAAGCATATACCTCGGTACATTGTTGGTACGCGGAGCTATGGCTGTCATTATGCGAAGAAGTTGGAGGAGCCACGGTTTGTAGCGATATGGCCGGCGACGTCGACGACGCCAAGTTCTAAGAGCTGTGCACAAGGATCGGCATCGTCGAGATTAAGAAAACGCATCAAGGATTAGGGCGTGTTTGTTGATTAATCCTTGATTGCATCCGTTTATTTTTGCATGGTATTTGACAGCCATACAACACATTGATTGTTTTTCCGTTTTTGCATGTGGCTAGTAACGTGAGGGTGGAGCACTAGTGGGCACCAATTAGTAGCGTCATTGCATTGATGTTTCAGTTTTTTGCATTAGCGGTCGGCATTGACAGAGGTTGTTAAGCCACTTTCAGTTGCTATTTTTCATTAGTATAAAGTGATGAGAAAACCAATGAAAAGTTGTGGCATTTGGCAGCACAAAAAACGTCTTTGTGTGGACTTGTTCACCTCTGTTGATTAGTGTACCAGATGAGTATGTGTTCTGTGTTCCAGACGTCTCATATGCGTAGACACTGGTGAGCAGGCTAACCGCGTCAAACTCTGAATTCTCTTTCGATTTGCTTGTGATTGCAGCGTTCGCGTGGCTGCGCTGCGAGAAGGAAGGCGTCGACGACTGCACCGGGCTCCTGCGCGGCCACAAGATCGTGGCTCGGGGCGGGGAGCAGTTCGGAGGAGACACGAGGTGCGTCAGGGTGAATATGCTGGACAGGGACACAGCGTTTGAGACACTGGTACAGCGTCTCTCTATAACATGAGGAAGGTATTGCACATTTGTACTATACACTTGAGCTCGTTCTAGCTTGTGGTTGTGGGAGTCAGAATTCATGGGAACTTCGCATCAAGTGAATCACAGAATAAAATGAACGGAGAGGATTTAATTTGGTGATCTTTCTTTTTCAATGTCCAGTCTCTTCATTTCTGGTAATGCAGAAATTAGCAATCCTATTTATTTATGCATGCAGTATAGGCTGAATTTTGTCAATCACTCAAGTAGAATTAGCAATCCTACTAATTTCACAGTATTCCCAAAAGTGGCGTGCATATGGAGATCCACACAAGACATGCATGTAGGTAGCAGATTATGATAATGCAGCATTGTCATCTCATCAAACAAACAAATTGTGTGCATGTTTGTGCTGCTATGTTTCTGATTCTGACAATGTTTCTATTGAATCTAAGGAAAAAAGGGGCCATGTTTCTATTGAGCGAACAAACTGATTGATGCAAAGGTTATTAAGCAAACAAAGCAAATCGCTACAGCATGCGTATCGCTGATTATATATTTGAAGCATATGCAAGCTTGAAATTAAGAAAATCCAAAGAAAAAATTCAATACATGATTACGATCAATGAAATCAAACACATTGTAGTAAACGAAACAAAACACATGGATAACAAGAGATTGAAACAAACAGAGCGAACTTAAATCTCAAATTGATTTTTTTTTTTTGCGCCTGATCATCGTCCATCATGCCCTTACTAACGCGTGACTTCATCGATCACTTCATGGCGGCGAGGCGATCGACGAATATGTTGAAGGCTTCGTCGGTGTCGAGCATACTGACCCTGACGACCTTCCCATCTGCTCCAAATTTTGGTCCGCCGCGAGTAATTATCTTGTGTTCGCGCAGGAAGCTTTCAAAGTCTTCCACTTCTTCCTTCTCGCAGCGCAGCCACGCGAATGCTGCGATCAAGAAAGCCGAAGAAAAGAAAACTAATTCAGATGAAGAAGAATCAGGTTGCAAATTAGCATCCCTGGTAAGGTGCAACAATGGCGATTAATTGGCGGTGGTGTAATGTAGTGTGCGTACGGGGATTGGCCGTGACGGTCTCCTTGGCGAAGGTGCAGTAGCCGAGGAGCTCGTCGGGCAGGGTGAAGATGCCCGAGGCAGCCACGGCGACGCGGAGCGCGCGCCAGCGCTCCGCCATCTGCCGGCGCGCGAAGTGGAAGAGGCGGTTCGTGTCGCCGGCTGTGGGTGGGTGCTCGTAGCCGTCGGCGACCGCCCTGAGGATCTTGGCAGCGCGGAGCTGCGAGTCCTTGGACACGCCGATGGTGTTGAGCTCCATGAACTTGCTCATCTTCTGCGCCACCTCCCTGTCCTTCACCAACGCCCACCTGCACCACCCATGCATCCATGCATGCAAGAAGCCATCAAATCAAAATAATTAACCATCGTTTTAGGTTCCAATTAGCAATGGTGAAGAGAGCATTACCCTAGCCTCGTGCCGGCGTGGCCGGTGCACTTGGAGACGGTGAAGAGCATGACGTCGTGGGCGGCCGCCTCGATGATGGGCGTGTACGTAGGCCAGTAGTAGGCCAGGTCATGGATGGCCTTGCCGGACTTGGACTTGAGGACGGCCTGGCGGACGTCGCCGTCGGGGTTGTTCGGCGAGCAGACGAGCTCGATGTATGTGTCGCCGTCGAACGTGTTGGCGTCGCCAGCCCACCGGTAGAGCCCAGACTTCAGGAAGTCCGTCACGGCGGGGTACGACTGCACGCGCAAGGCCAAGATCACATCAGAATTCAGATCAATCAATCATTAGCAAGATCCCGTTCCCGGGAATTGAGCTGTTTTTTTATTAAATTCCTAGGTTCCGATGCTCTATTTTTTCTCTCACAGATTAAATCATGGTCTCACAGCAGATTTGTTCAGGCTGATCCCAATGGGTGGTTTCTTACTATAATTTCTTATTGCATGAAAAGCATTTAGATACCACCTTCCCAATGCATGGTATCCTAGAGTATGGTATCCTAGGCTTTTGATATAGAGTATTACTAGTATTTCTACATAGGATACTGTGTATGAGTGGTATCTAAATAAGATACCAGTCTGCTCTCTCTTCTTCCTTAATTACAGTGCCATTCAGATTTTTGTCTATGTGGCAGCTTTAAAAACTTGCTAAGGTGGAGCATCGGACCAGCCTCAATTCACATTTCAAATCAGAAATGGCAGCATGTTGAATAAAGATTTTTTTTTTTATTACCGAGTAGTACGGGGCAGGGGAGACGACGCTCATGGGCGCGTCGGCGCCGGGGGGCGATAGCGCGTAGAGTGCGGCCTGGAAGAGCTGCGTGGAGCCGGTGCCGACGAGTAGGTGGTAGCCGTCGACGGCGGCGTTGTCAACGAGGCGGTGGAGGCGGCGCACCTCGCGCTCGAAGCCGGGCTCGAGGAACCAGCTGAGGCTGCCGACATCGGAGAAGTAGCTCATCGTCTGCCACCCCGGGATCACGAGCGTCGCGCGGTCGCCCGTCCCGCGCCAGAACACCTCGTACATCGCCGGATCGCCACTGCAGAAGACAAGAAACATCGCAACGTGTACAGTAGCATGCACGGATCGATGACCATGGAATCGCAGAGGATGGGCATGCAAGGAGAAGAGATCGCAAAAATGATGAATCGATTCTCGCGGCCGGGAATGCATGGCGAGGAGATGCATCAGAGATCACGTACTGATCCAGGTTGATGACAGAGTCCGGCGTCGCCGGTGGCTTGCCTGTGGACGGCGCCACCGCCGCCGTCTCGCTGATCCCCTTCTTGCCTTCATCGCCGAAGTAGCGGCGGCGGAGGTAGAGCGCGAGCGCGGCGAGGTTGAGCGCGACGGACGCGACCACGCCGAGCCGCCCGGCGTGCGCCGCCAGCCCGCTACCCTCCCTAGCCATCGCCATCCACCACAACCAAACTGTACTCACTCTCGTCCTCTCTCTGTATATATATAGAGAGATTGGAAAGAAAGGGTTTAGCCGGTGAGAGTAATCAGTCATGCAAGTAGGTGACTAAGGTGAGTCGTTTCCGGTTGCGAGGGGAAAGAGGACGGCACAGCGCCCCAGCGTACGTCTGATTCCTCTCGACCAACAACGGCAGCCGAGAAAGCCGGGGCGGTTTCCTGAAAGCAAGGAACAAACTCGTTAATCCATCGGGTTTAGCAGATAAAGATCAGGAAGCAGCTGGTGGAGCATGCAATTATCTCTTACTTGTTCTTCAGCCTATTGCTAGTAGTAATTACCACCTTGCTTGCATTTGCATCTCTCAAGCTGGTGGTTGCCTATCGAGGAGGATGAGAAAACTAATTAACAGCTAGCCATATGTATGAACAAGGTGCAGAGAAAGAGTCGGTCCTGGCCTCCTGGCTACTACCTACGAGGTACTCCAGGACGAACAGCCGCTCATCCGTTGACGAAGCGAAAGGAATGTGTCGCAGTAACTTCTCCTTTGCTGGGAGAATATATGTCGTTACAAACCAACATGGTATTTCATACGAGACACTTCGCTAACGTTTAAATCATGCACCCAAGTACTACGCCAGCGTTGAGAATGCGGTGAGTTTGCGTCCAATGTGCCACGTCGTATCCTTCAGCCACGCTAACTAAGGATTGTCCACCTTATATAGAGCGACAAAAGCACGTCGTATCAAAATTTTGAAATAAAAATTTGTTATTGAAATAGGAATCAGCCATGATTTACCAAAAGATTTGGCTGGTAAATTTGTAAAGTGGTCATATTTGGGTGATCGCCAAATAAGCAAACTCAATGCACATAAATAGAAATAGTTTTGTGTGTGTGTGTCTGAATGAACAATAGTAGAATACTGCATTTTCAGTGTCCAAATCTAAGAAAGCAAATTTCTACAGAGACATTTGAAGTTACATGTCACTAATCATATCCAGAGAAATTGCTGCCCCCCTTCTCCACTTATCTGTTAACAAGGAATCCTATTGCTGTAGGAAGGAGAAGACTGATTTAAATAGAATTTTTGGTGCAAATATCACTATTGCGATCTTTTTTTTACACAATTAGTGCCTGTCACAACAAAATTACATTTTTTGCATCACATCCGCACGGTGGCTGGCCATACGCGCCCTGAACGCGACAAGTGTCCTTGTCCGTCCCATGGCCAGCCGGAAGCGCCTCGTCCATCCCATGGCCAACTAAATTCCCCTCGTCCGGCGTGTGGCCGGCCGGACCCGACCTCCCCACGCGCGCCATCCCCTTCAGCCTGTCTAATCAATCACCTCCGCATCACGTCGTCGTCTCCATATGCATGCACTCATGCGAGGGTTGAGCGCGGGAGGGAATTCGATTCCCTCTTGCAGCACCCTCTCATGCCGGCTATTTAATCACAGGAGACGGCGATTTCAGTTCGCACTCTCGCTCACTCTCTTGCTTTCCCCTTCTATCGATTTTGTTTTTGCGGACGATTAAGTATTATTTACAGTCGTCATTAGCAGTCATATCAGCAGGTAATTTTTTCCTCATACGTTATTTCTTTTTAAATTTTGAAGTTAGTAAATTAGTCATAACGAAATGTTTGTAGTTAATTAGTTGTACTTATCTGCATAGTTAATTTAGTCGATTTAATATTTTCATAATAATTTTTTTTGTGAGTGAAACTAATTAGTCGTAGTTAAACTAATCTTACGTAATTTACTAGTTCTAATTTTTAGGCGTGGTTAATTAGTTACCAATTAATTAGCCATAAGTACATTGTTTTTCTCAATTAATTATTCCTAAATAGTTAGTTGGAATTAAGTCCTAATTAATTAGTTGTCATTAATTAGTCGTATTTTATAAGATGTGATTAAGTTCATGTCATTAGTTAGTAGTAATTAATTTAGTGGACTAAGTTAGCCATAATATTTTTTGTTTTTAATCTATGGTAATAAATTTGTCGTAATTATTTTAGTGCTAGTTAGGTCATCGTAATTAATTCAGTCGTGACTAATGTAGATAACATTATGTGACATACGTTCATTTATGGTAATTAATTAGTCTTAATTATTTTGGTCACAACTATTTTAGTCGTACTTAATAAGGTCGTAGTTATTTAGTATCAATTAATTTGTTCTCCGTATTTATGCGTAATTTATAATTTCTAGTAATTTATCGTCATCATCAATTTTTTTCACTAATAGTCTATCTATTCCATATCTTGCAAGCCATGCCTCTACCGAGCTTCTAGAACCCTTCTACGATGAGAATCACCGGTGCAAATTGTGGATCGGTAAGAATACGGATGGCCCTCCACCCCTGGCGCTTCGGCCCGGGGGGGGGATTGCTGGGAGCTGGACACTCACTACGTTCCCATCCTTGGGACATGAGCTTGTTGCCTTTTGCGAAGCTAGTCTCCGTCGGACGCCACTTCACCCTGGACGACAGTGTACTGTCAGCACTTGTCGATAGGTGGAGGCCCGAGACGTACACCTTCCACTTTCTGTGGGATCAGATGACAGTGATTCTGCAAGACGTGTCATTCCGGACTAGTCTCCCAATCTGGGGTGAGCCACTTGTTCCAGGCCGTCCACCGATAGACTAGAAGGCCAGGCTGGGGAATCGGTTCGGCATACATGTGCCGGGCAGTGCCCGTGGCGTCCCTCAAACAAGGCTGAGGCATTTCAGTCAGTGCCCAGAGGAAGCACCTGACGAGGTTATTCGGACGCACCTCGTCAGTTACCTTCTCTATCTCTTTGGTTCGGTCATGTTTTTCATAACACTAAGGCGATTGGGTGTACCCCAGCTTCGTCCGCATCGCCGAGTCTTTAGCTGACGCGTAGGCTGGGACGATGCCTTAGTACAGCTGGGGATCAGTCGTCCTTTGCACCATATACAAGGGGTTGTGTGATGCTTCGAGGTGCGACACCGGTGTCAAACCCAGCCTTGCCGCCTGCTACGTGCTTCTGTAGTTGTGGAGTTCGGAGCACTTCCCTGTTGGGCAGCTGTCCTTCGAGAGAGCAATGCACCTATACCCCGAGTTGCAGGACCCGATAGACGGGCCCACTATGGGCTACCGGTGGACTGCTGCGCAGCTACGCTAGGCGAAGGACATACTGACAAGGTGTTACTCGTTGTTCCACAACGAGTTCGAGTCATTGTATGACAACGGTATCATCTGGGCTCCATGGAGCCCAGATTTCATGGGCACGGTAGAACCATACAGATTGTCCTTGCAATGAATGCAGGACGCTAGATTATGGGTGATGACATGCCACCTGGTGTTTGCACATATGGTGGAGCCTTACGCGCCGCAGCGCGTAATGCGACAATTTGATTTGCACCAGGTCGTGAGTGCTCCCTCCCGATGGCAGGATCCTGCGACTAGTCATCCACTTGTGAGTCCGACTCCGTTTGAGTAATGTTTACACTTTGTGAGAACCCATAAAATTATATTAAACTAAAACAACGCAAATCGCTAATTAGCAGTAAATTAAAATTTTCTAATCAAGAGCAAATGGAGGCGATGAAGATTAATCTTCAAGACAATATCACACTCCTGAACAATGTACTTGGTGAGCTACGTACTGAGGGAAAAGCTCCTCAAGATGATACGATAGCTGCTCACGTAAGTACTATTGGGGAACAAGTCGGGACTTTGCAAGAACTGGTGACCACTCGAAGGCCAATCAAAGCCGAGTCCATCAAGGAGGCGGTCGAAAGTGCTATAAGTTATGCATTGGCAAAACTTAAAGCTCATGACCCCACCTTAATGTGCAACCAATCGAAGTCGACTTCGACCGCCTCAAGCAGAAGCAAGTCGTCTTATTGAAGAAATTCAACCACTCGGTGAAAAAGTTTTGAGGAAATGCGACTAGGCTCTCCTTCTTTAGAGTGATTTGTAAAAACCCGTGAAAAACAAGCTTTTGTTGATGTATTATATAATGCATCTTTTTTCTCGCAAATCATCTTGTCGAGTAGTTAGTAACTCAAAAGATAATTAACGAATGAAAATGTAATGAAAGACTAAGAATTGAAGTCAAATTAATAACTTTATCCTAGCCCCGACTATTTGTTTAGTTTGTTTAGACAAACTAAGTAAATAGTATTAAAAAGGGTTTCAAAACAGAGAGATTTGGTTAACTTGTAGTTTTTGGTCACGATTGTCATGCATCGGCGAAAAAGTAGTAATGTGAATCGATACTAGGAAGTTCCTTCTAGTGGGCGGTGACCACATGCAGAGAGGAAAGTCTTCGACTAGGTGATGTCACCATCTCCGACTAGATTAATTAAATCGAGAACAGCAACTTGAGTTAAACAAACATCCAGAGGACTTCAAAAAAATTCGTTCGCCCTTCTTTGGAGGACTCGATAAGTCTGTCCTGGTATCAAGAATAGGAAACTGAACGATGCTAGGAAGTTCCTTCTAGTGGGCAGGACCACGTGCAGAGAGGAGAGACTTCGACTAGATGTGTTTCTTCCTCCCACCGATTGCATTTAATCGAATACCCCAAAAGCGCTTGAATAAATCTAAGAAAGTGCACTTGACTTAGAATATTTTTCAAAAGAACTGAAGAAATAAACTAAGGTGAAAAGAGGAGGCTTTAAAAATATTTCGACTAAATAGAACCCAAGCTCTTTGTGTTGGCAGCAAAAGTGAGTAACGAGTCAACACTAGGAAGCTCCTTCTAATGGGCAGGACCACATGCAGAGAGGATAGGCTTCGACTAGGTGATGTTACGTCTTTCACCAAAGATAAAGGAAACTAGGTATTTGGAATATAGTCGAAAGATTATGAAAGCACTACTCAAAAGTAAGACAATAGAGGTAGAGAGAACACGAGTCTTTATTATGCGAGCGATTGGTTACACATAAAACTTGTGAATCGGGTCGATGTTCCAAGAGTTCGAGAGAACTCGCCGTCTTCCATTGCCAATCGTATCGACCTCGACGAGTAACCGACCACTTTGTAAGGACCTTCCCATTTGGGAGAAAGTTTGTTCCGATTAGACTTGGATTGGCGAGCCTCAATACCAAGTCACCTACAAGAAGGTCATGAGGTTGGACCTTACGATCGTAGTATCTCTGCAGAGGGCTTGTTGGTAGGCTATTTGAACGGATTAAGGTCTGGTTTCTCCTTTCCTCAAGTAGATTAATATCATCTGCTAGAAGTTGTTCTGGTTGGAGTCTTTGAAAGTTTAGACTCGTGTTGACCTTATCTTTAGTTAGGAGGAAGCATGGCTTCACTTCAAGACTAGAAAAATGGTGTTTCACAGTAGCTCGATCGGTAGTCGCATTTAACTGCCCATAACACGGAGGGTAACTCTTGTACCCAAGCCCCGGCGTTTGATGAGCTGGTCAAGACTCGAGTCTTAATTCCTCTCATTATTTGGCCGTTTGCACGCGTTCGATCGCCCCATTACTTTGGGGATGGGCCCAAGCATAACTGATTTGGTACCCAACTCGTCATAAAATTCCTAAAATTTTGCGCTTGAAAATTGCTTACCATTATCTCGTAATTATTCGACTCGGTACTCCAAATCGAGTAATTACGCATCTCATCATAAACCGTTTTGCCGCTTCGTTGTTATCCCGATCCGTGTTCGACTTCAATCCATTTTGTGAACGTATCAATAGCCACAAAAAGGAACTCGAAACCTCCTGGAGCTTTGGGGAACGGTCCTAGGATATCGAGACCCCAGGTCGCAAAAGGCCAAGATAGAGGTATTGTTTGTAATGCCCGATTTGGTTGGTGTATTTGCTCGCTATGAAACCGCATCGACACACTTTTTAACCAACTCTTTAGCATCGTAAAGGGCTGTTGGCCAGTAAAAACCTTGTCGAAAAGCCTTACCGACCAGCGCTCAGAGGAAGCATGATTTCCACAGATGCCATCATGTATGTCGTGAAGGAGTGTTAATCCTTCGCTCTCTGAAATGCATCGCATGAGCACCCCTTGAGTACCTTGTTTATAGAGGACTCCTTCAACCAAAGTATACATTTTGGCTTTTTAGGATAAACGACCGCCTCGAGATCGCCTTTCGCATGAACCCTTCAAGATACTCATAGATAGGCGTCATCCATGTATCCTCGTATTCTAGAGAGGCCGCCTCAATAGGAGGTGTCTCGGTTCGTCGACGAGACGGTTTCTCGAGTTGTTCCAAAAGACTCCTTTTGGTACTTCAGATCGGAAGAAGCTATTCGAGCAAGGTAGTGCGAGGAAATTATCCTTTCGAGGATAAATTGTGCCTCAAACCTAAAAAATGCTTTTCTATCTTACGACTTCCGATAAGTACCGAGACATTGTCGGGTTAGAGCACCGGTACTTTTTTCCGACTTGATTCACGACTAGTTGAGAGTCTCCTCTCACGAGTAGTCGGCGAATCGAGCGCTTCACGCTCGATGCCGCCTAGAAACCTTCAGATTCCGCCACGTTGTTAGTGGCCCGAAAGTTTAATTGTATGGCATACTTTAAGGTCTCTCGGTTGGAGATACCAGACCACCCAGCCCCGAGCCACTTAAAGTAAGCGACCCGTCAAAGTACATCGCCCATCGCGTGGGAATCAGATCGGGATCCTGAATGAGTTCAGATTTGTCCATTCGGCGACAAAGTCCGCCAAGATCTCGATTTAACGGCCGTTCGGGACACGAAATGGATGTCGAACTCCCCAAGTTCGACCGACCATTTTGCCATGCGCCCCGCTATTTCCCTATTGTGGAGGATCGCCCTAAGGAAACTCAGACAAGACATACTAGTTTGTGCGCTGAAAATAATACCGCAGCTTCTCGAAGACATGAGGAGGGCATATAGAAGCTTTTGGACTGAGGGTAACGCCCTTAGGCCCGTGTAAAACTTCACTCACGTAGTAAACCGTCGCAGACGTTTTCACGTTCTACGACCAAGATCTGCGCTTATCGCTCGTGGCGTGGCGGCTAGGTAAATTAAGAGCGTTTCTTCCGGCCGGAGAGACCGAATAGGAGCACTCGTGAAGGTACCTCTTGACATCCTCAAAGGCAAGTGTTTGCCTCTTTGACCACTCAAAACATTCGTGTTTCCTTAGAAGTTTAAAGAAAGGTAGTCCTTTTTCTCCCAGTCGTGCGATGAAACGACTTAAAGCCGCCATGCACCCAAAGTGAGTTTCGAACTTCTTTCCTTGTGGTTGAGGGCGATTTGGAGAATGGCCTTGATCTTTTGAGATTTGCTTCGATTCCTCGTATAGATACTAGGAATCCAAGCAATTTTCTCAAGAGATTCCAACACACACTTCTCGTGATTGAGTTTTAAGCGATGTTTTCTAAGATTGTCGAATGTTTCTTGCAGGTCAGTAATATGATTAAGTCTCTTGATGCTTTTAACAACTAGATCATCAACATAAGCTTCTAGATTTCGCCTAATTGAGATGAAAAAGTTGCTTGCATCAAGCGTTGAAAAGAAGCGCCGCATTTTTAGACCAAATGGCATTTTGACATAGCAAAATATACCAAATGGTGTAATAAATGCGTCTTTTCTTCATCGTCTAGACACATATTGATCCGGTGGTATCCGAATATGCATCTAAAAACTTAACATTTCACAACCTGCAGAGAATCAACCAACCGATCGATACGAGGTAAAGGAAAATCGTCTTTTGGACAAGCTTTATTAAGATCAATAAAGTTCACGACATACGCCATTTGCCGCTTGACTTTCTAACCATTACAGATTAGCCAACCATTCGGGATGATTGACCTCTTATAAAGCCCGCTTTAAGTAGCTTATCCAATTCGATTTGATAGCATCTCGCCGATCAGGGCAAATCTCCGTAATTTTTGTTTTACTGGTACTTTGTCGCCGTAAGCTAGCTAGCGTGCTCAATCACCTCCTGGGGACTCGGGCATGTCGGATGCTTGCCACGCCAAGACATCTGCGTTAGCTCGGAGGAAGGTGATGAGGGCGTCTTCCTATTTGGGGTCGGAAGTTTCCCCAATGCGAGCAGATCTCGAGGGCTCCCTGCGCCCGGAGGAACCTCTTTGACCTTGTCGCTCGGCTTTGGTGCAGACTTTAGGCTTCAACTTACTAGTCGAAGGTCGACTTTCTTCTCGGTGGTATTTGTCCAACCATCTCGAGGATCGTGATCGCAGTATGCGCCATCTTCTTGTCACAATGAATTGTGATTACTCCTTTGGGACCTGGCATCTTAATACATTGATATCCATAATGAGTAGCCATTAAGAATTTTGCCAAAGTTGGTCGTCCGAGTATGGCGTTATATGCCGTATCGAAATCGACCACATCAAAGGAGATTTTCTCTGTCCTAAAATTACTTGGTGAACCAAATGTTAAAGGAAGAGAAACTTGACCAATCGGTTTGGCCGAAGATCCCGATACGATTCCATGGAAAGAGTATCGTACCGGTCTTACCTTAATCATGGGTACTTGCATTTCATCTAGGGCACTCGTAAATAAAATATTTAACGAGCTGCCACCATAAACCAAAACTCGATTGACTCGACAATTGTTGATGGTGGGTTCGACCACAATCGGATACCGACCTTGTCGAGTCGAAGGAATCAGATAGTCACTCTTCTCAAAGGAGATGGTGACTTCTGACCACTTCGGTAATTTATTGACAAGAGGGGGATCTATGGAGTTTACCTCTCGTTCAGCTGACTTTAAGTCGCCGCTTTGATTCATATGCCGATGATCCTCCGTAGATGTGCTCGACGGTGTGTTGCGGATCCTGGGCAGCATCTCCTCCTCGTCATCTGAAGTCTTATGACCACTCGCTTGCCCTACACCGCCGAGAGTAGGAAGCGGTCCTTGCCGTTGTAGTAGTCTTCAAGCTTTCGTTGAAAGACCCGGCGATTCTATGAAGGTCATGCCCTCCTTTTATGGAAAGGACACCACCTAGGCTTATCATTTTTCCGATCGGGCGCTTACCTTTGCCTCGGTCGGAATGTGGCTTTGAGGTGCGTGGCTCTTTATCATTCTGACCAAAACCTCCTTGAACTAGCGACTTGGAGTTTTTGACCCTTCGCCTTGTTCTTGGACTTTTTGCTTTCTTATCTTTCTTCTTACCAATATCACTGGCTCTCGAGAGGTATTGTTTTCTTGATCGATTGTGTTGTTCCACTCGACCGCCTCGAGGCGCTTGCATATCGATCACCATCTCAAAGAGTTCAAAGGGCAGTGGTAGGCGGATTTAAAGCAATATCTTCGTTATCCTTCTACTATGGACTCCTTGCTTGAAAGCCCCGATGACAGATGAATCGAAACTTCGGAATTGAATTACTTAACCCGACTAAAGCGCTTGATGAATTGGCGCAAGGTCTCGTTGTCGCTCGTCTCATCCGGCAAGTCGTCCTCCTTCCTGTATGCATTGTAAGTGCCCCAAAGTTTGCCAAGAGAAGATCGCAGAGGTGTTGCTAAGAATGAATCGACTCGAGTGGTTGGTTCAATAACCACGATCGAGCGGACCCTTCGAGCATAGTTGGAAGGTAATTTGCCATCACATGTTCTCTCCTCCTCCGCCGCTCGGATCTTTGTTGTGTAGATTTGAAGAAATTCGATAGGATTTTGGGATCCATCAAATTTCTCCATGTTTATTGGTCGAAGCGAGGTGGCAATGAATCGCTCAAGATCGGGCGAGAATGCCCGACATCCAAGAATGACTTCTTGAAGCCTCCTTTGCGAGAAAGAAGGGTTGATATCATCGGTGGTCGACTCGACGATACCCAAGAATAGGTTGACGACCTATAATAGGTCTCGATCCCACGAGGGAATACTCTCGTAGTTCATCCGTTGTCGCAGACTCCTATGTCGGTATGGTGAACGATCACCTCCGATAGGTTTGTTGATCATCACCGCTCAAAAATATTTCTCGAGTAGGAGATCGATGTGACTTCTATCGCTTCGCCGATTCCTTTGTGGTGATATGATCGATCGACTAGTAGTCAAGAAGTCGTATTGCTACAATTTCTGAATGATGCGGCAAGGTGCTTCCGATTTTTCCATCGAGACCGAAGGTTTTGTGCGATCTCTTCAACGAAGAGGTCGTACCCGGCGCTTCGAGGCGAGCTCTCGAGTTGGATTCTCGAGCAAATCAGCGATGTCTTTGGAGTTCTTGAGCTTCCTCGACCGATATTGATGCGCCGGGTAAACTCTTTCGAGACGCAATCTTCCTTCGCCGAGTAGCTTCAAGATCTTCCCTGTTAGACTCTTGAGACTGCCTCAATGAAGTGCGAGTATGTCGAGGATTTCCTTCGCGTTCATGAAGGTGTTGGTCGTATCCGCCATCGGTGGTGTTCTTGCCACTGCCATGAGGGGGCGCAGTGCGTGATCTTCTGGGAGGGTCTCCAGTTCGGTCTCTAGGAGAGTGACCTTGATCTGGAGGAAGGACGAAGACCTCCCGTTGATGATTCTCACTTGCGCTCGAGGCCTCCCCGCTTGAGGAGTCATCGAGAGACACCATCTGGCGACTTGGAGTAATCCCCTCCAGGTAGGGGAAGTCCGGGTTATAACCGTCTCCGTTGGCAGGCGTGATCTGCAGAGAGATGCGCGAATTTGTAGGAAAAGCATGCTTGATCCCGCCTCTCAAGGCCATCCGGAGAGAGAGAATCACCAGATGCCGGTGAAGTCTCGAATTGTGGCTTCGAACTTGCCTCACCAAGTCGGATCGCTTTAGGGGACTTGACACTTCGAGGTAAAACTCTCGTCGTGTTGTGAGTCCACTGGGTGTAGTCCTGGTCAAATTGACCCTTGTCCTTTGAGAGGGTAGACTCTCTCTTGGACGCATCTTGTTGTGGGGATATGGATCCTCCTCAACTCCATCACGCATTGTCTCCTCGGATCTGCGGGAAGATCACCGGAGGCGAGCATTCATCGGATGAGTCATCACTCGGCCAGAATCGAAAACCGCATCCATGTCGACGTCACAGACCGCCAAGTCGAACCAGTTCTCCTCGCTCCATTCTCCCGCCATGAGTGCATGAGATTTGGAAAACAGAGAGTATGTTGACAAGAGATTACCGGAAGATCCCCACGGTCGGCGCCAACTGTCGTTGTTTTAGAACCAAACTTACGTAAAGATTGTTTGATTCGGGGTCTCCTATAATGAAATCACGCAGAGATTGACACGGGATTTTTATCTGTGTTCGAGCATTCTCCGGAGAGAATAATAACCCTACTCCTGTGTGTGTATGGTATTGAGTGTATTACGAACAATCGGGGAAAAACTCGACTATTACAGATGATAGTGCTTGTATTTCTCATGGCCCCTTCCCTTCGTTCGACGCCTTTATATAGTACGTGAAGGAGCGGCGGTTTCTCCCGTGAAGCGGCGCCTCATCACATCTGTAACGGCGACGTTGGTAGTAATCACCGGCGATAATCCTCCACGCCGCCTAACGGCTATATACCGTAGATAATGGAGCATTACGTGCTATTACTTGGCAGAGTAGTAACAGATGATGATCGTTTGAATCTCTTAATCAATTGGGCCTACTTGTCTCAGAGGTTTAATTGATCATAAGGTGATCATAGCTGATCTAGTCGAGAAGAACTGCGATTATGAGGTAGTCGAGCAAGACTTACGACTATGGGGTAGTCGTAGCATAACTTACGACTATGGGGTGGTCGAGAAGAACTTACGACCATCCGAAGAGGCTCTTCCTTATAACATTTAAGGGTATACTCGGGGACCATATGACGCCATATTTACTTGGTTAAGGAGTTATAGATAAAAGATAAAATGAGGATTATTATATCCTCGTCATCTAGCCCCCTGACTTCAAGTGAAAGCAACTTACTTGGTTAAGGAGTTATAGTTGGTCTTACGACCACGAGAGGGTCGTAGAAAGATAGTCGAAGGAAAAACTCTTCGACATTAGTGTACTACTTTGACCAGAAGTATGCTTGGTCAAGAAAATTGCTTACGGCTATCAAATAGTCGTAGAACATTTCTACGATCACAAGGTGGTCGTAGCATGGTGATCGGAAGACAAACCTTTCCGATTGACATTTCCTTTGGTTAAAAAGAATCTAACCAAGGAAGTAATTTCATTTGAGGTGTAAAAGCAAATCTGATTTTCTCGAACGGACACATTGTGGAATTTCAAACGACACCCGTTAGCCTGTCTGTTGGAGCGGTTCCCGAGACGGTGGCAACCTTTGGAATACCACGCCTCCGGCCCAAGGCACGCGGTTATAAATACTTACCGGGGGTAAGACTTTGATCTATTAACGAGATCGGTCGCATTGCTAAGGCAAACGCAGATGAAGTCAAGTTATGGAAGGAGCGCATGCCGAGACCGCTGCTCATAATGCGTAAATCGAGAAGTTAGATTCTCGTCTAGCGGTAAGAAATTCTTTTACCGTGACTATTTTATTCTCTCCTCTAGAAGTTTATTTACTCTACCGGTCTTATTCTTGTCGTAACAAGTGGTGAAAACAAACAACTTCGCGAGGCTTCGACTGCACCAACAGTCATGGAGGCGATGAAGATTAATCTTCAAGACAATATCACACTCTGAACAATGTACTTGGTGAGCTACGATCGAGGAAAAGCTCCTCAAGATGATACGATAGCTGCTCACGAAGTACTATTGGGGAACAAGTCGGGACTTTGCAAGAACCGTGACCACTCAAGGCCAATCAAACCGAGTCCATCAAGGAGGCGGTCGAAAGTGCTATAAGTTATGCATTGGCAAAACTTAAAGCTCATGACCCCAAATTTTAATGTGCAACCAATCGAAGTCGATTTCGACCGCCTCAAGGTATAAGTCGCCTTATTGAAGAAATGCAACCACTCGGTAAAAAAGTTTTGGAGGAAATGCGACTAGGCTCTCCTTCTTGAGTGATTTGTAAAAACCCGTGAAAAACAAGCTTTTGTTGATGTGTTATATAATGCATCTTTTTTTTCCGCAAATCATCTTGTCGAGTAGTTAGTAACTCAAAATAATTAACGAATGTGTGGATATCATGGGGATATGCCCATGATCTTAGGATGATGAAACAATTGGCAATGTTGCTTTTGGTTTGAAGTTTCAATCGTTTTCGTCAAAGTTCTTGAATCTCAGTCTCAAAGCGGTCGACCGGTTGTGGTGTCGTCAGACCGGTCGTGGCGGTCGATCAAGCAAATCCGCGATCGACCGCCTTATCTTCAATTGATTTTCTGGTTGAGTCCCAGGGGCGGTCAGACCGGCCAGAATGGCGGTCTGACCGGTTTTTGTGCAAAATGATGATATTAGTTGTGAATTGATTTTGGAATAGGTCATATCCTTGTTTGATATTGCATATGTGTTGCATATTGCATGTTTTGGCTAACGTGGGTCAAGTTGTGAAGAACTTGTTCCCGGATTCGTGTTTGCTTGTCTATTGCTGTGCAGGTGGCTTGGAGGTCAACGACGGTCAACGGCGAGGAGGATCGGGACTAAGCTTGGAGAGCTGAGGTCCATAACGATCATGGATGCGGGTGAGGTCAAGTGACTCAAGCATGGCGCAGAATGGATGAAAGTGACCGAATCAGGCGATCGCGGCGATCTGTTGGTTGGATCAAGCGGTGCGGGCGGTGCAAGTGCCAAGGTGGTCGGTGGGACCGGATGGGAGAGACTTGCCGACACGATGAGAGCCGTTGGATCAACCTACGTGGTGGAAGCATGGATGTGTTTCACGCAGTTTGGACTCGGTCTTGGAAAAGATCGAGAAGGGGTATTTTGGTAATTTCACCAATACGCTTTGGTGACCTAATGCCAACCAGCGGCGCAAGACGGTGCGCCAAGAAGTGGATTAGGTCAAGAAAAGTGAAGACGGCGCTTTGAGATGCGTGTGTGTAACCCGCTTGTATTGGGCCTTAACGGAGCCCATTAGGTTAAGTCTTCTAGAAGCTCTAGGCCTCCTATAAATAGAGAGGGGGTGTTAGGCGACCACTTGAAGCACTTCATGAAAAACCCTAGTTTGTCTTAGGGCTTAGGAGAAAGAGAAGAGGCTTAGGGTTCTAGGAGATGTGTTGAGTTGTGTGCTCATGGATTGAGTTTTGTCCTCCATGGATGGAGTGGTCAGAATCAAAGATCAAATCGTGAATCAATCTATGGGTGTTTGTTCAAAGATGTGTCTTCATGTGCTTTCCTTCTCTTTTGATGATTTTGGATGCTTCCTTGATTCTGTGGTTTTTGGTTTGTTTCGTGCCCTCTTTTACCTTGCTATGATGTGTGGGAATACATCTAAGATCATCTAAATCATCAATCCCCACAAGCAAGATTTGGATCATGTTTTTGGTTTTTGCCCTGTTTTGAACCCTCCTTCGTAAAACTGAAAAAGGTCAAAACTTTGACGTGGATCTACTCAATCTCCACTTGGAATAGGTTCCTAATATCCTTAGGAAGGTGTGTTTCAAATTTCGTGGAGTTTGGCCTTACGGATCAAAAGTTAGACCGATTTTCGTTTCGGGTTTTCAGGCTGATTGTGCTGATTTTCCTGTTCATCGTCAGGCGGTCGACCACAAAATCAGCGGTCTCGACTGCTAGGCAAAGGAGTCGACCGCCATTTTGAGAGGTCGACCGCCCAACACTTTGAGATTTGGGTTTTGGTTATTTTGGGTGTTTTGCCTCGGGGTTTTAATTGGATTCAATACAAGACTTCCTTGTGCTTGTACCTTGATCTTCATAGCTTCCATAGCTATTGGAGTGAATTAGTATTGAATTCAATTAAGGTGAAAAAAGTGTTCGTGCTCCTATTCACCCCCTCTAGTCGCCTTTCGGTCCTACAATTGGTATCGAGTCAGGTTAGCTCTTCTCATAGATCTTAACCGGTCTTTGAAGCCATGGCGATCGACAAGTATTCACTCAAACCTCATATTTTCGATGGAGTTGATTTTGCTTCATCGAAGGCTCGCATGCAAGCCTACATCGAGGCTCAAGGGCGCTTATTTGGCTTAAGGTCAAAATCCATATGTCGTGCCACCGATGACGATGTGATCACTCCGCACATTGAGGCTAACAACAAAGCTCGCAATTTTCGATCCAAGGTCTTAGTCGATCCGAGTTTGAGCGTGTGGCTCATTTGAGGTCCGCTCACGAGATATGGAGAACCCTCTGTGACTATCACGAGGGCTCGATCGCGATCAAGGAAGTGAGCAGAACCACTCAAGAAAGAATACTCAAAGATCGAGCAAAGACCTGGTGAGTCTTTAGATGAGCTGTGGGGGAGGTTCTCCAAGATTCTTCATGACCTTCGTGCTGTTGATCTTGTTTTCACTGAGTCTGAGAATGCACGCCAGCTTTTGGGCGCTCTTGATGTGAAGGTCTGGGGGATGAAGATCACATCCATCAATGACAACACTGTCATGAGTGAGCTTACCATGGATAAGCTCTACTCGAGGTTGAAGACGCATGAGATTGACTTTATCTCGCGTCTCCCCAAAACAGAGTCGATGGCTTTGGTGGTCGACCCATCTAAGGGTAGCTCGACTGATTCCTTTGATTTTGGCTCATCTGGCTTTTCTTTGTCAGCTTTACATTCTTTGAGCGATGAGCAGCTAGAGAAGCTACCTGAGGATGATTTAGCCCTCCTATCCACCAAATTCTCGAGAGTTTACAACAAAGTGAGGAACAGGAGGAGAGGTGGCCCTGTCACTTGTTTCGAGTGTGGTGAGCCTAACCACATTCGCTCCAAGTGCCCCAAGCTGAAGGGCAAGGAGGAGAAGGACTCTCGGAGGCGTCATCAAGCCAAAGACAAGAAAGGCAAGAAGCCAAACTATCGCAAGTTTGTCACCAAGTCCTTGCCGCTCTTGAGAGTGTGAACATGAGCGATGTGGACTCGAGAGGAGGAGGGCGGCGGCGATGACTCTCATGGCAAGAAGAAGGCCCAGGACTTCACCGGCATGTGCTTCATGGCTAGCGACAGCCATGACGTCGACTCCTCCAACGACGACGACCTTTTCAGCGATCCCGATGAGGTATGTCCCTCACCTGTTCAGATGAAACGTGCTTTGGTCATTTCTGAACGAAAATTAGATAAGCAAGCTAGAATGCTTAAGAATCAGGACATCATGATTGATAACTTGAAACTAGAAGTTGCTACACTCAAATCGATTAGTCCTGAAGATGTTTGTGATGCTTGTTCTGGAATGTATGATGAATTGGTAACTCTAAGACTTGCTCATTCCTCTGTTACAAATCAATTGAAAGATGCTCTGGATGAACTAGAAACTCTCAAGTCTAGTCCTGCTTGCATGAATGCCATTGCTTTAGATGTGACTACTGTTGATGCTATCCCTTTGCCTTGTTCAAATTGTGCTTTGCTTGAACTAAAATTGATAGTGCTACAAAAGAACTCGAGTAAATTTGATGCTAGTCACACTGCTCTCATTGTGAGAAAAATAAGATTAAAATGAAGGAGATGTAGGAAATGATTACGTACTCTAAAAGCGCTTCATGTGAAAGCGTGTTAAACTCACACTTGAGAATGATGCTTTAAACAAGACACTAGAAGAAAAGGCTAAAATTGAACAATCCATGTCCATGACTGCTTCAAAGAAAATTGTTGATTCGATTCTTGTACTCTTTGTATTGAACTTGGGCATAATGTAGATAAGATACAAGAAGCTTTTAGAGTTAAGTTCAAAGAGCGGTTGGATAAGATTAGGATAACTATTGTGTGTCTTGTGAGGCTTTGAAAGTCGAGGTAGTTCATTATAAGGAAAAATCGATAGGGCTAGCAAGTCAAATAAGTGTGCTTCTTGTTATGAACTAGCCAAACAAAATGACTACCTTAAAGAGACACTTGAGAGATTTATTGGTGGGAAGAAGAACCTCAACATGATTCTAGACAAATCTAAGGTGAGTGTGAATAATAGAGGCCTAGGATTTGATTCCCTAGAGCATACCAAGAACCATCCACCTAAGGTTGTTAGAGTTGTTGAGAGTGGCCTGCTTGAGGTAGAACCCCTAATCCATCCAAGATAGTCTTTAAATCTGCTTTGGTTTTGCCCAAACCACTTCTAGCAAGATAGGTGCTTCTACTTCATCGGTCGACCCTCAAAAGGTCAAGTACCATTGCACCTTCGCAAGAAGAATGGCCACATTGTTGAGTTCTCGCTCAGAGAGCCAAGATTGAGAGGAAGGAGAGGATGAGTACCTTGAGAACCATTAGAGGAGTTCCTTCACCGCTTTGTTGTCTCTAGAGCTAGGCACTTGTCTTTCTGCTAGACATAGGCCTAGGTTAGTAGATGACTTCTTTGACTCCTTTGGTGGTTCTAGGCACAGTTGCTCGGTTTAGGATTTCGTGAGGAGAGACCGCGGTAGCATCTAGACAGGGGAGTACCGACCTTTTGGTAGGTCGATTCGAGAGGTCTAGGTGGTTCTCGTGTGCGTTCTTATGATTTTGCTCCTAACCATTTTATCGCCGCTTCTCTTGCTTTTGCCTAAGCATCGTGTGACTCGAAGATCGATTCCCAAGTCTTTTATCACTAACCAAAGATCGAGGCACAGATGTTTCTCGCCGTGCCTTGTAGGTCCGTCGTGCGAGGAAGGAGGACATATGGCTTGTTGACTCCGGTGCTCTCGACACATGACCGGGATTCTAGATGGTTCTCCTCCCTCACACGTGCATCCAGCAATGAATTGATCACATTTGGGGATGCTTCTCTGGGACCGTGATGACCAAGGGCACAGTCTTGGCGTCAACAACAAGTTCATGCTCAAGGACGTCGCTTTGGTAAGTAAGCCGAGGTATAATCTGCTTCGCTTTCACCGCTTGATGAGGGTCTAGAGGTGAGATTTAAGAGTGGTGAGTGAGGGTTATAGATTCCTCTGGTGAGCTTGTCTTTGAGATCTCTAGGTTTGAGAGGATCTTTTGTGCCGATTTCGTGTCTCTTCTCGCTTCTAGCCCTAGGTGTCTTGTAGCCGACTCCCATGATTTAGTGTTGTGGCATCGTAGGCTTGGTCACATAGGCTTCACCACTTGACTAGAGTCAAGAGCAAGGATTTGATTAGAGGTCCGCCTAGGTCAAGGTCATTAGAGACCTTGTGTGCACACCTCAGAGACATGGTAAGATGGTTTCGCTTCTCATCCACCTCTTACCTTAGTGATGACAGATGGACTGGACGGCTTTTGCACTTAGACACTTGTTGGTCCTTCTAGAGTTCATCGGTAGGTGGGAAATGGTATGTGCTTGTGATTGTGGATGATTACTCCGGTATTCATGGGTTTATTTTACGGTTTCTAAGGACGAGGCATTTGGGTTCTTTAGAGAGTTGGTCCTTAGACTTCTTTGTTGAGCTTCTGGAGCGTTGAGAGCCATTAGGAGTGACAATGGGACAGAATTCAAGAATTCTTCCTTTGCCACTTTACGTTACGATAGGGGCTAGAGCACCGTTTTCATCACCTAGAGTTCCCCAAACAGAATGGTGTTGTAGAGAGGAAGAATAGGACCCTTGTAGAGATGGCCAGACCATGCTAGATGAGCATTCCACACCTAGGAGGTTTTAATGAGGCGATCTCTACTGCTTGCTATATTTCTAATAGGGTTTTCTTGAGATCTGTAATTGGTAAGACTTCTTATGAGCTCAGATTTGGTCATAAGCCCAAAGTTTCTCATTTCAAGATTTTTGGTTGCAAGTGCTTCATTCTTAAACATGGCAACCTTGATAAATTTGAATCTAGATGTTCGATGGCATATTTCTTGGATATCCCGCTCATTCTCGTGGCTATCGTGTATTTAATTTTGACACTAACAAAGTTGTTGAGACTTGAAGTCACTTTTGATGAGGCTAGTCCCGTACTAGACCCGATGATGCAGTACACAGTGTTTCGAGAGCATCTTCGTTGATGATGACTCGAGGATGAGGACCCAATCCATCCTCAAGTCCCTTGTGACATGGTTGGAGAGCCCGCTTCTACTACACCAACTTCAGATGAGCAGCCTCTTCCTACCTTTTCCGACGATCAGAGTGGCTCTGATCCTACCTCCATAGCCCGTGAGGTAGAGGCCACTTCTACACCGGGTGCTCCTCTTCAGATTCAAAGAACAAAGATCCACCGAAAGCAGATTATTGGGGATCTACATGAGCGAGTCACTCGCTCCAGGTTCATCTCTCCTGATTCTCATGCACATTCTGCTTTTGTTGCTTCTTTTGAACCCCGAGATGTCACTCATGCTCTTTCTGATGCCTCTTGGGTCAATGCCATGCATGAAGAACTTGAAAATTTTGAAAGAAACAAAGTCTGGACCTTAGTTGAACCTCCACCAAATCATAATGTAATTGGAACAAAATGGGTTTTCAAAAATAAGCAAAGTGAAGATGGGTTGGTAGTTCGCAATAAGGCTAGACTTGTAGCACAAGGGTATTCCTGTGTAGAGGGCTTAGACTTTGAGGAGACCTTTGCTCCTCTGTAGCTAGATTAGAAGCCATTAGATTTTGCTAGCATTTATGCATCCAAGGGCTTCAAGCTATTTCAAATGGATGTCAAAAGTGCTTTCTGAATGGTTTCATAGAAGAAGAGGTCTTTGTCAAGCAACCACCGGTTTTGAAAATCCCAAGTTCCCAAACCATGTTTTAAACTCTCCAAAGCCTTGTATGGATTGAAACAAGCCCCTAGAGCTTGGTATGATAGGCTTAAGAGTTTTACGCTTAAGAATAATTTCAAAATGGGATTGGTTGATAAAACCTTGTTCACTCTCAAGCATGGCAGTGACTTTTTGTTGGTTCAGATTTATGTGGATGACATTATATTCGGTGGTTCCTCTCATGCTTTGGTGTCCAGATTTTCAGATTCTATGAGCAGGGAGTTCGAGATGAGCATGATGGGCGAATTGACTTTCTTCCTTGGTCTTCAAGTCAAGCAATTGAAAGAAGGCACCTTCATTCATCAAAGTAAGTATACAAAGGACCTTCTTCGACGCTTCGACATGGGAAGTAGTAGGCCAATGTCTACTCCCATTGCCACGACCACCATGCTGGATCCTGATGAGGATGGAGAGCTAGTGGACCGTATGAGTACCGCAAAGATGATTGGCTCTGTAAGACCCGAGATTAACACTCCCAAATCCTCGTGTATTTACAGAACTAGTCCCATGATCGGTAGCTAGTCCCACGATGAAACAAAAATGGTAACAAAATCATATCACAACTTTATTAATAAATAACAACAGAGTTGATTACAAAGGAGGCTTCTGTGCCAACAATAAAATAAACACTGCAATGAAGAGCGAAGATGTAGTAGAGTCGATTAATCGCCACGTGCAATCGACCGGGAAGCGGCCTAGTCGTCGAGATCCACACCGGTGGCAAAGTCCTTCTCCTCTGAAATTATTTGCATTAAGCAAGAATGAGCACAACTACAGGTGTTTCTTAAGTTACACCGTCAAATAATGTAATGACATGCATATATGGATATTTCAAAGGAAAGCTTAATATGGTTGAATTTGCATAAAACGACATTTTCGTAAATACTTGTACTAAGTTCCAAAGCGGTTATTCTATAACTAAAATTCATTTTATAAATCAATTTTATAGTCGATAACATTCACACATGAATGGTGAAGGATACCCTCCTATCACAAGGCTTCCGCTTGATTCCCATTTGCATAATCCATTTGATGAAGTCTTTTCAAATCAAAACCAAAGTCTAACTTTGAGTGGCTTTGCTAGCATGTCCATGATCATGACGCTATTGAATAGTTTTACACTCTGCAGAGGTTGTACACTTTACCCACAAGACACGAATTCTCTAGTTTATCCGGCATATATCTATGCCACCGCTCACTACCTTAGGTAAGCGATCTAGAGCACGTGCCAAGGCCTTTACAATGCGCCATTCCATGATTTCCCCTCGCTAAGGTTTCGCCTTTGGAATAGAAATCCAGAGTTCCTAGCCCCTCTTGCGCCAGTGGGAACAATAGTCATGAAAGACTTTGACAAAAGAAATGGCCATGAAAGACCGCCCACGCATAAAGCAGATCAACCGCGATGGAACTTTACAAATTAATTAGCAGTCCCTCGCCCCATTACGAGGACATGTGGTTGTACGGTGAGGCATAGCCCATTATAGGCATAGCAAAGGAACGCCAGAGGCCGGTCCTCAAATCGACTTAGGCGACTTTCCACAAAACCCATGGGCCTCGATCATGGAAATGACTTCGATCCTGCATTAACATGCACCATCCAAACAACCATTTCGCCCAAGTACAAACCATAATTTTATTTTATTTTTCTCAGATTCATTTACGACAAAACTTCCATGACAAACCAATGCCATAGATTCTTAAACAATATTTGATTTTTGGCTGAAAGTTTCCCAAATCAAACATTTTTGGGTCTAAGCATTGCTAAGCATAATCTTTCTCAAAATGTTCTAGTTCATACTATTGTATCAACTAGATTTTATCTAAGGTGAGGGTTAAATGTCCAAGACTTGTCAAGAACGAGATCAGTATGTAAACCATCAGTATTGTGATAATCCAATCTTCAGCAATCCAATATCCATTAGTCCAATCTACACCATATAGGTCTATTTCTATGATCCAACTTCAATTGATCCAAATATTTAACTATACTCTAATTTTATAATCCGATATCTATCAATCCATTATTCCTTAATAAATTATTTCTACTAATTCAATATCAATCCAATGACTATGTAATCCTATAATCAATTTTTAGATAATCGATATCTAATGACAATCTATTTCTAGAATCCAACATCAATAATTCAAGTATTTGACTATAGTATCCGCTCATCATCCATTCTTTATTAATCCAACATCAACAACAATCTACCTCTAAAATCCGGTATCCAATAATCATTTATTTCTACAATACAACCATAATAATCATGTATTTCTAATAATCCAACATCATTCATTCCAATATCCAATAATCCAATGATAATCTATATCTATGATTGACATCTAATATCCAACAATCATATAACTCTAATAATACCACAATCCGATCCTTAATAATAATCTATTTTCATAATCCAATACCAATAATCACCTATTTCGTAATCATTCATTATCTATTAACAATTTTCCTCTATTTTCACACATCCATTCACAATCTTCTTTTATTATCCAAACTCTAAAATATATATGCATTCGATAAATTCTCCATACCACTCTCTTGACAATAATTGGACATACAAAGGCATTGGGAATAACTATAAAGCTTAAAACAGAATTTAAATTACTTGAATATAAATACGCATGCAATAATAATTTAAAACAGAATTTAAATAATTTTAAATACTGGGATTAATATGTTCAAGAACGTAACTTGCCTTGCTTAATGGATTATTCTCGACGATGTTGAAATCCGATCGTCAAGAAAGTCGCCGAAAATCTATCTGGCGTAAACGATTCGAATTCAAATAATATTCAAATTAAATCCAAATAAAATCCAAAATTATAACATAAATACTGCTAGGAAGGTATCGATTTTATATGAATTTAGGAAGTTGAATCGATTTAAATCGGAGTTCGTATGAGGAAGAACGAAATTCGGAAGGTTGAATGTTACATGAAATAATAAAATTCCGAAAATTATACTATTCATCGGAAATTATGGTTTGGATAATCGGGAACAAAGAAGGAGTTTTATGACCAAGGTGATGGTGGCGGAATACGATATGTCGAGGCAAACTCAATAGTGTAACGACTTCGGCGAACGACCATCGATGACGACTTGATCGGACAGAGAAAAACTTCGGCGGGACGACGGTAACGTCGGCGTTGCGGGCAAACGGAGAGGAGTTAGCGGATGAGGTTTATGGCGATTTGAAGAGGGAACCGCGGGGAACATAACGCTCACCTCGGTTGGGGTGGAAAGCGCACGGTTGGCCGACGGCGGCAACAACGCGCAAAATGGACTAAATAATTAACAGAAATTAAATAAAATCTAAAAATTATGAAATAAATACTGGGAATAGTAGGTGAATTTAGATGAATTTAGGAGGAAGAATCAACGGATTTGGAGCTTGCATGTGGGAGAACGAAAGTTTGAAAGATTAAAATGTTTATGTACCAACTATGAAGCATGTAGAAGAATTCTCTGTTCTTCGTTCATGATTCACGCCCGAAACGGGGAAGCAAATAAGAAGCCGGCTTGCGCGACACTATGGTGCTCGGACCACGGCACAATGAGGGGAGAGAAGCATCACGTGAGAACGCGACATCGCGATGCCAATGGTGGAGACGATGTGGCTGAGCTAGCTCGACGGCGACACACCGCATAAAGAAGAAGCGGTTTATGATTTAGATGGCGACATTGCGGGTGTAACGGCGGCATTCCGACTACGGCGAGGGGTGGAATGGAGAGAGGATGACGGGATGCCGGTGCTCACCTCGATTGTGGTGGGATGTGCACGGATGGTCGGCGAGGACGACGGCGTCGGCGCGAGTGGGCTCCGCAGTGGCGGCGGTGCTCGGCGATGCTCCGGCGAAGGCGAGGGAGCACGGCGAGAACGTCGCGAGGCGGTTAGTGGTGTGGTCAATGGTTGAGGGCTTCACCGTAGGAGGCGCAATTGACCGATGAGCGGCGTTCGCCAACAAGATTCATCTTCCAAATTCGGCCAAACCATAGGGAGAGGGAGGAGATTTTGGGGTGGGTTGTGGATGTAGAGAGGCTCCTAGTGCTCCCTTTTATAGAGGCGAGGTGAACCGAATCGACGGGGAATGAGTTAAGAATTAATTGGGCTGTTTTGGTTTGAAATGAAGAACGCATTTAAACCGATAAATTGATTGTATGTAGTGGAAGGAATGTCCAATTGATGGTGCTGCTACGTGCATGACATTAGTGCGACGCTTCGCTTGACGGATTTGATTTTAATGCTTTGAGTGTGGAGAATGAGAAGAAAGATGGTGATGCGCCATTAATGGCCTCATGGAGCTCAAAATTGCTTCGGTCTTAATGGCGACCATGGGAGAGGAGAGAAGAGGTGGCGGTGGTGGAGGTGTGGGGGCGTGGTCGCGGTGGTGATGGCGGCGGGTTGGCGGCGTCGGCCATGAGCAGCCATGGCTGCTTGCCATTGAATGTCGAGAGAAAAAACACGTTACTGTTGAAGAAGATGAATAGGGAGAGAAAAGAGAGTACAAAAGAAATAAAGCAAAGTATATGTTTGATTAAAAGAAAAGAGGCAAGATGGTAGTGCATGCTTTGAGAACTTGAATGGGGCGTCTTTGGCTGAAAGCAGACATAGAGGGGTGACCGATGGGAAGTTCCCTTTTTAAAAAAATTTATTTATTAATTTTCGAAATTAATTCAGATTACACAACAAGTAAAAATAGATTTTAGAAGATAACAAATAGAGTCCAAAAATTCTAGAAAAATTCACAAAATTACTAAAATTATTTTGAACTTAATAAAAATAATTCCAACCTAAAGTTGGCTTTTATTTTTGCACATAATTTATTTTGGCTTTAAAATAATTAAGGAAAGCTTTTAAAATCTCAAAAATTCCAGAAATTATTTAATTTTTATTTTTCAACTTTGACTCAAATAAAAAAATTACTTTTGACTTTTAAAACTTCAGAAATTCAAATAAAGCAATCAAACTCTTTCAAATTTCGAAAATCCAATAAAATAATAACTTTATTCATTTTATTTTGTTAATGAGAACTTTGAAATTTATTCTGGCTCCTCCTCTATCTCACAAAGTCGAGGCCGGACATACTGATTTCTTTGTGTCTGCATGCGCTCGATTCGAGCTTCCTCGAGCTTCTCATCGTCAGCGATCGTCGCATATTCAGTACCTTGAGGACACTCTTGACTTTGGACTTTGGTATTCTTCTTCTTCTGCTCTCTCCATTCGCGCTTTTTCTGATGCTGATTTTGCGGGGTGTAGAGTAGATAGGAAGAGTACTTCTGGCACTTGTCATTTCTTAGGCACATCTCTTATCTCTTGGTCATCTAGGAAACAGTCTTACATTGCCGATCCTTCGAGGCCGAGTATGTAGTCATGACGATGGTTGCTCTCAGGTTCTCTGGATCTTATCTACTCTGCGGGACTATGGGTTGTCTTTGGGTAGTGTTCCTCTTTTCTGTGACAACACTTCTGCCATTAACATTGCCAAAAACCCAGTGCAACATTCTAGGACTAAGCACATTGATGTTAGATATCATTTCCTTAGAGACCATGTTGAGAAGGGTGATGTTGTGCTTCACTTTGTAGAGTCCGAGCAGCAGGTTGCGGATATTTTCACTAAAGCTCTTGATTCTTCTCGTTTTGCTTCTTTGCGGGGAGAGTTGGGGGTTGTTAGTCCTCTTGGCCTGTTTTGAGGGGGAGTTTGCTCTTTTTGCATTCATTTGTATCATAATGCATTTTACAATTCAGCAACTTGCATTGTAATATAACCTTGTGGAGCTTTGATTATTATCCTTGTATGACTTGATTTCATGCTTTATACCCTGCCATGTCTTGTGCTAGTTTGCTAGACTTCTTTTATGGCTTTTTATATATAGCCTAGTTTTTGCCATGCTAGCTTTATTATCTATGAGAAAATTGAATCAAAACATGACTTGTTGGATCTTGTGACTAGTTTTGCTTTAGTGATCCTCTTATGATTCATGCCATGTCATATAGGCTTAATTGAGTCTTGAACTTATTCTGAGTTTTAAACTGAGCTATGATAATTCTTAAGTCAAGCAAATGAAATATGAGCTTTTCTGTGCGAAAAAACTGATCTCACCAATTCTTTCTCATGAGGCAGCTTGCCATTGCACTAGGCATGAACTCAGGGGGA
This sequence comes from Phyllostachys edulis, assembly GCA_036346405.1. Lineage (NCBI taxonomy): Eukaryota > Viridiplantae > Streptophyta > Magnoliopsida > Poales > Poaceae > Phyllostachys > Phyllostachys edulis. The sequence continues at coordinate 75,742,865 of CM070561.1, forward strand.
GTTTTGGATGACCTAGACCACTCTCTTAAGCTTTGTTGCTTGGGATGGTCGTAGTGAGGCTTGAGATCTAGCACAATGCTAAGAAAACAAATTGGCAATTGGTTGAAACTTCGGAGGCAGTTGTGGATGGCTCCTAGTCCAGGACTTGCTTTACTAAAATAAAACCAATCATTTTCAGCAAAGTGCTCAAAGTGCTAAATTCTAAATACTTGAACCATTTGATTCAAACCTGAACTCAAAATGCTCAAAATTGACTCAATTTCTAGTTTCTGGTCTCCATTTAGCTTATAGACATGGCCTGACTCATTTTTGGATACCTTTAGTTAAACTATGATCTTGAACATCATGTCATGCTATCAATTCCTTTAATCTCAGATTATTGCTATCTTGGCTTTAGCTTTCTTTGTATATGCTTTGCCATTATTGAACATAGCTCCTTCACATAATATGGCTTTGTGTAATACTTGTACAGTCTTCATGGATAATCTTCATGGCTCTTTTTGCTCAAAGTTAAAAACAAAACAAAAACAAAAAAAAAACTGAAAAAATAAAAAATTACAAAATTGCAGCCATTCTATTACATTCATGCTCTATCTTCTTCCATGCATCTTGATGAATCCATTGTCAAAGGGGGAGAAAGATTGGTGAAAATGTTGTTTTAGAGCTTTTTGGGTGTCATAGGGAGAAAATGGATTTTCTTGAAAAATTGGTGATCATAGTGAGTGGGAGCATCTCAATTGCATTCTTTTGGTCTTATTGCTCTTTTCTGAATTTGAATTGCAATTTCTTGAAGACTCACAATGATCAAAGGTCAAATAGAACAATTGTTCTTTCATATGGACCTAAGTGAGATTTCTGGCTATTCTTTGGAAATTGAAGCTTTTGTGCTTTCTTTTGCCTTATCTCACTTCCTTATGCTATTCTCGAGCCGACTTGGTCATTTCCATTGCTTTCTCTTGCAAATGGACCAAGTTGTGCCTTTGAGCGAAAACGTCGAGTACTTTACCTTTCAAAACCCAAAACCTCATTTTCTGAGAGATTGCCAATGTGTTCATCAAGGGGGAGATTGTGGATATCATGGGGATATGCCCATGATCTTAGGATGATGAAACAATTGGCAATGTTGCTTTTGGTTTGAAGTTTCAATCGTTTTCGTCAAAGTTACTGAATCTGTCAGGTCTCAGGCGGTCAGACCGGTTTCTGTGTGGCGGTCAGACCGGCTGTGTGGCGGTCAGACCGGCAAATCCGGCGGTCAGACCGGCCTTATCTTCAATTGATTTTTGGTTGAGTCGAGGCGGTCGGCCGGCGAATGGCGATCGACCGGTTTTTCTTGTAATGATGATATTAGTTGTGAATTGATTTTGGAATAGGTCATATCCTTGTTTGATATTGCATATGTGTTGCATATTGCATGTTTTGGCTAACGTGGGTCAAGTTGTGAAGAACTTGTTCCGGATTCGTGTTTGCTTGTCTATTCTTTGTGCGGTGGCTTGGAGGTCAACGACGGTCAGCGGCGAGGAGGATCGGGACTAAGCTTGGAGAGCCGAGGTCCGTAACGATCATGGATGCGGGTGAGGTCAAGTGACTCAAGCATGGCGAGAATGGATGAAAGTGACCGAAGCAGGCGATTCGGTCTGTTGGTTGGATCAAGCGGTGCGAGGGGTCGGTGCAAGTGCCAAGGTGGTCGGTGGGAACCGGATGGGAGACTTGCCGACACGATGAGAGCATTTGGATCAACCTACACGCATGGCATGGATGTGTTTCACGAGTTTGGACTCGGTCTTGGAAAGATCGAGAAGGGTATTTTGGTAATTTCACCAAATCTGCTTTGGTGACCTAATGCCAACCATGCGCAAGGCGGCAAGGCCAAGAAGTGGATTAGGTCAAGAAAAGTGAAGACGGTGCTTTGAGATGCGTGTGTGTGTAACCCGCTTGTATTGGGCCTTAACGGGGCCCATTAGGGTTAAGTCTTCTAGAAGCTCTAGGCCTCCTATAAATAGAGAGGGGCATTAGGGCGACCACTTGAAGCACTTCATGAAAAACCCTAGTTTGTCTTAGGGCTTAGGAGAAAGAGAAGAGGCTTAGGGTTCTAGGGAGATGTGTTGAGTTGTGTGCTCATGGATTGAGTTTTGTCCTCCATGGATGGAGTGGTCGTAACCGACATCAAATCGTGAATCAATCTATGGGTGTTTGTTCAAAGATGTGTCTTCATGTGCTTTCCTTCTCTTTTGATGATTTTGGATGCTTCCTTGATTCTGTGGTTTTTGGTTTGTTTAGTGCCCTCTTTTACCTTGCTATGATGTGTGGGAATACATCTAAGATCATCTAAATCATCAATCCCCCACAAGCAAGATTTGGATCATGTTTTTGGTTTTTGCCCGGTTTTGAACCCTCCTTCGGTAAAACTGAAAAAGGTCAAAACTTTGACGTGGATCTACTCAATCTCCACTTGGAATAGGTTCCTAACATCCTTAGGAAGGTGTGTTTCAAATTTCGTGGAGTTTGGCCTTACGGATCAAAAGTTAGACCGATTTTCGTTTCGGGTTTTCAGGCTGATTGTGCTGATTTTCCTGTTCATCGTCAGGCGGTCGACCGCCAAAATCAATGATCGACCGCTAAGGCAAAGGAGTCGACCGCCATTTTGAGAGGTCGACCGCCCAACACTTTGAGATTTGGGTTTTGGTTATTTTGGGTGTTTTGCCTCGGGGTTTTAATTGGATTCAATACAAGACTTCCACTGTGCTTGTACCTTGATCTTCATAGCTTCCATAGCTATTGGAGTGAATTAGTATTGAATTCAATTAAGGTGAAAAAGTGTTCGTGCTCCTATTCACCCCCCCTAGTCGCCTTTCCGGTCCTACAGAATGAAAAACAGAATGAAAGACTAAGAATTGAAGTCAAATTAATAACTTTATCCTAGCCCCCGACTATTTGTTTAGTTTGTTTAGACAAACTAAGTAAATAGTATTAAAAAGGGTTTCTAAAAACAGAGAGATTTGGTTAACTTGTAGTTTTTGGTCACGATTGTCATGCATCGGCAAAAAAAAGTAACGAATCGATACTAGGAAGTTCCTTCTAGTGGGCGAGGACCACATGCAGAGATGAAAGTCTTCGACTAGGTGATGTCACCATCTCGACTAGATTAATTAAATCGAGAACAAACAACTTGAGTTAAACAAACATCGAGAGGACTTCAAAAAAAAATTCGTTAGCCCTTCTTTGGAGGACTCGATAAGTCGTCACGGTATCAAGAATAGGAAATCGAAGCGATGCTAGGAAGTTCCTTCTAGTGGGCGAGGACCACGCAGAGAGGAGAGACTTCGACTAGATGTGTTTCTTCCTCCCACCCGAGCCTCAGACGAATCGAATACCCCAAAAGCGGCTTGAATAAATCTAAGAAAGTGCACTTGACTTAGAATATTTTTCAAAAGAATGAAGAAATAAACTAAGGTGAAAAGAGGAGGCTTTAAAAATATTTAGACTAAATAGAACCCAAGCTCTTTGTGTTGGCAAAGCAAAAGTGAGTAACGAGTCAACACTAGGAAGCTCCTTCTAATGGGCGAGGACCACATGCAGAGAGGATAGGGCCGACTAGGTGATGTTACTGTCTTTTCGACCAAATATAAAGGAAGCTGGGTATTTGGAATATAGTCGAAAGATTATGAAAGCACTACTCAAAAGTAAGACAATAGAGGTAGAGAGAACACGAGTCTTTATTATGCGAGCGATTGGTTACACATAAAACTTGCGTGAATCGGTCGATGTTCCAAGAGATCGAGAGAACTGGCCGTCTTCCATTGCCAATCGTCATCGACCACAGACGAGTAACCCGACCACTTTGTAAGGACCTTCCCATTTGGGAGAAAGTTTGTTCGATTAGACTTGGATTGGCGAGCCTCAATACCAAGTCACCTCTGACAAAGAAGGTCTGCGAGGTTGGACCTTACGATCGTAGTATCTGCGTAGGGCTTGTTGGTAGACTGCTGAACGGATTAAGGCCTGGTTTCTCCTTTCCTCAAGTAGATTAATATCATCTGCTCGAAGTTGTTCCTAGTTGGAGTCTTTGAAAGTTTCGACTCGTGTTGACCTTATCTTTAGTTCAGGAGGAAGCATAGCTTCAACTCCGAAGACTAGAAAAATGGTGTTTTACCTGTAGCCCGACTGGTAGTCGTACGAATTGCCCATAATACTGAGGGTAACTCTTGTACCCAAGCCCCCGAGCGTTTGATGAGCTGGTCGAAGACTCGAGTCTTAATTCCTCTCATTATTTGGCCGTTTGCACGTTCGACTGCCCCATTACTTTGGGGATGGGCCACAGAAGTATAACACAGTTTGGTACCCAACTCGTCATAAAATTCACGAAATTTTGCGCTTGAAAATTGCTTACCATTATCTGTAATTATTCGACTCGGTACTCCAAATCGAGTAATTACGCATCTCATCATAAACCGTTTTGTCGCTTCCGTTGTTATCCCAGTCACAGGTTCGGCTTCAATCCATTTTGTGAACGTATCAATAGCCACAAAAAGGAACTCGAAACCTCCTGGAGCTTTGGGGAACGGTCCTAGGATATCGAGACCCCAGGTTGCAAAAGGCCAAGATAAGGTATTATTTGTAATGCGAAATTTGGTTGGTGTATTTGCTCGCTATGAAGCCGCTTTGGACACACTTTTAACCAACTCTTTAGCATCGTAAAGGGTCATTGGCTAGTAAAAACCTTATCGAAAAGCCTTCCGACCAAAGATTCAGAGAAAGCATGATTTCCACAGATGCCATCATGTATGTCGTGAAGGAGTGTTAATCCTTCGCTCTGCGAAATGCATCGCATGAGCACCCCTTGAGTACCTCGTTTATAGAGGACTCCTTCAACCAAAGTATACATTTTGGCTTTTCGGGATAAACGATCTACCTCGAGATCGTCTTCGGGTACTGAACCCTTCTGAAGATACTCATAGATAGGCGTCATCCATGTATCCTCGTATTCTAGAGAGGCCGTCTCAATAGGAGGTGTCTCTGGTTCGTCGACCAAAGACGGCTTCTGGAGTTGTTCCAAAAAGACTCCTTTTGGTACTTCAGATCGGGAAGAAGCTATTCGAGCAAAAGGCTGCGAGAAATTATCCTTCGAGGATAAATTGTGCCTCGAAACCTAAAAAATGCTTTTCTAGCTTACGACTTCCGATAAGTACCAAGACATTGTCGGGTTAGAAACCTTGGTACTCTTTTCCGACTTGATTCATGACAAGTTGAGAGTCTCCTCTCACGAGTAGTCGGCGAATCGAGAGCGCTTTCGCTGCTCGTATGCCAGCTAGCAAACCTTCGTATTCTTCCACGTTGTTAGTGACCTGAAAGTTTAATTGTATGGCATACTTTAAGGTCTCTCCGGTTGGAGATACCAGGACCACCCCAGCCCCCGAGCCACTGTTCGGTGAAAGCAAATGGAAGAGAGAGAGAGAGGTGAAGGAATAAACAAAGGGATGGGATCAAGAGAAAAAGGAGTGGCCAGGGGCTCTCAGCTAGAGTTGTTCATACGCCGGGCCGGCCTGAAAATCGATTTTTCAGTTTAAAATTATTATTTTAATTATTTTTTGGAATTAAAAAATATTTAATTCATTTCTAGAATTAAATAAATAGATTTTCAATTTTTTAATTGTTTTACCAGCCTTGGGCTCGGGCTTGGGCAAAGTGCAGTCCCAAGCTCGGCGGACGAGGAGGCGGGCTCGGCGCATTGCCGTGGATGTGTCTACTCTCAACCAAAAGAAAGTGGAGGAGAGAGAGATTAGAGGTTAGGTGAGAGTGAGAGAGAGATTAGGATTAAGATTAAGATTAGGGAAAGAATTAAAAATTAGGTAGAAAGGTAAATTCTAGTGGATATTAATAGTAGAAGAATTAGCAATAAAAATAAGTATCAGTACAATTAATTATCAGTGTCGTGAAATAATTAGATCAAATAATTTGTGAACTGTGTAAGGTTAAATAGCAGTAGATCGGCCAATAGAAAAATAAAAGCAGGAAAAAATGCGAAAATTAATCTGAGGCTTTATAAAAAATTTAATCGTCGGTAGAACTCACAAAAATTATATAAATAGCTAGATGCGTTAGAAGATAATTTAACTAGGATAGATTTATTTAATTAAGCAACACCGACGTAAAATAGATTAGACACTTATTTGCATGCGTAAAATTTAATCGACCTAGTTGCATGCGAGTACGTTTAGTGTTTTATTTTCGTGCGCCCATTAAAACGTGAGTATCGGCAACCCCGACGTACTCTAGGGCCGATAGATCGTAGAATAACCGCAGATGGGGAGTGCTAACTTAATGGTGGATCCGAAAAATGTTATTAAATTAAAATCAATTAATGAAGCCAATCAACTAATTATTGTACGCCTAGTAGCACCCAAATGCCACTAAGTATTTATTTATTTATTTATTATTCGTGATGCCGTATAAATTACGGAGGATGATCCAACGCAGACCAGAATAGCTGATCTGGAATTCTTCGACGCCGATCTTTTCTACAACTACGAAGGCAGGCTTATCTCTTGATCACCAACCTAGTTATATTAAATGTAAACTGTATATTGTTGTATCATATATATACATGCATGAAAACTATGTCTAAAATTCAAATCGGTTAAAAAGAGAGAGAGAAAAGAAAGATGAGAAAAGAGTTAATATTATGGCTTGTAAAGGGGGCCCGAGGCAAGAAAAGAGAAAAGAGAAGAGATGAGACAAGAGGTGGGACCCTTTACATATGGGTAATATATATGGACCAACAAAACTCTTACTCAGATAAGAGGTTGGATTTAATTGCAAACCATTTTTCCATTTTGGTGAGCAAAAAATGCTACCTTGTTACGTGATTATCCTCTTCACAACGGGTAAGTATTGCATGGGTTGAGTTAGGGAAGAACCTAGGACCGGTGGGGAAAGTCCGTAAGTGGGGGATCCAAGGCGTTATAGTAGCGCAAGGTGGAGTGTTGGGTTAGCGCCCCAACCAACATTATTGGAACTCGGTGGAGGACTGGGTTCGCCCAAGACACCTACGAAAAATAATGGGTGGAGACTTAATCACGTAACCTGGAAAACGTTCTATATTCTGAACTCGAACCCGCATCGAAGGAAATGCAGGGTACCTGGCTCATTTAGAGCTCAGAATAGCTATGGGTAAAGTAGTACAAGCCTACGTAGTGCTATACAAAATCATGAATTCATGTCTATCTCCTGGATTGGAGTCTACGGGAACCGCCAGGGGTCTATCCTCTCTTCGAGTGACAAGTAATCTTTTTAGTATTAAAATCTGTCACTTAAAGTTTTGACGAGTTGTTTATTTTCATAAAAGAGATGATCTAGAAAATGTGATGGCTAACAAAGATGCATCTTTTGCTATTAATGCTTGCTAAGTACACTAGTACTCAACCTTGCTATTATTCTCCTTTGTTAGATCCTAGTCAGACCAGGAACTATCCCGAGTGGGATGAAGGACACGTAGGTACCAGTGAGACTGCAGGAAGCGAGAGTACTAACTAACGAGGACCAAGGCGAGATGGGCGCCATATTCGACACATGGGACAAGTAGAAGACCAGTGGAGCAAGGAAGGCAAACAGGGGACTTAGTCCCATTTTTAGTTGTAATTTATTACTTGTATTACAGACCATAGCCTTGCGTGGCTAAATGTTGGAATAAAGTACAGTTTCTATCTTATTGTTCTGCTACATTGACTCTGATAAGGTTTATTATTCGTCGGGGCGATGTCCTACCAAGCAGACAAATAATAATCCGTATACCTAAGTTTGATTACCCACCGGGGTAATGACACGGGGCACCACACACTTCATACATATATCCTCTATTCTAACATCCATCCTTTAGGAATATAGGCAATTGAGGTCAGACCAACATGCTGAGGACTGGCAAGCAGTCTAACACGAGTGGAGACGACGCACATCGAGATCTTGCAGGAGCAGCGACCGTATGAAGTACGTGACGAGGATTATAATCTCTATGTATTACTTTAATACATAATAAAATACCATATGTCTTTATGGTCGTAACCCCTAAGGATAACGACCTCTGTGGTCTTAAGGATTCCAGAGGTTACATTATGAGACCCTGGTCGGACGAGGTCATGTGCCTTAACTCTGACCATGTGACTGCTTGTAGAAGCTATGAACTGACACTTCGACCCGATTCCAAATGTATTTCTTACCGTGTGACGAATGGAACACATGTCATAATTGCTCTATACCACGCGACGTTTCATGGTCCTAAAACACTGACAACAACCATTATACGGTTAAGTATCTCACAGATACCAACTGATGATCAGTTACTGTTTCATTAACTGTAACTGACCCTCGACCGAACGCGTCACTTCCAACAAGCGTCTTCTCCAGGAGTAATTGTCATCCCTTTGATGGTTATTTAAAGATGGAGCATGGAGGAACAAGGGCATCGGATAAGCATCACAATCAACACTAGATTCATGTTTCAAGTCTGATTCAATAGCATAGTAAGTATTATGCTCAGTGTAATTAGGATTACTTCAATGTCTTGTCTAAGGCACCCCCTGTAAAGGTTCTAGGTCATAGCAATAAAGAGCAATCACATTCTCTCCCAATAAATCTTTGGCCATTTTCCTCTAATTATTTTGTATGATCGACTAATCGATCGTCGACAGCTGGCGCCGCCCGTGGGGAAGAAGGCGTTGAGTTCTTGAAGATCCATTCGCTCAAACATTCCTCATTCACTTTCCGCTCCATCATCGGTCATACGAATATGGCAGAGACTTGGGATGAGAAAAATGGGTTCGACCTGGCGGACTACTCCAACCTCGACATGGACGCATGCATTCGCGCTATGGAAGAAAATAGGATATCGTCATCATCCTCCCCTGTTGACTCGGCATTCACTGAGATAAGTGAAATCGACCGGATAGATGAGGATTCGTCGTCACCATCTGTGGCACTCCCAGAAGAACCAGTCGTTTTGACCAGTTTGGAAAGTCTGAACACCTCAACAAGCCTGGTCCATCCGACCAGCAATCCTGGCAATAGAAGCCCAATGATGCAATCAGAGAGTCCATGTACTCTCGATATTGTCATGGGCGACCAGTATTCGCCAACGGCTCCTACGTATTCTGGGGACCAACCGACATCTGGTGAAGATATCAATGAAGCTATCACCGATCATAGGCCAAGTGGGCATGGTAAAACTTAGCATAAGATTGGCAATCCGCCGGATCAGGCTGAGTCCACCACAAAGCCCACCGAGGTAGTAATCTCTAAACGATCCCCGTCATGGAGGCTCCTTGTCGAAGCTTTGGAAGACTCACCCTTTGCTACGACGAGAGCCCATCGGAGGATCACTGTTGGCACCATGAGGTTAACACAATCGGAGATACCGATCAAGATGCTATGCACAGTCCTCCACAAGTTATCCCGCCACCACTTGTTGGTGGAAATGGTACGGACGTTCAAGCACCAACTACCGGAGGTGAACAAACTGATGGACGTTAATCAGTTAATTCGTTTGTTCCTACCTCACAGCGCGTGACAGGTCGGACAGGACAAGACGAAAGGTCATAAGGACATTCGACTCATCGAACGCCCACTACTAGTCAGAATCCTCCAAGACCTTCGGTAACACTGCAAAGCCTGCAACGAGTTCGCGATATTCTGAACAACCCAGATCCTGCTTTAGCGGGAACTCCAGGCTATGTCCAACATGCAGGGCAGGTGTCGAAGATCCTCCAGGAGACCATGCAGCGTACAGAAATACACCGGGAGCAAAGGAACTCGCAAAACCACACACCATGACTTCATCCCAGCGCTCCTCCCTTAGCAGAGAACAATATGGTCGGACGAAGGACCGGTCGATACCATGACCCCCTCATAGATTTCGGCCATGGAATCACAAGGAAAGATGGCTCTTCCTACCAGCCACTCCTCCTCCTCGTCAAGAGGAAAGACCACTTGGTCCGATGACCTTCGGCGTCATCTGAACCAAGAAGGTGGACAAAGACGTCACACTAACGTCTACGACCAGATCGGGACACCGGATACAAGGTATGTAAGCCTCCGGTCCCGACCGACTATAATCCGGCTGCTTTTCAGAGAAGGCGGCATGACTCCATTACGGCGAGCATTCTCGGCAGGACTCCAAGCTGTTCGTTGGTCGGACAGATTCCGACCAGCCAGTATATAGAAGTTCAATGGAACTCAGAATTCATTAGAATTTCTTCAGATTTATACTACCGCCATCAAAGCTACTGGTGGTAACGACAACGTGAAGGCAAATTACTTGCCCACGGCCCTTAAAGGATCCGCCCGGTCGTGGTTGCTTAACATACCGGTCAGATCTATCTACACTTGGAAGTACCTATGTGATACTCTGATCGTCAACTTTCAAGGGGCGTACGACCGCCCCGAGAAGGAGGATGATCTTCATCGGATGAGGCAAAAAAACCAATGAAACTCTTCGACAATATATCAAGAGCTTTAGCTAGGTTCTAAACTCTATCCCATAGTTCGCAGAATCTTTCGTTATCTAGGCTTTTAAAGCAGGGCTAAGGAATCGACGGTTTACAGAGGATATCACAATGAATCCTCCACGAACGACCGTCGAGCTTTTCGACATGGCTGACAAATATGCAGCCGCAAGCGAAGCGGTTGAACGGTGCGAGGCTATTGATCGAAAAGACAAAATCCCTTAACCTGGCTTGGAGAAACAAGAGAAGAAAAGCAAGAAGTCCCTCAAGGGTAAGAAGAACCGCAAGCCCGACAACAAGGAAATCCTTGCGATTCCAGAAAAATTTACCAAGGGCCAAAAAGACTTTTCCGGTCGGAACAAAGCTAAGGCTCCAACCGACGACTACAAGAAGAACAAGAAGTGGTGTCCACTTCATGAGGCGGCAGGGCATGATCAACGCACCTGCCGAGTTTAGCAAAAGAAACTGGAGGATTACTACTCAGGTAAGGGTCCCTTCCCCTCCATAACAGAACTCTGAGAACCAAGCTCCAAGAAGAACAAAGATGGCGATGAAGAAATGGAGTACCAGGAGCTGCAGCACACTATGACATGATCTTCGGAGGATCCTCCTCATACGAATCAAGACATCATCTGAAGGCCATGGAGTAGGAAGTCAACTTTGCTGAGTCTTCGAACATTGCCAAGCCTTCTAGGTGGTCGGAAATGGTAATCTCCTTCAGCAAAGAAGACTGCCACATCCCGTTGACTCGACCAGGTAGGTTCCCTATCATTGTTGAACCTACTATTAACAATTGTAAGGTTAATCCGATCTTAATAGATGTAGGTAGTTTTTTAAACATGTTATTTACATGAGCATTAGAAGAAATGCAAATTCCGTGGTCAAAGGTAAAACATGTGAAATGTGACTTCCATGGCATAGTTCATGGTTCTACCACTCAACCAATAGGGCAACTATCCCTACCAGTTACGTTCGAAGACTTGACAACTTTCAAATGAAAAAGACTCCATTTGATGTGGTGGATTTTGAAACTGCATACAATGGAATCCTTGGTCGTCCGGCATTAACAAAATTTCTGACACCTACGCATTACGGTTATCATAGTCTAAAGATGTCAGGACCAAAAGGAGTCATCACGGTTCGAGGAGATCAAAAAATGGCTTATGCATGTGATCAGAATTCCCTAGAACTGGTCGACGAACTTTCGACCAGGGAAACTAATCCACCTTCATGCAGGTTAAACACTTGAGGCCAAAGATGGTGCCAAAACCTTCCGACCAGACCAAGGAGGTTCCACTCGACAAAGGCGCTTCTCCAGAAAGTGTCAAAATGCCATCTAGGTCAAAAAAAAAAAGCTAACGTATCTACCCAAAAGGTACTGGTCGAGGCAGCACTCGACCCTAAATAGGAAGAGTCGCTCGTCTCCTTTCTCCAAGCAAACCTGGATGTATTCACTGGCAGGCGTCCGACATACCCAGAGTCCCCAGAGAGGTGATCGATCACAAGCTAGCTCTCCAGCCTGACAAAAAACCGGTCAAGCAGAAGCTAAGACGCTTCGCACCTGATCGGAAGGAGGCAATCTAGTCGGAGATCGACAAGCTCCTTAAGGCTGGATTTATTCGTGAAGTCGACCACCCAGAGTGGCTCGCCAATCCTGTAATAGTTAGAAAAAGCAATGAAAAATGGTGAATGTGTATTGACTTCACATATCTTAATAAAGCTTGTCCGAAGGATGACTTTCCTTTTCCATGCATTAATCAACTTGTAGACTCTACTTCAGTGTGTGAGTTGTTAAGTTCTTTATATGCGTATATAGGGTACCACCAGATCAATATGAGTAAAGATGATGAAGAGAAAACTTCCTTTATCACTCCATATGGCACTTACTACTATGTTAAAATGTCATTTGGACATAAGAATGCTGGTGCGAATTTTCAGAGGTTAATGCAAAAAAAAAAACCATTAATCCTCAGATAGGTCGAAATCTAGAAGCCTATGTTGATGACTTGGTTGTCAATAGCATCAATGCTGGCGACCACATTTTCGATCTACACGAGACTTTCAATAATTTAAGAAGGCATAACCTTAAATTAAATCTAGAGAAGTGTGTGTTCGGAGTTTCCTTTGAAAGCTTCTTGGGTTCCTATTTTGGCAATAGGAATTGAAGCAAACCCAGCAAAGATATCGGCCATCGACCAGATGTGTCCTCCGACCACAAAGAAGGAAGTCCAGAAACTAACCGGTGTATGGCAGCGCTAAGTCATTTTATAGCACGGTTAGATGAAAAGGGATTACCTTTTCTTCAAGCTTCTTCAGAAACATGGAAGTTTCGAATGGACTAAAGAGGCAAACGATGCCTTTGAAGAGTTTAAGAAGTACCTTACGAGTACCCCGATCTTAGTATCTCTAAGATCGGAAGAAACAATGCTGATTTACGTGGCTGTAACACCACAAGCAGTCTGCGGTGTACTAGTCGTAGAACATGACAACGTCCAACGACCGATATATTAAGTAAGCGAAGTTTTAGATGGACCTAAGGAAAGATACCCACAGGTACAAAAATTGCTTTGGGTGAGGAACCCGATCACGAGATCTGAACGCACGAGATCCCACAACAGATGCGGGGCCAAAGAACCCGAATGAATGGTCGAAGAAATCAGACCCTTCTTCTTCTTCGGTGGTGGCGGCATCAGTAGCTTGACCTTAGGGGCTAGGCGGAACGTTTACAACGACTTCCTTCCCAGTACGGTGATCGAATGCTTTACTACCATGGTCGGATGCTTCCGCCGCTACCTTTGTCGTCTTCACTTCTGGCTCCACGACCACCTTAGTGGCCGTAGCCGCTTCAGCAAAAACAACCCCTTCCACCTCATGGACGGTGGACAACCCTTCGACCACCTCCACTGTCATCTCTCTGATTGTCGGAGAAATAGCAGTGGGTTCCTCAACAGGAACATCCTTAAGGGCTAGAGGAGTCGGGCTAAGATTACAAAAAGGAAAACACGTCAAATGGTAGAAAACAAAAGGTAAATGTTGTTTACATTTTTGTCTTTTTACATATCTTCGTTTCCTGGACCTAATTTTGAATCCAGAAGAAACCTTCCCCAAAAAGATTTCTTTAACTTCTTCTCTTCGATCACATCTGTTTGAAATTCGAGTTGAGGAATGGGGTCAGCCACGACCATGTCTGGTCATAGGTCATGAGTGAGAATTGCCACTCCTTGGGCCTCCTGACTCTCGAATGTCCGAGACTTGTCTCGACCACCCTAAAAGCAACACTTCCCTCGACTATAGGCCCTATCGGCGTAGTGTTTTCCTTCACAAAAGACATAAAACTCTTTTCGTTCCTTTTCTAGTTGCTTGACAAAGTCATGAGAGGCAGAAACTGCAAAAGTCTTGTTATCGTAGTAGAAAGGTACCTTAGCTTTGGGAGCTTTGTGTTTGAGAGCTTCGATCGCTTCAATCACCCTGGCTTTCTCTACAGCAGCCAAATCTGTAGCGAATTTCTCAAAAGGCCGGATCGAAGCAGGTGAACTCGAGGTTACCCTTTTTGGTCGACATTCTTGACAAGTCGACGCTTTTTGGCCGGAGGAGCCTTAACTTGCTCTGCCTTCGAGCCAACGACCATCAATTCGACTTCCTCGTCGTCTTGACGGTCTTCCACGCCTACTTTCTGCAAGAACCAGAAAAAGAAATATTACAAAGTGGTCGTAAGTTCTTCTGCGACCAGTACCTAGTCGTAAATTTTTCTACGACAATCCTATGGTCGTAAGTTCTTCTACAACCAGTACCTAGTTGTAAGTTTTTCTACGACAATCCCATGGTCGTAAGAATTTCTACGACTACGAGATTCTAAAGATGAAATAAATCTTTGGTTACCTTTAGGTGTTCCATCTTATCCTCTGTGGACAAGACCGCTAGGATTTGAGGAGCCATCACATTGGGTGGCGGGTATTTCTCACAAACAAGCTTGACTCAAGCATCAATTTTTGCTTGTGAGAGATCTGCAGGAGTAAATAAAATTTCAATAGCCAAGTTCGAAATAAACAGAAAGAGAGCTGCTAAGTTGAAAATTTACTTACTCTTCTCGTAATCTCTGATCGGGTCTTTTGGCCCCGAGTACCTCCACATGGGATGAGCTCTTTTCTTCACAGGGCTAATACGGCGCATGATGAAATCCTTCACCACGTGCCATCCGGTGAGCTCCTCTTTCTTTAAGTCTTTGATGGCTTGAATGTAAGGGGCGATCCGGCCAAGATCCTTAGGAGTTGAATCCCAGGAAGAAATCTTATCAGCAGCTTTTCCAGCGAAAGAGAGGCTGTCTTCACTAGTTGTCTCCCAATAGAGTCATCTCTTATTCCATCCCGGCCACGATGACCCGGTGAACATCTAAATGTACTCCTTCGACTTCCCGTCGTGGAGCTTCAGACCATAGCTACCGGCGATTCCCGCTATTCTGGTTATCCCGTAAAAATACTGGAATAGATCCAAGTCGGCTAGAATCCCCAGGTAGGCCTCACATAAGTATACGAACACACCTAACATTGTAATAGAATTGGGAACGAGGTTCACCAATTCCACCCCAAAGTGTTCGAGTACGAGTGTGAGGAAAGGGTGAGCGGGCAATCGAATGCCACACTCACAGTACGCTTGGAAGACGAGAATCTGTCCAATCTCCCCCACGACCAATGTTACCTGGCAACCTCAATCCACTTCACAAACTCTTAATTCGGGATCTTCTCGACGGCGACCAAAGCCTTCATCTTGGCCGCATCCATCTCAGATTCTACCCATTGAGAAGCGGTTCTGGCCATCTTTTTCAAGAAAGGAAGATTTGGATTTGGGAAGGTCTCTAGAGGGTGTACGGCTTGGTTGGTGGTGGAGAATGCAAGAGTTCGATGAACAGTTGGAGTGATTGGGGAAAAGTAAGAACCCTAGAATCACACCCACAATAAGTTTTTATAATCGCATACTTGAGTTAAAGACGTGGCAACCCAACAGTTACCACCTCTTTGAGAACCGCTCCAATAGATAGGTCTATGAGAGTCGATTGAGATTCTTTAATTTGTCGGTTTGAGAAAACCGTGTTTGTCTTTACACCTCAAGCAAAATTACCTTCTTGACCAAGTCTATTTCTGGTCAAATGAAATACCAATCGGAAAGGTTTTACTTTCGATTAACCATACTACGACCACTTTGTAGTTGTAAGATTTTCTACGACCACCTTGTAGTCGTAAACCACCTTGTAGTCGTAAGATTTTCTACGACCTTCTTGACCAAGTCTATTTCTGGTCAAATGAAATACTAGTCAAAAAGCATTTCCTTCGACCACCGTTCTACGATCACCTTCTGGTCGTAATATCATCTATCGCTCCTTTTTCAAGTAAGTTACTTTCACTTGAAGCTGGGGGGCTAGATGACGAGGATCTAATCATTCTTATTTAATTATTTATCTGTAATTCTTATTATGGATATTAATACCATCATATGGTTCTTGAGCATACCCCTTAATGTTCATAAGAGAGAAGCTGGAGTCATAAGACCTTCTACGACTACCTCATAGTCGTAAGTTCTTCTACGACCACCCTATAGTTGTAAGTCCTTCTACGGCTACCTCATGGTCGTAAGTTCTTCTACGACCAGGTCAGCTACGACCGCCCTATAATTGATTGAGCTTGCAAACAAGTAGGCACAATTGATTAGAGCATCTAAACAGATTAGTATACGTTGTTATTCTCTGGAATAATTGCACGATTAAACTCTCTATCCTGATGATAATCGTTTGACGACATGAGAACGTTACTACTCCGGCAATAATCCCCAGTAACTGCTTCATCATCTGAAGCGTTGAGGCGTCCTTTGGACTGGAGAAACCGCCGCCCACTTCGAACGTTATATAATGGGCGGAATCAGCAGACGGCAAAAGGAGAGGCAATCAAGAGCACAAGACATTAGACTTGAATCTTTCTCTTGATCTGTAACCAGCATACTCAATATAGCCACACAAGAGTAGGGTTGTTATTCTCTCCGGAGAAGGTCTGAACTTGTATAAAAATCTCCGTGTCATTCTCTCTACGTGATTTGAGTCTTAGAGACCCCCCGAATCAAACAATCATTACGTAAGATCGGTTCTAAAACACCGACACCACTAGATTAATTACGACTAATTAATTATGACTATTTAATTTTCACTAAATTAATTATGCCTAACTAATTGCCACTAAACTAACTACGACTGATTAATTACCACTAAATTAATCACGACTAATTAATTTCTGCTAAATTAATTATGCCAAACTAATTAACACTAAACCAATTACAACTGATTAATTACCACTAAACTAATTATGACTAATTAATTACGACTATTTAATTTCCACTAATTTTTAACCACTAACTAATTCATACTCAAATAATAAAGCCTACTTAATTACCACTAATTAATTACCACTAATTATGATGCACTAATAAATTATTGATACATTAAGCACGACTAAAGTATTAACAGTAAAAAACTACGTCTTAATTACTAACACCTATTTAATTAAGAATACAAGCTACATTAATTGGAGCTAGGTAATGAAAACTAATTAACTATGACTACGGTAATAACGACAACTGCAGCAGACAAAAAATTACATGCCCTTCAGGGGAACCGTTCAAAAGTGTTACGGTCCTAACAACTGCTCCGAACTATAATCTCCTAAAAAAATTAATTATGTTCTATATGTCCTCAGCGACGACCGCGAGAACGGGAACGAAAATGCGATTGGAATGAGTGATGAGCGAGTACAAGAGTTTGATATTTATAGCCACGCAGAGGGAGGAGAAGCTGCGTTGGTCGCGGGCAAGGGCAAAGGGGGATAGCAACAATCGGGAGACATTTGTGCACCATGCGCAGTGATCCCTAGGTAGGCTTGGGCGTAGCCACGCCGCATGACTTAGTGCTAGTCGAGCTCTAGGCGGCCGAGCGCCTAGCCGAGCTAAGCGGTCCGAGCGTCCCGAGCGTATGAGGCGGTCCTAGGCGAACTCCCAACCAGGCGGCAACTGCGTCGCTCGAGCCCAAACACGCACTGCGGTGGCCATTCTGCTGGAACCGCTCGGCGGCTGGCGTGGGCGCCTCGTCTGTGCCGAGCGGTGGTCGCTAGCGAGGCACTCCTCTGTACCGGCTCCGGTAGCGCACCACTCGTCATTGCTTACCACGCGCCACATGGCCGCGAGAGCGAGAGGCACCTGGATCCAACCAGCGAAGGCCAGATTAAAAGTTTTCACCCCGGATCGAATGTACCAGCGCTCCAAGATCACGCCACAGCACGACCTCGTCACTAGATCCAACCAATGAAGGCCAGATCGCCAAGATGACGTCCGCAACATCCCCAGCGGCCAACCACCGTCTGCACCAAAGGAAGGCGACGTCTACCGCAGCCCACGCGTCGGCTGGTTAAAAGCCGTCCACCGGGGAGGAGTCGAGCGCCGCACAAGCCACCGCCACCCAGCTATCGCGATCTCTACCAACTGCGCCAAATCTGGATCTGCACCGCGTCACCTCTGTCGTCATGCCATCGACGAAGCCGCGCCGCCAAAAGAAGCCGACGGAGAAGGGCTCCAGATCGCCACGCCCGAAGACGAGCCGACGGAGAAGGGCCCTAGATCCAACCCCGACGAGAGTCCCCACCGTTGAAAATCAACGGACAGACATCGGGCGTTAAGAGCGCAATGCAGATCAGACACCACTACCGAGAAGAAGAAACCCGCCACCGCTGCCGCAGGCCGGCCGGCCGGCGGCCGCAGACGGCGACGGTGAGGAGGAAGGGAGAAGGAGATGAGGGCTTATTTGGTGGTAGCTAGGGTTTTTGAGGAAGTGATAGCAGATGGCACTGCTCGACGCACGCACTTGGCAACCTTGTGTCAGGTGAGAATGGTACTAGTTGATTTGCAGGGTCCACTTGGTGTTGTGTTCTTTGCTAGCTTGTGAGCGTAATCGTATCCGTGCAGTGGCTGAGCTTAGACAACAGAAAAGCTACGGGGAGTTTGGTTTGAAGGACGGGACTTCGAACATAATCCATCTGTTTGGTTCTAGGAATGAAATGGGCTAGTCTATCGTAGCATCATCTCTTGTAAGCATAAGATAGTACAAAATGAGAGATGTTACTGTCCCACTAAATTTATGGGATAATTTTATGATAAATCAATCCATTATAGGACGAGGTGATCCTCAAAGTCTCAAACCAAACACCACAGTAATGATCAGTCCTCCAATGTTTCTTAAACATTGATACTGGAAACGATTATGCTTGCAATTCTATACGGTCGTCCCGCCTAGACGCTAGGCGGCCACCTACCGCCCGTCTAGCATCTAGCGCCTAAGTGAACACTAGCGTCTAGCGCCTAAGTGAACAACCGTGCGAAGGCGCCGTGTCTGGCCAGATGAGGGGCATCCGACCGGCCACAGGATGAACGAGGACACATGTCACATTCAGGGCGCGTCCGGCCAGCCATCGTGCGGACAAAGTGTCAAAAATGCAATTTTGTCGCGACAGGCGCTAATTGTGTAAAAAACAATCGCAACAGTGACATTTGCGCCAAAAATTCATTTAAATAAACCAACATGTGGAACAACTGCACCAAATCCGAAAGGAAATAGGTTGCGCTCAATACCCAGCTCTCCTTAACCCGGCTATCTACAATGTTAACGGAGAGAAGATGATCTATATACAGGTTGAACTTAGTTGAAAACTTCTATGTACATGCAGATGAGGCAATGAGATCATGAGCTATGAACTTCAGGTGGTTGGAGTCCTTGAACGAGGGCTGCTGGCCTTGAGAAACCGGAAATATTCCTTCAGCACCATCTCCCCGCCAATTACAGGGTCAAAGCTGCATCTGTAGAAACTAAACATGCCAAAAAAGAGTCGATGCAATTAGTGAAAATAACCCTCAGCAGATGCAAACGCAAGATGATGCAATAGTCAGCGAAGAATAAATCATCAAAATCAATATATGGGAAGAGTTTATGCTGTTGCGCAATTGCGCAAACTACTTCAATCCACCAACCAACCTAATCATGCATCCTCCCCTATCAATACTACAACATTTTGAACGATAGCCCCAATTAACCACATGACAGAAACAAGTAACTTCAAGAAACAAATTACAATAAAAGAGAAGGGGAAAAAACGTTTATAGCTCCAGATTGACTTACAATCATAATTGCACAAGCAGGAAAGGGGGAAAGACCAAGGATGGTTTAAATTGAATAGTCTTTGGCTAATTTTGTTCAAATCATGGGTGAAAAGACCAAGGATGATTTAAATTGAATAGTTCTTGGCTAATTTTGTTCTAATCATGTTCCTTTTCGAGAATGAAGCTATTCAATTATAAGAAAAAACTGGCAGAGAAAGAACACCATCTGCGAACTTAATATTGGCTGTAATGCCAGTTTTGTTACTATTCTTTGTTGAACTTTTTTGTAAAGAAAGAGTACCTGCCATCCAGACCAACCATCATTACAGTGGCTTGATCTCCAAATGCTGTAATATAGCGTGTGACTTCTGGTAAACGGAACTGAGCAAATGACCATTCTGAACTGAAATATTTCGGTAGAATCCCTGGAGAAAATCGATGTGTATAAGAAATTTGAATAGTCAAGATAAGATGAAAGAGAGCAAAATATTCTCAATCCCCATGCGCAAGAAAATTTTCATTGGGTTAAGAGACTATCCTGCAGAATTAACATCATACATTCATCCTTATTTCCAAGTACCACAATTGTGATGTTGAATAGCTCTTTCTGAGAAAGTAATACCAGTTAGTTGGCAGTTTTTTATGACTAAGTGCTAATCTTTGCATGCTTTACATGTTCCTTTGCATGACTAAGTGAGAAAATTAAGTGGGCAAAATAGTTCGTTTTCTCTAATTGGCTCTACTTCAAAGCCCACGCGCCAATATCAGATTAAAAAAACGGTTTCCTTTGTTCTGTAGTGTATATGAATTTTAAGATGACATCACCATCATAACATGAAATGGCTGCCTGACGACCATGTAATTGGCTTAAACCACAAAGGCAGGGTGCAACTGGTTCCACCTAAACCTAACAAGTTGAAACAGCATGAGCATTGTGCACTTGTTATGCTTATTTGTCATCACTCCTTATTTTAATGAGGAAAATTGGCAGCTGTGGGATTTCATTACTCATTCAAACAAATGGGATCATACAGATGCCACAATCTAAGAACAAACAATCAGAACTGCCCCGGCTCCATTTTGATTAAAATGAAGCAAGCAAAACACTGTTCAAGCATCCGACAATCTAAGAACAAAGAAACAGAACAGGAAATTACACAGCACTACCGTGCCTCTCCCATAACAATCTGCTATAAGCACCTTCTTACTACAGATAATGATCAGCTAGACTCAATCAACAGTTTTACCAGCTGTCACAGCATTTTGGTGGTATCAGGGTCTAGACTCTTAGCAAACAACAAGAGACTATACGAAATTACCAGCTAGAATTTAGAATCACACTAACTGAGCACAAAAGAAGTAATCGACTTAGCTATAAGGTAAATACGTACATGTCAAAGTCTTGAGAGAATAATAATAGTACAAAATTGAAAATTTATACGTGAAGTACTTTTGCAACAACATTTCACAAAAGACTACTGAAAATAATCAATTGAGGAAGTAACAACAGTGTATTTTAGTTAAGTAATGAGGATTTAATACTCCAGAACATTTCAAATCTTAAATCAACTAGAAAATTGATTCCAAGAAGCAGAGTATTCTCACCTTTCATGAAAGACAGGGATGAGCTAGCATTGGATGGAAGTGGTTGCATATAACCTGAGGAGTATTTGCGATCCATCCGTGGACCAGCAATTGCAGATTGCCCGTTCCTTGCATCTTCCCCTGCAACTCTCACCCTCAGGTTGAAAATATGCACTGTTCCTTTGTCGCTCGACGCTGCTAACCACTGCACATTTGGTGATAGTGCAATGCTACATATCTCAGCTTTGTCAAGTCCTCTACGCACCTAAATATCAAGACAACAGCACCATTACTGTCCATTGCTGAACATATATAAGCTACAAATGCTAATTATAAACAACTCCGAGGCAACAATTCAAAAGAGCTCAAAACAATGATATGAACAAGATTGTCATGCTACATAGATAGATGAATTTTTCAAACAAAAATCATCTAACCAAAGAAAGAGAACCTGTTGGTTGGAATCCTAATGTTGGAGGTTGTGGCAAAGCAAATCCTCAATTCTCATGGGTGGTGGCTTAGTCACAGGATTTGCAATGTTTGAGTTTGAATTGCTTTCAGCTATTGGTTGTAAGGCTTTATGTCACTTTTAACGGTGTTGGTTCTTTTAGTGCTTGGGACTCTTTAATAAAATGGGCTATGTACATCTGTGATGCAGAGGCCGGGATAGAGTTTTTCTCTTCCATTATCTAAAAATTTGACAGCGCAATTCAAAAGCATCCTCACCTCCTGCAAGCAAGTGCCATCCATGGTGCTGAATATCCTGATCAGAGTACCCTTAACACTGGCCGTCGCCAGCAGGAGTCCATCCACGGACAATGCCATGCACGAAACATCGGAGCCATGAGCGGCGATGAACTCGGTCGCCTTCAACCCGAAATGCTCAACGCGGACCTGCCCCCGGCACATCCCGGGGCAGGCCATCACCGAATTGCCCGTGTGATGCGAGAGGCAGCACAACCCTTTCGGGTTCAGCCGCGTCTCGATCCGGTGGAGGAGCCTCAGATCCTTGAAGCTGTGGACATGTACCTCGCGCTCGAGGACGGCCACGAAGTGATCTTTGGACAGCTTGAGAGCTAGAACATCGGACTTGAAGGAGAACTCGCCGATGCGGGAGTTCCGGTGGTCGTCCCAGATCGTGACCTTGTTCCGTGGGTACTCCGCGCTGGATCCCCCGCCGACGAGGCCGAGTATGTTGGTGCGGAACAGCAGCTCGACGATCCGGAACCCGCCGTCCGCCTGAACCCTCCTTACGGTCTCCTTGAAGAACGGCTCGCATGTGAAGATCCTGAAGCCGGTGGTGGTGGCGGCGGCGAAGCAACTGTGGTCCTGGTTCCAGTTGACCGACAGCAGCTCGACCAACTCGTCGTCGTCGTCGTTGTTGCCGCCGCCGCCGCCTGCTCCAGCTTGGGCCATGGCTGAACTTTCCCGCGCGATACTGGCTCTTACCAGCGCAATCCGTACTTAGCACCGCCCAAATCGGGGAAACGACCGACGGGACGGCGGCGGCGCCGCCTGAATCGTCCACCGGTCGAACTCGAACCTCCAAATAGATAACCCGCGCGAGAGAGAGGAATCCCCAACCAAGCAAACACAACGGGAACCTCCCGCTCCGACCACCGTGGAAGGAAGGCGAGGCGAGGCAGCCGACGCCGGTGCGCGAAGCGAAGAAGCAAAGAGGAGCTCGTGGAAACGGGGACGGGTTATGTATGTTTAGGGTCCTTTTGGTTTTGGATTCGGATTCGTTTTGTGTTCGGGTCGCGTGCGCAAGGATGTTGTTGGATGCGTGCACTTCAGCCGGTCTCCGGCTTCCACCCGTCCGTGTATTGAGTCCACGTTAACACAGGGATCCTCCTGCAGAGGATCTACATTGAAAGAAAAAAATCAGAAAATCTACCGACATTAGAATGCCATCTCCACTGTCCCATAAAAAAGCAAAGAAACATATGAATTGCCACCCCTATTCCAACGCTCACCTTTCGAACCAAAACTTTGGACACTGTTAGCTCCATAAACACTGAAATTCCTAAATTAGCTCCTCTAACCTCAAAATTCCTAATCTAGCCCCGGGATCATCTCTTTGCACTTCGCATCACAACCAACTTCTTCTGACACAAAGACCACGACAAGAGACCTACTACGCCGCCTGCCACTGACAAGGAGGCTGCTGCGCTCCCCACCATGATAAGCCCTCCCTCTTGCTCTCCACAACCGTAGCAAGCAAGAAGAGGATAGACGAAAGAAAAGAAAAGGGGAAATCCTAATTTTTTTTGAAATTTCAAGAAAATTCCATAAAAATCACTGAAACACGAATAGATTTAATAAAATAATTTTGAATTTAATTGAAGTTTATTTTATTCATTTAAAAATTATCATTTTAGGAATTTTTTAATTAAGCTTTAATTAATCCAATAAAATAGAAATTGTTTATTTTATTTTATTAAGCTTTCAAAAGACTATGAAAAAGGAAAACTAAAAAAGAACTCAAAAGAAATAACAAGGTTTAATTTAATTTAATTTGGGCTTGAATCGAGGTATAAATTATGAATTGAGCTCATGGTTATTAATTTGGGCTTGAATCGAGGAATGGTTTACAATTTTAAATTTAAATTAAGAAATTTCGATTCTTGATTCATCCTTCCAATCCAAATTTGTGATCTATCGGAAATAGTCAGTACAAATTGTGATCTATCGGAAATAGTCAGTATAAATGACAACTCTAACTCCCGATTTTAATGTACTAAACCGAAAAAACCTAACGCAACGCTAGCACACAATTCCTCCTCGAGGCCGCTGCCTCATGGACGCGAATTTCCTTCAACCCAATTACAATTTAGCCGCTATCTATATATGGATACTTTGACCATCATTCACCTCACTCTTCACTTCCTCTTCTCCTTTCTTCCAGTCTTAAACGGGATGTCTTTCGCCTCATCTAATTTTCGAGTGAGCAGACAAATACAATCACTACGGCAGCACCTGGTTTGCCCTCGTTGCAGGGATCCGGTGAATGTGTTCACCTCGCATACGCCAACGAATCCATCTCGAGTGTTCATGAAGTGTTCAAATCTTACGGTAACTTGTGCAAAATCATCCCAAATGAATTCCATTCGAAATAGCATGCTGTTTTTAACCTACACTTGAAGCTGTAATTCTTTTCCAGAACACAACATGTCGGTTTTGGCAGTGGGCTGATGAAGTTGTCCCAGTGGTTGGAGATATTGCAATGCAGATTGCTGCCTTGTAGGAAGACTTCCGTGGTGTTGCTGCATTTTGTCCAGTGGCTCGACCCTCTGATCAACCAATGCAAAATGAAGATAATAGACTTAAAAGACTGGATGAAAGGATGAAAATAGTTGAGAAAATGCTTCAGAAATTAGTTAAGATAGCTAGTTTTGCGATTTTTCTTCTATTATTTATTATTCTTGCCAAGTAGAAGTTCGGTTGTAATGAGATTATAATGTCCACTCTTTATTTATGCATCGCAGTTCTTCATAAATGAGAAGAAACCAGTAACATTGTCTATGCATGCATTACATAACGAAAGGAAATTAGCTCTGAGGCCTTGAACATTAGCGTCATTTGCCAGCGGACATCCAAAAATCGTCTTTGCTGACGAAGACATCATAAAAGCGTGTAATTTGGTTGTTAGACACTCTCTCATTAAAATAATATATCCAAGTGATTAGAGAGAGGAACTTTGTAAAATGTCCTCAATGCCCTTACCTCACTCCGGTGACAATGCCCCACATGGCAAGACCTCTCCTCCAATGGACCGACTCACGTGCTGGTAGGCGTGTGGTGGCGGCGCTGGCGGGGAAACTTCTTCCTCCCATGGGAGCGAGGAAGTCAACGTCTTCGTAGCCCAAGACCTCCTCCCGGATCTCGGCGCGGAGGATGGTGGTGGTGGCGAGTGAGTTGAGGGCAGAAGCGGTGGAAGCGGCTCGCGGCTTCGGCGTCGCCCGATCTCCTTCTCCATGATCATCTGCGGCATGGACCACCGGAAGTCGGCGGCGGGTCGGCCGAGCTCCTTCACCACAACCACGCTCTCCTCCGCCTCCGGTGCCGCCGCCTCCTCGCTTATGGTCGCTTTGCCGCCGCTTGCGCACGCGCCTTTGAGCAGCGGTGCCTGCAGCGAGCAGACGGACCGCCGAGCTTCGCCGAAGTGGCGCAGAGCCTTGATCATGCCGGGCGCGTTCTCCACGCGGTGTCGGCGTCATCAATGTCGGCGTAGGAGAGAGGAAGAACGAGGAGGCGCCGCATGATGGAGGACGTCGTCTTGCTTTCCGCTCTTCTTGTCGCCGTTGTGGTGGTGGTGGTGCTGGACATGGTCATAGTAGTATTCGACATGTTTGTGGGCGGCGTGGCCATGGGGGACTGCTTGTCGGAGCCATCTGAGATGGAGACGGCCTTGGAGCTGCCGCAACCATACATGAAGCCGCGAGCCTTCTTCTTGATGCGTAGTCTGCCGTCGACGCCGCGGCGGCGAGGTATCATCGCCTTCATTGACAACAATCTCATCCGGCAGCACCTGGTTTGCGGCGCGCGCGCTCGATCTTGATGACTGTCGCACCTCATTGGCGCGAAAGCAGCACGCCACAGCCGCGACCACTCCCCGACTTCGCCCGGCGCCGCGTTCGTCCCACGGGTGGCCGATGCACCGACGCGACTTGCGGCCTCGGCATGGACCCCATCGCTCGCGCCACGCAATGGCAGTGATCTGCGCGCCCGCAGTAAGGCATTCTCCCATTCACGGGATCCCATCCGATTCCCTTGCTACATCTCGCGCCGCCGCCGCCGCCTCCGGGGTTGTTGGCGCGACGCGTCCGGGATTGTGGGAGGAGGCGGCGAAGTGGGATCGCGCGGGGGCGAGGAGGTCAGCGTGGGAGGGTCCGGGGAGGAGGGCGGGAGGTCGACGGAGATGGAGTAGTCGAGGTAGTCCTCGTCGGGGATCGGCGCGCCCGGGGGCAGCAGCGTGCGTAGCGCGCGCGACCATGCCGCCTCCGGCCTCCCCAAAGAAAGAAACGAGGATTGGAGAAGTGAGAGAAAACAAAGGGGAATAGAACGTATGAAGAAGATGGAGGGTAAAACGGACTTTTCACTACCTTTCTCTCTCCTCTTTAGTCAGAAAATAATATTGTAATGGGGTCAATGTCTAACAGCCAAATTACACGTTTTTGCGATGTCTTCTGGCTGCAGCACGATTTTTGGATGTCCGTTGGCAAATGACGCGAATGTGCAGTGCCATGTAGCCAATTTCCCCTAACAGAAAATTGCTACCTCAATCGTCTCTGCGTGCCATGTAACCCCCTTGACGGAGCAACTACCGTGTTGCTATCGTGCCACTTACCTTCCTACTTATGACTCATTGGTATCTCAATCGTCCTCACAAAATTCTTCAGAAATATACTGCACTACAACAACATACAACGATCACAAAATGTTATTACGAGTCTAACAGATTTCGTACAATTCAGAATCTACGAAAATCACAAATGGACCAACCAAACTTGTTACCACCCCCTTATTTCTAAAAAAATTAACAACCTATAAACAAGATTTGCTAAATGTATTACCTTGTTAGCTTTGCAAAGCGACGTGACCCGACAAGTCAGTTTGCTCAGCGACGTGACCCGACGAGTCAACTTTGTGTAGCGACGTGACCCGACGATTCCTCCTTGGGGTCGTTGCCTCACGGACGCGAATTTCCTTCAACCGATTCAAAATTCAACCGCGTATGCGGGGCCGGCTCGGCATATAAGTAATACCCGTCCCAGGGCGGGTTCTCCTGCATCTACACTTGAACACAATCTCGCTCAGATGGAGAAGCGATAGGACGAGATCCGCGAACTCGCAAGGCGTGCTGGGGCCTTGGACGAACAAATGGAGTGTGTCAGGATGGCACCTCCCCGCAATGACGTCTCCCGTAGCAGCAACCCCTACCAGAATATTCTCACCGAACATTCGCCGCAAGACCCACCCGAAGGGGACACGCCGCCCCTTTATTGGTGCAGGGACACATGCAAGTTCTTCAAGTCCAAACAGCAGCTCAATCTGGACATGCGGTACTGGAGTTGCGCCAACTACTCCTCGGACTATCCCGACCGCCGTTGGGACACGGCCCGCTATCGGCAGTCGGTAAGGACCAGTTACAGTATGTTCCCCTACTATTTCTCTTTCTATGTACGCACTAAAAACCTCTCATGTCTACCCATAGTCCTCAAATCCGCTATGTGGCTACCGCAAGTGGATCGACCAAGAGATCTACCCACATGGCCAGTGGGGTCTCAACTGCGAGGAGTGGGATGCCAAGGGGGATTACGAGAGGAGGGGGATGAGCGCCGCAACGAAGAGCACAACGAACGTATCCGACGGGAGACGCAAGCTCATCTCGAGGCATGCAAGCGCGGGAGTGCGAGAAAAAGAAGGAACTGGCGACTGGCGAGGAGTACAACGCCGAGCTTACAAGGAAGGGCAAATGACCCCGATCCACGCAGTAGCTTAGGCCATTCCGTAGTAGTCCCCCGTCCTACCCGCCATATTATTCCTATCTCATGAAGGCATGTATACTTACATAGTCCAGATGCTTGTGTCGCGCAGTGTACCGTACTAGTAGTGAGGATGACTCAAGCAATTAGTCGAACCGTAATGCCATGTGACAACATGTAATGTGCTTCTGTCTGCGGACTCTAATGTAGTTCTAGTTCCGTGCCTTGCACTTTACCTTCGGTCGATTACCAATCAACTTACCTTTGGATTTCTCGAGACCTAGTACATGTCGCCGTCAAAATCACTATTGGCCATCTCATCGGCCAAAGATCGTTTTCCAGTAGTAAGGAAAAGTATAACATATTTGGAATATCCCACAACCTCCTCTGGACCGCTAACGTTTTAGGGCATCTTCATAATCACAACAAACATTCTCAGCCCCTTCAATTGCATTCTGTAGAAGCTCTATAAAATACACTACTTTAACTCCACCATAGTGAGGTAATGTGATCAAAAACCTTGATGTTAATGTCCTTTTGGGTTGATTGCTGAGGGGGAAAATGCAATAATTTATTTCTTATGAACCAAAAGAAAATCAATACGAATTCGGCTAATCAAAATCCTTTCTTCTCATATGCATTCTAATTTTGGAGGAACCAAGAAAAAACCGAGCAGCGATAAACATCTTCAAAGCAGAGGGGTTCCATAATGAACTCTACCTTGTACAAACAAATTTGGATCGGAAGGATGAATCGAGAATCGAAATTCCTTAATTTAAATTTAAAATTGTAAATCATTTCTCGATTCAAGCCCAAATTAATAACCATGAGCTCAATTCATAATTTATATATCGATTCAAGCCCAAATTAAATTAAACTAAACCTTGTTATTTCCTTTGAGTTCTTTTTATTTATTTATTTTCAATTTTCTGTTTTTCATAGTCTTTTGAAAGCTTCAAAAAATTATATTTTATTGGATTAATTAAAGCTTAATTGGAAAATTCCATAAAATGATAAAGATTTTAAATGAATAAAATAAACTTTAATTAAATTCAAAATTATTTATTAAATCTATTCATGTTCCAATGGTTTTTATAGAATTTTCTTGAAATTTCTGGAAAAAATTAGGATTTTTTCATTTCATTTCCTTTCCTTTCCTCTCTCCTCTTCTTACTTGCTGCGGTTGTGGAGAGCAGCAGGTGGGCTTGCTGTGGCTAGGGAGCGCAGCAAATCTCTGCTGCAGCCGGGTGCTGCATCAGGTTGGCTGCTGCGGCCCGGGTGCGTCTAGGGGAGGCTAGTTTAGGAATTTCGGTGGTTCATGAGGCCACAGTATCCAAAATTCTCGGAACCAAAGGTACGCATCTACAGGTTCACTGCCATTTTTATGTACAATTCCTGCGGTCCAAACAATATTCGCGTGGAATTCCTGCGAAATTCTACAATTCATTCGCGATTTATGGACCTAGTCTCTTTCAGCAAACATCTGTGGAGGTCGTGTACAACATTCTCATGTAATCTTCCCTGGGCTCCGGGACAGATCCGGCAAGTATCTATCAATGTGGACTTTGCGTCCACAAGGAGCACAACCCGTCAAGTATCTATCTATCTATCTGCCAATAAAGATGGCGATGTGAGTCGGATGGGATGCAACTGGGTCGTCGGGTCGAGCGACCCAATGACCCGTCCTAGTTCATTTGCTTTATTATTCCTAATGCAATGTCCGTGTATACAAGGTGAATTAACAATTAGATGGGAAATGAACCACCAATTGGTGGAATGTGTGGATGGGTAAGCCCACTTGCACATCTCTAGATGTGACACAAGCTATGCCTCAGGACTTGTAAATCTTGTGTAAGGTCAATCGAAAGGATTTGTTCTTGGCAATCTGTAGCTGAACTCATCTGAGCCATCTCTATAGATTCAACTCTTTTGTAATATAATTCCTCAATTTTATGTGTTGAAGCGTCCCGCGAGGGCCTATGCAGGGGTAATATGCAGATGCACAGGTACCTTCTTCTACGAAAGTGGCGGAAAAGGCCTGCGGCGGTCTCAGCACACAGCAGGCTGATGGAGAGTAAGAGCGGCGACCCAACATCTGCAGGCTGATGGTTAGAAGTTCTCGTTGGTTTCCTAGAACAGCTGAAAAAAGAGGCTCGTTGAACCGTCGCCAAATGACCGGAGGTCTCCTGGCTTCACCAGCGCCCTGCACAATGGGCATGTCCGCTCTCTCTCGAACCTGCCATCGTCCACCAACGTAACAACACGATGTCAAGCTCAACACAGATCAGGAATTAGCAACTCAGCAAGTAGCGAGGAATTTCAATGTGGCTATTATTAGATGATAAGGCAACAAGAACCAGGTGACAAAATGCGTGTGCAGTACCATTCAGAGGCACAGTCCTCACAGAAGATATGTTTACACCGCAGGAGGGTGGGAGCATGCATCTTTTCTTGGCAAATAGCACACAGATCTCCGGCAGCAAGAACCTGCATCCACATGTGGAAGTATAGAGTGAACTGGATGGAAATTTCTCAGCTATGAGCTCAAGAGATCAGAACCAAGAGTGCATATATCACCAGTTCACCACCCATTTCATTGCTGCAGCTTGACTGCAAATAGTTTCAGTTACCTGTTCAGTTGTTGGATGTGAACCATAATGCAAGTCCTTATGAGACAGCGCCCTCAATGCTACCAAAAGCGATCGAACCTGATAGGAAAAAGCACTACCACCAGCTATTATCCACCCAGCATCGGTTCAGAAATAAAACAAGGGAACTTCAGGTACCTTTTCCACCATAGATGTCACCTTGAAGGTAAGGTACAACCCAGTTGTTAAAGATGAAAAAAGACTTCCATATTCCTTGTTCAGGAAAAACCGGTACCACACAGGAGCAGGCAACAATGCACGGTACAGAAGTAGACAATATTCCACAACTGTCAGCATTTGACCCTAAAGAAAATGGTTAATCAGAGATACAAGGGGAAAAAGCTCAGGCACTTCATGAAATTTCGCAAAATAAGCAATCTCCTAATCAGGAGGGTTTTATTGATGGTATCACAGAATCAGACTATGATGTACATCTCTATGCAACTGGTAAAAAATAATACAGAATTAATTGAATGGTGATAATGTACAGCAGATTACCTGTCTACGATAGTGACAGCCTTTGCTGTTTTTGTAGTACATGAGTAGAACACACTTGACCACCATAGCAGCTTGGCACACCATTGTATCTGTGGAAGACACAACAGTGAGCGACCTCATCAGAAACTTTCAAGAGGTAAGTGCTACTTGAATAGTTGAATAGATAGTGTCGGTATTCCTGTTATTTAACAAACATAAGTTACTATTTTCCGAGTGAAACACAGGGATATGTTTACCAACTTCAAAACAGAACATGCAGTTTAGTTCATGTGTAGAAGAAAAATACATATCATCAAGCTTTTCCACAACCGAGTTAGCAATTGAGCTTAGTTCATGAAATGACCAAGTGGAGAAATATTTATGTGCCATGAAGGAAAAGAGAATACCATTCACCATGATGAAAAATATAGCATGCCAAAATGGTGGTATTTCTTTTGGAGGAAGCATCACTAGAGGTCTAATGAGGTCATCATTCCTGTACCACCAGTAAACTCCAAACACATGAATAATGAATACTACTGTAATCCCAACAAGCATTGATATTTTCCTCTCCCCCTGAAACAAGCAAAATGGTCATTCATATCATTAACTTAAAGCAAGGAGAAAGCAAACGTAATCATCGTATTCTAGAACAAATTTCCATAGTAATATTGTAAAAAAAAAACTATTATGTTTTTCAATCCTACCAGCTAGCGAATACACTATGAAGACAAGGAAATGAAGATATCTGCAATTTCCTGAATGGTTATAATTCTTAAGTACTTTGAGGGTCTGTTTAATTACCACACTTATACCTAATCATTTTCCAATAACTATGACAAATTAATTTAGAAACAATATAATCATCACAGCTAGCTGGCTGCAGTGCGTAATAAATACTTAATAAGCAGTTAAGCACTAAAGAAGCCAAATAGAACAGAATTAGTTTTCCCTTGAAGAAACTATGAAGGAGACAACAGCAAAGCAAAAAAAAAAGTAATCATTGATAGCTTGTAATACAGTTCCAAATCATTAAAATAAGTTTAAAGATAAGGGCACGACTAGCGCTCGGACGTACGGTCCGAGTGCTAGCTCCGTACACTGCTGTAACATTCTCAGACACGGTTGCAATATCCCCGGACAATGGTAGCAACATTCTCAGACAACGGTTGTAACATCCCCGGACAATGGTTGCAACATCCTCGGACAACAGTTGCAACATCACAAATCAAAGCAAAGCATCTGGAAAAAACGCGTTGGAAAAAATGCAACATCGCCGTAAACTATATGCAACATTTTTTCCCATAGATGCAATTTTTTTTTCAACAGATGCAACATTTCATCAAAATCCGAAAATCAATAAAAGGGGAGAGGGGAACCGAGCTATAAGCGAGCCCGACCGGCCGAAGGCCGAGCGAGCCGAGCTAGGGTGGCGCCGGCAGGGGGAGGCGAGAGGCGGGCAGTCTGGCGGCACTAGGGAGGAGGAGGCACCATCGAGCGATGGGCCAGCGTAGGCGACACCGAGGCGTCGAGCTCGGTGCGCCGAAGCGCTGGGCGCGGTGCTCTGAAGCGAGCCCGGGTCTGATGGATGTGGCGCCGAGGCCGCGCAGCCACCCCGCGAACTCAGCGTCTTGCGCGCGCGTCTAGCATCAGGCGCGGAGGCGGCGGAGCCCGATCGCTGCGGCATCGGCGCAGCCCGTGCATGTGTGTGTGCTGGAGGCAGTGCGCGTGTGTGTTGTGGCTGGAGAGATAGAGGTGTGCTGGGCAGTGCGTGTGTGCTGCTGGGGTTGGAGAGATAAAGGAGCAAGTGTAAATGGGTGGTTGGGAGCGTGGGGACTAGAGCGTCCGAATTTTCTAGAGCGTCCGGACGTATGTGGCTTATCATTTCCCTAAAGATAAACATCATCAAAACAATGATTTCCTGAAGAATTCCTAAAATAACTATAATCTGTAAATGCATTCGTTCACTGGGTTCAAGTATCCTCAGTGCAACTCTCGGCAAAGTAACCCCAACCAACAAAACCACGTTTCTTTCACTGAGATTGTGGCTGGTATAAGCAATGCACTTGCAGAGCAGCTTTGCATTGTGATCTTACATATGCTAAAAAGATCGAATCACATTTCTACTGGCAGTCACTGAGCAAACTAACATGATGAGTAAAATGATATCCAAATTCCGAAGTAACCTCTAGAAGCGGAACAACCACACAAGATAAGAAGCACAGACCTTCAGAGCAGTCTGCTTGCGCAAGATATCATTGGACTTGAACATCACCGCGGCAATCCAAATCATCACGAAGAAACCTAGACAACACAAACCCACTTGCAATGAACAACTCGGCATCAAGCTCAGCACCCTCTTCACAAGTGGGGGGAATTTGCACAACTAAAAGTAAGTAACGAATGAAAGCAACCGCATCATACACATAGGTTATATCTCCCCAGCAGCTAACTACATCAACTAGTAGGTACTGCACGCCGATTTGCACTACCTTGCAAGTGCTGCCGGATGAAGACGCCGAGCAGCAGCAGGGAGAAGGGCAGCGCGTGCTCCACCAACCTAGCCACCCGCTGCACGTCGTACCTGTGGTACGCCGGCTCCCCGCTTCCGCCGCCACCGGCCTCCAGTGCCAGCGCTTCGGCCGCGGAAGCCGCCGGCGTCTCCTCGTCCACGGCGGCCGCCTCCCCCGCGCCAGGCGCGAGCGGCCCCGCCTCGCCGGGCCCGACGATCCGAATCGAAACCTCCCCGTCGCCCCCGCCTCCACCCGCAGCTCCGTGGTGATGGGGCCCGCCGCCGGCGTGGGTGCGGAGGATGCCGGACGAGTAGTCTAGCAGCGCGGAGAGCGGCGCGTGGAGGAAGCTGGACGCGGAGAAGCGGGCGGCGTAGCGCCGGGATGCCGAGGCGGCCGGCTGTTGAGGAGGCTGGGGAGGGGAAGGTGGGGGCGGGTCCATCGGGGCAGGCGAATGATGGGAGGAGAGGAGGATCGGTGCTTCCAGAACCGGAGGCAGAGGCGCGGCGGGGCGGGCCGATGACAAAGACGGCGCGCGGGTGAGCCTAATGCGGAGGCAGGAGGCGGTGGCGGTGGAGGGGAGCCGGTCTTGCAGCCGTCGGAGGTGGTGGTGTGGGTGGGGGTTAGAATTTCTTTATTAATTAATTCTTTTTAAAATTAGCATTTCGTGAACTTTATTTAATTTCAATGGCTTTACACACCACCACTGGCAGATAACAAAACAACATTTGCTACATCACCGTATCTAGGCAACCTCTTGTCCGGTGTTGTTTGGTCACGCCACGACCAGTGACGTGACAAAAAGTACTATTTTAGCGGACTTATCCTATAGCGTGACAATATTGTTTTGTCACACCAAGTTCGCCGGGTATTAACTTTAAAATAAAATTTACAAATGGTTAATTAATAATAAAAATAGTTCTGAGGGTTATGCGCTTGGAGGTAATTGGATCATATTGGATGCTTTCTCCTTGCTTGGTTTTGGATGTTTGTTCGTCTCAAGTTTTTCTTTGTTTTGGCACTATTGGCACGATAAATAATAAATTTAGCTCCCTCGTTGAATCAAAGTTGAAAATATCACTATGGAACCACCGGGGGACGACAACTTGCCGTGTCCGTGCCCCCTAGCCCAAAGCCTCTTATTCGTGCCCCTAAAGCTCGAACTCGTTGTGTCCGTGCGTTAAGGGCACGACACAGCCTCCTTCGTGCACCCGAGGCACGAACAAGGTGTCGTCGTGCGCCCGAGGCACGAATAGCCCCCCTTCCTCCCCCCCATGAAGCTTCAAGGCGCTGGCCAGTTCGTGCTCCGCTATTTCATGTGGAAATTCAAAAGGAATTCGATTTCAAAAGAAAAAATGTCTATGATTTCATGTGAAAAAATTGTTTGAATTATTTAATGTGAAAAAATTGTTTGAATTATTTCATGTGAAATATGGGTTTAGGGTTAGCATGCGCGCTGTTGTCACGATTGTACTATTTTAGAGAACCGATTCCTTTGGAAAAAGAGTATGAAAATTGAATTTGACGAAATTTGGGAATAAAATTTGAGAGACTTCATAATGTAGTTGTGAATTACATAGCGCGTAGGGTTTGGTTACGTGCATTAAAAACGATAGTATGCACGAATCAACAAACCAAAAAATCACCTAGGATACATGTGCGCATTTTTGGAATCGAAAATAGGGTGGATTGGAACAAAGTTAATTCGTCATGGCCACCCATTTGTCCCTTCCCCTTGTCTCCTGACTGCCCGCGACGATGGGCAGTCTCGAATGCAGCCCTGTTCTACGAAACGGGCTGGAAGATTGAATGATGTTAGCAGAACGTAAGGAGAAATCAATAATCATGATACAAATTGAACATAACTTACATCTTCGATCCGGAGTGTACCAGGGCGACGAGGAGCGCTAGGATGGCCGCCGGTCTCACTAGCAGGAGCCTTCCTCTTGTCCATCGGTGTCTCTTCAATAGGGTCGGGTACGTAAGGTTTGCAGTGTTGGAAGACCTCGGGTCAATTTGCGTAGTTGAACATGTACTTTTGCTCAATGAACGTCATATCGTACATATTCGGGTCGTCGATCTATTGGAAGAAGTTGCATCGCATCTCCGGCCGCCATTATACGCGGATGAAGTTAGGGATATGTGGAATGCAACGTAAGATGTGAAAAATCAATGTGTGTATAAGATTCTCTTACGAGGATATTCATGTACGTCATGTGTAGTGCACCTGGGCGACGGTCACCGAGTGTATGGACTGAATGATCAAAGTTGGTTCTTCACACACACCCTACAGGCATGGAAACTTCAATGGTACAGATGCATCCTTCATAAAACAATCCAGATAGGTTTTAGCCATCTCGACAAGTCACTTACGCTTCCACAACATCATCGTATAGAAGCCCGACATCTCCAAGGTCGATCTAGAGTTATGCTCTAGCTCATATAACAAGGCTAAGTCAGTTTGGAACAAATAGAATACCAAAATAGATAAATGTTAATGTAAAATGACATACACAGAGGCACAAAAATAATAACAGTACATGTTAACATAAAATGACGGTTCATTACAACATGCAAACAATATAATTAATTACGACACCGAATGACGCTTAGCCGAGCTCGGTTTGTTGGGGCAATCCTTCATGAGTGCCCAAGGGTCTTGAATATCCGGCACTTCCTCGCGCGCCTCTAGCTCCACGCTGGCTGTCATCCATGTCGTTTCGGAAGCGTCGCGTCTGCCGTAGTCCCTTCCCAGTTGCCTTCAAGGCTACGTTCAGGCCCTATTTCATCCTCTCCGATCAAAAATCTCTATAGTTCATGTCCACATCATACGAGTGGAACTCAACACTCTTGTTGTAGAGGTGACCCACTGGCCCTAGGGACTAGGTAAAGACCACGGGGAGGCCCCCAAGGGCCAATGCCGAAAGTGCGGCTTGTGGCCCCCGGAGGGCACAAGCATACCTTCGGGAGAGCCCCAAGGGGCACCCAAAGGCCACCAGAAGGCCCACGGGGGCCAAGGCCGAAGACATGGCCCCCGAAGGGCACATGCATACCCTCGAGGGGGGGGCGAAGGGTACAAGAGGTCCCCGGCATCCCTGCCCTGGGCCACCTAACCAAGCACCGAAGGGTGTTCAGGGCCCCTCGGCTCGGGGGCACCTCACACGGTGCAAAAGGGAGGACATATCGGTGGACCACGTGTATCGGCCAGATGGACTAGGATCAGAAGGGTTCACCGTGAACCGAAGGCTACGCGACGAGAAAGAAAAAACCCCTCCAACCCCTACAAGCGTAGGGTCTTTTTAGGGGTAGAACTATAATCTCGTGTGTCCATGTCAGAAGGCTATAAATAGCCACCCCCATGTAATCAAGGAAGACTTTTTTTCAAGACAATTAATACATATTTATTTCTCTTGGCATCGGTTCCCCTTTTTTAGGATCCTTGGTTCCCCTTTTCGAGTTAACTACGATTAATTTACTACAACTAACTAACTACGACTAGTTAATTTGGACTAACAAATCACGACTAATTGATTATGACTAAATAATTACGACTAAATTATTTACAACTAAATAATTACGAATAATTACTTACGACTAATTAATTACAGTTAATTAATTTGGACTATTTTAATTACGACTAACTAACTACGAGTAATTAATTATGACTAATTAATTTAACTAATTATTACGGCTAATCAATTATGACTATTTTAATTACGACTAGCTAATCACGACTAATTAATTCAACACTAATATCACAGTTAATACATATATTACGTACGAGAAAAAAAATACCTCCTCTAGAAGATCTTCACTTGATGTCGAACTTCCTGTACTAATACGACCCCTAAACACTCTCAAATCGGCAGCGAAAACAGAACCAATTTCGGCCGATAGCACTATCTATTGCTCGCTCGATCCTCTCTTTCTCTCTAAGTAGAGTGTAATGGTTTTGGTGTGGAGAAACGAGAGTGCAGCGCCGGATTTTATAGCTGCACAAAGACCGACCGCGAAGCGATGGGAGGGAATTGGATTCCCTCCCAAAGGCGACGCGCCGCATTTTTCACGCATGCAGGGGACAACGAGAATCGATGTGACCGGCAATGGGGCGGGAGAGAATCCGAGGCAAGTCTGTGCCCACGAACTCGCATTAAAAACATAAAATCTCACATAAAATGATGGGCTCTTAGCAGGCTGGGGGTGTTTGTGCCACCGGCGCATGACAACGCCTTATCCGTGCCCTAGGCGCATGAAGGAGGCCATGTCGTGCCCCTGGCACACAGACACAACGAGCCCGGGCCCCAAGGGCATGGACAAGAGGCTCCGGGCTAGAGGGCACGGACACCAAGAGGTGTCGCCCCCCTAGTGGCTTCGTGGTGCCATTTTTTGTATGGATTTGGAGAGTAGGCTAATTTTGCTATTTAGCACGTCAATCTCCCTGATTGCTTGCTTGGTGTGGAAGGAAATGAGGAATTTGTTGGCGTCAAAGACTCGATGAGACCAATATTATATTTATTTCGCCATTTTGCATTCAAATCATTTCGAGTGGATGAAGAACAACCCCGAGTGGATTCAAGGTGTAGATTTAATTTGTAAAGCCGGTCCAATTCGTTTGGCTTACCTCAATGTGGACTAGGGGAAACCGTCAAGTTTCTGATCACCACGGGAAAAAGTTCAAGTGTTCTTGTGGTTTGCTTTCTCGAGTTTTACTTTCTTGCAATTTACATTTATAGAATTAAATTGTTTGCTTGTCTTCTTAGGATTGCGATCTTTGTCTTAGTCTTAGCTTGTTGGTGCACTTAGTTAAGACTAGTTGATTTAGGTTTAAATTGAGCAAAACCGAATTGATTACAATTCCGCATAAAACTCGGTTTTAGCCAAAAGAATTTTTAAAACCGCCTATTTACCTCCTCTAGTCGGCCTCCTTGACCTTACATCGGTGATGGAAGATGGAAGGTGTACAGCTGTCCGGAGCTATTGCACCTGATGATCTCTGTCTTGGTGTGAAGATCCTTCACGGAGAGGCCATAAGGATCAAATTCAATAGAACAGTGATTGTCAGTGGTGAACTGACAGACGGAAATAAGATTTTTTTTAACAATATTTGGAGTAACAAGAACATTATTAAGATGAAACCGATGTGAACGAGTAGGGAAGGATGTGTAGCCGGTGGAGGTAATGGGTAGCAATGACCCATTACCGACAATGACATTTGACCAGAGTATGAGTTGAGGTTGAGCAAAAGGAAGGTTACCGGGATCAGATGTCATGTGGGTGGAGGCGCTGGAATCCAGTACCATTTGCCTGTGGACGGAGGCATCAATGTCATAGTGTTGAAAATTCTCTCTAGGGTTTGCTGATCCCAAGAAGGCATCGCAAAAAGATTGGAAATCCGAGCTCCCTGCTGTGGTGAGCTGCCACGGTTGCCATGGCAGCCAGGGGACTTGTGCGGCAGATGGCCCAGTAGTCGTGGACACTAGTGCCCTTAGTTGATGTGCGGCGGTGAGTGCATGTGAATCCGGAGATGATGGGCGTCTTGAGGAGCCCAGTCGTGGCGTGGGTCGTGGTTTGGAGCGACCACATCCGCATTGTCTTTGGTCGAGGATTGAAGACTGATGGCCAAGGAGTGTTGTTGGTGAAGGGTCCCCGGCCATCGTTGTTGCCCTTGTTGTCACCGTTGTGGCCATTGCCACTGCAGTCGTTGCCGCGGTTCCAGCGAGAACGACGGTCGTTGTTGGAGTAGTTGCCATCGCCGCCAGAATTGGATTTGGAGTAGTGGCCGCCGCCACTGGTATTGGAAGAGTTGGTTCTGGACGCGTCGTGGTTGGTGTTGGCGATGAGAGCAGTAGCCTATGATGCATCGTTCTTACCTTTGATCTCCTCAAGGATGAGGGCAGATCGGGTCTCCATGAATGTCGGGAAGGGTTTCTGCATCGACAGAAGATTCCGCGTGAATGTGTACTTCTCATTGAAACCACGGAGCATTTTGAGAACGTGAGTCTTGTCGCTAATCACTTGCTCAACATCGCCCAAAGCATCGGCGAGATTCTTCTGTTTGTGGCAATAGTCGGAAATTGACTTATCACCTTGGACTAGACAACGAAACTCGGCCTCGATGTATAGGGCTCGGCTTTCTCTGTTGTCGTGGAAGAGCCCTTCGATGTTGGTCCAAGTGGCGAGGGTGGTGGCGCCGGAGGCCATTACGATCTTAAGAATCTCGAACGAGATTGAGCCGTAGAGCTAGGAGAGGATGGTGGGGTCCATGCGCTTCCATTGCACATTGGTGGAAGATTCCACCGCAGTCTTGATGTGATCATCAAGAGCAAACTTGCATAGCGCAACTTCGAACAAGCCGCGTCACTTGGTGTAGTTGGACGAACGAAGATCAAGTGTGATTGGGACGAGGGTCTTGATGCTCGCCACAGCCACAGCTTACGCCCAGAGGGTCGCGCGTTCGTCGGTCTTGTCGCCGGTGTCTCCCATGAGCGGCGAGGAGGAATAGATGGGAAGGGTGGTGGGGAGAAGAAAAATGGTGCTTAGGATCGGCACCGCTCTGATACTATGAAGACGCGAATACCTCAGCACTTAGCCTTCTCATTGACCGAATAGGAGTATAAATATACATGCTAGCGGCGTGCGGCAGGATTGCCACGCACGGCAAGAATCCTGGGCAAGTATCCGAACGTATGGAAGGCTAACAAGAAGCCGAATCCTCTTGCCTAACACATGATCCTCTTACCTATCATAGAAGATTATATCCTAACAATATGAGATTACATGCAAGAGATAACAAACTCTAACAGGAACAACACCAAGAAGTAAACAGAGCAAGTCCAATAGAAAATTTTCTTATTATGCGCATGCTACTCAGGGACAGCAGGCTGACCTATTGCCGTATCATCCCCGCCGCCCGGCTTGCACCTCTCCCCGCGCCCGCTCCGCCAGCCCGCCGACCACCAGCACGGTCCCTGCTCGCGTCCCCGCCGCTCCAGTGATCTACTCCCAAAATCTCTCATGTCACTTTGGGTTCCACCTTCCTAAATGATTTTACCCTCAATAAATTTCTGTATTTGTGCAGTGGCTGGTCGGATCGAGTTGTCTTCTCCAACTCCGGCCAAGCTCGCCACCGCGTCAAATTCCTCCCCTCCGGTGAGCTCCATCCCAAACCTAGCACACCCTTAGCTTCCTCATGCACTCCTCATTCTTCCCAAACTGTCAACTGCAGTCCATCATGTCGATGGAGCTTCGCCACCGTAGAACTCGTCACGCCGCCAGGAAGCCCCCCATCGCACCCGAAGCTACCGGTGCGATCCTTGTGACCTACCGATGCTAACGCGCTTTTTAGTTTTTCGTTTCCTCGCTGTTTCCCATGTCGTCGTGGCCGTGCCCAGCGGCGGCGCCTCCCATCTTTTCTCTCTGTGCCATCAAGCTCAGGGCCATGGTGTTGCAGCCGACGAGCTGGTGCGACCTAGGCAGAGAGAGAGAGAGAGAGAGAGGGAGGGTGAGGAGGAGAGGGCAGCTAGTGGCGATGCATGGCAGATGGCCGCCCGCCAGCCAAGCCGAGCAGTTTGTTTTTTGTTATGCCAATTAAGCTTTGCGACCTCAATTGTATCTGTCCACATTGATGAAACCTCAGCCTAAACCACCTCTGCATGGTGCCAAGTGGACCACTACATGGGTGACAAGTGGACAGTTTTTTTAGTTCAGGGTTTTCGATTCGGATGGATCCAGCAAACTAGTCCAGAGTTCAATATTGAAAAGTAATTTTTTTTTCCAAATGAATATGGTGATGGCATTTCATAAGACCATTCTGAACCCTGTCAACATATGACATCATTTGGAACGAGGGGATTGCAAACGGATTTCCTATGAAATTCTATGTTCGAAACGGACGGAAACAGTTCACCATGAGAATACAATAGGCTACGGGAAGGTTAAAAAAAAAGGAACAAGCCTACATATAGCCTCACAACCATACAATTTAACCACAGCATACGGGAAAGATTAACATGATAAGCAATCCGCAAAATTCATTCGACTCGGAACGATATAGGAAGGGAAAATGAATGAATTCGACAAACCTTTCCATGTAGTACCGACACAAGACAGATCTAATTTCTTGGATAAAGATGTTCAACACAGGGCAGGTTCAGACAAGGCAGTATAGCACCAGACACTTGGAAATTCAAGTTCCACAAAGCAAAATAAGGTTGGATAAAACAAAGTGCCGTCCCCACAGATAGAAGTCTAAGCAGCAATGTCCTCTGCCAGAAAAGCTTTCCCAGGGGCGCGGGCAGAAAGTCGGCCATGGCAACCAAGCAGCTGCACCGCGAAAGACATAATAGAAGTTAGATTATGCGTACTAATTCTTACGAAACGCATTGCAATCTTCATTTCAAAAGAAGTGCAGACAAAAGTCACAAAACAGCACATTTCAGAAATAAGCCATGTATTTGGTCATCTTGGGATGACCAAACAGTAACTGAACATGCCAACCGTAAGGTTAAAATTAACAACAAAAGATGCTGACAGCCTGACACCTATCAAGAGATAAACATTGGCTAAGGAAAAAGTATAATTACCTTAGCATTGACACCATCAGGCACCATTCTACCCTCACTCTTGTACTTGATGTAATCATCACGGTTGAACCTGGTGAAGCCCCTGAAAAGGATAGTGTAAATTAAAGAATTGGCACATATAACCTATCACAAGCAGGGCATCTCAGCAATTGAGGTGTTGTTCAATTGGATGATTGGCCCTCTTTGGTACTTACCACTTTCTACTTTCGATGATCTTTTGGCGGCCAGGGAACTTGAACTTGGCACGGCGGAGGGCTTCGCTGGCATGGACAGCGTTGTTGGGCTTGCAGCGGACAGAAAGTAGGACCTGGCCAATATCCACCCTAGCGCAGGTTCCCTGTGGCTTCCCAAAAGCACCCCTCATTCCAGTCTGGAGCCTATCAGCCCCGGCACACGAAAGCATCTTGTTGATACGGAGCACGTGGAACGGGTGAACCCGAACCCTGAGGTGGAAGGCATCCTTCCCTGCGGACTTGGTCATGTACTTGTTGCACGCGATACGGGCAGCCTCAAGTGCCTCGCTGGAGACATTCTCCTTCTCCCAAGAGACAAGATGCACACAGTGGGAGAACTCATCCACACCCTTCCTCTTCATTCCAACATCATAGATCCTGATCTTGGGATCAGGAACACCACGGCA
Organism: Phyllostachys edulis; assembly: GCA_036346405.1. Lineage (NCBI taxonomy): Eukaryota > Viridiplantae > Streptophyta > Magnoliopsida > Poales > Poaceae > Phyllostachys > Phyllostachys edulis. The sequence goes on from CM070561.1 coordinate 75,785,467, forward strand.
GTACCTTGACTTAGGGTATGGCTTGTTCTTGATTTGGCGATAGCACCTTGCAGGTCCTAACCAAAGTGAAGACACGAAAGCTTGTTACTGACAACTCAAGACAAGGGGGGGAATGCAGTGTAACATAGCCCCTAGTGTGGAACTCAGTTCAAACGATTGATGCATGTCATATATTACTGAAAAACACACCATTTTAGTTTACACAGGGCACACAACACTAGGTAGAAAGATCACTAGAAAAACATGCTCATGAAAGTAAATGAGATCCACTACCATGATTCGCATATCCAACTCACAGATCACTAGAAAAACATGCTCATGAAAGTAAATGAGACGCACTACCATGATTCGCATATCCAACTCACGAGCAAGCCAATTTTAACCAGGAAAACATAGCACTCTGTAAGGCCTGCAAGCACTAGCCGTAACCATCACAAGACAGTTCAATGAGATTCACAAGGAAACACTCATCGTCTTATCCTACGAATAGACGCAACCGCCAGAGTGGTATAACTTTTAAGCAATACCATACGGATCTTCATTTCCTAACAGACTACTAATACACATGATGAAAGAACACATCAAATCTTCACATTCAAGAAACCAAAGATTGCATTTTCGCTAGCTCTAAGATGTAAGCAGCAACTAAATTAAGAAAATAAATGAGATAGACGCAACTTTACTAATCACAGAATAGCTATCCTCCCAAGTTCTCACGAATCAACAGCAAATAAACCAACTACGCACATGAGCTCGGCTCCGCAAATCACCCGAACACAAACCAGGGCAATTTTGAGAGCAGAATTTATCAGATTTCGCACGACTACGACGGATCTAAGCCAGAAACACCCACACTCAAACGCTTGCATCGAACATCGCAACGACCAAATCACCACTAGAAATCCAGAATGTCGTTTATGTGCGATGTAGAGGGAAATCGTGAGCTTACTTCTCCCCATGGCGACGGCGGCGAGAGTTAGGCGGCGGCGGCGGGAAGAGACCAGGGAGCTGCGACTAGGGTTTGGAGGAGCGCGACGAGGCGGCTTATATAGAGAGAGGGATTGCGAGTGAGGGTCGAGTCGAGGGGTCTGCGTCACGCGTGACTGACAGATGGGGATTGGGCCTCAGGAGGAATTGGGCCAGGCCCACTATAATGTCGTCCAGGAGGTTTGGCCCACCTTGTTTTTGTTAAAGAGAGGAAGAGATTTGGCATATAGGCCGGATTCATACTTTTAGGATATTGTTTTGGAAAAAGTCAATTTTACACCGCTGAACTTTACGCCAAGTCTAAATTACCCTTTGAACTCCAAAATCGTCTAATTTGCACCCTCAAACTCATAATACCATGTGAATCCACCTCCTCGGGCCGAAAACCGGTGGTTTTGGGCCACGCTGGCATCCACGTGGGGCGGTTTCGCCGCATCAGCGTCCACGTTGGACGGTTTCGCCACGTCAGCGCCCAATTAAGTGACCGCCGTCCGCAACACATTGCCTAATACCCCATTCGATTTTCCCCAAATCTTTGAACCCTAGCTTGCGACGACATCTTGGCGGCGGCGACCACTCGGCGGCGACCCGCGGCGGCGTGCGATGACCACTCCCTCTCCGAAATCCCTAGGCGGCGTCGACTTCCACTCGTGACGGTGGAACCGATTGTGAGGTTAGTTCTTCTTTATTTGTGTCGGTTCTTGGATTAGGATGCTTCTTTTCGGTAAGCGAGTAGTTTGTAAGCACATTCATCATCTGCGCATATAGGACATGGATTTGTTGGACCATTTGTGTGTTCGATATCATTTTGGAGGAGAATTTTTCAATTACGGTAAGTATGTGCATTATCTGGGCGGTTGCGAGGCACTATCTTGGATTGATAGAGACAAAGTTTCTTTGCCAGAGATTAGAGGCCACCTGCAAGACCATTGTGAAATTACCCAAGACACTTTGCTCCACTGGCTATTCCCTGGGAAAGATCTTGCCAATGGTCTGAGGGTTTTGACTAACGACAAGACATGCATACTAATGAGGGATTGCATTACTGATGGTGGCGTTGCTGAGATATATGTTGACTCGGTTGAACAAGAAACTGATGGAGACGACGACCATGAGGAAGGAAGTGACTTTGAGGAAGAGATGCACGATAAGGAGGCTGTAGAAATGTAGGCAGAGGATGATGAAGATATTGGCAAGAAGATTGTTACCCAAGATGTGGGTAATAAGAGTGGTACCATAGAATATGTAACTTCTGGAGACAAGCAAGATGTCATCGTTCCATCTACTCCTAAGGATAGGCTGAAGGAACTAGCTTCACTTAGGCAGTTCTAGGGGTCATGTAGTAGTGAAAAGAGCAAGGTGGATAAGAAGAAGCAAGCTATTGTAGCTATGGAGGACACATGTAGCAGTGGTAGTGATTACCTCCCAGGTGATTGTGAGAGTTCAGAGGAGGAGGAGGAGGCTGTAGAGATCAAGGAAAAGTTGAAGGAGTTCAATAAGAAGCTTAAGGAAGGAGAGGTATTGAATCCTGATGCCATCTTCTTTGAGGGATCTCATCCACAGTCTGTTGATGCATTTAATGAAGCCATTGTTGATGATGAGAATGAGACTGAGTACTATGACAGCACTGATGATGAAGCTTCTTTTGAAGAGGATGGTGATGAGCTGATTAGAAAGAAGTCCAAGTATCCTAGGTTTGATCGACGTGCTGTTGTCCCAACATTTGCATTGGGTATGAAGTTTGCAGGCAAGCAACAGTTCAAGGAAGTTGTTGTCAACTATGAGATAGCAGAACGGAAGGTGATTAATTTTGTGAAGGATGAGGCCACCAGGGTTAGAGCTCAGTGTGATTAGGTCAAGTGCCCCTGGGTTATACTCTTATCCACTAACAGTAGGACAGAGAGCTGGCAGGTTGCATCTTTTGTCGATGGGCACACATGCCCACCTATAAGAGACAATAAACATGTGACTTCGAAAAGAATTGTAGACAAGTATGAGAAGATGATCAAAGCAAATCCCACTTGGAGCATGGAAAGCTTGAAGGCCACTGTCCAGGAGGAAATGCAAGCAGATGTTAGCCTCTCCAAGTGCAAGAGAGCAAAGTTGATTGTCATGCAAAGATTGCTAGATTCCACCAAGGGTGAGTACTCCAAGGTGTTTGATTACCAGCTAAAACTCTTGAGGAGCAACCCAGGAAGTACTGTTGTGGTCCTCCTAGACCATGACTATGAAGACCCAGTATTCCAGAGATTTTATGTGTGCCTTGATGCCTGTAAGAGAGGTCTGCTTGCTGGTTGTAGGAAAGTCATAGGACTTGATGGTTGCTTCTTCGAAGGAGCAACATGTGGTGAGCTGCTATGTGCTATTGGCAGGGATGCCAACAACCAGATGTACCCAATTGCATGTGGTTGAGAAAGAGACAAATGATTCTTGTGATTGGTTTTGTGCATTGTTGTTCAAAGATGTTAAAATTGGTGATGGTGATGGTTGGGTGATCATATCTGACCAACAGAAGGTATGCATATCCACACTAACTTGTACTTGTAGAATTGTAGTTTGGCTTGGAAACTGACATCTATTCTTATAGGGCCTCATTAATGCTATTGCCAATTGGGCACCTAAATGTGAGCACAGAATATGTGCTAGGCATGTTTATGCCAACTGGAAGAAGAATTACAAGGACAAGGACTTTCAAAAGAGGTTCTAGAGGTGTGCGAAAGCACCCTGCATGATGATGTTCAACTTCTACAAAGCTCAATTGGCACAGAAGACACCAGAAGGAGCAAAAGCTATGATGAAGACCGACCCACATCACTGGAGCAGGGCCCGGTTCAAGTTGGACTCCAACTGTGATTCAGTCAATAATAACATGTGTGAGTCTTTCAATAATTGGATCATTTCAGCTAGGTTTCTACCTATTATTAGCATGCTTGAGGTGATTAGATGCAAAGTTATGGTGAGGATTCAAGAACAAAGAACTAAGGCTCAAAGATGGTAGGGACAAGTATGCCCAAACATATTCAAGAAATTAAAGTCTTACATAACTGAGTCTTGTTTTTTGTCATGCTTTGTGGAATGGGAAAGATGGTTATGAAGTTAAACACCATGACAAGAGGTTCACTGTTAGTCTAGAGAACAAAACCTGCTCCTGCAGGTATTGGCAACTTTCTGGTCTGCCATGCTGCCATGCTGAATCTTGCATCTACTATAGCTCAAGGGACATTAATGAATTTATTGCAAAGTGCTATTCAATTAAAGAATTCAACAAGACCTATGAGCATTATCTGCAACCAGTGGAGGGTATTACTTCATGGCCCACCTCTGAAAGACCAAAACCAAGAGCTCCTGCGTATGTCAAGATGCCAGGAAGGCCAAGGAAGGAGAGGAGAAGGGAACCGAATGAGAAACCCAAGAGCACAAGAGTTTCTAGGGTTGGCACCATCATCATGTGCAGACTTTGCAAAGGCATTGGCCACAATAGGGGATCCTGCATGAAGAGAAGAGGGGAAGCTGCTACAAATGCTCCTATGCCACCACTGGATGCAATGGCAATGTGCATTGTCACCTTCTTGTGTTTACATAATATGGATGCTATTGGTAATGTACATAATATGGATGCAATGGTAATGTACATAATATGGATGCAATGGTAATGTGCATTGTCACCTTCTTGTGTTCACCTTCTTGTCACCTGCTAATGATAAATTGCTCTCAAGTATTATTACCACCAGGAAGCCAGGAGAGTGTACTGAGGAAGAGGAAGCCAATGATCGCATCATCGACTTTTAGCCATAAGAGGATAAGTGGTTCAGATTTGCAATCACAAAGATACAAGAACAACAATCCAAGATGTAAGCGACTGCACTAACATATTCCCACTTTGATTACAACATGCACATAACTGGCCATGTCTCCTTTTCCATATTGCAGTCTGGTATGCTTGTTCAGGAGTTAATCAAGACATTAGCTAAGGCCAATGTGATAACAACCAAAGGGGGGTCAACTACTATGAACCTTGAGATTCATGTTCCAGGCTCACAGGCTAGCTCGACAGTGAACATCAATCTAAACTCAGGGTCTGCAAGAGCTCATGTCACAGCACAGGAACCTTCATGCAAGGCCAAGAAGAAAGTCTTCACTAGGGGCAAGAAACAGATGCCTTCCAAGTGATTGTAATGTGCCAGTCTTGACTAAGGGTTGTAATGTATTTTGCCAGACTTTGTAGAAGTTAGATGTAATGTGCCAGACTTGAGGACACTTTTCACAGACCTGCGTGTTTATGAAAGTACTTTAATGAATGCTGATGTCCTTCTAATCTGTCAATCTGTGGTGTTGAGTGTATGCATGAACTACTTCTAATCTGTCAATTTGTGGTGTTGAGTGTATGCATGAACTGCTTCTAATCTGTCAATTGTTAGACGAGTTGATACTCCTGGAGTTCAGTGTATGCATGAACAAGTTGGTCTTACTAGATCAACAAGTTGGTCTTACCACAGATGCATAGATTCCTGACCAGCACATCCTCTTATGGCTATAAGCTGATGAACAAGTTTGTATGATACTCTCAAGGTTATTTTCTCTGTTGTTACTATTCCTTACTAGTAATGATTTTCTCTGTTGTTATCACAAGTTGGTTTGTCAAATCTTTTCTGATTTCATACTGGCATGACATTACAGGTTGGTTCCAAAGACTTGTCAGATTCTCATAAGCTAGGAAGAATTGACCTGGCCTTGTTTGCATGACATTACTAGATGCATAGACCTGGCATATTGGCATGACATTACAAGTTGATTATTCTACTAGTACTTTTGCATACACCATTACCATTTCCATTTCCATTCCCATTAATCAACCAAACATGACAACTGTCATACTTCACAAAATGTTCCTTTCTTTCACATACTTGACAACACATACTTACACAAAGATGGCAGTTATCAATTAAAACCAGAAATCTCAGTTAGTAGTTACACAAGAGAGCAACTACAAGCAAAACACATGATACCACTACCTGCAAAACAGCATGTTCTTTCTTTCTCATACTTCACAACTCTAGTTTTCTTTTCATCCAGTGCTGCATCCTTCGCAATCAACATCCCTCTCAAAGTAGCCACTTCAGATTTATGTGTATCCATCATACCCTCTAGTTTAGCCTTTGAATCAACTTTAGAAGCTCTCAGAGCTTTGTTCTGCCTCCTTAGAAACCTCACAGTGTCTCACAGATCCAGCATAACCTCCTTCACAAAGGGAGTCGTCTCTTTGTCTGCCCAAACCCAAAAATTGCAACCTCCAGCCTACCAAATTGACCACAATACAAAACAATTCTAGTGAAGAAAACCAATTCAATGAATCAAATACCAATTTACATCATCACATTACTCACCCGTGCCCTCATACAAGTCATGTACCTCCTTCCTGGGTTTGAATCACTCCACGAAATCCACCGTGACCTTTTCGTCTGCATGGCACATCATCGCAGCAAATACTCCAACGGGCGCCATGATGCGGTATGGGTGACGACGACGTCCCCTCCTCGCCACCAACCCGGTCTACAGCCAACGAAGACTCCGACTGCCCATCGCTTGCGTGAGCGACATCCGTGGAAGTCACCATGAGTGGTCGCCGTCGCCGCCTTGGGTCGCCACCGAGTGGAAGTTACATGCCGCCACGAGGTCGCCTCCGAGTGGTCCTCGCGCGCCGCCACGGGGTCGCCACTGAGGGGTCGTCGCCACTAGGGTTCTACGATTTGGGAGCTCTTCGTTTTTTGGTGTGGGGATGCGATGCGCAAGCTAGGGTTCTACTTAACTGGGCACTGATGCGGCGAAACCGTCCAACGTGGACGCTGACATGGCAAAACTGCCCCACGTGGATGCCAGCGTGGCCCAAAACCACCTGTTTTCGGCCCGAGGGGGTGGATTCACATGGTATTATGAGTTCGAGGGTGCAAATTAGACGGTTTTGGAGTTCAGGGGGTAATTTGGACTCGGCGCAAAGTTTAGGGGTGTAAAATGGACTTTTCCTATTGTTTTACTCTTCATTCTTTTAGATTATGATTTTTTATATAAAAAAAGCAAAAAAAATATGGGGTTTTGGCGATCTTGGCTTATAGCTATTAAAATACTTAATCATAGTGTACGTATAGTTTTTTAATCCCACTATTATGTTATTTTTCATTCTTCTATGTTGTGACATTGTTGGTTGCCTCGCAGTTAGAGCTCTGCAAGAAAAGCAACTCGAACTACTACCATCACATTCGTTGTCTATTCAATCTAAGTACCTTGAGAATCAATAGATAGAAAGGTGGGTACCCAAAACAAGGTCATTCTAGTAGCAAAGGTTATAGAAAATAATAACGTACTGCCTTTGTTCTTTCTTAGATGTTGTTTTAGAACTAGTATGATGCCCGTGCGTTGCAACGGAATTCCAAAAGAGAGTGATACATATCAGCAGACGATATCCTAAACCGCATACTAAATATCAATTTTATTTCACACTTATATAAACAGAAACATTAACTCCACCTATTGCATCACCTGCTACTACTACTACCCAGAAATTAAAATTTGAGTTCAGAGTTTGTTACCTTTGGAAGTTCAAGTTGATGCCGACTTCCATTCCTGACTTGATTCACAATGGGATTGACCTGATATATCCCAACTACTGCTAAATGTTTATGAATATAAAACGGTAGAAAGGCATATGGACAAGCATGTTTTTCATATTAGTTGTTGAGCAAATTTATAGTATGTACGAACGTAATCTAAATATCTGATATCTCCACTGCCGCATGGCATAACATAGTGTGTTAGTTTAGTCCTAGATTATTTTGCAACATAAACAATATACAATGTTATTCTCCATTACATTCATCTTGTCCTAGTATTAAAATATACCAATAAATTGTAGTTTGCGTAACTACATTGATACCTGTCCCACCCACCCACCCACCCACCCACCCACCAGAAACACAATTTCAGATTTTCAATTTGAGTCTTGTCGTAAATTAATAATCATGATGGGCCTTTACTAGGGCTTCCAATGCACTATGCAATATGTTACAACTGAAATAATCTCAAAAAACATACTTATCAATCTTACCTAAAGCATCATATAAGACATGATATTATTTTCACTCTAATTGATAACTAACATATAAAATTGATAAATAGGTACTGCATTTAACTTCTTATCCTACAACAAGAAGGCGTAATAGAAAAGGGTGTTCCAATAAAACATACAGTGAAGGGTTGCACATCCTTCCATATTTTAAGTAGACTAACATCTTCCACAAAACCACAGCCAAGGCGACCTAATCCAGATATTGTGAAATCTTTGAAAAGGGTGAACTTGTGGCATTCACCAAGATAGATGTCACATGTTCCCATGTCAACTCCAGATATGGCTGAATCAACAACTCCAGAAGTTGAATAAGTATCACCTGCTAGTATTATCCATTACCCAGTTATAAACTAAGAGAGACACCCATAATTTGTAAAGTGTAAATGATGCAAAATGGATGAAGGTATTAGCCTATCGAAAGCTCATGGCTGCAACATCCAAAAATCCCTTTAAGATCAATAGGGTTTGGAGGAGCGCGACTAGGGTTTGGAGGAGCGCGACGAGGCGGCTTATATAGAGAGAGGGATCGCGAGTGAGGGTCAAGTCGAGGGGTTTGCATCACGCGTGACTGATAGTTTATGTCGCCCAGGAGGTTTGGCCCACCTTGCTTTTGTTAGAGAGAGGAGGAGATTTGGCATATAGGCCTGATTCATACTTCTAGGATATTGTTTTTCTCTTCATTCTTTTAGATTAGGATTTTCTATATAAAAAAACAAAAAAATATGGGGTTTTGGCGATCTTGGCTTATAGCTATTAAAATATTTAATCATAGTGTACGTATAGTTTTTTAATCCCACTATTATGTTATTTTTCATTCTTCTATGTTGTGACATTGTTGGTTGCCTCGTAGCTAAAGCTCTGCAACAAAAGCAACTCGAACTACTACCATCACATTCATTGTCCATTCGATCTAAGTACCTTGAGAATCGATAGATAGAAAGGTGGATACCCAAAACGAGGCCATTCTAGTAGCAACTGTTATAGAAAATAATAACATACTACCTTCGTTCTTTCTTAGATGTGGTTTTAGAATACGTTCAATCCCAAGTAAGTGAAAATCTTCCTCCTTTTGCTGACATTGATCTGTTTCGATGGCTCTAATGCGATTCTTGAGAGCGTGCAAATTGGTTACACGGTTCTTCTTGCCGCAAATTCTTGCTCTGCGCTGGGCGAAGAGGACAGGAGAGAAGCTTTCTTTCCCCCACTCTATCGGGTTATTAGATTCCATGGAATCGAGATTGGGGTTCTTCCTAACTTGTTGGGGCCAGTTTGGACACCTCTATGGGAGGGCATGTGTGCGATTTGACTGTTGGCATCGGTGTTGTAAAAAATGGAATACGGTTGTCGGACGGATATGGTACCGTCAAACGATTAATCGGAATACGGATGATTAATTGGAATTATGTGGATAATTTGGCATTCTCATGTATTTGATGATAAGACTAGTTTCAGAGATATTTGAACAAAATATATTGTTAATATTATCAAAGAAACTTATGCCGCCCTCTGATTGTACATGATAACTTCATTACTAGCTCAAAAGATAACAAGATTAATCGATGGACTATTATAGTTCGGCACCAAAGTACGACTTGTAACGAGTTTAAGTAATAGATTAAAAGCATGTACTGTCACATAGATTAGACTAACTTAACACACTGACGAAACGATGACCAAAAGAACTAAGTTTTAAATTTAAGTACACAAAAGGACCCACAACCACGAGAGAATCAGTTACTCTGAATCATTGTCAATAGTCTGATTTTGTGATGGTTATATATGAATCAGTCACTATGAATCAAATGTTTTGTGCTTGAGTATATTATGATTATAACTGAGCTACTATTGAGCTAGTTGTAACAAGTTGAATTTGGTCAATTAAACGGATTGTGAGGGCGATTATATGAAAACGGTCGACTAATCGGACAATGCGGCTTATTTGGCATTCACAAACGTTAAATGCGCTCTGATTCATGTATACGTGACGTCTTGCCTGGCAATTCTGCATAAATGAACGATTAATCAGCTGTTTTGACCGTTTTTTACGTCACTGGTTGGCACGCAATCAGATGGCTCAAAACGAAAATTTCATATTTCTAGAAATCTAGTCATTTTCACCTCGTGTTGTAAATGTTAGCCACTGATCGTATGTATCGAAAATACACACAAGAAACATTACGATTAGGGTGATTAGGGGTGCAAACATAGCGAATAACGTCCGTCCATACCGACCGAAGGCTTTCAGAGCGAATTTGGAAGGGAGAAATAGGTATGCAGCATTAGTCATGTTTGACTTTGACTCTATAAAAAAAATACGTTAGCATATAGGACGAACGATATCAATCCGTGTCCTCCTATGATCCGTGAGTACTACTAGCATAGGAGAGAGAGAAACAAGTGGAGTATCATACATTGCTGCCGGCCGTGGTGCCCCCACCTCCTTCGTGGACAGGCGCCATGGGCCCCACAGAAGTACCATCACTCGAAGAACTAATTGTTGAGGAACCATCGCTGGCGAGTCCAGTCCAAGCGATCACCTCGTAGACAAGCGTAGAATCGCACAAAACAATGCAAGAATAAATAGTAGATTGAACACAGAAATATAGAGGGACTTCTTGCTTCTCTTTATTTCTCTACTCATGATTAGTCTTTTACAATAACTAGCACCTCCTATTTATAGGCTACAGGCCTTGCTAGGGTTTCGGATGGGGCACCCACCCATGGGCCGCCTGCTGGGCCAAGCCCATGGTTTCCTAACACTCCCCCTTGGGTACCTATCCTTACATGTTCATGCCTCATCAAAACTCCATAAAAACCCAGTGGAAAATTTTTGGAGAAAGAGTACATGATACATGTTTTGCTGCGTTGCACGAATTGCCTCATTAAAAACCTTAGCCGAGAAACTTCAGCAAAACTTGTCAAGGGAAAAGAGTACAATATACTCAATTTCATTTAATCTCTAGAATTTATTCTTTGGGTACTCGATCTCCCTGATCAAGTTTCAATAATGAGTTCGTGAAGATTATCCCCCTGAATTATGCACTTCTCTAAGTCTCATCATTCTAATTGCATATATGCATCTTTCAAAGCTAGACGTTAGAAGTGACTTAGTGAATAAATCTGCAACATTTTCACATGACTTAGTATGTAGTACTTTAATTTCGTCCATCTTTTGCAATTCATGAGCGTAGAAGAACTTGGGGTTAATATGCTTTGTGAGATGACTCTTCACATAACCCATCTGCACTTGTGCAACACAAGCTATATTATATTCATAGATAATAGTGGGGGTTTGCGTGGTATTCAATCCACACAGCTGCTGGATGTGGTGAATCATTCGCCAAAACCAAGCACATTCTTGTGAGGCCTCGTATAGCGCTATGATCTCTGAGTGGTTCATCGAAGTTGATACAAGGCTTGGCTTAGACGATTTCTATAAAATTGAAGTTCCACCACATAGGAATACATAGGTTGTTTACGACTTGGCTATATGTGGGTCCGATAGGTACCCATTCATAGACAGGCCTTGGTTCTTTTTGTACAACAAACCAATGTATTTGCTTTCTTGGAGGTACCGAAAGGTGTCATTTATTCCCTATCAATGTCTTTGGTAGGTTCTGCACTATACCTTGCTAATAGGTTTACGAAAAATATAATGTTCGGTCTAATACAGTTTGCTAAATACATGAGTGCTCCTATTGCACTTAAGTATAAGAATTCCGATCCCAGAACTTCCTCCCTCTCTTCTCTAGGTCTGTACGGGTCCTTGTCTTACTACAAAGATCTTCTGACCATTGGTACTTTCAAAGGATATGCCTTTTCAAAACCGAACCTTTCTAACACCTTTTGAGTGTAGTTTGACTGATGCACTAATATCCTTTCAGGGGCATACTCAAGCTGCAATCCTAGGCAATATTTGGTTTTATCTAAATCTTTCATTTTGAACCCTGACTCCAGGTAAGAGTTTACTTTCTTAATACCTTGCAAGGTTCCAATGATGTTCAGATCATCTACATATACTGAGATTATACAAAATCCATCATGTGATCGACGTATAAATACACATGGACAATTCTCATTGTTCGTGTAGCCTTTCTTGCTTAGAAAGTCATTCAAATTATTATACCACATCCTGCATGATTGCTTAAGTCCGTACAGTGACTTTTTGAGTTTCACACTGTACATATTTCTATTTGCTATGTCTTGGTTCGGGACAGGGATACATTCAGGTACCTTCATATAAATGTCTGAATCAAAATTTCTATAAAGGTACGTAGTTATCACATCCATCAATTTTATTTCTAAATTCAAGTTTACTACTATTGAGATTAAATATCTAAAGGTAGTCCCGCCCATGATCGGGGAATATGTTTCTTCATAATCAATTCCTGGACGTTGAGTGAAACCTTGCGCAACGAGCCTTACTTACAGTTATATTATTTTCATTTCTCTTTCAAACAAATACCCATTTATGCCCTACAGGGTGCACATGGGGGGCGTGCGGCTTACAAGCCCAAACACCTCTATTTTATTCAGAGATAATAAAATCAGTTTCTATTGCCTTCTTCTAATCTTCCCAATTTGATCTTTTCTTACATTCAGCGAGCGATGCAGGCTCTAGATTAAGATCGATGATTGTGACAATTTTCTTTGTAAAATAAACGTCGACATTGGCTGTTGTCATATTCAAATATTCTCCCGTGGTCACAAAGTTTATAACTATTTCTTCATGAGGGATGAGGCGATTCTTCTAATGCTTTTATTTGCTCACCATTGCTTCCAATTACGAGGGCAAGCCCCTTTAGTTTTTTCAGCTATGATGTGTGCGCACACATCCATGCTGATATCTCCCTCCGTGGAAATGTTCAAATCCGGTATGCCACTTCTTGAAGGTTCCATACTGGTGTCAGGTCTCAACTGGCCCCCCTTCTGGTTCTAGGGAACTTCAGTGATCAGCTGTGTCAAGTGCTTCTTATCCTTCTTCACCAGATGTCCCCGGTTACTTTGGATTCGAGGGGCCGGAGTTCTCGTCCTTTTCTAAGGCCTCAGGACAGGATTATGGATACCTTTTTCTTTCTTCGGTATTTCAACCCTCTCCAATGCATTGCGTGCAGGCACATGCGACTTGGTCACGATCTTCAAATCACTAACGTGGTCAGGCAGTCGATTCGTTAATGCTTGCAAATCAATTATTTTCTGGACTTCAATTATCTTCTGGACTTCAATTGTCTTCTAGACTTCAATTATCTTCCGGACTTCTCTATTTGCTTCACTAGTGCGCGGGTCATGTGCATGGATTCTCGTGGCTTGCCACGTTATTTCCCTGATATTTTTCATCAAGAGGTTGATTTCCTTCCCACTAATGATGGGAAAACAATCCTCATCAAATATGCTACCTACGAGGTGGGCTATATGCAAATCTCCAGTCATGGGGTCCAAATACCTGATTATGGATGTTGTCTCATAACTAACGTATATCCTAGACTTTTAGAGAGGGTCAATTGTAGTTCGCTGTGATGGTGGTATAGGCACATAAACCTTGCAACTAAATCTGCGAAGATGAGAACTTTTCGGTGCTGACCCATGCGCTAGTTGCATAGGTGAATGGATATTATATGCCGATGGTATAAAATTGATGAGAGTGGCTGCGTGCAGGACTGCGTGTCCCTAACATGTAGTTCATAAATTATAATTCTGCAAAAGTCTGCTAGTCTATTCTGGGTGTGGACATACGGTGTGGAATGCTCAACGTTAATTCTCATTGCCATGCAATAATCATCAAATGACTTCGAAGTAAATTCTCTGGTGTTGTCCATTCTGATGGGCTTCACATGATGATCAATGAAATTATTCTTAATTTTAATTGTAAGCGAGATTAGCTTCGCAAAAGCGTGGTTTCTCGTAGATAATAAATATACGTGCGACCATTTCGAGGAAGCATCTATAAGCACCATAAAATACCTAAATGGCCCTGACAGGGGCTGTATAGGACCGCAAATGTCTCCCTGTATACGGTCCAGGAATGCAGGAGCTTCATCCTTCGCTTTTAGAGTAGAAGGTTTAGTAATTAATTTCCCGGTGGCACATGCGGGTCGCACAAAATCTTCCTGATTCAGGGAATTCTTTACATCGATATTATGTCCCTGCGAATTGTTAATTATATTTCTCATCATCCTAAGATCTGGGTGGCCTAATCTATCATGCAAGAGACAAAAAAGTTCAAAGTTTCTAAATACGGTTTTCAGGGCAGTATAGGTTGTGGGTGCCTTAATATTAGTGTAGTATAGCCCAGTTTCATATGAAGAAAATCGTTCTAATACCCTTTTTCACTTTCTTCATGCTTTGTAATGAGTAGGTATTCCTTACCATACTCTTCTTCAGTCTCTACGTGGAAACCGTTAGCGCGAATATCCTTGAGAGTTCTAGTCGATTCTAGGTACAACAAGGTTTCTTTAATGACCAAATTTGTGTCCATCGGGAGTATATTTGTGGCCCTTCCTCAGCTTATGTCTGACCCGGGAGCGAAGGATCCCGGATCCTCTGTGTATTCCACTCTAGTCCCATGATCAGTAGCTAGAGTACACAGTTAAAATAAAAGGTGATAACATAACCATAATACGCGAAAAACACACAAGTTCAAGTTTATTACAAAAGGAGCATAGGTCCAAAAGTAAGATACAGCGGAAGCAAAAGTAGTAACAGTAGACCACACGATTCGCCACAGGCAATCATCTGAGGGCGTAGCCTAGTCGTCCACGTTCTCAGTCTCTTCATAGTAGTCCTCTCCTGATCAACATTTTATTAAGCAAGGTGAGTACAAATGAATTTACTCCGCAAGTTACACCCAATAACAGATTATAATGCATGAGGGTATAACAAAGGATGGCTTATAGGGTTTATTTTGCATACAACTATGTTTTCTTTAAATACTTGTACTAAGTTCCAAAACAGATATTCTATAACTAAAATTTATTTTCTAAATTCTCAATTTTATAGTCGAATAACATTCACTCAAGAATGGTGAAGGATACCCTCCTATTACATGGCTACCTGCCCAACTTCCCATTTGGATAGAAATCCAAAACCATTTAACAAGTCTTTTAAAAATAAAACCAAAATCTAACTTGGAGTGGCTTTGCTAGCATGTCCATGACCATGGACACAACTATTCGAATAGTTTTACACTCTGCAGAGGTTGTATAGCTCTGCCCACAAGAGACAATTGACTTATAATGTTCGTCTGACACACTGCCGGAGGTGTGCGACTAAGTCATTATCACAAGGCCTTACAATGTATCATCCCACTGTAGTCCCACCTCGCTAAGGTTTTGCCTCCTTTGGATTGAACCATCCACCGGATCAAGCCTCCTCTTGCGCTATGTGAGAATATATAAAAGTAGGTCATAAAAGATACCCACGCAACCGGATGGCACAACCACAGTGAAATGATACAAATTATTTAGCCAAGTCCCGCTCACTCAGGACATGTGGTGGTACGGTAGGGCTTAGCAAAATGCGCTCGGAGACCGGTCCTTAACTGACTTGGGGGACTTCCATAAAAACCCCTGGACTTCAACCCATACCCGGATTGAGCCCGTGCATAAACCTGCACCCACCAAACATCCATTTCGCCCAAATTCAAACCAATTTTTCATTTTATTTTGCTTTTCAACAATCATTTGTAAAAAGTCCTATGGTAAAACAATATCATAGGCTCAATTAAATCATATTGGAACATTTGGCTAAATTTCCCCAAATTCAATATTTTTGGTATAAGCGTGACTAAGTGTAGGACCGGAAAGGCGACTAGAAGGGGGTGAATAGGAACTCGCCTAATTTTTCACCTCATTTAGATTCAACACCAGGTTCACTTCAATAGCTATGAGAGCTATGAAGATCAACATCCAAGTACAGCAGAAGACTTGTGTTGAATCCAAACCAAAATCCCCAAAGCAAGGAACAAAAAGACCAAACCCTAATATGGAAATCTGTCAGACAATCGGCAAAACTTCGGTCAGACCGACGGGCGGTTTGACCGGCGTTATAGGATCGGTCCGACCGGCCTTGACCAGAAACAGTGCAGACAACCCAAAACCAAAACAAAAATCGGTCTAACTTTTGATCTACACGGCCAAACTTGACCAAATTTGGAACACACCTTTCTAAGGATATTAGGAACCTATTCCAAGCAGATATTGAGTAGATCCACGTCAAAGTTTCAACCTTTTTCCATTTTACCTAAGGAAGGTTCAAAACTAGGCAAAAACGAAAACTTGATCCAACACTTGCTCATGGGAGATTGATGATCTAGGTGATCTTAGATATGTTCTCACATGTCATAGCAAGGAAGAAGAGGGCACGAAACTAACCAAAAAACAATAGATCAAAGAAACCTCCAAAATCTCAAATATAGAGCAAGAACACAAAAGAGACTCATCTTTGGGAATCATCCATATATTGATCTGAGGTTGAGAGGGTTTACAGCCACTCCATCCATAGAGGACAAAACTCAATCCATGAGCACACAACTCAACTCATCTCTCCAAAACCCTAAGCATCTTCTCTTTCTCTAATACCCTAACACCAAACTAAGGTTTACAAAATGAAGTCCTTGGGGGCTGCTTGACAGCACCCCCTCCTATTTATATGAGGCCTAGCTTCTAGAAGAGTTAACCCTAATTGGCTCCCGTTAAGGCCCGACACAAACGGGACACACGCACGTATCTTGAAACGCCGTCTTCAGCTTCTTCTTGACCTAAACCGTTTCTCCACCCACCATCTTGTGCCGCAGTTTAGCCCAAGGTCACTGAGGCGGTATTTGGTGAAATTACCAAAATACCCCTTCCCGATCTTTTTCGAAGATCGAGTCCAAACTGCGCGAAACACATCCATGCTTCGCCACATGTAGGCTGATCGAGCGGCTCTCATCGTGTCGGCAAGTCCCTCCCATCCGGCTCCCACCGGACCACCATGGCACTTGCACCGACCCCCGCACCGCTTGATCCAACCAGTCGCACCGAACTGCCCGTTCGGTCATCCTTGTCCATTCTGCGCCATGCTTGAGTCCATTGACCTCACCCGACATCCTCGATCGTTCTGGACCTCAGCTCTCCAAGCTTAGTCCTGATCCTCCTCGACGTTGACCGTCGTTGACCTCCAAGCAACCTGTACACCAATAGACAAGCAAATCGAATCCGGCAACAAGTTCTTCACAACTTGACTCACGTTAGTGAAAAACATGCATCATACAACACATATGCACTGAAGCTCATGACCTTAAGCTGACCCAACAAGCATCGCCAAACAACTTCGACGGAATAAGTCAAAATCGGTCAAATCGCCGTTCTGGCCGGTCTGACCGCACCTGGGACTTAACCAAAAAACTATTCGAGGTATGGCCGGTCTGACCACCGAAATGGCCGGTCTGACCGCCAATGACATAACAGTTCAGATTCTTTGCCGAAAACACTTGAATCGACAAACCACAAATGCCATTGCCAATTGTATCATCATCCTAAGATCATGCACATATCCCCATGATATCCACACTAAGCATAAAGTATTTCAACAGATTCTAGTTCATACTATTGTATCAACTAGATTTTTACTAAGGTGTCAATGACTGGCTAAATTAATAGCAAAATTGGCTATACAAAGAAATTAGGAATAACTACAATTTAAAACAGGAATTTAAATTACTGAATATAAATAAGCATACAATAATAATTTTAAAACAGAATTTAAATAATTTGAAATATTGGGATCAAATATGATCAAAAGATGTAACTTGCCTTGCTCATATGCTTGCGAATCAAACTCTTCAAAAAGATCAGTTTCCCCGGAGTCGTCGAGATTTTCACGCGAAAAGGAGCCAAATTCAAATAATATTCAAATAGATTAAAAAAGAACTCCAAATTAAAAAATATATATAGTATATATAGGTAGATCTTGATTTTAGATGAATTTAAAATTTTGAATCACTGAAATCAAAGCTCGTATGAAGGAGGACGGGCTCTCGGAAGTTGAAAATCACATGAAATGATGAGAAAGGAGAATTTCTGGAATTTCTGAATTATTTTCCTAAAGGAAAACACTCTATTGTGTCACAATGATGTTAGTAGCTGCATTAATGATTTTTGGCCAAATTTTTCTTTTAAAGGAAAAGGGAGGGAGTCAATGACATGTGGGCCCATGAGAATAGGCCTTGACACATGGGCTTGCCACCCGGGTGTGCCACGCGAGCAGGGCGGCTGAGCTGGCAGCCACGTGGCTCTGACGTGGCGCAATGTGGCGGCCATGTCGATACTCGCTGCGGCGGCGTGCACAGGCGTGAAGGCCCGCCGGTGAACAGCGGCGAACTAGCTTCCGGTGAAGGTACCAAAAGGGAGAGCGGAACCTACTGATCCTGGTGCTCACCTCTGTGTCTGGGATTTGTGATGGGATGGCTGGCGGTGGGGGTGTTAAGCGGCGGCGGGTTAGGGCAAAAGGGGCGACGGCGCTCTAGTGACGCTTGACGGTAGATGGTGCACGCACGGAGAAGCTCACGACGTTGCGGTGTCGGAGGTGTAGGCGGCGGCGATGGGCGACCTTCGGCGGTGGTGAAATCACCGGAGAGAGGAGCTTCGGCCACCGGTCTTCAACGACGAAAATAGAGGAGGAGAGAAGAAGTGAGTGGCAGAAATGGATAGAGGGGGGAGAGGGGCGCTCGGTGATGCGGTTCCGGTGGCGTGAGCCTCACCGAAGCGGCAGCGCTGCCGACGTTGGAGAAGAAAGAGGGGAAGATGGCGGTGTGGCTCTGGCAGAAAAGAGAAAGGAAGGAAGAGATGAGCAGCTTACTTTTATAGGCGTATATGAGCGGGCGAGGCGAGCATCGTGGCAAAGGGAGGCGCGGTCTATGGTGAGGGCAGCGGGGCGGCAAAGAAATGGAGCCGCGTGGCGATTTGGGCGCAAGCGTGGCGAGCGGAGGAAGAAGAGTAGGGAAAAAGGGCGGCGGGCCCACCTAGCAGCGAGTAAAGGGAGGAGGCAAGGGCCAATTGGGCCGAAAAAACGTGCCGCGCGCGAGAACAATGAATGGGCCGGATGTATTCGGCCCTACTTCAATTTGGGAAATTCTTTTGATTTATCAATTTAGAAAATTGAAATAAATCCTTTAGGGTTTTTAGAAAATAGCTAAAGGGTCCAAAAAATTAAGGAAAAATTCACAGAAATTCCTTGAGATATTCTGGACCTAAATTAAATATTTCCAATTCAATATTGGTAATTAATTTTGTAAATAAAATATTTTGGCTTTAACATAAATAGGAAAAAGCTATTAAAATTCTATAAAATCGTAAAACTCAAGGAAAATAATTAAATTTTATTTTTAACCAAAATTGAAAATTTGGGATGTTACAGCTTATTATACAAGTATCGTTGCCTGCGATTGTCGTAAGACTACTAGCATTCTTGTTGATCGACTGAAAAAAATTCGTCTATCTCAAGATGGTATTCGTTGTGCCACTATCCGCTAAGCACATTTCCTCCATAGGGCGTCACACGCGTTCTAATACTTCAAATATCAGAACATAATTTGCCATTATAAATACGAGAATATAAGCCTTGCAGGACTCATCATAAGAATTTAACGCTTTGCTCTCTTAGAGATTACAACCATTATTCAAAGAATAAAATAATTCAATGTTCCATCACAACCACAAACTGCAAGTGGTTATAAAAAGATCTAAGTGCAATGCATGTACTAGATTGAATCAGCGAAGTACTTAGAAACTTCTGCCTTAATCTGCTCCATGACGATCTTCTCGTCTTGGGCAACTACGATTGCGGCTGCTGTGATGTCCAAAAGGAGGGGTCATAAGTGCTGCTACTGGGCTATCCACATCCATGAGTGCAACTAATAGCTGTGGATCCTCCGTGCCTGCAATAACGAGGTGTGCCTCATACTGTTCTTTGCCCTTCTTCTTAGATTGGAAGGCATCAATAACGTGCGACCCACAACCTTACCCTTTTTGTCCCTCTCATTTGTAAGAGGCTTCCTCATCTTGTAGCTGCTAGCATTGGCTTCATAGCCAACATTGCTACTAGGCGGTTGTGAGATGTAGTTCTTCCTTAGAACATCATTTTGAGCTTCTGCAACTTGCATGATGTCAATCAATTTGGCATACTCCTTGTAGCTGTCTTGACGATAGTTGCGTGTGGATTACACCACATTCGGTTGAAAGTTAGAGGGAATCTTCTCAATCTTCTGCTTATCCGTGATTACCTTACCACAGAGTTGAAGACTGATACAAATTCTGGCCATGCTGGGCTAGCTCTTCGAACTCCTGGTTCGTGATGCCAGTCATCTTCATATTCATGCAAAGAGTTCATAAGATTACTGCTGGTAATTTGCATAAAATGGTTGCAAAAATTCTCATAATGTTCCCGTATTTTTCTATGCATTTTTCATGATTTACTGCTATTTTCAATGATTAAAAGCAACATGGACAATCACAGATAATCAAAACAGTAAATACAATATATAAATTGCATAGAAATAATAATAAAAGAGTTAAACATGCTTCAATTGCTCAAAACAATTCAAAAAATGAATTCCTGAGACCCTTTTCTGCTGGAGTATGAAATTTCGGTGAATTATCTAATTTTTGGGGGCTAAAACGTGAATTTTCAGTTCTGGTAATTTTTTTGCGTAATTTTCAAATTCTGAGGGGTTATTCTGCAAGAATTTATTTCCTGAAATATTTTCTCGCGATTTATTGAACCTAGAGGGTCTTTTCGCAAAATTCAGGATTTTCATTTTAATTTTTCTTTTCTTCCGAAAACTCCTTGGGCCGGCCCATGATTCCTGGCCCGTTTAGGCCCAAAAGCCAATCGGTCAAAAATGGGCAGGGGAATAGGGTTTCCCCTGCCCTATTCCCCATGTTGGCGGTGGCTCCAAGCGAAGCGAGCGGGTGTGTTTTAGCCGGCGGACTCGGTATTCTGGTAGGCATGGAATACGGAGGCGAGGACATGATAATGAGGCCACACGACGCGGCCGACGCGACCGCTTGGTCGATGGAGTGGCGCTGGCCGTCACGACAAGTTAGCGCACGGCGACCAGGCGATCGGGTGTGACCATGCGGGAGGCGAGATGCGGCGTCTGGCGAGGCGGGCGAGGCGTCTTGAGGCAATGGCCGAGGCACCAGAGCTACGCGCGCATACCATCTTTGGCCGGCAAAGGTTTCTTGGTGTTTATGGGCACAATCGCGCGAGCACATCCGGTGGAAGCCGCAGTCTGCGGTGGCACAGTGTGGCGTCTTGAGCGTCTTGCGGCATGCATACCATGTACATGTGATGGCGGTAGTTTCAAGCAAGACGTTGTTGGTAAGCCAGGCGGTGCTGGTGGGGCAACCAGAGGAAATAATCTAGAAAGCCAAATTTGCGGAATTGAAAGTGATCTAGAAAAATGATTCGATCTATGAGCGTCGTGCTTCGACGATTACCTTTCGATCCGAGTAAAGTAGGCCTAGAGGTAGGCCGGAGTCGATCGTGCTGATGACGTGTTAAGGAACCATCGCTAGCGAGTCTAATCGGAACGATCACCTCGTAGACAAACATTGAATTGCACAAAACTATACAAGAGCAAATAGTAGATTGAACACAGAGTTATAGAGAGCCTTCTTAATTCTCTTTATTT
Source organism: Phyllostachys edulis (assembly GCA_036346405.1). Classification (NCBI taxonomy): domain Eukaryota; kingdom Viridiplantae; phylum Streptophyta; class Magnoliopsida; order Poales; family Poaceae; genus Phyllostachys; species Phyllostachys edulis. The sequence goes on from CM070561.1 coordinate 75,807,246, forward strand.
CTCTTCTGATGATCAGTATTTTATAATGACTAGCATCTCCTATTTACAGACTACATACCATGTTAGAGTTTTAGATGGAGCGTCCAATCATAGACCGGCTGCTGGGAGCTTGGGCCAAGCCCATGGTTTCGTAACACTAATCGCCCTCCTTCCCTTGTGATTAGCTAACGTTAACCTCTCTTCCTCTCAGAAGACACTAGTTAACCTTCCTCCCGTGGCTTAAACGCCTCCAGCTCATCGAGAGCTCGAACTCCAAAGTCGAAACTGCCCTTCAAAACGCGCGCTTTGATGGGTTTTGGGCTTTATCTCCTTCCCGATCGGCTTCCCCTTCCTCTCCCGTCGCCGCAAGTCGAGATGCTCTGATTTCTGATGCAACTTGGTAATCCCTGCGGCTTCTCCAATCTTAATCTCTTCCACTAGTGTTTCGTTCCTATCTTGATCTCCTTCTTTGTTTTTATTATTTTTTTGGAGCGGAATGGCGACGAGGGGTGGGTGTTTTTTCGGTTCGATTTCTAGTGGTTATAGCTCCCCCAAATTTTCTTGGACATCTTTTTTTGGGTCTGGTTTGGTGTCTGTGCTCGTTTCCTCGCGCTGTTCTTGCCGAGAGATGGTGTACCTCTTTGTTCTGCTGTGTCTGATTCTGATCTGTGTGCGCTTCCACCTTTTAGTTGGCGGAACCTGCCTGCAATTGATCCTGTGCTTCTTTTCACCGACTGCAAATTCTCTTGTGCTGTTCTTCGCGTAGATTCTGGTATTCTTGCTGGATGCTCAATCCTCATGTCGTAAGTGAAGAAACACAGTTAGTTGTGGCCTTGTGTTACAGAGATCGTGGGAGTGTCAGACTGTTAGTCCTATAGAGAGTATGCTGATATTGTGTATAATTCAGAAACGGAGATTATGGGTGAAGCTTATCTAAATTCCTCTTTTCTCAAACATGGGATTGGGATGGGTGGCATCAATTGTCCCTGTGTTCCCGTGGGTGGCATAAATGACCACAACAAATGAATGTGAAATCAGTTTCCTTGGATTCAAAGGAGACAAGTTTATTTTCACCTTCCTTAGAGCAGTGAAATTTATTTATGCTTGAGTTGAGAAAAAAGCACATCAGTTCAGTTTTGCATTACATTTAGTTATGTTGGATAATCACTTTATCGATTGTTTTCTCAATGAAACTGATCACATGGTGATACTTCTCGAGATACCATGCATTCATGTGATCTAGGTGTGAGCCCTGCCATGTTTTGTGGATCCCAAATATTCAATTATAACGAATTGACTAGTCTTTAGTGATTGCTTATTAGGTGAATAGATGTCGACAAGAACATTTTTGGTTGCAAGTTTGCAACTTCTTGCCTGAATCCCGAAGTTTTGATCAATGTGGGGTAGAATTTGTGTTGTCAATTCTTCTTGTCTATGTTTGAGTTTGTCCCCATTCCACTGAACCCAGTTCCCTGGCCTACCTAACAGGTACAGAGCTGTAGTTGCTGTGTCTTTTGCAGTTGGACATGTGATAGCCAAATCTCAGCCATTTTACTGTGTAAATAAGTTTTTCAACTAATTGCTAGCTACAAGATCTGATCAACTTCACTGTCATGTGTTTTTGAAATATGCCAATATACATGTTATATTTATCTGTTTTGTCTTAAGAAAACTGGGATTATGGAAGCAGACTATTTATTCGTCACTGGTGCTACCTTATGTTAATATTCCTCATCTTAAACGATATTTTTTTCAGAAATATTTGTACATTTTTACTAAATATTTATTAAATATACTGTTGCTAATGTTTCCTTGTGATAACATACACGTATTCTTTCATTTTCGAATCGCTTATTGGAGCAGGGATGTTTTCCTTTTTCAGAAAATATGTCTCCGTCTTTCACTCCATGTTACTATTCTTTGGATAACTAATCATTGTTAGTCCTGGGCTTCCGACAATGATGCTGATAAGATCATGAATGATACAACACTTTGCCTCTTCTTGGAAGCTGGCAATGTTCTGGTCCCTGGGGTTTCACATCTTATTTGTCTAGTATTTTTTCTTGTCATCCACTCATACTCATCAGTAGGATAGAAGTTGGGCTTCTTTGAGAGGAATTTAGTTGTTTACATGGTCTTTTTATGTAGAGAGTGCAAGTCCTACTCTGTTGACCTGATCATAGCATATTTTTAGTCTTTTTTCTGTACAGGCAAGTCACCGAATTGGAGTTGAGATTCGGTCCAGATACTTGTTTTATCAGCAATTTTACATTTCCGCATTTTTGGCATTATATTTTCGCTTTTAGTCCTTGATTACATTGCCTTGAATTCTGAGACGATTAATTTGTGGTTTTCTATAGTTAACTCTGTTATAGGTTTGTTATAGAGGTACCTATTACATCTGCAATTGCCATCTTCTTCACAAGGCTACTCTTGTTGTATTGTATGTATCTTGTTCTCCCTTCTCACTAGTTTTTCTTTTTGATCACAATTAGGCCTGCATCCTAGAGGGGATTTTCTTATATTTTGGTGAAGATGAAGCGAATGCAAAGGACAGAATTAAGGCAACCCCGCTCATCGTGGTGGGATAGTCACATTAGTCCAGAAAACTCTAACTGGCTCTCTGAGAGCTTAGAAGGTAATGACTATGTTATTCTGATATTCTGTTCTTGTTTTACACACTGGAATCAGATAGCGTTGTTGTTTGCTAGACATGGTGATTTGTAGGACCTCAGTCATGTATGATTTCAATTTTAGTCTCCAGTCTAACTAGGCATGCCAGCTTGTTTTCTGAACATAACTATTATTCTAAATGAACAGAGGTGGAGAAGCAAGTAAAAGAGATGCTGGGGCTCTTTGAGGGGGAAGGTGAATCTTCTGCAGAAAAAGCTGAGTTGTATTACCAAGAACGACCTATGCTTATTACCCATGTCAAGCACTTCTATCACATGTATCGCGCTCTTGCTGAGCGGTATGACAATGTAACTGGAGAACTGCGCAAAAATATCCCATCATCACTGCAATCACATGGCTCTTTTGGTGTCCCTGAATCAGATTCTGAGACACAATCTCCTTCTCCATCTACAGAGCCTGACATGCAAGATAAGATGGCACAACAAAAGCAAACAAACCGATCAGATTGCTTTGATGTTTCCATTGGCTCTGGTGTGAACTCTGACGTATCCAAGAAGGGGAGTGATGGGTCTTCATCATCTTCAGAATCTGATTCAGAGCTTGATGAAGCCAAAGAGGAAAATGGCAACAGCATTTTTTATGCCCTGAGCCAAAGAATTATTGAGCTTGAGGATGAGCTTCATGAAGCAAGGGGAAAGCTTGACACTTTGGAGGAAAAGAATATGCATTGCCAATGTAATTTTGGTGTTAGCTCAGAAATGTCTGAACATGAGGAAAAATTGCAGGTTTCAGATGTGGAAACCAATAACCTTGAGAGGAATCTTGAAGAAGTCAACAGTCAGAAGGAAGCATTGGAAGCTGTTCTGTTGGCAAACAAAAATGAGATTGATGGGCTGAAGGGAGCAATGGCATCAGCAGCTAAGCAGTTTGAAATTGAATTGGCGCATCGTGATCTTGAAATTGATAGGTGCAAGCAGGATCTTGGAGTTCTTTCAGAGAAGTGTCTGCATGATAAATCTGCCCTTGAGGCTGAAATTGGAATGCTTCAGGGAGTCATCACGAATTTGGAAGGTGACCTAGCAAAAATGTCACAGGAGAAGTTGCGGCTCGAGTCTTGGATTGAAGAGCTTGAACAGGCAGCTCGCAGCTTGGATTGTTCAGCTTCCGAGATGGTGAAGCTGCAAGAAGTAATAAATAACACAAAAGCAGAATTACAAAAGGTTTCACTGGAGAAAGAAGAAACCATCAAGAACCTGGAAGCCCAGCTAGAAACAGCCTTACAAGAGAAATCAATACTCCAGGACCGGATCAAGGAGCTGGAGCAGGTTGTGTGTGATTCTCTGGAAAAACATTCACTGGAGAAGTCCGCTCTTATCGCTGAGCTTTCAGAATTATCTGAAGCCAATACTTCTCTTGAGGCCAAGTTGGCATCCATGGAGGCAGAGCTCAAGCAAGTTTATGCTGACAAGGCAGAAGAATCCCTGAACAGTGAGAAGCAAATTTCTGGGCTGAATCAAGATCTTGGCAATCTTAAAAGCAACCTCGAACTGATATCATCCGAGAAAGCCACAGTTGATAACAAGGTTGCCATTCTGCTAACTGGTATTACAACTCGTGATGAAAAGATGAAGCAGATGGATGACCACCTGAGTCAGCTTCAGCTCGAGCATGCCAAGATAATGGCAGAGACTGATGTTGCGCGCAAGTCCTTGTCAGAGCTGCGTGCCTTTGTTTCTGAGCTCGAGGAAGAGGTGGAGAAGCAGAAGCTTGTGATCTCTGAGAGCGCCGAGGGGAAGCGAGAGGCGATCAGGCAGTTGTGCTTCTCCCTTGAACACTACCGCAGTGGGTACCAGCAGCTGCGCCAGATGCTGCAGGGCCACAAGAGGCCATTGATGATGTCAACCTGACCAAGACATCAAGTGAGCCGATGCACTCCTTGGATACCAGAGATTATCGAGACTGTCGATGAAATGAAGTTCATACTTTCTTCTGCATGCAGCTTGCATCTTCTATAACTTGTGCTCTGTAGCTTCTTCAGTTACTAAGAACTCTATGTCAATGTGTGCGCGCGCTGTTTGCTTTTGTTACACTATTGTCAGCTATTCAAGTTGATGAATTCTATTGTTTGATCTTTGAACGATGATGTTAGTTGTCAACCTGTGACGTGTGTGAATTAATCTTCTGTCTTCTAATCTAATCTGAGTTCTTCCAAGCTCCAACTATTAGCCTTTAGACTAGCTTGTTTCCTTTGTGTCATTGTTCAGAAACTGTCATTGTTCAGAACCAGTTAAGCAGTTCATAACCTCAAGGCTAAAAAAAAAGTCCAGAAGAGAGAAGTTTAGTCATGAAGCAGAGAGAGCATTCGATCTCCATGGCTTGAAGGCTTGGCAATTCGAGGTGGGAATTCAATTAGACTATCCATGGGCTAATTGGATACAATCTGTGTTGGGCTTTCTTTGATTGCACACAATCTGTGTTGGGCTCTCAGTTTGCTTTAGTCTAATTCATGCGATGAACAAAGCAAAGGAGTACCAAGTACTCAGCATTGTTGGAAAAAAAAGAAGAAAGAATAACACATTTGCATAGTGTCTCTGGAATATATCAAAGCTTCATTTCTTTACTGTTGCTGCCAATGGAGATCTGATTATTGGTCACATGAAACTTGTTTTAAGGCTAGAAGTTAAACTCAACAATGCAGGACTATGTTAGGAATTGAACAGTTAGGTGCTTGTGTACTCTTCTAGTAGAAAAGTGCTAAGAACACCGGTTGTATCTAGAGTGGTCCAAATGGATTGTGCCGCCCAGACCGATTCGAAGCGTGGAACTGTTGGTCCGGCCTGGCCTGGGTGTGGCATGACCCGACATTGTTGTTGGGCCAGGCTGCTTGGGTCGCTATCCTGGTCTAGCGAGCCTAGCGGGCCGTCCCGGGGTACAGCCGGTGACAAAGGGGGTGGCAGCGGCCGAACGTGGAGATGGCAGCCGGGCATGGAGGCGGCGGCGGTTGCCGGGCCCGGTACGGCACACACGGCTTTATCTTGCCCGGCCCGGCTTGAGAGGCAGACGTGCCGTGCCTGGGTTGTCACCTCGGCCCATGGGCCGGCACGACACAACCCGATTAGTTAGCTGGGCCGGGCGGTCCATTTGAACACCACTAGTTGTATCTTCTAAGTATAGTACTTCTGTTTGGTACCAACTTATGCCAAGACACACAAGAAACTAGTCCTTGAAGTGGACAATTGCCTAGGTGCTAGCCAGGACAATTAATTGATCTAGTTTGACATTCATGCACAACTGTCCATGACCTAAAAGAAGAGAAATGACACAGCATTTTAGATCTAAGTTTACCGTTATATGTATGGATGTATCATCTGATACCTAATAGTTCAACGCTCAACGGTTGAAACGGCCTCTTGTTAGGATTGATATCGAAATTTTGACTCACAACGGAGCATATCGGAATCAGAAATCTCCTAAAGGTTGACAACAGTTGTGTAACTAAAAGATTCTCAAAGAAATAAAGTTTCCTGTTGTATGAAAAAAGAAAAGGAAAAGATAGGGAAAAGAGAGTAGCTTCCAAGTCTTATTTTTTGAGGTTTTGCTTGCAGCACATGGAAGGTGGCCTTTTCCTAGTTGGACAGAGTACCAAGTCCAAACACAAAGAGAATTGCCCACATGTCAAAGGACAAAAAAAAAGTTAGGACTTATGAGAACACAGTCATTCACACTACCAAACCTCTTTCTTTCTTGATAGGCCAAACCTCTTTCTTGAATAAAAAGGACCACCAAACAACACACAAGTAGCAAAGCAAGGAATCGAATTAAGAAAAGTAACTGATCCTTTGCATCTATAAAGCTTGTCATCACATTCTGGTGGCAAAGCTAATAATGACAGTACTTGCTCATTGATCAGCGCTTTCTGCTGTGCTCTCCAAGTAGATAAATTGAGTTTAACTCACTATAATAATCCATGAGGCACATGGTCTGCTCCGGTAGTACAACCAAAGAAGCCTAAAACAAGAGTTTTTTTACGGTACACTCAATTTAATACATATCATCTATTATTTTTGATCCAATAGTTCAAATTAGTTATGATTTAGTTATACTACACATAGTAGTATGAGTAGTAGAATCCTAAAGAGGTAAAATTATAGTTGTCTATGTGAGGATCTTTTAACCATAGTTGGAAAAGTCCATAATACTTTCATGAAAAATTATAAATACAAAGAAAAGTCTATTATACCCTTAACAAGTTAATGATCATACTTGATTTATACTACCATCATATACTACCGATAGAATATACCGTAAAATTTCTCTAAAACAAAGAGTAGCATTGGTTCCATGCCCAAAGCCCCATAACTTTTAGGGAAGCCTCTCTAAGAGGACGGTCCTCGCAACAGAAACCAATGTTTTACCGCCCGATGATATGGATTAAATTGATCTAACGATTGAGGAGTAGGTCTTCATGTGAGGATAGTTCCAGTGTAAGTTTTTTCTCTCTCTAACTTTTACTGTGCTCATAGTTGGGCAGGATCAACTTGTTAGAATAGGGTGTTAGAATATGAACTCTTTTGTATTTCCTTATCTGTCTTTTGTATTTTCTTATCTGTATATGGCATATCCCTTTGTACCCTATATATATTGCCTATTGGGCCTCTTCAATACATACACAATATTCATAACATGATATCAGAGTAAAGGTTAGAGTTAGGGTTTGCTGCCACTACCGCCGCCTCCTAACCTCCGCTGCCGTAGCCCCCGGGAGGAGCAATCTCCACCCTCGGGGATGGCCCCCTTCTAGTTGTAGTTACTCGACGCAACAGCTCGTGGTCTAGCTCTCCGTCTTTGAGGCAATCATCTGGCTCACGCTCCTGCTCTTCGTGCTTGAGGTCAGGAAGGCGGCCATCGGCATGTACGTCGTCGGTGCATCTGACTTTGAGGCCGCGCTTCTCGAGGCGCTGATCAAGGACGTTGAGGCCAACGACAACGACAACAGCAGCACCGCAGCTGCGGTCGCCGAGGAGGGTGTCATGTCAGTGAGTGGCGGCAAGCCGCCGTTGTGGGTGCTGGTGAAGGTGGTGGCAAACAGGCTGCACATCGCGCTGCCGAGCACCTTCGAGGGCTCGGTGCTCATTATGTCCAAGTCAGGCACAAGGATGGCCATGTTCAGCATGGGATTGTTCATGGCGTAGTAGGAAAAGATCATCGCATGCGAACCGAGCTTTGCGACGCTGGGCCTCGTCCTGAAGTTCGCTCTCGGTCCCGCCGTCATGGCCATCGGCTCCATCGCCATCGGCCTCCGTGGAGACGTCCTCCGTATCGCCATCATACAGGCTGCACTACCGCAATCCATCATATCATTCATATTTGCAAAAGAATATGGGTTACATGTCGATGTCCTTAGTACCACGGTGATTTTTTGGGATGCTTGTCTCCCTACCATTGCTAGTTACTCAACACCTGAGTCTTTTATTTCTTTGTGTCGTTTTTTCCGTTGTGTTCATCCAAGTCTATACCACTTTATCTTTTAGTTCGTCTAAGTCATGCGAGTTCGTAAATTTATTGTCAGCCATAGAAGCATAGGAATTCTCTTTTGCATGGCAGCAGCCGCCGCTTTTTTCTCTGAGCCGCGTGCAGATCGTATAAGTCGTTATGATGCCGCTGCTTCTCTCTTAGCCGCCGCCCTAAGCTTCTAATGCCATGCGCTTCTTCCAAGATCTGCGCCTCAGTTCGCTTCTTGTGCCTTCTTGCCATTGCAAATCTTAGGCTTCGATCTGCGCCACCATGCTACTATGCTTCTATCTATTCATCTTCGGCTTGATTTAATAGTTTTCTCTATTCATGTCGGTTTCATCATCTTCTTTGTCATGTTGTCGCGGTCGACTTTGCTCCCTCTTATCTCTACTTCGGCAGTCCTGCGCCTTGTGCTTTATGGGTTGTCGCACGACCTCAGATGGGAGGAGATCTTTTGATACTCGATATATTTTTCAATAGCTACATGCTACGACAACATTATCAAGACTCGGACTTTGGATTTTCTATATTATAATGTCAACCCTTTCCAAATGCAATACCATTGCATACGCCTTGCATTTGAGAGGGGGGTGTTAGAATAGGAACTCTTTTGTATTTTCTTATCTAGATATGACATATCCTTTTGTACTCTATATATATTATCCATTGAGCCTCTTCAATATACACACAATATTCATAACACAACTGACCACTTAATCTTTTGATTTCTTCAAGTTGGCTACCCTGCCTACCTTTTGTTGGCTTGTGTTCCTCTATAATTAAACCCAACTTTCAAGCAACAACTTTGATCAAACTCCCATAATAATCTGTAGCTACATATCATTTGGTGCCAAAACAATTCTGAATATTATTTACACAGTTGAATAGCCAATGCTTAATGGTTATTATAATCCACCGATTTTGAATTTGATTCATTTTTTGAAAGAAAAACACTAGTAGTATCCTGAGTGTCATCCATGTTTTGGTGGAGATTGAGGCAGCACCCATATTTTGGCGTCGTCGGCCATTCAAGGTTGCTGGACATAGCGATTTTTTATATTAATTAACATTTTTTAAATTTTATTTTAAAGTTAACTCCCACAAACTTTATTTCCAATTCTAACCCCCTTTAATCACGTCACCACTAGTGACGTGATCAAATAGCATCTCCAATGTTGTGTTTTAGCCGGTTCAAATGAGGAGAGAGAAGATATTGAATCGATTTAATACATTAGAGGGGTCGATTCAAAAAATAATGTATGGAACTGAACTCTACTTAGGGCATGTACAATAATACAGACAATTGCTGTCTATAGCAACTCTCTATATCACTTGTAGACAGCACTAAAGACAGCTCATACAATGGTACAGACATTTGCTGTCTTTTTAGTTGTCTTTATAGAACACACAATATTTTAATACTTTTCTTGTTTCTTGTGCTATAGTCGGCTACAAGATTGTAGACATCATCTTTCTCTCTTTTCATTCTCTTTCATCCGCATCAACAAAAATCTTACATAGCAATAACTATAGACGGCTGATATAAGTCCATTATATATGCTCTTAGAAGTCGATTCAAAACATTAAACAACTCATATGAGTATTAAACAACTACATAGGAGAGAGTGTGATTGAGAGATGATATTATTATTTTGTAGTTTTTTAATGTAACGTAGGTCCCAGTTATTAGTAGAATTCGGTTCAATACATTGGAGAAAAACAAGTTCAGTTCTTAGAATACTTAGACTATCTCTAATGTTATGTTTTAGCCGGTTCAAATGAGGAGAGAGAAGACATTGAATCGATTCAATATATTGGAGGAGTCGATTCCAACAAAAAAAATACATAGAACCGAATTCTACTAAGGAATCGATTCAAAGTATTAAACAATTTATATGAGCATTAAACAATTACATAGAAGAGAGTGCTTTTGAGAAAAGATATTACTATTATGTGGTTTTTTAATGTAACGTGAGTCCTAGTTATTAATAGGAATCGATTCAATACATTAGAGAAAAATAAGCACATTTCTTAGATTACTTAAGTGATATGATTTTAAATCGATGTTAATTTAATACACTAAAGATGCTCTTACATAAAATCAACATCGATTCAATACCCTAAATATGCGCCCAATCACACCATCACCATCTCACCGACGAAACGGCCAGGCATAAAATCAACCTCGTCTCCCTCTCCCCGCCCCTGATATGCAAGACCAGAGGGGACGAGCGCCACCGCGAATCCACCGCGAATCTCCCCACCGATCCCGCCCGCCCCTTCACAGATCTCCCCGCCATTGCCGACTCCCCGCCCAGATTCGCGCCCTCCTCGCCCAGATCCGCCTTCTTGCGCAGATTTCTCGAACCGAGACAAGAGCGGTAGGTTTGACCGGGAAGCGCCCGTTTCTTGTCGCTCGCTCGTTGTTGCGATTCGCTGATCGAAATGGGATCTTTCTTGCCTGCAGGTGCTGCGGGCGGCGTGATTCGGGCGGTTTGATTGGGAAGTTTTGATCTTTGGGGTCCGGCGTTTGTTTGTGGGTGTTGTCGGAGGGTGGCGGAGATGGGCGTCGGAGGGGAGAAGTTCCAGCTGGGGACGGTGGGGGCGCTGAGCCTCTCGGTGGTGTCCTCCGTCTCCATTGTCATCTGCAACAAGGCCCTCATGAGCTCCCTCGGGTTCAACTTTGGTGTGAGATCTAACTGTTTCTTGCCTTTTTGTTTCTTAATTTGTTACGTATATGCTTTGTTGGATGCTTTGTGATCTGTGTAGATCTATGCGACTCCATTCCGGTTGTAGGTTTGGTGCAAGAGGTGTCTGTGCAGGGTTCTGACGATGTTGAGGGGTGCCAATTGATTTCTCTTTTTAGAGGAAGTGTCATTGGTGGAGTGTTTGATGTAATGTAGAGATGAGGAGAACACGATTGTAGAAGGTAGAAAAGTGTGGTCTCTTTGAGCTAGCGTGCTTATGATGAAGCTTTGACGATTGCCGATGTTCGGGATTAGATTTACTTGTTTGTAGTAGTGGACGAGGTTGAGTAGTATGTCCTGGTTGCTTACTGCGTAGGTTGCTTGACACATGGGAGCAATATCTTTGTTTGTTCTAGTGCTGCAATTTTGAATTGTGTTTGGAGTGCATGCACTCATGCACCATATGGAAAACATTTTTGACTTGCGCTTTTATTCAGAACATAAGTTGACTTTTGTTGATGTTTTTTATTGTTGCCTTTTTGCTTATTAATTCTGAGAATTCATGTATGAAATGCAATGAGAAATTTTATTAGATTAACATATCGAGAAGTATGTAGCTTTGAATCACCTCTAATGTTCATAAAACATGGAATTGTGTTTTGCAGCCACTACCTTGACGAGCTGGCATCTCCTGGTTACATTCTGCTCCCTTCATGTAGCATTATGGATGAAGCTCTTTGAGCATAAACCATTTGATGCAAGGACTGTCATGGGGTTTGGAGTACTTAACGGCATCTCCATTGGGCTCCTCAACTTGAGTCTTGGTTTCAACTCTGTTGGTTTTTACCAGGTACATAGTATGCGATCTTCTTTAGTTTGATTCTTGTACCAGTCAGAACTTCCTAGTTAATTCACTGCAGTCTTGCACCTATTACTTGTCTAATACAACAGTAATACTTATTTTGTGAAGCGGTACAACAATAGTTACTTGGAGGTACAGGTTAAAAAAAACTTCTCATTGGTGTCCAGTACTATCTACGCTGTTTATGCAAGAAACATTTTAGAGAAGGCTTTGATTAGAGTTGCAACATTTTGTGCAAGCATTTATTGCAATTAATGTCACCCTTCCTTCCACACTAATCAATCCACCTAACTGATGCTCAAATGTCCTTTACGCTTAGATGACGAAGCTGGCCATCATCCCTTGCACTGTTATTTTGGAGACTCTTTTCTTCAGGAAGAAGTTCAGGTTTGTGCTTTATACATTCTGTGCATCCTTTCGATAATATGTTAAGCTAACATTTTTCTGGCTTGACACCACAGCCGGAGTATCCAGCTGTCCCTTTCTGTGCTCCTTTTTGGTGTTGGAGTTGCAACTGTCACTGATCTGCAACTCAATTCTGTGGGGTCGATACTGTCCTTGCTGGCAATTATCACGACCTGCATCGCTCAAATTGTATCCTTCAACAACAGCCTTTGTTTTTATTAAAAAAAAATTGAAATTCAGTCAATTTTTTTTAGTACCATCCATATAGTCACACTTGATGCTGGTTGAGTATTCTACTAGGCAACATATCTTGTTTATATTATTTACATCATTACATGACATGATATCTGCCAGTGTTATCTCTTACAGAAGCTACTATTGTAACTTTTTTTTTGCCATTTGAACACAAGAACGGGTTACTGCAGATTTTATCCTCTTAATTGGTGTCTTTTTTGCCAGTGGTAGAACTATATTGCATTTGAGTATTACTATGTTTTTTGGCGTGATTCCATAGACCATAGTCCTTAACCAGCTATCAGATGACAAACACTATTCAGAAGAAGTTCAAGGTTTCTTCAACCCAACTGCTATACCAGTCTTGCCCTTACCAATCACTGACCCTTTTTCTTATTGGTCCGTTCCTTGATGGATTTTTGACTAACCAAAATGTCTTTGCTTTTGATTACACATCTCAAGTTGTGGTAAGTAGTGAAGCAGCTTCGGCTTACTTTTTTCGACATTGTTTCATTTAATTCTGATTTTGCTCTTCTTTCATGTGCAGTTTTTCATTGTGTTGTCATGCTTGATATCCGTCTCAGTAAACTTCAGCACTTTTCTTGTGATCGGAAAGACATCTCCTGTTACTTACCAAGTCCTGGGCCATCTTAAAACATGCCTAGTTCTGGCCTTTGGTTATGTTCTGCTTCATGACCCATTTAGCTGGAGAAACATACTTGGCATCCTAATCGCAGTAGTTGGAATGGTCTTATATTCATACTTCTGCACAGTTGAGGTCCAGCAAAAAAATGCCGAAGTCTCCCTACAGCAGGTACCTTTCTGTTTGAATTCCATTGCATGCAAATAGTTCAGCGTTTGATTTTGCAATAATTTTGATTATATCGTATCTCCTATTGTAATTTAAAACTTATGTTTCTGATGCCATGATTAAGAAATGTGCAAAACTGAAGCATCAAGACCTAACTAGTTTTGGTTATGCTTCCATCTTTTCTTGGCCACTTTACTTGCATGATGGAACAGGCTAAGCTATACTTTAAGTGGGGTATTTAACCTTTAAGCCTTCTTTTCTTCAAATAATGTCAGCTTCAGTGGTCATCTAGCTTTCATTAGTTTAAATTTCTTGTTTATAATTCCCCATCTGTTTTCCACATTGCAGGTGAAGGAAAGCGAGTCGGCTCCTTTGACCTCAGACTCTCTGAGCAAAGTTGAAAATGGAGGTAGTGTGGTTGACGATGAGCCTCTGAAGGTACCGATGTGGAGCTCAAAGTATTCAAGGGCATGAAAATTTCTTCATCTAGGCGATGGCATTATACAGGATTCAATTTATTAGGCACATAGTAGGGTTGGAAGCCAACCCAGAGTGTAATGAACATTCCAGTTACATTTTTGGGTTTCTTTAGCGGTACTATCTACTAGCAGTAAAAGGATTCTTTGGAGGATTTTACCTTCAAGATTGCAGATCTACCATGATACTATACATCTGATATCGTATGATTGTATCTGGATATGCCCCACATCTTCTCACTGTAACTTCCTATTGGGACATAGATCCACAGATAGACTCCATTCTTTTTGTATCAAAGCTCCAGAGAACCAGAGTTGTGCAAGATTTGAAACATTTTTAGGTTCAATTTTGTGACTGCAAGTTCAAATTAACTTTGGACCCACCGATGCAAGTGTTGTACATTTAGGGCCAAGGGGGAAAAATAAAACCAGATGTTCTTTTCCTTGTATTTTCTATGCAACGACACAAGTATTCCGTTCTCCTTTCTTGTGTAATTTTCCTATGTAATGACGCTAAATATTATTTTTAGATTTGTTGTAAGTTGAATGCCGCATAAGCTGGTTATCCTTTCTTGGTGATCCATCCTTTATTTTGTGAGGGAAGTACAGGTACACATTCGATAATCCAACATCTCAGCACATGTAGCCATCATTCACGGAGCTCAAAGCAATGTACTACTAATTATGAAGTAATGCATATTAGCACTAATTTATTTAGTACGCATGTATATGTGCTAAAATTTTACAAGCAGAATGAAGTACTGCACCATAGCTGTTTTTACAAGTTCTACAAAACGCAGAAAAAAGATCAGATCAAATTCTTGCACGCAAGTCTCCGATGATAAATCAACTGTAATGAGCTAGTAACAGTCAATTTCCTAGTTTGCTAAAAGCACCATATAAGGGGGGAAAATCAACTGTTCATCTCTCTCTCGGCTTGTCATGCCGTAAACTCATAATAGCTAAATTGTTTTCAATGCATGTATAAGAAATAATCCACTGGTTCTTGATATGCATGTTCCTGTGTAGCATTAGAAGCTGCACACCCAAGAAATTTGGCAGCCCATGAGATGAAAATCTTCTGCCAGTTTCGATCAATGGACAAATTAGTGGATAATTCAACAGCTCCTTGTGGAAAGATCACTCAACCTTTGCAACCCCTCCTTCTGGTAGACTACTATCAGCAACTGCTTCTCGCACAAACCTGCAAAGCAGAATTTTGTGGTGTCAAATAACACACTTCCATTCCCATTTGAGTAACTGCATCAAAAGCCATTTTTTCCTGGTATATACTATGTAGTGACCAAAGTGAGAGATAGCAATGGTCGTGACCAGGGAAGAAAAAACCGGCCAATTACCGTCGGTAACCGGATTTACCAGTGGTAACTGGGAACGGAAAAACCGACCGGTTTTTCCTAGTTTTGCAAATTTAAATTCCAATTTTTGAATTTCGGCTGGTTTTTAAGAGAATTCAAGCGAAATTCGTCCGGATTTTTTTCCGGGAAATCCGATAACTGGCCGGTTTTTTTTCCCGGCCGGCGACCGGGGTTTCCACTAGAAATGGGTTTTGGATCCTTGGTCATGACGGTAAATAAGCTAGCTAACTATGAGCGATGCTTGCTGTTGAGACAGACGATAAACCACAAGCACGTGGGACGCCAAAGAAGATAGAATGCCGTTGTTTCAATCTCTTATGTTGTTTACTTTTACCATAAGAAAGAATGACATATTATTGGCCTATCCTGAAAACTAAATGAAAGATGAAGAGACATACCTTGTCAACTTTTCTTGAGATGATTGCAGGACGTAGATTGCAAGGATGAAGGACAGAACAAGACCTGCACATCAAAGTGAAAACAATTAGAATCTTATCACACTTTGCACTATGAGCATAAATGGTATCACAGAGTATTCGTTCAGTTGTTTATGGCACAAAGGAAATTCAAATGGTAATAGAGCAGGTCATAATATGCAAGATAGCATGGCAAAACAAAAAACTATTTGATTTAGCCAGTGAACTCACCAGATCCAAACAACACATAGAATCCTCCAGCAACATCTATCTCTGATTGCTCCTCCCTGTACAAAAGAGTTATTTCAAGTGTTAAGGTCTTGCTTCAAAGTTCTCCCACACTAGTTCTTTATAAATAGGTCTCTGGGAAAGGTCATAAAATTTTATCATTGCAAATTAGGACAGACAAGTTTTTACCAAGTATATCTAACAAGAACATATTTTGGCCAGTTCTGTGGATCCCAGAAAGTCTTCTTTATGTCAGGATGAACTTCCAGATCTGCCCAATGAAACAAGACTTGGTTACTGGTTAGCAACTAGGGTAACCAAATCAGAAAATTAAGGCAAAAAAAAAGATAGTGAATATACAATTTACTACATGATGAAAGAAAAGAAATGCACTTTTAAGATGCCTTCATACAAGGCCCAAACAATTGTTGTGACAGACCAATCACTATTTGTAAATTGCCTTCATACAAGGCCCAAACATTGTTGTGGCAGACCAATCACTATTTGTAAATAGACACGAGGGAAATCATGAACATCTGCTGACGCTCACACAGGCTGCTTGATTAGCACACCACTACTTGACTACCAAGTAAAAGAAGTTGACTACTTGACTAAACTAAGTAAAATAAATCTGTGCATTTTCCCTTTAACTCTTAACAACATTTAGGATAAGTCATTACATTCTCACTGGAACAAGATGCTGATAATGAGTTATAAGAAAGAACTAGGGATCAGCAAGACAGACACGGAAAAGAATATAATCTTATCAAAGTATTGTTTCTTAGCAAAAGAAATACTTTGTTTTTTTTGTGGAAAATGGAAACACAAGAAAACACATCAAAACATCAGAAAAAGGCAAAATGAATGCTTTAACTTTCAACATTAAAGTCTTGGTTGAACACTTTGTCACATCAACATGCATGTACATGGTACTGTCTTACATGAGAATAACAGCATCACTACAGATGCTGGGAATATAAAGTGTCTAAAATGACATACGCAAAAGATATATTACAAGGACAGGTGATAACATTACTTACAATGGTGAGGCATGTCCACTACTTTAGCAGTTACACCAAGTAAATCGTTTCCAGAGTACTTCTGCATAATCGAAGGCAGATGCTTATAAGCATAAAGACAGTGTTCCACTGTAATTGTATACACTAACAGTTAGACAAGGGACTCACCAAATGGAAATCAATCAGTGGAACTTCAGAGCTTTTGCGATTTATAACATAAAGCCAAGGAGTATGGAACTTTTCGTGTCCAATTTGAAATGTTCTGCATGGTTAGGATCAGGTAAGACAGACAGATTTCTGCAAACATAATCTCATTAAAAAAACTAAAAAAACATATAAAGGGCATATTGTTTTTTAACAGGTACTACATGCCAGCAACCTTACCATTTTCCTTTACTTCATTATTTCTGTGACTAATTTCAATATGTTTGAATCTAACAAGAACCACTATCTAGCATAAATTCTGTATAACACCGAAGTAGAACCCTCAGAGTTGCAGAATGTGTAAACATGAATTAGAAATATGTTGCCCTTGGCATTTTGCACCTCATCAACTCTTCAGGATTTTCAGAGTCGCAGTAATATATCAGCAATTAACATTTGCGAACTAGATTTGAAATGATTGTATGAATTTTCCGCAACAACTTGCATTATGAAGCAAGCAGACCTACTCACGTTAGTCACATGTGCATCTACAAACACCACACCACAACCAGCAAATCCTCCATTCAAACGAACCACATGAGACCTCGATCCACATTTGTCGCCCAGCGAACCAATTCTTCTGCAAAATCTATAAATTCTAACATCTTACAGTCTTGAAACCGATCTGACTAATTCACACAATTTTACTCAACAGTAACCCCCTAAATTGACTAATTCACATAAATTTACTCAAATGCTGTAGGATAGCAGTGTAAAATAGTGTTCAAAGACATGTTTAAGCTGGAAGATTTCAAGAAAATCGACACAAAATCTTACTCACATCTTGTACGGATCCGCACCAGTGAACCCCGTCGGCTTCGGGATCGGCATCAGCACCTGCACAAAAGAGCGAACCAAATCACCCAAACTCCCCATAAGAAAAGCACCAAAGATCGAACCTTCGAGCTGTTCTAAGAAACCCTCACCTCATGGTTGGCCGCGAAGGCCGGGCAGTGGCGGCCGACGACGTCGAACCACACCGACCTCGACTGTGAAATCACGCAAAGAAACGACACGGATCAGGCCGAGACGAAACGAACTAGCTTCAGAACCTCTAGCCTTGAGGAAGGGAGGGATGGGTTGATCTGATTACCCCGTGGTACTGGCCGGAGCGGAGCATGGGGACGAAGTCGCCGGGGCGGTAGGCGGCCGCGAGCGAGAGGAGGGACGAGAAGAGCAGTAGGAGGGAGAGGAGGGGGAGGTGGCGGCGGTGCGCGGTGGCGGCGCTCCGAAGAGCGGCCATGGTGGTGGTGCGCGTGGTGGTCGCCGGAGTTGAGGGTTGGAACTTGGAACTTGGATGTAGAGATGGGCGCAAGTGGAACGTCAGATTTGGTGGCGCTTCTTGGGCATTGACAAATCTTGGCCCATAAGAAGATTTTTTATTGGGCTTTTGAACCCAATAACATCTAGACCACAAGCATATGGAATTTTGTTTGGCAGATTCCGGTTTCTACTTTAAAATTTGGTAATTTATTTACCACTCATATCACTATATTTTGGCACGAGATGTATATTTTTAATTTACCTCCTGAGATATGAGACCAGCTGGTGAATTTCAATCTTATGTGCACCAAATTGAAATTCAATGGGAGATGCTGAAATGGGGACAAAGATCAGGTGCAGTTGCACACGATCTGAACCGTCCATTTTCAGAGCCAACGGTCCAGATACATGGCTACAACAAACCACCACAGCACCGACGCTGCTAGAGTGTTTCTCAAAATCTGAGCCGTTGCTTTGCTATCTTGTGGTGGAATTGGAACTGCTTAGGTTGCAATTGTAATAGCAACTAGCAACTCACCCGCGCCAGATGGCGCGTTGCGGCGAGCGAGGTCCTGCGTTGGAAGCGGATGCGCGTGGAGGAGCGAGGGCGTGGGCCACCAGGTGCGCGCTTACATGGGCCACCAGCGTGCGGCCACGACGCTTAATGGCCGTGCAGAGGATGAGAGAGCGGGGCCCACTAGACGCTGGCTGAAGCGAAGCGAGGCGTCTGCCACGGCGACGGATGGCAATCAGGCGGACACAAGCGAGGGCGCGGAGCTATCGAAGGGCTAAAGTCTTCTGGGCGACGTGGCCCTGGCGAGAGTGTAACGTCCATTTTCGGACGAAGAATAGTAATGACCATTCTTAATCCGTTCTTCGCCGTAATTTCAAACTTCAACACTAATTATGAAAATTCCCTCTATATCTCGGTGTGTGTTTCAAATGTAATATCTACAAAATTTGAAACTCATTTCCACAAGTGGAGTTTCTCACCTTTGTCAATTCCCCGGGCCGCTCTTCCCCTCGGGCCCAGCCCCTTTTCCTCTTCTTGGGCCCAGCCCAGCCCACTCCAGCCCGGCCCATCCTCTCCTCTTTTGGCCCGGCTCAAATTGACCATCTCTTCTCTCCTCCTTTTCTGCGCCTGAGCCACTGTCACCTTCTCCTTTTCTTCTTTTTCCGTGTGGCGCCTTTACTGCGCTTTTCGCGCCTCTCTTGCTCACTTGCCTTGTATGCCGCCGTCCTCTCCCGTCATCACCACAATGGTCACCGCCATGGACTCACGCACAAGGCCGCAGCTCCAAAGCCGTCTCCGCTTCGCCTGTCTTGTCGCCGCCCAACCACGCCGCCGCTTGCTTGCTCTGTCCACAACACAAGGTCCCTCAAGACGACGCCATGACCGCAGAGACGCCTGAGCAGCATGTCTCACCGGCGCTTCCGCGCTCACAGCGTGTCCTGCCGCCAGATCAGGCTGGCCAGACTGACCTCTCGGCCCTCTTACTCGCGCCATGGCTCCCTATAAATCCCTCCACCCTTGCTTGAGCTCCCACGCCCCGAGCTCCGGTAAGTCCCAGAGCAGAGCCCGGCCGCGTTTCCAACCTCGCCGCCAGACCGCCTCCTCGCCTCGTCGCCGCTCCGGTGAGCCGCCGCCCCGGCCAACCGCGTCATGGGATGCCCCGTGATGCGGGGATTCCATTCCCCCCTTCCTTCGTCTTCTCCGTCGCCGAAGTGCCGCCGCCGTGCCTCCTTCTTCCTCTTCGCTTCGCCATCGCGCTGACCTCCTCGGGCCGCCTCGTGCCACCCGGCCCACCTCCGGCTTCCTCTCCTCGGGCGTGGCGTCTTGCGCTGCGCTACCTTCTCCTGGCGTCGCTGATTCACAAGGCACAGAACTTAGAAAGCCGCCGCTGCCTTGCCGCCATCATACCACTGGCCCCAAGACCGCCAAGACTCCCACTATGCCCGCCTGCCTCCCATGACCGCCTCCCGCCACCGTGGCCTCCGCCGCCTCTCCTGCCGGCCCAAGATCGTGCCGCCTGCTGCGTTTCTCTGCCTCCTCGTTCTTCTCTGAGAGCAATGGGAGAAAATAGAATGGGGAAAAAACAAAATTGGGGATCAATTGATTTTGGGCCCACCTGTCATTCGGTTGAACCTCCCTTCCTTTGGCTGCCATATGGGTCCCCCCCTTTCCCTATGCCGTGGACCGGCCTTGTCCTGTGCGCACGGACCGGGTCCATGCACTGTGTTGTAGACCACAACTTGTTTCTCTTTTTTTTTTCTCTAAGCCATTTAAACTTCAAAAATTCATATCTCCTCCGTTTTAACTCCAAAAATTATGAAATAAATTTCTAAAAATTTGTTAAATCAAGATCTTGCTAATAGCATAGGACTTGATTAATTTGGAGTTCATTTGTTTATTCTTGTGTATTTACTTGCCCTCTTTTTCGTTGTGTCTTTTTCCGGTAATTCGCCCGCTTAGGATTTGAAGACGCCGGAGACCCTCAAGTTGATCAAGACCAAGATTATCACGATCACCTTGCCTCTAATAAAGGCGAATCAATACTTTGACCATATTGATCCTACATTTTATGCAAAATTATATTCGTTTAAATTAGCAAAATTGCATGTTTTATTTCTGTATCAAATGTATGTTAAAGCTTAAGGTAGTTAATTACCCACTTGTTGAATAATTATTTTAATATGCCATCCTTGATAACTTGAATCCATTAATCCTTGTCACCCTAGTAACTATATGGTAATACTAGTTATAGGTTGTACTTAAGCGACATGCTAGTCTTGCTTAAGTACCGAGGTATTAAATACCCCAATCATCATTTCCTCAAACATAAAATATTTTGGGTAGTCATTGGTGGTCCATTGGCTAAAGGTTGTGAAAATAAATTGGTTTAATCCTCAAAACCCCAATTGCTAGTTCTATCTGGGCGGATGGTGAGGTGGTGGGTGCTCAGGGAGCACATGGTTGGTTGGCTTGTGAAATGAACCGCCCAGATAACCCTAAGGACTTAATCTTGTCACGACCTCCCGTGTTAAACAAGTACAATCACAAGTCTGCAAAGCGCAACCTGGCTTAGTAAAGTTATTGAACCTTGAAAGTCATCTCACTTTGGAGGAACGAAGAACGTACAAGTCGCAGAGATACTCGGCTTGGAAGGACACTGAAAAGGTGAAGTTACATTGCGCTAGTCGTTGTGGCCGGGGCCAGCTGTGCTAGTCGTTGTGGTAAACATCCCGCACAACATATGGGCGTAACCCCGTATGGGTGGAATGACGGAAGGGGCGAGATATCTAGAAATGTTACTGTGACGGTCGCCCAACTACATGGCTACGGAATCATGTGGGGTAACGGGTAGACTATCTCTTGTGGGTAAAGTGTGCAACCTCTGCAGAGTCTAAAACTGTTTAAACAGCCGTGCCTACGGTCAAAGGCGGACATGGGAATCATAACTTGAGTTAGTTCTATTTCAAACAACTTTATGGGTGGTATGAAAATGGTGGAAGGGCTCACCTAGCCCTGTGTTGGATTTTTCCTGAGCCGTCGAGCTCAGTGGGTGTGGTCATTGGAGGCAGCTCCAATTAAAAGGATGCATTGGTAGAGTTTCCGCCGGATGAAATCTCTACTAAAATAATTATTGCACATGCTCTCTTTAATAAAATGCAATTTGCTAAAATGCTAAGTGATAGGACTTTGTAATTGTGATATTTAGAAACTTGCTTTCGCAAATAAAAGAACCCGAGCCATCCTTGTTAAGCCTTGCATGTATATAATTGCATTGTGTGTTGGCTCGCGAGCACGGTAGTAGTGCTCATTCTCGCTTCTCCTCAAACCCTTCAGATAATGAAGACGACGAAGACTACGCTTTCTACGACGGCCCAGGAGATGATGGACAAGACTATGACGAGGAGTAGTATAGTTCTGTAGTCTAGGTCTCGCCCAGTCTAAGTAGACTCGTTGGTACTCGCGTACAACTGATATTATCCAACTCTTGGTTAATCTCCGTCGTACACAGGTTACCCCAGTCGCTTGCCTGTGTGAGATGAGCCCTACCTCGCCTTTTGCTTCCGTTGTAGTTTACATTGCTTTTATGTGATGTAATCCATTTGGCCTGCTCGGCCCCTTTTGTAAAACTCGACCCAACGTGGTCTATATCACTCAGTTGGTTGTAATATTTAATATTTCAGTTCACGCTTGTATGAATGGTTCAGCAATGTGTATTGTGAAGTGCTAGCTACTGATCTAGAGAATAGCACAGTGATTTCACAGAGGATTTGGATTCTCGGAATCCGGATCCGACAGAGAGGCAGCGTTTCCTCGGCCTATTAAATTAGGTAATGCATAGGAACCCTGTCCTTATTATGGAGTGTAAGGGCATCTCCAATAGTCTGTTTTACTTGTCTCTAAGAGATATCATGTAGATTTTTTTATGATATGACAGAGAATAAAATAGGAGAGAGAACCAACTCGTCCTCTCACGAAACGACCATCGCTTACCACGAAACGAGGCAGCAGCGACGACGATTTTCTCTGTTGGAGCGCGTCGTCGTTTCCTCACGCGTTTTCATTCTTTTCGCCGGATCGAGAGCGCGCGAGCCTTCTCCTTCCCCGCGCCCGCGAGCCTTTTCCTTCCCTTTTCATAGTCGCCTACAAGCCTACAACTGCGGTTCGGATTTTTGTCCCTAGGCCACCTTCCACGTCGCCGATTCGGCTCTACATCCTCCTCCTGCCCTCGCCGTCGCAGCCTCCGTCCTCGCCGTCGCCGCAGCTTCCATCCTCGCCGCCACCGCCGTATCATCCATCCTCGCGACGCCATTGCCGCCTCCGGCCGATTCGGTGCCTGAAGGTGCTTCTGGCGGCGATATCGGCGACGCCGCTCCCCCCACCGCCCAGGCGGCAATAGCCAGCCAGCGCTCTCGCTTCGCCGGCACGGACATGCTTGCCTACTACATCCTCGACGGCTCCATCTACCAGCGCCTACCGCAACGTCTTCGCCTCGCGATCGTAAAGCCTCCTCCTTTTTGCTTAAATTTGTGCAATGGGGTTTTAGTTTCTGTGTTCACGGACTAGCAATGCGTTGACAATGTGGTATAGTTGTTTTTAGTTTGTTGAGCGTTGCAAGGATATTTTCGGTGGATTTTACCAATCTAAGTGTAGATTTTAGGTCGCTTGTGACTTATTTTTCCCTTGGAGGAACATTCAGCTGATCTTATGAGTTGTGGTTCTCTCAAATTTGAAAAACTGAAATTAACAAGCAGTGGCATTATTGTTCAGGATAAATGTGGTCATTGATTCATGATTAGGTCCGTAAAATGGTAAATCTATGCATTTTCTGGAGGAATTATGACTATGTACCTCTAAAGTACCCTATTTATAAATAAACTCATGTAAAATTGTAGAACCAACAGATACCCCCTAAAAGATGGTAACTCTAAAAATCTACCCCTGCTCACATAAAGACCGATGAATGTAACTTCCTTTTGGATTGAAAAGAGGATTTTTGAGAAGTAGATGTAGGCATTTTTCAATTTTTAGTAGTAGATATATGCAACGCCAGACTCAGAGGTATATAATTATACAAGTAGGAACCTTTATGGTTTTCTAATAGAGTTTAAAGCTCTAAGCAAGAACTTGGATCTATTTTCCGATTTTACGTGTTTTGTTTGGCGCTTTTCGATACTTCCTTTTCTTTTGGCATTCCTTTCCTTTTCTTATGGTTCTGAGTATAGGGCCTTTTTAATCAAGAAACTTGTTTTAGTTACTACTTTGTGGATTGGAAGTGACCAGATGTAATTATTTGTGAGTTTGTATGAATTGGCGCACTATTTCACTTGTGCATAGAAAAGGGAGCCTATTGTTGAATGCAGATCAACACTGTACTCACAGATCATCGCACAGACTATCTTGAAAGCATTATACATACCTATTACCTAGTAACTAAAACAGGGAATCTGTGTTGATGATCGTTTGTGTCTAAGCTGCCTACTCCTTAACTTGACACATTGATAATGTAAGATCACTTGCATGAAATAGTTGCTACTGTAATTAAAAAATCACCTGTTGCTTATGATACAAGCTATATCCATTTAAGTTATGTGTTTTTCCTTTGCCATCATTTGCAAAACAAAAACAAAGATCACCGAATTTGTTTCAGATTTTTACGGTGGAAGTCGAGTCGATGCGGTAGCTTCAATCAAAGACCCAAAAAGGAAGCAATTGACTTGAAGGAGTTGAAATGAGTTGATCATATCCTCATATCTTTGCAAATGTAGGTAATATTAACCTTTTGTGCAACGAATGTCTGATGTAGATAGCAAACCTTACCTCCTGTTACCTTGTACTGTGGACGTGGTAGATAATAGTAGCCGTTAGGCAAAAGAGCAAGAGTTGTGTCATGCATCCTGGACTAACATTTCGCGGAGGTTTTTCTAACTACATGTGAGTTTTGCTGTCAAAGAGTTCATTAGTATTTGTAATATCGTCAACCTGTTTTGTCAAACCATGTGTTAATTACTTTCAAACTTCTGACATCTTTTTTTTTGCAGCTCCCTACTGCTCCTCCCCCTCCACCTTTTCCGGAGGGCTATGTTCCACCATCTGCATCAGAACAGGAGGAAGGATGTTGAACGGGCTTTTGGTGTTTTGCAATCTCGTTTCACCATTGTGTGTCGTCCAGCACGATCATGAGCCATCGATCTGTACTTTGCATGATTTGTTGTCTCTTGGATGATGTATGACATGATACGTCGATTTGTAGTTCAGTTCTAGGGTTAGAATCATGCAAAGCTTCAATGCTTGTGAGGCTTGGTGTTAGAATTGCTGCTTGTTTATCTATGTAGATGTAACCAAACAACACATGTAGGTCACGATTTGTAGTTCAGTTCTAGGGTTAGAATCATGCAAAGCTTCAATGCTTGTGAGGCTTGGTGTTAGAATTGCTGCTTGTTTATCTATGTAGATGTAACCAAACAACACATGTAGGTCACAAAGATTGAAGTTAGTGTTGATCAGTATGGTTATTTAGTTCATGCAAAACTTAAATGCTTGTGAAGGTGTTAGAGACAACCTAAGAGACAAACTGTTGGAATAGTTGTTTCTAATATTGTCTCAAGATGACATGAAAGATATTAGAGACAAGCTAAGAGACAAACTATTAGAGATGCCCTAAGGCAGATAGGTTTTGTTTTATCTTTACTATAATAAAAGAAGCACTCGGTGATGGTGATGAGTCTGTCATCTATCTCTATATTTTGATTTGGTGGAATCTTTTATAGTTAGATATGTGCATACATGCATATATTACTGTAAGATTTTTCTGTGGATAATTATATCATCCACGCATGTGGTTTATGATAAGACTCTTTTGTGACTTGCTAATAGGACACGAATTATGTATGTAAAACTTTTAGATGTATGAATAATTATCTTATGACTATTGAATAATTATCTTATGAATATTGATTTTCAAATTTATAACTTCTATATGTTTATTTGAGATCCGTCGTAAGGCATGAGTGTTCTTCTAGTTGTCGAAGAAAGAAAGACTTTACGTAGGCAATCATCTCTTTCTCTCTCTCTGACAGCTAGACACACTCCTGTAAAGCTTAGCAAGTCTATTTAGTAAAGCAAAATCGCGAGACAGGGTATTTATATGGTATCTTTTGGGTGCAGATCGAGCACAACAAAGCTATACTTCAATTTAATAAGAAAAAAAAATTATCCTAAAATAGGATTATGTTGAGTGTTTTAAACCGACGAAAAAAAAGAACAACCACTATTAAAAGGATTATCGATTCATCCATATAAGGCGATCGGCAGCTCTGTTTTGAATGCATCCGAGCATTATCCAAAGTAAAAAAAAGTACTTGTAAAATAGTTAGAAAATTAACTTCTTAAGTTTTACTAGTGGCTACTAAAATTTCACATAAATTTGATCTAAAAAACCCACGAATTCATATAAATTCAGGTCTTATATGTGGTGTACGGTACCTACCAGGAAAGACACACAGAAGCACAAACAAAAGTTTTCTTTTTTCCTTCCTCCATTTTCCAGCCAGAAAAAAAAACCGAAACAGGTAATAATAAATATTCCCACGAATAAAATGAAAAAGGGAAAATAAAAATAAAAATCTAAAAATAAAACCCCTCCACGACCTTCCCGTCTCTTCCCCTCTTCTGTTATTTCCCCTTCCCATGGAGTCGTGCAGCTTCCGCACCGCCGCCTCTCCTTCTCCGTTCCCCTCGGCTCCTTCCTCCTCCTCCTCCCCTCGCACTCCATGCCCCAATCTCCGATTCCCCGTAAGCAGTGCCCTCCACTGCTCCAATTTCCGTAAATTTTCGCAAAATTTTCTGAATTTTTTTGCGTTTTTTTTTCGTGCAGAGACCAAGAAACGGGAGGCGGCTGGGGATGCGGAGGAGGGCGTCCGGGTTTGATGCCTTCCCGCCCCTCCCTGGTAAGGTCTTCGTCGAGGAGGTGAGGGTTTCTTGGTTTATTTTTTATTCTTTTTGATAAAGATAGCAACTTTCTCGGTTAGTTTTTTTTTAGTTGGTTTCGAGAACTCTGACTTCTTTTAGGTGCAGTGAAAATGTGCGCTTGGTGTTGAATTAGCTTCGTGAGAGCTCTGGACTAGGCAGGAGTAATTTTTGTTTAGTGCCATATATATGATTGGGCTAATTTTTTAATCTCCTTTATCCCGGTTATAATCGGGAAGAAATGGAGCTACCTAGCTCTGATCGGCTGCAGGCCGTTCGGAATAGCTCATTTATTTCATTTCAGTGCATTAGTTAGTCAGTTTCATGTAAAAAAGAGCGAGTGGATTATGAGAGTTTAATAATGATTCCTTTCTGTGAATGTTTTCTAGTTAGCTTCAATTGTTCTTATAGGTTAGTGCTGGAGCAGCCAGTTAGGTGATTGATTCTTTGATTAAGTGATGGTCTCACCTGTTAGCTGCTCGAGAGAGCGAGCACTGGCTAGTTAGCCTTTTTCTCAAGTCCTCTAGTTGTGTTGCTTGGATAATAGCTATACTTTGATTTGTAACGTGCTATAAAATTGAGCCCTTCTCAAGCTACATTTAATATTGGTCCATTACATCACGTGTTCTTTGAGGATACGATTTGTTTGTTTGTTTTTTTTTCATTTTGTCGGTTATAGATTAAATAGACTTGCATTTGTTCTGGTTTGTTTTTTAGGAGATTGGAGCTGAATATGGGGAAGGCTTTGAGACATTTAGGATGGATGGGCCACTCAAGGTCGATGTGGTAAGTATATATCATCATAAGTTGTACTGCCTTATCCGATTAGGCAGATCTATCATTTGATAATATTTAAGTAATGTTACTTTTGCTATAAATTTTCTTCTCAATGTTTCAGGATTATCTGAACGAAAGATTGCAAGAATGCTTCCTTCAAAGGATAAGGCATGCTATGAAGCCAGATGAGGCATTTGGGCTAATTTTCTCGTGGGACAATGTTATTGTGAGTTTTTGTTTTCTTTTTTGTTTTTTGGTGTTAGTTTATCATACTGTGACGGTTAGTGTAATAGCATTTTAGAACTTTCTTGACTACAATTATGGAGTGCAATGATAATGTAAACAAATTCTAGCTTACATTATACATAATTGAACGTTTATCTGGCTGAATGCATCACCATATGATTTGGTTTACAGTTTTATTTGCACATGCATGCTTGCATGTATAACTTATGGATATGTCATTATTATAGGCATTATTGCATCATTGATTGACCCAAATCTGATGTCCTCTATTCTCTTAGGCTGATACAGACTCGCTAAAGTTGGATGCTTGGAGACAGCTTGCTTTGGAGGAAGGTATTTATAGACGAAACCATGCATTCACTATGACGGTTTTATGTAGGATATTACTATATGTTACTAGTCCATTTCTTCTTATGACAATGGAAACTAGCAGTAATCATTTCCCTATTGCATAGATTTATATTTATCTAGTCTCTTTAGATTGCCAGTAATAATATTCATTGTGTTTAGTTCGATACTATTTAGTATATATCTGAAGCACATAAAAAGTTAGCCTCCTCTTAGACTGAAAGAGGGAGGGAAGGGGGTATCTATTGTGTCAAGAGAAAATTTTGGTTGTTCATATTTTATAGTTTATATGCGTGTAGTCGTGACAGATCAAGGATTATCACTAATTATTATGTTATGGTCTGGTTTATGGGCAAAGATAAACTGTTTGATATGCAACCAGCTTCTTCACACAGTAAAATTGTGGTGTTATAATTTCCATGGGATTTTGGTTCAAGCAGATGTGGTGGTTCATCCATGGGATTTTGATTATGCCCTGCGGTTCTATTTTAATGTATAAGGGGCTTATTGTGCCCCTGTTTTTTTCAAACCTTCCGTTCAATGTTGACCCAAGAAAGATCACTTCAGTTCATGTGGGTTGCTTTCATGGAGCTATATTTTTGGTCTAGTAGCATTACCTTCTATCGTGGGTATTAACATGAACTTAGTTTTATGCTTATGATGGCTTACTACACCAAAAACTTTTGTATGAACTTTTAATTGAAATTTGTGTTTATCTCCATGTTCATGGATGCTACCTTGATGTACACTTACTAATGTAATTTATCGTCTGCAGGGAAGGATATCCCAAGTGCTGCTCATGTCCAAAAGAGTATTCTTCATGGTGCTGCCGACCATGTGCTTAGAAAGGTGCGAGTTTGCTGCTATATTAAGATGATTTATCTTTTGCATTTGTTACCATGCCTACATCATCTTTTGTCTTCAGTATCTTTTCCTCATTTGAATTCGCCACTAAATTGTCTTAGCAGAAAAAAAGTGGCATGTTCTCTCACTGGGCACCTCCTTTATTTCCCAATGTCTTTGCTTTGCACCCAGTGGCACTTATAGCAGCCCTACTTGTGCTTATCCAGGTTTTGTATTGGGCAAAAGAGGAAGATCAAATGGAAAAATTGAAGGCACGCCTTGTAGAGTTGTACTATGAAAACCTCTTCAAAGTAACTTTTTCTGCTGTTTTACATAAAGACATGGTTTAATTTACTACATGATCACCTCTGACTAACTGTTGTTCGCTTCATTCAGCTTGATACACCAGTAGAAGGATTGAGAGAATGGTTGGATGCTGTTCAGACAGCAGGCATCCCTTGTGCTGTCGCATCTTCCCTGGATAGGAGATGCATGGTTGAAGCTTTGGATCGCATGGCGCTAAGGAAATACTTCAAGGTTCTTCTTTGATTTAAGGTTTACTGACATTATTGGCCGAAAAATATGCTGCTTAGGCATACGATCAAGATCACAAGTTCATTTTAGTCACTTCCCTTGTCCACTGCAGGCTATTGTGACTGATGAGGATGATATGGAGTCAATAGCACACAGGTTTCTTTCTGCTGCTGTGAAGGCATGCTTCTGCTCAACCACTAGTTGATTGCTGTTGTTGAACTGTCTTAAGAATATATTGCTAACATATTTGTCAAATCCTTTTCTTTTGGCAGTTGGATCGGAAGCCCTCGAAGTGCGTAGTGTTTGAGGACGACCCAAGAGGCGTTACAGCTGCTCACAACTGTACTATGATGGCAGTGGCGCTGATTAGTGCCCATCCAGCGTATGTGGTTGTCTTTGGAACTGTTATGCTTGGAGCAGTCCTGTATTGAACTGTACATCCAAACTATGCTTCCTACGTGGTAACTCTTTCTGATTACATGCAGGTATGAGTTGGAACAGGCTGATCTTGCTGTCGCAAAATACAGCGAACTCTCGGTGATCAACCTCAGAAGGTTGTTTGCGCACAAGGGGATAAGCTTCATGGACTTGCAGAAGCAGATAATCGATAGTTCACCTCCCAAGAGGAAGCTGACAGTAGACACCATCTTCTAATGAATTCTTTCCTTCTACCAATCCCTCCCTGTTCTTGAATAGCCAGCCACCTTCGTGTTTGTGCCGTGTATGTAGCATCGTATGATGGTTAGATAAGATAGTGCTGTTGTTTTCTGATCTGTTGTATACCCTTTTTCTGAATGCAGCAGGTGTATCCAGGTTAAACTGTTACAGAAAGAAAACTGCTACAACAATGCTGATGTTGTTGTAAGCTGGCATTATCCAATTTATTCATGATCGATATGAAGCTGACCAATTAGACACTGACATGCTGAAAAGATTTGCACTTTGTATGCGTGGTACACTGGTATACTGAACATAATGCTAGCTTGTAGAAAATAAAGGACAGGGCTGGGCCGTTGAGCACAATAGCCATCACAATCCTACTAACGGTACATGTGCAACGAGTGGGTGAAGTATCAGAAGGTGATCTGAGGTCACCACTCAAAAGGAAGCTGACAGTACTATACAACTTGTTCCAGTGGCATCTCTTCTTGGAGACTTGGCAGATATCATAGCTAGCAATCGTGAGGCAACATCGTTTGGTTCATGAAATCACAAGGCAAATGTTGTTAGAAACAAACATGAGCTAGCTAATATTGGTCATGCATGTTTCTTCTTTTTATTCCCCCTAAGAAAATTGCACAGCAGTACAGCACATAAATTCAATGCATTTTGAAGTGCAGGAGGTGGTTCACACTACATTGGCAGGTATGTTAATATGTGGGAGGCAAATTGGCAAAAGTTTAAAAAGTGCATGCGGGAGCTTACAGTTTTACACCAATTCAAGATCGCCGGCGACGATCTGAGAATGTAGTTACAAATTTGGACATGAACCTCCTCACTTCTTTGCCCTGGATATAGCAAACCGTGAAAGCGGCGTACGCCACAAGGGTACACACAACCGGCGAGAGAACGCGTCCATCGTTGGAGGTAAGGTAGCGGTGGCAGTAAAGGCTATGAGCAGTACCATCAGCGTTACAAGTCTCACGGTGCAGCGAGGCGGGGATATTTTTCATCATCAGCAACAGTACCACCAGGGTCACTGGAATCGCGAAGGTAATGGTGTTTAAGAACTATTAAGTTGCGTGTACTAATCAGTCCCCCCAAACACTTAAGTTGATAAGGAAAGATGGACAATATACTTCAACACTCTCTCTCATGTCTAGGGTGAGCGTGACTTTGGAGGCGACGATGAGGCCTCGGTCGTGGACGGCGGTGAGGGTTGCACGGGAGGCGACTGGAGAAGGCCGAGGTGGGAGCGGAGAGCTTGCTGCCGGTGCTCGGGAGGAGGAGGAGGAGGAAGGAGGTACTCAGGGAGGAAGAAGAAAATAAATGAGGAAGGAGAAGGAAGAGAAAGAGGAGAAGAAAAGGAAAGAAACAATTTTCCAAATGTGATTCCAACTAGGATCCATGTGGATGACACATCGCCAATTCCGGTGCCACGTCAGACAAAACCACACCAGTTTGGGTTGGGGGGGGGGCGTAAAGTGAATGATTTTGATAGTTGAGGGTTGTTGGATCTCCACTTTCGTAGTTTAAGATTGATTTTTAGACTTTCGGAAGAGTTTAGAGGTGTAAAATGGAGTTTTTCCGATGGCAACCTTTGTGGAGTTTTTGGCTAAAATAGCACTGCTGACGCGCACAATAGCAATTAATTCTAACCCTATCTGGAGATCAAAGCCAAAAATGGCACCGCCGAGTCACTGGTGGCCAACATGTGGCTGAGTCCACGCCCTAAGTGGTCGGACTCGCCTTGTCTGCGAGGCACGTGCGCGGCACCGTCGTGTCAGCGCGCTAGTGGCTTGACACAGTCGAGTCCGTGCACCCTTGGCCCGCCCCCCCCAATGCGCTGCACATCCGTGATAATACATTTTTGCATGTGACAACAAAGCGCATGATTTCATGTGATGATACATTTTTGGTACATGTGATAATAAAATTTGGGTACATATGCTAATACATTTTTGGTACATTTGATAATACATATAAAGTTAGACAAACAAGAAAAGCACGTGATTTTATGCACCCAATTTCATGAGCCATATTTGGAATGTGAGTTTGGTGACGTAGTAGAAAAAATAGCCCCGCCGGAGTGAAATGACAAAAAATATTTGGGTTTATGGTTGGCACACGCGCTGTTGTCACGATTGTATTGTTTGTAGAACCAATTCCTTTCGAAAAAGAGAACGAAATTTGAAATAGATAAAATATTTAGGAATTAGATTTGAATGACTTCATAATGTAGTCGTGAATTACATGACGCACAGGGTTTTGTTACGCGCATTAGAAACGACAGTATGCGCGAATCAATAAACCGAAAAACACCTAGGATATATATGTGCGCTTTTTTGGAATCAGAAAAAGGTGGATCGAACGAACTTATTCTTGACGGCCCATCGGTCCCTTCCTCTTGTCTCCTGACTGTCCGCGGTCGCGGCCAATCCCAAAGGCAACCCACACTACTACAGAAAAGGTATTCACAGACGGTTCAAAAATGTCATCACAGGCGGTTTCGTGAGAAATGCGAGTTTATGGGTCGATGATGACATGAGGTCATCACAGCGGTTTTGAACCGTCGTGATGCATACTTTCACTGAGCGGTTTGTGGTTGAAACCGTCTGTGATAAGTACATATCACGACGGTTTGACCACAAACCGCCTCGTGATGACTTTTCTATAAAGCCCCAAGTAGTGGTTTGCTTGTGCCATTAAATCGGCATATATATATATATATATATATATATATATATATATATATATATATATATATATATATATATATATATATATATATATATCGGCCACTTTGGGGGATCGTCACCTTGACATGAGAAGGATGGGGCGGTAGCCACAGGCAACCTCATTAAGCCCTTGCAAGTATAAAAAGTATGGATGCAAGGAGAGCATCAGGACATCCAATTACCTGGATTGGACGTCGCTATGTTCAGAAAGTGACGTTGATGCGCAGGTACTCCGACTGGGAAGTGGCATCATGTATTAGCAACTAACCATTCTTGAGCATGTAATCGTCTTTAAACCCAACAAGAACACCAAACAACCATTCTCATATTTCAAAAGAATTATCAACTTGTTGCTTGGTGTTTTTGTTGGCTTTAAAGACAATTACATGCTTAAGAATTGTTGGTTGTTGATAGATGATGCCACTTCCTAGTCGGAGTAGTTGCGCATCAACGTCACTTTCTGAATATAGCGACGTCCAATCCAGGTAATTGGATGTCCTGACGCTCTCCTTGCATCCATACTTTTTATACTTGCAGGGGCTCAATGAGATTACCCGTGGATACTGTCTCATCGTTCTCATGCTGCGTAGACAACCCCCCGAAAGTGGTTGGGGACTACGAATAATATATATATGATGCTGGTTTTATGGCACAAGCAGCCACTGCTTGGAGAGTTTATAGAGAAGAGATTATGAATGGAATGGTAGGACGTACCTGGTACGCAAGAGGTAGGAGAACTTGACCGGCATGAACAAGGGGACTATTAATATGAACTAATTATCAATTCAATTTCAGCATAAGACTATTGACATCATTACATCACAGAGCAAGGGACTATTAATATGAACTAATTATCAATTCAATTTCAAAGATAAGACTATTAACATCATTGAGCGGTTCATCGGCAAGAGAACAAGACCAAGGGTGTCCAAACCCACCACACCAAGAATAGCCCTCAAAGCATCCATCGAGAGCACTAGCCATTTTTATCACAGAGCAAGGGGGTAGAGACAGAGAGGAGTAAGATAGGGTGATACCTCAATATAAGCGCAACCACGTGGCGACCCCACCACCAAAGACAACTCTCATCCATCTCCTTCACCTTGCATAAATCACACAAACATCGGGACACAACTTAAGGCTCAAGCATAAAAATCAAACTCAACAAAAGACATTAAGCTAACAGATCTAGAGGAGAATAGAAGGAGGATGGGGAAAGCAAAGCCCCGCCAGGGCCCGAGCGTAGGAGGCCGAGCAGGAGAACCAAGCCATAGCGGCGCAGGCGACACGCGGAGTGGCGGCGTCACCGTAGTTGTGGCACGACCCTGACACCGCACAAGACACTACGACTATTGTACGATCTTGTGCAATACAGAGTGGTGTCACAACCTGCGGCGACGGCGACAGGGACGGGCGGCGAGGTGGGGAGGGGAACGGACGAGAGTAAATGCGCTGGGGAGTGACGAGTTAGGGCGAGCGCAAACCCTAGCGACGCTGGGGAGTGACGAGTTAGGGTGAGCGCAAACCCTAGTGGCCGGGCTCCTACTAATAAAGAGACTAGTATATATGTATATATGCTAGTGTTCATAATTGCAAATATGACTAGTATATATGTATATATGCTACTGTTTCATTAGCGCATATATATAAGATGTTTATGTACCGACAATTGTTCTAGGAATTAAAATTATCACAGAAGTACGTATATACTAATATACCTAACAGTTTTTACAGCCTGCCTCAACTAGACAAGCTAAAGTCAGTACGCACAAAAGAAAAATGAAATGAAAAAAGATTGTCGACAGCAGGGTTCAAACCTGCGCGAGCGAAACCCAACAGATTGGAAGTCTGTCTCATTAACCACTCGGACATATCGACGTGGGCTACCCGGTTCCACATCAAAACCCTTCTAATAGCATATCACGCAGCCAACAAGCCATTTACCATGCACAAGTACAGTACAGTATATATACTCCCTCCGTTTTTTTATATTACGTCGTGTAGCGCGAAGGGAGTACACCGAACGTTAACTAAAAGCGAACAGAGGGGGTATATTGGACCGGTTGGTTTTCCATTAGAAGATGTTTTTCGCCTGTGATATGTCACTCATGAGTTGAAGCACACAAATACACAATCAAACATCTCTGCACTTTCCCAGCAACAAATCCTTTACACACTATCTTTCCATCCTGAGGTGAGAACTGCAATCTTTGTTAGCTGGTTGTAAATTGTAAATTAGCAACTCTTTAGCAATATGCTAGAAAGCGCCCCCAACCCCCCAAAAAAAAAAAGAATCTTTTAAGTTAGGGCCCAAATTACATTCAAAGACGGCCGAGGGACGTAAAGCCCATTTGCCATTATAGTTGAGCCTTATCAAATTGGGCTTACAATTTTTTCCTTTCCTTTTTTTTACATCAAATCAAACAAAACTTCCTAGTTGTCTAAATAACGCATTACAATTCGACAAGAATTGTACCGGTTCATACGAAATTTATGTATTCCAATTTCCAAATACAGCCTAACACTTCAACTTTAGATGGTCGGTGTGATACCACAATCACCACGAAGATGCAGAAGGACTCAAAACATCATTTCCCTGCTATATTCATCTAAGAGTGTGTTTGGTTGCCCGCGTGAACTTGGCTCGTATCATCGGATGCAACATTTTGGGTGTTTGGTTGTCTGCATGCTACGTCGGGCCGAGCCGGGCCAGGCTCAACTCATACAAATTTCCCTCCCGAGCCAGGCCCGAGAGGAATAGCTAAATCGACCTTTGCTCCCAAACCAGGCCCGAGCGATGCAGGCGTGTGGCCACGTGGGCTGCTCGTTCGGTGCAAGCACGGAATCGGGTCACCCTCCTCGCGGCCATCCTCGACTTGTCCCGTACCTCGCCGCGCACTGCCACTCGAAAGCATTGGTATGGTGTGGTGGCCGTCGTCTCGCCGTTCCGTCATCTCCTCCATGGAGTCATGAACACCAGCTAGAGCTGGGACTTGGGCCGTGCTTTTTGGGCGGCCGGTCTGACTCGGCATGGCGGCCACGACACATGGTGGGCGAAGCCAAGACAAAGACGAACGGCGGTCGGGGTGGGCTTGAGAATGCGGCTCGTTGGGTGTCACGGCACGGCACGGTCAGTTAGGCCGTGCTTGGGCCGGCCGGCACGAAATAGGTCCAACCTTTCTGTTTTAGCCCAATCCCTCTCTCTCTCAGCCTGGCCCAATCACTCCTCTACCTCGGCCTGGCCCAACCAATAATCCCCTCTGCCACCCGACCTGGTCCAACATCCCTCTCGGCCTCCCCAACCCCAACCCCAACCCCAACCCCTTATCCCGAGTCTTAGCCCCCAAATTCCCTATCCCTAATCATATTCCCTGGTTCCCCTCCCTCCAGCCGCCTCGCTCCCCACCGAAGAATCTAGACCCGCCATTATGAGCTAATGGAGTATTTTGGTGATTAATGACAAATATAAATGTGAGACTAATATGTTTATTGATTATGATATTGTTTAGTCTTATTTGGATGAAAAGGTGAAAATCATAGAGGTATGTATTCGACATCATATTCTATATATTGTTGCATTCCTCGGATCCAAAATATAGTTTGAACTCCACCAAAAGTTTAACTTGAATATGTGCATATGTTTTTATTACACATTTGTGTATGCACACATTTAGGGGGAGTTCACTCTATGTTTTGTGGTTTCATTAGTATTGATCCATATTTCTTTATCCACATATATTGGGGATCTCTACTTCGAAACATATTCTTTGAGTATATAAAACTTGTGTAGTTCATATATACTCATATTACTTTATATTCAATTATTTGCAATTGTGTTGTGGGACTAATGTGTGTGCTAAGATGTGTTCAAGGCTTAGTCTCGGAGTTTGAATGATGATATGAAAAGGAAATACAAAGATGATAAAAGATTGACATGGCTCAAGACAAAGGAGTCATGCATTGCATTTTAAAAAGCTTCTGGAAGAAGTTCAGCAGAAATCGGTATGCCCGCATTTGGTAAGCGGTACTACCGATGTGTAGTAGTACCGGAGTTCTTTTGGCGGAACCACCGCAGCGCGGTACGACTGCATATTCTAAGCGGAACTACCACACACCGGAAGTTCCGAAGATTACTTGGCGGTACATTTTTTCCAGAGAGCATGTTTTGGGAGTTTTGTTCTCCCTTGAAGATCGGTATGACCGCATGTCTTAAGCGGTACTACCGCTCTGCGGTAGGACCGGTATTTACATGGCGGTATGTAATTTCCAAAGAAGGTATTTTTCTTGATTCTTAAATCTCTGGAAATCGGTAGTATCGCACATGAGAAACGGTACGACCGGAGAGCGGTATTACCGGATTCTAGTTGGCGGTAGTATCGTACCTTTCTGCGATGGCTTGTTTAGAAGCATTTATTGCAGATATATCTTGGTAATTAATGTTAATCATTGTGGGACTAACATTTTCCATGAGTTGGATGAATAAGTTATGTTCCAGGGTAATGGAGACTTCGGATGACATCATGAGTTGATCGTCATCAAGTCAAAGTTCAAGAGGAAGATGCATCATGTGTTGATGAATATCAAGATCTCGAAGAGGAGATGATCATGAGTTGATCATCAAGTCAAGAGAAGACTCATCATGTGTTGATGGAGGTCAAGTAAAGAATGCATCATGGGTAGATGCATGTTAAGATGATGACCCGGACTTGAAGTGAAGATGTATGTCATCAAGCTTCAAGAAGATGCTCAAGGCAAATGTATGACTAGCTAGGGCTAAGGATGTGCTCCTAGTCTTTTACCGGTCTTGGTGTTGGGTTGGAAGACCGGATTGCTAGTATAGGTTGCCGTACTATTAAAAGGGGTCTTGTCTAGTAGCTTGAGTCTCATCATGTATTGATAGCTCAATCTCGCTTGCTCTAGCTCTCCATGGCATGATGCTATTATTTGCAAATATGTTTTGCAAATAGTTGAGGCTCATGCATTTAATCCTTGTAGCATGTGACTATACTTTGCAAATGTGTTTTACAAATGGTTGAAGTCCATGTGCCTACTCCTTGTGGCATGATCTATGTTTGTAAATGTGTTTTGTAAATTATTGGGATTCATGTATTTTCCCTTGGCATGGTCTAAAATTACTTGTTGCTAATTCTTTAGACTTAGACCATGGTAGTGGCTCTTTGGAGTTGTGCTTTTGATTTGATCAAATGTGTTTGAGATCAATCAAATAGGTGGGTTGTGTAGCCCTCTAAATAAGCTTTCTATGGAGTCCAAGATCACTCAATGCCGACATCGGAGTCAAAAGTTATGACCTTTTTACCGAGCGTTGTCTGTGCTGAAATTGAGCTGCGGTACTACCGCCATGAGAAGAGAGGTACTACCGCACAGAACGGTAGTACCGGCCCTTGTGAGTGCGGTAGTACCGCACCAAGTCTGTAGCGGCTAGTTTTTAGGCTG
Source organism: Phyllostachys edulis (assembly GCA_036346405.1). Classification (NCBI taxonomy): domain Eukaryota; kingdom Viridiplantae; phylum Streptophyta; class Magnoliopsida; order Poales; family Poaceae; genus Phyllostachys; species Phyllostachys edulis. Next base: position 75,845,433 of record CM070561.1, read on the forward strand.
TTTCATCTCCAAACGGCTAGTTTTTGGTGTAGAGGTTATAAATACCCCCTTGGCCGGTTGAGAGATAACTCTTGGCATCTCATTTCATTTTATTGAGCTACTGTGAGCTTCTCCTCTCAATTATGCATGTGTTGCACCTTGTGAGCAAAGGGAGAGACTCTAGTTGCATGTGTTGCAACTAGAATTGGATTGAGCGTCAAATTGTGCATGTGTTGCACTTGGTGAGAGTCAAGCAAGGGGTTTGGCTTATTACTCTTGGTGTTTGCCGACACCTAGATGGCGTGGAGGCGTCATGGACCGGTGATCTTCTCAAGAACCTTGTGAGAAGGCCCGGCGTGTTGTGAAGGTTAGAGCTCACCTACCCGGAGCGGGAAAGAGTTACCACTAGTGGAATTGAGGTGTTTGTTTTAATTCGTGGAGCCGGTCCAATTAGTTTGGGCTTACCTCAACGTGGATTAGGGGAGACCGGCAAGTCTCCAAACACCACGATAAAACGTCATTGTGTCATTGTGATTTGCTCTGTAGTGATTTACTTTGTGCTTTACTATATTGCAATTTATATTCTTAGAATTAAATTGTTTACTTGCCTTTATATGCTTGCAATCCTTATCAATAGTCTTATATTGTTGGTGCACTTAGTCAAGACTAGTTGATTTAGGTGTTAATTGAGTAAAACCGAATTGATTTATAATTCCGCATAAAACTCGGTTTTAACCAAAAGATTTTAAAAACCGTCTATTCACCCCCTCTAGTTGGCCTCCTCGGTCTTACACTCACGCACCGCCGATCGCCACCCTCCCTCCCTCTCCCTCCCCACGTGCCATCGGCCGCCCCCTCCCTCCACTCCTCCAGTCACCTCCCTCCCTCTACCTCCCCACGCGCCGTCACCCGCTGCCCTCCATCCAGCCATCTCCTCGTCGCTGTCCTTCTCACCCCCTTCGCAAGCACCTCGTGTGGTCGAGGTGGACGGAGTTCTTCATCGACGTCCAAGAGGAGGAGGCTATGACGAGGGGGGAGCAGGTGTGGATGGCGCACGAGTGTATTTGTCTTCCTGGGCGGCGGCGGTTGTCGTCTTCCTGGGCGTCTATAGTTACTTAGGGCTGAGCTTAGGCCAGTACGGCACGACCCCGGTATGATAGGCTTTGAGCCGTGCCCGGGCTTGATCGGGGAGGCAGACCGGCACGGCAGGATGACCGAGCCAAACCGACACGACACGACATGACCCGAAACACGACGGGCCCAAGTCGTACCAGCACGGTAAGACCCAATGCCCACCACTAACTCCAGCACCACATGAGCAACCCACCTCGGCATTCCCGCCCAACACCCCACGGCTCCCTACTTTTCCCCCCTTTTTTGTTGTCAACTCAGCTTTCTCAATTGGGCCTTCAAAACTCACTGTTTCATTCACTTTCCCCTTTTTTTTCCTTGTAAAAGTAGAGTACAAAAGCAACCACACGATGAATATACAAAGAAACATATATTGACACATCACAAATGGTGTGGACTTTGGAACTAACGAACGACGTTGCGTTATATGTCATATGTGCAAGGACAAACGTGTTATTGGCCTCATTATCGAAGGACACGACGAGTTCAGTGGCACCACAGAGAAGTAGAATTAGCTAAATAACATCGGATTTATCGTATATGAAATGGTTTTTTTTTTGCCGGATCGACTAATCTTTTAACTGGAGCTCACCAGACAGATTAATTGAACCGTTCAAAATGTACTCTATTCGGCCAACATCTCGAATTCAGAGTAAACTGGTAATAACTGCGAAGTACATACATGTATATATCTTGAGACTGGTCATGCATGTGCACTCACCTGACGATCACCTGGCATGCATAATGCGTATCTGCATCAGTAAGTCGATCTTGCCTGTCTACCTCTTCCCCCAACCACTCGTAGCAGTGGTGAACTCACACCAAAATTTAGAAGGTGTTCTTACCTATTTGCGACTTGTCGAATACCGAGTTAGCGTTTAATGGTAATCGATCTGGCTAAGCGTGGCTGAGCTAAAAGGTGCTAAAGGAGTATAACGTGAATTGTCTGTCAATAGAGGGCGCTAGCCCCGGCTGCCCCTTGGTCCGCCCCTAACTCCTGCTGTGCCTCAGCTACCTCATGTCATGGCACACAGCCTTGAACACGCACATCTACACATCTTGTTGCAATAGGAGTCCACTAGAAACGAACGGCAGATTCAATAGCTGAGTTATTGTCTCATTTGGCCTCTTTTTGAAACAGAATAGCAAATCTAGCTCTTTCGTGTTTGAAATGACAAAAATAACATTTCTATTGTGCTCCTCTTGCGTAACACCCACTTCCGCGATCTCGAGACTCTCGCCGCAAGACGAGATCGCGGAAGGTGGCTTCAATGGCCGAGCGATGTAGGAGATAAGTGTCACCTGTCTAACCTGCCGCCGTGTCATTTTTTGTAATTTTGATGAAGAGGTATATTTGCTATTTCGTTTAAAAAGTAGACTAAATGCGTCAAAAACTCGATCCAACTTCACGCCCAAACCAAACTTTTCTGGACCAATTAATTCCATCCAGATGTATGGAACAGTGTATTAGCTATTAAATAGAGCGTGCATGCCTGCAATATGTGCCCCAGTGCGTGGGACACGCATCTGCGAGTCTGCCACCTTCTTCCTCGCTTCCCCTTGCTGACCCCACTTGACGGTAGCCATCGCCGCCAACTGCAGGGCCAAAGCTCGAAGCCCCGAAAGCCCTAACCCTAACTCAACACCAGGGTCAGACAAAGCTCATCGGCTGGAGTTGAAGACAAAGGCACCGGCAACGGAGGAGAAACAAACAGATCAAGCGGCTGGAAGCCGTGTGAAGTCTGGTAAGAAGTTGATTGGTTCCTATAGTTTGACCCTAATGGGAGAATCGTCCATTTACGCAGAGTTTTAGCTCAACTGCAATTCATCCTCTCGCGTCCTTTCACCCACCGACCCTACCCACCATCAGGCATCAGCCACCACTAGCCGCCGTCTCCTACCGACAGGCCACTATGGCACCCAAAATATATGGTCGGGGCCTTGTAAATCCCAAAAGCTCTAGCCCTAGTACCATCGTCGCGGGACTTGGACTTTCGGAACACACTACATCGTAAGATCCATTAGCGACCACCGGCTATATTTTAGTTCTAGCTCTCCATTAGGATTAGGGGAGAGGTGGCCCGCCCTAGCCAAGGTCCGGTTGATGGGTGATGATATATATCTTCATAAATTGTTCGCCAAATTTTAGTTCTGCTACTAACTGCGATTGATCCTCTGCTCGAAATGCATATGGATATGGGCCCCTGCGTTGGAGATTTAATAGTTGGTGGGCCGTTTTAATTACTTGCTGGTAGATTCGGAGGCTAGGATTAATTGGAGACAAAATATCGCTGCAGGTCAGTCGTCGGCTGTGCGTGCATGGATGTATCGTCGTCTTGCATTTGCAATTCGTACAGCAGGCGACTGTAACCTGCAAGAAGATAACGCAAATGCTTGGAGTTTAGCAGCAATCCATCTCTCTTGTTGCTTTCTTGCTTCTTGTCATGTTGCCCTCCGTGCCTGTCCGGCGTAGTAGGCTTATAATTTCAAAACCTGACGTGCATCTTGCGTTTGAGAGGGTCCCTGTCCCAGAGTGGTTGAAGAAGTATTGCGCGTGGAAGTTGGTAGACGAAACTGATTAGGATTCGACATGTAAAAAGATAATCTATTGTAAAAACTGTCTTTAATATTGTCTATAGATGATATAGAGATGTACTATAGATAGCAGTTATCTATACCATTGTACATACCCTTATATTGTGAGACGGAGGAAGTATACCGCAACAAATAATCACCGGTGGTCTTCGCGAGGAAAAAATCAATTGGTACTATGACATCTCTTTTAAATGGTAACCCCAATAAATGGTAGTACGCATGAGTGTAAGACTTGATAAGAAATAAAGAAAAGTTGTTGTGCAATGTCACGCTATAACGAGAATTGAAGGAGGGAAGAGGCTAGGCAAGAGAACACTGATGGATCAGGACGTTGTCAAGCTGCGGCAACAACAATCACCGTAATCATCCATCATTACAAAACATATATATCTACGAGAGGAGCATGGTGCTTGCACGGCATGCCGATCGATGGCGAGGCGCCATTAATTTACCAAACTACTCCCCCTCGCTTTCGCTATATTTGTCAGCCTAAAATGCACATAGACCCAGAAAGCACTAATTTTAAGAAATACTTAATGATAAATGATCGTACATACTTCTATTAAATGGCACACCACAACCACTTAAATTCTTCCAGAACATTTAAGTATAGATAGAGAGAAAAAACTGCAATAAGTACACTCTAAATTCTCTTAGTGGATAAATATATTGAAATAGATACTCGGGCTGTGGAAAAATATAACGAAATGGAGGGAGTATATGTATGTACTAGTTTAATTAAACTGATGTGCAAAAATAATTAACTAATACACTTTTCAACCACTATACGTTAAACAATGGCATGCATGCGCCGTAAATTAAACGGTGTGACATGTACCATTACGTACGTACTCAATGTATGACAAGAACATATATATATATATATATATATATATATATATATATATATATATACTTTCTTGTATTAATTTCTTTGGACGGAGTTGAAAAAACAGAGAGATAATATCTCAGTTCTCCTTTTAAAAATGGGAGAGATAATATCTCAGTTCTTTCTTAAAAGGAAGATAATATCTCAGTTCTTTTTTACCACCATGCACGCATGCTTACAGCAGCAAGCTCAATTTTTTATGCACACAATATCTCAGTTCTTTTTTTTACCACCATGCACGCAAGCTTACAGCAGCAAGCTCATTTTTTTATGCACACAATAACCTTTAATTATTTCTACCAACAATGCCGTGTCAGATGCTCGTTGGTCGACGGCAAAAGTCAGCTCGGTTCAAGCCATTTTCTCTCTCTATCCAGTCATCCCGAGAGAGAAAGCAAAAGCAGCAGCAGCAAGAGGTAGACAGCTACTAGCCTACTACATCATTCTACTGTGCTCAATTGCAAATAGCATTTTTAGATGGTAATCGCAAACGGAATTGCTAGTGTGCAGTCATATGAAAATTGTTTAAGTTTCAGTCGATCTTTCAACCTTTAGATCTTGTGTTGAGATTTGTGCTCCGACGAGCTTTTCTTTCTCCTTTTCGGCGTTGCTGTCACTCGCCGCCGCCTGGTTAGGCCTCAGGTTCACCTGTTACGGTTTGGGTTCATCAGATCCCCAAGCTTAGAGGGAGGGAGGGGCGACGACGGCGGTGGCACCGTCTCGGTTGAGGGACGAAGGAGGGCGGTGGCAAGCGAGTCAAGGATGAGATCCGAGGAGGGTCGGTAGGAGGTGGCGACGGATTCGGCGACGTCGTCACCAGAGATGAGGAAGGAGGTGGAGGCGAGGAGGAGGAGGAGGCCTGGCCCAGCTCTCGCACGCAAGAACTGTGTGTCAGGCGGTGGAAGCGGCAGAGGGTGGAGCTGGCCGGCGGGTCTCGTCGGCGCCGGTAGGAGGTGGCGTGGGGTAGGGAGGGGGTGGTGGCGGTGAGGGTAGAGGTGGAATTAGGGTTAGGAAGATGGTGGTGGGTTTATATATGACATGGCCGGAAGAGGAGATGAGAATGATTGGATCTAGATTTAATGGCTAAAAAAGTTGACTGTAAATTAAGAAAATGTCAGTCGCATGTGACCGTCCCATGAATAGCTATCTACCCATGCAGGGGTAAATAAAAACCCCTCGATATAGTTGCCACCTGCCACTGCACCACACCCTCTCATTCTTAAATGCCAGCTCCTTCACTTCTCCCTTGTAGTCACTCGCATCTCTCTCTCTCTCTAACAAGCTAGCCAAGAAGAGAGGTAATCTAGTGTTAGCCATGGCGTGCACGAATTTCAAGGAGGAGCCGGACCTGTACGTCAAGGAGGGGAGCAAGCTCTACTCCAAGATGCTCTCCAAGGAGGCGGCCGCCACCCTCACCGTGCCGTCCTTCCGGGTCTACTACAGCGTCGCCTCGGCTGGCTCCGTGCCCTTTCTGTGGGAGTCGCAGCCGGGCACTCCCAAGAGCTCGCCCTCCGAGGCCGCGCTCCCGCCGCTCACCCCGCCGCCCTCCTACTACACCGCCGGCGGGAAGGGCGCCAGGAAAGCCAGCTCAAGGAAGCGCTGGCCCGGCGCCGGCGCCATCCTCCGCAGGATCACCTTCCTCCGGAGGCCGGGGCCCCGGACATCGCCGTTCTCCTCCTCCTCCTCCTGGTCTTCGTCGTCAATGTCATCCATGTCGCCGGTGTTCACCGTGCAGTCGTCTCCCGCGGTGGGGGGCTCATCAGGCGCCCACAGGCGCGCGTTCTCGGCCGGCGACGAGGAGGAGGCCGCGGCAAGGTGCTTCGGGATGGAGCGCGAGTGCGAGAGGGGGATGATGAAGGGCTGCGGCGTCGCGGTGGTCGTCAGGAACGCGCTGGCGACGGTCGTCTGCCACAAGCCCGGCCGCCAAGCCACCAGTGCGGCGGCATAGAGGATACATATTAGTGCGTGATGTTTAATTTGCTTAATACTGGGGGTGTGATTTGCACTTTTGTCCTAGTAGTATACTATGTACTAATTAGTAATTACCCTACGTTACGTGCCATGTCCAAGTCATGCATGATAATTAAGGAAGAAGTGTAAACATAACAGTTAATATTATGCGGTGTGTACGTATCTTTGTATTGTAACCGTATATACGTGTATATATACGGTCGTGTGGTCGTGCTAGTTCTGTCCTGCAAATATGTGTGCTTGTCAAAAAAATAAAATAAAATTGATGAGTACATCACCATGGAAATTAATGGTGATGGTCAGCAAGGTAGATTTAATTAAAGATCAACGGTACTTGGTCCTTTTTCTCTTCCTTCGCCTTCACAGCATGTAAGTGCTCTATTTGTGTGATTAACTGTGTCTTTCCTCTTCTTATATAGCATATCTAAATCATCTTGAATTTCACTTCATGCGTCGTTAGTAAATTTCCTGTCTGTTCATGTCAGTACACTTTTTTATTAGCTATCCTTACATAGTTTACAGGACCCAATGAAGCCATTAATGAGCCTTAGGAGAAAATTAAGCACGAATCTAGGGGTTGATCGATCCCCTGTCTCACGCTCATGGTTCATGAGCCATATCTCTGTCATAAATCTGCACACACTTGTTTAATTGTTTCCTTCAACTTGCACATTGAAGAATGCAATACAGTAACATTGAGTCCTGAACTTGGTTGGGATATTTAAAGGGTGGCACAAAACTAATTTAAGATTCTTCAGAGGCCATGGATTTGCCTCCTAGGACATTGTACTTGGCCTCCCTTGATTAATTATCGGTTAAGAGTCTCAAATTTTGCTTACCGCTCTCTAATGGCCATGAGAAAAGCTAAGAAGCTTGTTTACCCAGTCCAATGTTCTTGGATGGTGCTACCAAGAAGAGGACAGTAGTGGTTAAGCTGTCGATTCTTTTGAATTTTTGAACTCTGAAAAGAGAAGACTAGCTCATATCCTGAGGTTGATGTGGACTAGAGATTTTAACACAAAGTCTTACATGTATTATTCATGCATGATGGATGCTGCATCAAGTGTCTATCGAGACAGTTATGGACTCACGGTTTGTGTGATGTTATCTATTTGACTTGCATTTGGTTTGAGTTTATCCATGCATACAGTCACTTTCTCATGTCGCACAACTTAAGAATTTCTCGACCTTCATCCCGAGCATTGATTTCTAATCAGATGACTTACGAGCTCGTACCGTTCGTGCCATTCGATTGAATAGCAGATGACATGAGTCCAGTTATAACATGTACTTTTTTTCGCGAACAGCTATAACATGTACTAAAATTTACTGACTTCTACACATGAATTCATTACCCTGTTCATTTCTTGAGAGGAAGTGAAATGGTGTACTATGTACACGCCAAACTTTCTCCCTTGCAGGAGCTACTCAATGAAGGCATCAACCATCAAGGGAACTAGTTAGCTGCTAGCTACCCTGAGTGAGGGCTCCATGGATGCCATACTGCCATGCATTGCCATTGGCTATTGCTGCAGGTTGCTTTGCCCCATATGAGGGGCATCAAGTAGTTGAAGAAACAGCAGGGAAGACACTGAAGTTAATGCTCTTGGGAGGACCAGCTCATCATGTCATGAAAAAACAACATGTATATGGACCCCATGTTTCAACTTTCACTCCATGTAGTAGTGATAAATTAGCTGGAAACTTCAAGTAGTTGCCAAGGCAATCTTAGCCAAAAGTCTGAAGTTTAGTTAATAAGCACTTAAGCACTTCATTTTTTTCCTTTTGTTTTTGAGATAGTTCGGGAAAAATTTCCAGTGATAGATAGAACAACGTTACAATAAGCACTTAATTTGCCAAAAATAACTGAACTGTACAATAGTTTGGAAAATTTTGCTTAGCAACACTGCAAAGATGTTATCCTTAAAAAACACTGCATAGATGTGAAATTTGGAAAATAACAACATATGTGTGGCCACTTGTCAGCAAGATACCAATATTACTTTTCAATATTATTTTCCAACTTGCAAACTCTATGTAGCATTAGTAGTTTTGTGGTGCAGTACTCAATAATTTGAGATCTATTTAATTTGCAGCTTGAGACCAATGTGGAAGGGCAGAAAATTAGGTGGAACTTTGCGTCATATAACAATCAATTAATCTGCTAGAAAGTGCTCATGAAGTGTTTAAGACAGTTCGACACTGCCCTAAATGATAAGTAAAGTTATTCTTCGTTTGCAGGCACCTTTCAAATCATAAATTAATTAGTCTTGTGTTATAGGACATCCATGGAGGTTACTGGTAGTTCAGATTTACAATAGAACAATGAGAGGCATGTACACAATGACTTGTCCTGTAATGTGTAAATTCATAACGTTTACATCATCGCGAGCATCAGCTCTGACTGTCAAATGAATTAGGTATGTTGCATGTGTAATCCTGAGTGTAAATTATTCTGCTTCTGAACCTAATCCCTAATTATTTAGTTGAAAAAGAGCCCTTACAGATCACAACAAAGAAATTTGTACAGCAACTTGGAAAATTTGCTTTTGTCCTTGTATCAAAGAGAACTTTATGAATGTGATACTAACGGACGCAAAATACATTACTGTGTAACGGGGTTTAGCTAGATGTGTATCTGATTGCAATCATATATGTGTATCTGATTGCAATCATATATAGTTAGATGTACACAGGGCATACTCATAGATGCAAGAAGTCAAAGCCGTAACAAGAACACTGCGCCTTTGCATTTTTGTTACAGGGAAATCCAATAATTAAGCTCACAGCCGAGAAATTAAAGCTTAATCTACTGGAAAGCTGCACAGTACGACGTTGATCAGCAACTGATGTGTGTATGCTAACTACAGTGTAATGCCAAACCTCCAATATTCTGATGGGCACCTTGTAGCTGCGAGGTTGTTTCAGTCCGTAGAGTTGTTGTTTTCAGGCTTGCATGCCATGCAATTGGTAAGTACAGTTCTGAAAGAGATCATTGAGCTGTATGAATCTTATTCTTATGAAAAGCCACTTTTTGCAGCAAATCTTTGTGCTTTATAGTGTACTGCTGCATTCTGTAACTTCATGTACATTAATGTTTACTGCTAGTAAACATTGGCTGCCAAATTTGTGAAAACACACAGTTCGGTCATGCTTCTATGTGATTTGATGCCAAAAGATGAGCATTGATCTCCAGCTACGATCAAATCATGCAAGGACTAACTGAAACTGACGCAATCTGGGTATTTATTGAACTAATAGAATAATTCATGTCTCCTTGGTGTATGTTGCTGTGTAGGTCACCATCCATCCTACTTACCTGGACAATTTCAGATCAGATATCAGAGAATATGTTACTTGCAGAAACCAAAAGTTTAGCTACAAAACCATCATTTTGTGGTTTCTAATTGACAACACAATCATCGAAGCTACTAACATCGGCCTACTGTATGCATGGATTGGAAAGCGAAAAGGAGGAGATTGTAGTTACACTGTACCCTTATAATCCCCTCCCTGATGTTACACTCGCAACAACAAATCCTTTTTGTAAAGCAATGATTCAGTATCAATCTTTTGTGCAGGACATGAGAGGAATATGTGAAATGTGACACCTGAACTGAAGGCCCAGTTCACTTGCAGAGCTTCCATTTTGATGCCAAATCATGCCAGAGGAAATGAAAGAGGAATACTCTAGAAGTATGATGTGATTTAGAGGAGCTGAAATTAGACACCTTTTCTTTCTTTCTTTTTGAAACAAGGGCAGAAGCTCTGCCTCATTTCATTGATAGAAGAAGAGAATACAACACCAATACAAGACACCTCCAAGAATTAGACACCTTTTTGTTTGGCAAAACCAGGGAATGGATATGTGGAAGAATGAAACTGCCATCTGAAAAGGAGTGCCTTTTATCTACAACCTTCCATGTAGTAGTTAGGTGAAAGCTCACCTAGAGAAACCATTTCTGAATGTGCACATTTTTAACAAACTAAGTGTACATTTTGTTCAACTCTCAATGTGGTTATGACACATTCAGTTCTGAACTTACATCTGAATTCTTCAGAGAAATGTATCTCTTTGCCTCTTAATTTAACTGTACAACCCAACACTTGGAATGCATAATGTTGTTTTAGTAAATGTACATCCCAAGACATTGCAGGCATGATGCAGCAGGTATATTGCTGCTTGCATGCCACCTTTAGAAGGCTCTGGAGTGGAGCAATTCCTACTCAACTAGACTGCCACCAGGGAGCATGGTAGCCTTAGATCTGGAAAGCAACACAAGGGAAGGGAGCAGGAACCAAGAACAATGCATGCGAGAAGAAAGGTGGTTAATTTGACCAAAAACCCTATGTGGAGAGAACATGCATGATCCTCCTTACCAAACTTCTTGACTAGAAGCAACACGGGAGACATGCTATGATGACATCGATCTTGTGTGTCCTGTTGTACACATGCCGTTCTCTTTACCGTCGAGCTTAGCCGGCCCCACAGTACAGTCCCCAAAACCATGTGTCGGATATCTGGTGCCGGTGACCAGCTAAATTATTTAAATCATGACACTTTTTTTTTGCAAGTGAGTCATGACACATTCTTAATCGTGGGATCGTTTGATTGGCGTTCGGCTCCATGAAAAAATAGTGTCTGAAGCTAGGTTTGAAATCAGATGATTTTTGTTTGGTTAAGAAAGCATATGAATATAGTGTTTAGTTGGAGATCCGAGTGCGAGAAAAATATAACAAGGGATAAAATAAAATATTACATTTTTTTGCATTAATCAAGACAAGGGATTTTTTTTGATGTGTCAGCGTTAAAGCTTGGTGCCCAGACGCTCTTTTTCGATAGTCTGAACAAGGAAATGCATGCCTGAGCCTAGAGCAACTTCAGGGCTCCAACCAAACACACTCTTGGCCGAGGCCAGGGAGGGTCCAAGCCAGACCAAGTTGCTCTAGGCCTTGAAGCAAACATGTCATATATCTCCTTAAGCCCATTCACAAATAGGGATATCTATAAGATTTTTTTGGTTGTTTAGAGGTAAAGTTCTAGCGTATAAAAATCAAAGTATATACTTTAGTTGATATAAAGTCTGTTCTTTTTTCAAAAATCCACTGTGATAACGAAAATGATCTCTACATATCCCACCAAATCGATTAAGAATATCCCAATATGTTAAATCGGTTCAAATTGGTTTAATGGTAGGATGCCCCGATCCAATACAAAATCAAGCTTTTGATCGATAAGGATTCAATGAGGGCAGTAGCAAGAAATATGTCATATACTGTCTTCTACAAAATTCATGCGTTGTCTTCTGCGTAACAACATATGTCCTGAATCTCATTACTCTTTGGAACCAACCACAACATTACGCATATTTTCGAAAGATATGTATGTATAATATTATATTCCCTGTAATATAATATTCTCTCAATCTAATTCTTGGTAAACACATTACTAGTGATATAAGATTTCAATGTTTAGTTAATTTGAAGAAATTACATATTAGTCTTTATCATAGTTCAAATATTTCATAACTCGAACCACCAAATCCACAAAGTTAAATTACAGGATTTGAAATTTCAAACCATAAAGGTTAACACATATAAATTTTGAATTTATAATTTAAAATCTCACAATTTAAAATTCCAAATTCCAAATTCATTTTTTATTATTCAAAAGTTCAAAATTTGGATTTTGAAAATTTAAATTTTGAGTTCAGGAGTTTAGATTCTAAGATTTAAATTCTCGGAATTTGAATATCTGAAATCCAGCATTCGAAATTTTTTAAAAATTATTTTTTGAAATCTAACCTTGAAATTTGAATTTTCAAATTAAATTGTCTGAATTTAAGATCCAAAATTTAGGGGTCAAATTTTGATATTTTGGTTTCAAAATTCATATTTTGATTTTTTTTTTAAATCCATACATTGGATTTTGAATTTTGAAAGTTCAAAATTTGACTTTGATGAATCAAAATCATTTGATAAAAAAAAATCCTAGAATTGATGGTAATCTACTTCTCAAGGTAATCTTAGATTCTTGGTTCAGATTACTGGATGTTTTACCAAACAAGGTAATTTAATAGGACTACTAAAAGATTTCTGGTAATCTTGGAGAATTCCACCAATCAAACACACCATAAGGAAAATTGTTTTCTCAAAAAAAAAGTTGTTTAATTAAGAGGGATCAATATCTTCTTCTTCTTTTTTTGGATTTGGAAATAAGAGGGATTAAGATCTTAAACAGTAGATGCTAGTAAGCAGTGGCTGCAGTTGACTGTGAAGTACGGTAGGTGACAATGGACATGCATGACGCGTATGTGCGGCGGCCAGCACCAAACATGTTGGTCCAGACGTGCGCCATGCAACTGGGTGATGCATGTATGGTTGTGTAACACCATCGTCTAAAATCTGTTCAATGTCTAGTTTACTGTATAGCAAATTTATGTACACATAACATCTAACTTACATTTTCATCTCATTTCGTGTAAGATGGTTAACCCGGATGTGATACGTTTGGACCCAACAATCATTATATACTACTACAACTCACTTTAGACAAATAATATGAGACTAATCTCTCCACACGGGTCACATAGGTCACACTACGAGCATGTCGGGGTATTATATTCACCCCCTTAAGGGGCCATACCGTATGTCCACTCCAGACCCACACGCAGTGGCGGAGCCAAGAATTTAGTGTTGGGGGTGCACACACAAAACAACGCTGGATATGATTAGTTCAGACCAGGGAAAAAGCTACCGGTTGGGAAAAAATTTCGAAACCTAGCGATAGACCCGGTTACCAGAATTTTTGCATTTATTTCGGCTGAAATTTTCGAATCAAAATTTGAATTTTTTGTGAAGTTAAAATGAAAAATATAGAAAAAAAATGCATAGCCAAGGTTCAAACCCAGAACCAACCTCTTCAAGACTAAGGGTGTTTCTACCATGGCACATGCACTCTTGTGTTTGCATATGGTTATAAACTTTCTTTATATTTGTCAAAAAACTAGCAAATCCAAATTTTTTAGCGGTTGGAAATTTTCTAGGAGGTCCCATGAAATTTCGAAAAAAAGTTTTCCTTGGTTCAAACTACGCACGCCATGAAGCCGTGAATTTGTCCATTAGAAATAAAAAAAACGTCAAGAAAAAAGAACAGAGGAAATTGTATACTAGTATCTTTTCGCATGTCATTACTATAGTAATCAATTTGGAAAATGACTTGCATAATAATATGAATGTGAGAAAAATGGAAGTCGCTCCATGCGCACCTGCAAAACCATTGGTCTTAGTGAGTGGCGTGTCGCCTACTACTACTTGCTACTCCCACATTGGTGCCACGCCGCCCATCGCTCCTCTCCACGCTGCATCGGCCACCGAGTCGCAGGAACCAAATTGGGGAGGAGTTGGAGTATTGAAGATAGAGATGGATGTGTGCTGGTGAGTGATGAGATGGTTGTGGGCTGATGGAGGTACGAGTGGGCCGTGGGTTGTGAGATGAGCTTCCAAGGGAGTGCACACCAATGAGTACTATGAATATGGTCCAAATACAGAACTGATTATTGGAAATGTTTTCGATTTTTTGATGTGTTCGGGCACCCCTATAGGCTCCGCCTATGATTGTACCCAGAGATAAATTACTGGTACTCTGCAGGTGTGCATCAGGAAGTGATTGTTTCAGTTAGCGATTGTAGCTAGCCGAGATGACACCATGACATGAACAAAAGACTGCGCCAAGAACCGAAACGTTTCGTCAGAACAGATGCCAAAAGCCTTCGCTAGCTTGTACAACTAGTCTTTTGTGATTGTACTCTTTGTGATCGATTGTACAATGACTTAGGAAGGTGCGGGTGCCTCAATGCCTGGTGACTTGCCCTGATTGGTGGCCTGGTGGGCTGAATTGTTGAAATGGCCAGGTTAAGTGCCCAACTGCTGAGTGCTTATTCCTAGTTAAAAAAATTCATTTTTTTTTGGGGGTGCCCGTGCACCAGGGGCAACCCCCCGCCGCCGCCCATGCCCACACGCGCATGCGTTGAAGATTGATGTTCTGATATCATCTGTAACACCTTTGCCCAAATCCACTCAATGTCCAGCCATAAGTCCACTCAATACCTAGCCCACCGCTGGTGGATCCATACACACATAGCATCATATTTGCACTTTCGTCCTAGCTTAATATAGAAAGATTAACATAGAGGTACTTTCTTTGGATACGATGGACATTATATACTACTATAGCTTACTTTAGAGCAAAAATGTAGAATTAATCCCTCTACATGGACCATACTACGAGGAGACCGAGACATTACACGTTGGTAGGACGACTACGACGAGGAGTCCGTAGCTAGACGACTGAGCTCTTATAGTGTCACTTGCAGCCTAGTGCATGCCAGATGAGATCAGAGCTCCACTTCCGTTTCCATGTCTGGTCTGGATCTGCAGATCCGCAATTAATTATTGGCCGCTCGTTCTGCACGCGCATGTACGTACTCACGAGTAGATGATTCGTCTACTGACTCTACTGGTGTACTAAATTTGTTTATCGGAAGAACTGGCACATTTGCAAGCACTACCTGGCTGGGCCATTCAAGTGTCCTGGGAGTCTGGGACACTTCGAGATTGGTGCGCGTACATGATGCCATACGATAGGTATACGCTGTACCTGTACATCGGCCCAGCCACCGTAAACATCTCTCTCTTAGAGCGCCGTTCCGTCCGTCGCCGCCGCAGTCGGAGAGGGACCCGAGGGGTGGGGGTGGTCGCCAGCGGGATGGAGGTGGCGGGTGGCGCCCATGTCCAACAGGGCAGAGACCGGTATCTGGAGCACGCGTGGTTGGATTAGGTCTCATTCCCACGTCCGGCCATCAAATCCGGCAGCCTCCTGGCCGGCGTCATCCATCCCCCCTCATCTTTTTTTTTTCGCATGTTGATCCGATTTTGTGTTGTACTTATTGATTTTTCGATGTTGGATCCGAATGTGTGCATCTATTGGTGGATCCGAAGAATTTTCGCATGTTGGAACCGACTTTTTGCATATTGATTTTCCACATGTTGGATCCGAATTTGTGAATCTTGTAAAATTTGCATGCATTTCTTGGAGACAACATCCGAAGGTGCAAATTCTTGAAAATGAAACTTATTGCATTTTCTTGTAGGCGGAATCCGATAAAAATGCAACCTTTTGCAATTTCTTGGACATGGAATCCGAAAATGCAACCTCTCCCAATTTTTCCTTGCATTTTCTTGTAGCCCAAACCCGACAAATGCAACCTCTTGCAAATGTTTTCTTGTAGATGAAATCCGAAAAGATGCAACCTCTTGCAGCCTTTTGAAGATGAGATCCAAAATTCGAATTGCAAAAATGTTTTAAAAAATGTACCGGAAACATATTGACCGAAAATTGTTCAAGAAGAAACGAAAGAGAGAGAGAGAGAGAGAGAGAGAGAGAGAGAGGTGAGACAACTGAAAAAATGTTGAAAATCAACATTCAAAATGTTTAAGATTTGAGAAAAAAATGAACCAAAGAAAATGTATGGTGGGGATTGTACATGCGACCACATATACAAGCGGTAGTGATTTTTCGACATTTTCTTCTTGGTCTGGGATGGTTACAATGTTCCACACTTGCCACTTAAAATTGTCACTGTTACAAGTGTCAACAGGTTTGACAAGGTCATATGACCACTCCACCCTTCGCTGGAAACATATAAAAGAAAAAGAAAAAGAAAAAAGAAAAGTTAGCTTGGTACCATTGCAAAAAGGTATAAATTGGAAAAATACACTTGTGAGAATGACATGTGAGGTCCGAAGCTACAGGCCAAAGACACATTGAATGGTATTTTCTAACTCTATGGTCTTTGCGATAGTACTGAGGAATATTACCCAATAGAAAACGTTCATTGGTGATGTAAATGGGCCAGTAGTGTGACGAAGCACAAGTAAGAAGCTGGCTCAAGGATATCTAGAAAGAGTGCAGATGAAGGACCACAAGTAGATGTGATCAATGGGAGAGGAGAGAGGAGAAGGCGGGTGTGGAAGAAAGGGTAAGGGCATTTTAGACCTTTTAAAAAAAATTGGCTTTCAGGTCAAAGAAACCCATATAAAATCATACTTCCCTTATTTGCATTAGCGTACTACTAGCAATTAGCTCGTATTGATGGCAGATCACCAATAGCATGCGTTTTCAATGGCAAATACACAATTATTCCATCTTATTAAGGTCTGTTTGGTACGGCTCCGATCCAAGTTTTAGCAACTACAACTCCAGCTTTACTCTTAGACCCACTTCTCCCACTCCTCTAAGAAGTTGGAGTGGTCTGAAGAGGTGTTTGGTTAGGAAGCTAACTCACACTCCATAAATGAGAATAATCTATGTAAAGAGACGGGAGTACCATTGATTTTGTGACTTGTTTTTTTTTATCAGTTTTTTTATTACTTACTGTTTCGGCTAATCTATGTACTGCTTACTGTTTCGGCTAATCTCTGTATTGTTTATTGTTTCGGTTAATGAACATAAAGATTAACACAAGCATATACTGATTTGAGCATCAAATGAGCCAGTTTGTGCAAGCGGTTCTAGATTTGAGCCTCAATTGGGAACAACTAACAGGACAACTTCCACGCAGTTACTCACCATGTACTACCAACTGTCTGATTGAGAATCTTGGTCCAAGAATCGAAGGTCTCCTCAGTTCATTCTTCCAACCATGCTTCCAATCGTGAAGCAACATCAACAAAAACACATTTTTTTTGTTGCAATAAAACAAAAAAAATATAGAAGTCCAAGAATCGAAGGTCTCCTCAGTTTAGGTCTCCAGATTGCGTCCACAGCGCACCATGAGAGCGCATTAGAACAACAAAAGTTTTCAATTTGATCATCATCAGAGACTCCAATCATACAGTCAAGCATCAAACAAGAAATCTACAATTACGAGTACAATGCAATGAGCAGAAAAACCAAGGAGAGAAGATTAATTATCTCAGGAGCACCCTCACAACATGTGTACATGTTGTATAAATAGATTGATAATTTTTAGACAAGGCTGAAACTTGAAAACACGTACAGGCATTTTGCAAATACATGATAACATTTGCGAGTTGATTCAGATCCCTCTGCGTGATAATAATACGACTCATCAACGGTATGAATCAGGCCACTACTTTAACATCACAGGTCTTCACAGGAGTCCAAGAACCCAAACTTCTGATCCTTGAACAGAAGATTCTAAAAAAAAGAAAACCAAAAGAGAAGAGAAACAAATCGATGAGTGTCTCCTCAGTTCAGTCTCCAAATTGTTCTTCCACATTGCAGGCATCGGGCAGCAGCGAGGGGCTCCAAGGCCGGCGAGAAGGCATCCTCAACCGTGCCGACCTCCTCCACCTTGCCGGTCTCCATATCCGGTGGTGTCCACACCGAATCCGGCAAGGGCGACCGTGCTGGCCTCCTCCACCTCATAAGAATGGCAGGAATGGGCTCTGAAGCTGGCGGCAGGGAAGGGCTCTATGGGCGACAAGATATAGGGGCGAGGGAGGCCGGCGATGAGGGGATCTGGGGAAGAGGGAGGCCAGCGACAAGGGGATCCGCGGCGTGAGGGCTAGGGGGATCCGAAGGCGAGGGCAGGCGTGCAAGGTCAGTGGCGCCTAGGGATTGGAGGGGAGGATGCGAGGCGAGAGTGAAGACAAGGGGAGGGGCGAGAGAGAAGACAAGGGGCGAGGGGGGTTTTGTGAAGTGGAAAAGGTGGGTAATTACTGATGAGGACATTAACCCTCTGGATACAACCGTTACTCCACATACCAAGTAAGAGTTCAAGCTAGACATGTGCTGGAATCCAATTCGGCCTCCAGAGATAGCACAGACCACTCCAGGAAAGCAAGAGTTCAAGCTGGACACGTTCTGGAATCCAACAAGGCTTCGGCCTCCAGAGATAGCACAGTCTCTTCGAGGACCACCTAGGAGGTCTTCGCCAGGACCACCCAAGAGGTCTTCCACAACTACCCAGGAGGTCTTCCAGGACCTCACATCGACGACGAAGAAACTCATCGGGCGACGAAGAAACTCACCGTAGAGCTGTAGCGATATTATCACAGACGGTTATAATTAAAAACCGTCTGTGAAGTCTACAATTATCACAGATGGTTCGTGTTCAGAACCGTCTGTAATACTTCATAGATGGTTTTCAATATGAACCGTCTGTGATAGTACCTCTTCACAGATGATTTTTAGCGTAGCCAGTAACACAGATGGTCTCTAAGCCAAAACCGTCTGTGATTGCATGTAATACAGGCGGTTTTGGTCAACCGTCTGTGATGAGGCCTCCGCTATTAGCCTTTTTGTAGTAGTGAAGGTCGCTCCCTGAAACTGCACTACAAGGCTACTCCACTCCTTGCTGATCCAGATTCTAAAAAAACTAGGAGCTAAGGTGTTTGGCTGGACTCCAACTGCTTCGGTTGAGAATCTGGGAGCTGGACCCCTACCAAACAGGGCCTAAGTCATTAGTAGTAGTGCTTATAGTTTTTATTTTTTTGTTCCCACTAAATGTTGAATTTGGGCTGAATAGGAATGCAAAGAAGCCTCGTGGATGCATGAATCTGTTGTGTAGAGTGGGCCAAAACATGATGGGCCACACAAAGACTTTCGGCGGATACGTTTATCATCTCCTTTTCTTTTCGTTGGGCCAATTTGCACACTGGGCTGAGCACCATTGGAACACACACACATATATAC
This sequence comes from Phyllostachys edulis, assembly GCA_036346405.1. Taxonomy (NCBI): domain Eukaryota; kingdom Viridiplantae; phylum Streptophyta; class Magnoliopsida; order Poales; family Poaceae; genus Phyllostachys; species Phyllostachys edulis. The sequence continues at coordinate 75,864,719 of CM070561.1, forward strand.
ACACACGCGCGGTAATCGTTATTAAGAGCGTAGAATATGTTATTCGTCGCTCCCGCGCAATCGACAATAAAACCGTGCGGGCCCACGCAACCGACCGTAAAAATCACCCTACTCCCTCTTCCGTCAGTCTCTCTTTTACTGCAACACTATAAGAGATATACTATAACCTCTTTGTACCATTTACTGCAACCCCATTGTGCTTTTACTACAACACTGCAAGAAATTTACTGTGATCTCATTGCATCTTTTACTGCAACAGTGCAAAAAGATTTACTACGATCTCATTGTGCCTTTTACTGCAACTTCCTTGTGTTTTTATTGCAGCACTACAAGAGATTTACTATGTTCTGGTTGTGCCTTTTACTGCAGCACTACAAAGAGGTTTACTGTGACCTCATTGTGTCTTTTACTATAACCTCCTGGTGCTTTTACTACAACACTACAAAAGTAATTTACTGCTACCTCATTGTGCCTTTTACCACAACACTACAAAGAGATTTTACCGTGACCTCATTGTGCTTTTTACTGCAGCATTACAAGAGATTACTACCACACTGAGCGCTGAGGGGCGGGTGGAGAGAGAAGTGTGGGTTGATTGCAAATTTTGAATAATTTTGAATGATAATATCTTATAAACCGTTTATCATATTTACAATCCGTTTGAAGCATTTTGCTAAAAAAATGTGCTTAGAAAAAATAGATCCATGTTGAGTATGTTTTAATGTTAAAAAACAATGATTGCATCGAAAGTTCGGAGTTACTGTCACTACTACAGGAAGCCACATCACAGATGGTTCGGAACCGTCATCACAGACGGTTTTCGAACCGTCTATATTTGTTGGTGTGTGATATGAGTAGTTATCACGAGCGGTTTAAAACCGTCTATGATCGCAATATCACGAGCGGTTTTTTAAAACCGCTGCGAAGGCTAATATCACGAGCGGTTTCCACTAAAACCGTTTGTGATACGCCAATATCGCGAGCAGTTCTAAATAAAACCGTCGTGATACGCCAATATCACGAGCGGTTTTATTTAGAACCGTCTGTGATATTCACGTATCACAGACGGTTTTTGTTGAGAACCGTCTGTGATATTCGCGTATCACAGACGGTTTTTAGTGGAAATCGTCTGTGACACTATGCCTTCACAGACGGCTTTAACAAAAAACCGTCTGTGATAGTTCATACTCTTGACTACATTTTTGCTGTTTTTTTTGCTAGCCTCAGGAATTGCTAGCCATGCCTTCTGAAAACAAGCATGCACAAAAACAGATTCATCAGAGATAATCAATTGTTGATAACTCAAAGTGATCATTACTCAAAATAAATTACAAAAGATCGCATTTGTTCAAGTATTGTCGCTATAGTTACAACTGGATTACAATTGAGTCAATTGTTTGCGTTGAGAGGTGTCGGCGGGGTGATGCTTTGGGTCGGCGACGGAGTGAAACTCTCCGTCGTCGTTAATGATTTCTGACTTGATAAAGGTGCGAGCTTCCTCGAATGTCCTTGATCTCTTCAACGAGTCCATCACATTGTAAATCCAAGGCACATCGCTAGCAAGAGTAAAGTGGTAAGCTATATATATTTAAATTTATAATTAGGAAATAATTATTTGAAATTGACAAACCTCGGGATCCTTCTTCTTAGCTCTAAGGATTAGTGCATATGATAGCAGACGAGATTGCACATAACTCATCATCTTTTTCTTTGGCGACCTTTGCAAAAATAGAATTACATATATAGGTATAGTCGGTTCGAGGCGCTTTATTATGAAGTATGATATAGGATTATCGTGTTGTAGCGCGTACCGGAAAATCCATCCTATGTGTTAGTTGGGCGCTCTTTCCATCGTATATTCCTTTGTTGGCAACATAATCGATGAACGACCTACATGATTCCAAAAAGTTATCCTCGGCCATTTCAAATGCTTGTTGCGGATTAGGGAATCAAGGTATATCACATGGTTCCTCTTGGGTATAATAACTAAAAGGATCCAGTGGTACCTACTCATGTATGTCGCTATAGTCATTAAACCTAAGTTCATTGTTGCGTATAAAGTACAAATAAAATTTGTATAGCAAGTAGTGACACTTACCCACGGTTGTAGGGCACCACTATGTACTTCATGTTCTTCGACGAAGCAATGACCTCGTTATGTATTTCTCGGCGAAGGGCGAGTGCGCTTGGATGGTTTGCAACGATACCACATGTGGGTCGAGAAACCCACCGGTTCTTTCCATTCCCGGACATTTTTCATCATGTATCTATACATAAGCAATGGGTTGTGATATTTATCGGTATTACATGAATGTAGAACTTGATTGTACGCACTTACAGTGTCCAACATCATAGAAGCGAGGCGTCGAGACCAACGAGGTTAAATAGGTCATATAAGTCGTTGAAGCCCACGACGAAGTACCTCGTCCCGTTGAAGAAATGATTCTCCTCGTATCTGACGGTGATTCCAGTATCGCACCTCTTCTTTTGGGTCTTCTCCAAGTACCAGGCATGCAAAGCCTGACAAGCATATCCAGCGTGCATTAATACTGCGTCAGAGCACAACGGTTTTTCGATGATGTAGTTCCCGGATATCACGGACTTCCCGGACTTGGGAGGCGCCTTAACGTTCGTCGATTTCGATTTGGCCTTAGCGATTGGCAGTGTCTTCTTGTGAGACGACTCGGGAACCGATATGGCGGCACGCTTTTGCTGTTCCTTCGGCGTCTTCTCCACGGGAATCGAAGAGGTGGCCTTTTGAGGTGAAACATGAGGTGGAGTCATCGATGGTCCCGTTGGAGAGGAATGGTCGTGTCCAGATCGCGGCACTGCTGGGTCCACGGCGATGTTCTTCTTGGGCCACTGGATAAAAGAGTGGACGGCATCCCCTAGTGTTATGATCTCTTCGTTCGGGCGAATCTTCAGCTGGACGGCTAGGAAATTGCCATGTACCATATCCACCTGGACCCTAGCGTAACCCTGCGCTAGCTGGGCACCATGCTGCACTGCCCCTTCCTCGTATGGATACACCATCCTCCGCGCAGCCTCAATAGAAAGGGACCCATCCATCCTCACTTGGAGCTTGCAGGGCGTCGACTCCTACAAAATGATACGCAATTAGCTAAGGCATCCTATAGGTCTATCTTTGGTGCATTCCATAGATGTATATTACCTTGATGTCGCTCTATCGGTAATTGGACGTCGTCATCTTCGAAATTATGCGCGACACGACGCTACTCGATGTCGGCGGGATCGGCTCCCAAATTAACAGGCGGGCTTGCATCGCTCAGAGTTGATTCATTTGATCTGCAATGTCGCTATCTTTTCTTCAAATTTGTTAGTAAGCATCTGCACCAACCGGTCGTCGTCGGTTTCGCCTTGGATCTCTTCCTACTTCTATACGTGTAGTTGTCATCTGCGAATCCATGACTCCAAGGTACGTTAACCCCAAGACCTCGCGTGCATTCCGGTGCTCCTTGTTTCCCAAGGCCGTAGATAGTATATCCTTCTCCCCGCATCGCATGGAAGGAACCTTGGGAAGCTTGGGCAGTCAAGTCACGCTGCAAGAGGTCATCATGTTATTATAGACACTATGAAGTTATAGACTTATTAACAACTAGGTAGTTCGACATATTTACCACACGTTGGGACACTTCCTGGTCTGCCAGGTTTGTGAAAGAGATGCTGCCCGAAGATGAGACTTTTGCCATCGCTTTTAACTAGCTTAGGGAACGCGGGTCTGTGATATCAGGAAATGGTCCGGTTGCGTTCTCCTCCTCCGCTGCCCATTCCTCGTATTTACCCGCATACCCAGCGGTGCCGAGTCTGTGCGGGTGAGTGTTTCGTGTCTGGAGAGCTTTGTGCGCCGCACTTTGCTCCTTAAATTCGGCCGTCGTTTTCATAGCCACAAAGGTGTTCCATGCTTCCCGCGTCAAGAATCTATACTTCGCGAAGGGCATCTGACCCATGTTCACGTACTTCGTGAAAAGAATGCTCTTGAAGGTCCTCCACGATTTATCCATCGTGAGCATCGCTGTCCGTCGCACGTGTGCCACGTCTGCTTTTGGAATAGTGAACTTCTCTGAAAGTTCTGTCCACAGCGCGCCTTTCGCTTATTTCGTCAGTTCCTTCCACCTTGGTGTGGTGATGGGGACCCGTTCCCTTCCAAGTATCCCGCAGATGGTCCGGAATCTCACCACTGATCTCTTGGGACTCAGAGTGACCCCAAAGTCATTGACCTCCGTAATGACCAGTCGGCCCGCAGGCATTTTCGATTGTCCTCTTCCATCTCGCTTCCGTGTCATTATCATCGACGGTGACGGCGGCCTCGTCGGCGCCTCTTCCATCTGCGGCGTCGGTGACGGTGGCCTCGTCGGCGCCTCTTCCATCTGTGGCGTCAGTGACGGCGGCGAAGACGGTGCCTCTGCCATCTCGCTTACTTGCTATCTATATAAGTTACATATACAATAAAATGGATTGCAAGTGTCCCAAATTAACATATACATTTAAACTTAATAATATGCTCAACATGTGCAATACTAGCAAATAATCATAATTAATTCCAGCATAAATATGAACATAATTAATCTCAGGAAGAAGTACAGAGGTTGACTATAGAGATCAAGATGGTAAATGAAAAGTTGAACGAGCTCATACAGACTACTAGAAGAATCACAAACTAGTCATTAGATTTCCAACAAAACCTGAATACTCTCAATAGAACTTAACATGAAGACACAGGTTCAGTGATAAAGCCGATTGGCTGACATAATAGTATCCACTTCAAATGCTAGAGATCAAATGAACCAGAAGAATTAGAATAACTAGCTTTCAACCGAAAGTAACCAATTAACAGTACATCATATTGACAGTAGCAAGTAATACAATAGAGCTCAAGTATGAACTAACTATCACATTCAATCTCAGTATAAGACAGAGTTCATCACAGAGCATGTCAACAAAGGCCATCGATCAATTTGCAATATCTTGAGACTAGATTCGTAAATCGTAACTAATATAGATCAAGGTATCAACTAGCACCGCAAATATATATATGCAAAGATCAACCGAAGCGCCACAGAGGAGCAATACTCACAGAGAGGATGCCGCACAAGAACTCACGGTGCAAGGAGGAGGTGGCAGGGAGGAGGCAGATCTCTGAGGCGGGACGCAGATGGGGAGGAGGACAAGGCAGTCTGGCGTTAGTCGATGTCGGCGGCGCCGAGGTCGGGAGGCGGCGACGTCGGGGCTTCTGATCGGGAGGTGAACGGGGGCATCAAGGTCGAGGGCGCCAAGGTTGGGGGCGGCGGCACCGAGGTCGAAGGCGCCGAGGTCGGAGGCACCAAGGTCGGGGGTGGCGGCGCCGAGGTCATAGTCGGCGGTGAACCGGCGAGCCCTAAACCCTAGAGGAGGCGAACGAGCGCGCGAGAGCCTAAGGGGCGCGGGAGAGGAAGTGACGAGTGAGAGCAAAACCCTAGCGGTTCTCGCCTTATAAAAAGTATATCACAGACGGTTCTATTAAAGAACCGCTCGTGATAAGGCTATCCTGAGCGGTTCGTAGAGGAAACCGCTCAGTGATATCCTATCACTGAGCAGTTCTATTCAAAAACCGTATGTGATATATTCTCCTGGTGAGAAATGAACAACAAGTCTCTTCATTTTCCCGCATGTGTCTCTTCGTCTCACGATCACACGGCCGTCTCTTCATTTTCCAACGTCGCTCTGACTCCCCAAATATCTCTTCGTCTCCGCTCGGCTTTAGAACTTGTTCTATAAATAGATGTCCCTTTACAATGTATTTCACACAACCTCCTTGATCCCTTTCTCCACAAAAACAGAAATGGTTGCCTCTTCGTTTCCTTGTCGCCGCATTGATGGCCTACAGCCGCAGACCTTGTACACGCACCTCTCTCAGACTTTGAACCGTCTTTGCGGAAGAACACTATTTCAACAATGTCTTCACTCCTCTGTCCAAGAATTTACCGGAGCGGGTGACGGCCACCTTCCGCCGTCTTGACATCCTTCTCCGCCGTGTCTTCAGGGTGATCTCTCATTTTCGGCGAGTTTACCGCGTCGTTGACGTGGTCCTCCAAAACGACGTTGCACGTCTCCAGGAGGCTTGCCGTCACTTGATCGCTAATCGAGGCAAAGAAGCGATCGAGTCGACTAGGCCGAGACCCTCAAGCAAGAGAAGAGAGCCTATGGGCTCAATTCTTCTTAGTTCAACGATCCGAGGGTCTTGAGACACTCGAACTAGTCGTCGGTGGTGGATGCATTCGAGCTTCGTTCGATCACGAACCGTCCGCCTCGACGCCACGCCACGAAGTATTGAAGACGGAGATAGTAGCCTACCTCCGCCACTAGAAAAACTTTCTTTATTTATAGGTTTCTAGTTTTTAATCTTTTTTGTATAGCGCCACATACTGCTTGGTCACATATATGAAAATTCCAAAATGAAAAAAAAGTTTGGAGGTGAAGTTACTATATTAATTATATGTTGAAATATATATATATATATATATATATATATATATATATATATATATATATATATATATATATATAGAGGCAGTTTAGTGGAACAAATTAATTAATTATGTGTTGAAGACTAAGTTAGGATCGCTAATCCTTTTTTTATCGTCTGTGATGTAAAAAGGATATGGTTTTTTATCGTCTCGCTTATTACAAGCGCATAATATTATCAGTCGATCGGTTGGTCTCTCTTGTTATTCACGTTTAATCTTGCCGCGAACTTTGAAATGTATTATTACAAATGTATAGGTGAGAAAGATCCTTTATATTTGGCTATCAATATCAAAGATGACAAGTCCATAACACATCAACACATGACAATTTCACATTGACATCAAAATATATGAGAGATTACAAGTTCATAACACATGATGTTATGGAATAAATTAATTACATTGGAGTAAATTCTTAATTAAAATACACGCTTTCCTGATGATCGACGCGCATATATCTAGCTTCCTCACTGGGTTCTTCCTCGAGCCTAATGCTATTTCCGAAAGGAGGCAACTCGTCAAATTGATTGTATTCTTCCTCGTCCACTACATTCTCAACTCCGACAATCCTCCTTTTTCCATGAAGAACTACGTGGCGCTTCTTATTTGCCGGGTCAGTTACATAGAAGACTTGAACAACTTAGTTAGCCAGTACGAATGGTTCATCTTTGTATCCAACACGTTCGAGGTCTACGGTAGTGACGCCGTACTTGTCGACCTTCACCTGTGGGAGATGGACCCAACGGCACCGAAATAGGGGGATCTTGAAAAGCACGTAGTCGAGCTCCCATATCTCCTCTATTTGCCCATAGTAGGAGCTCCTCAGCCCATCAGTACTGAATGCATCTATGTGGACACCGCTGTTCTGGACTATACTCTTCCTATCCCGAAATGCCAGATAAAATGTGTACCCATTTATGTTGTATCCTTGCCATGCGACAATTGTAAATTGTGGCCTCGTACAACCATAGCGAGCAGTATCATCACTTGGTGACCTCCTAGTGATTCGCACCTTTAACCTTTCGTTGAACCGAGCGGTTGTTCTCTCGTGATCCAAACCTCCGACCGGTGCGGATTACACATGCGTACCATGTCTTTGTGCTCGCCGATGTACAGGACACTTGGGTCATGTATTGCAAGACCTTGAAATGGACTTGAGCGTACGTATCCAGGTCGGGAGTGATTGATTTCCTTCCGATGGTCCCGATACCATCCAGTCTCCCCTCATAGCAAGATAGAGGCACACCTATCGGTTCCACCTGAGCCATGTAGTCGACGTAGAACTCAATGACCTCTTCGGTTGCATAACCTTTGATGATGCTGCCCTCCGGTCGAGATCGATTCCGTACGTAGGACTTGAGAATTCCCATGTACTTCTCGAATGGGTACATATGACGCAAGAACACAGGGCCGCATATCTTTATCTCTTTCACAAGGTGAACAATGAGATGGACCATGATATCGAAAAATGACGGAGGGAAATACATCTCAATATGACATAGAGTCGTCACCACCTCGGCCTGCAGAGCATCTAGTCTTTGGGGATCAATGATCTTCTGAGCAATTGAGTTGAAAAAATAACACAACCTCAAGATTGCCACTCGGACCTTGTTCGGCAAGATACTTCTAATTGCAACAGGAAGCATTTGTGTCATCAGCACATGACAATCATGAGACTTCATACCAATTAATTTTAAATCTTGCATAGAAACAAGTTTCTTAATGTTAGCGGAGTAACCAGATGGGACTTTCACACCATGCAAACTCTAGCACAGTTCATTTCTCTCGGCCTTGGACAGAGTGTAGCAAGCTGGGGGAAGGTACGTTCATCCTATATCGGTCTCTTTCGATGCTAACTCGGTCCTTATGTTCATAACAACCAAGTCACGCCGTGCGTTAACACCATCCTTTGTTTTGCCACTAATGTTCAGCAAGAGACCAATCAAGCTATCACATACATTCTTCTCTACGTGCATGACGTCGATGTAGTGGCGAACTTCTAAATGCTCCCAATAAGGCAAGTCCCAAAAAATTGACCGCTTCTTCCAGATGTTCTTCTCACGGGTTCTTAATTTACATCCCTTCCCAAGCATAACATCGATATCCTTAACCATATCATAGACCTCTTTCCCTCTAAAAGCCTTGGAGCTGAATCGTTCTCCTTATTTCCGTCGAATTGTTTTTTCATCTTACGGTATGGGTGACTCCTAGGAAGGAACCTACGGTGACGTATATACACAGTTTTGCGCGAGTTGTTCAGCCATACACTCTCCGTAGCATCTAAGCAGTGCAGACAGGCTTTGGCTCCTTTTGTACTGAAGCCCGACAGGTTACCAAGGGCAGAAAAATCATTGATGGTGCAGAACAACATGGCGCGTAAAGTGAAGTTCTCTCGTTTGTACGCATCCCATACTGCACCCCTTCGCTCCATAGTGTCACAAGATCTTCCAAAGCAATGGTGCTAGGTACACATCAATATCATTCCTGTGTTGCTTCGCCCTTGGATAAGTAGTGACATCAAAATGTACTTCCGCTTCATACACGTACCAAGGAGGAAGGTTGTACATACATAGATTCACGGTCCGGTGCTATGTCGGCTACTCATGTTACCGAAAGGATTCATTCCATCCGTACTCAACCCTAACCTTATGTTCCTTGGTCAAGACCGAACTCTTCAAGCTCCGATCAAGTTTCTCCACGGGCGTAATCGGCAGGTGTCTTAGCTTTCCATCTCTTACGCTCCTCGAGTGCCAACGCAGCAATCTTGCCTCCTTTGGGTTCGCAAATAAACGCTTCAAACGTGGGATCACAGTGAGATACCACAACATCTTAGCAGAGGTCCTTGCTTCACCTTAGCGATTCTCGACGCTTGTATCGGATGCTTTGCACACGGATATACATGCATGTCTCGCATACTCTTCTACTAGAGGATACAATCGTTCGGACATATGCATGTATTCTTTCTACTTCCATTCCCAATGGACAAATAACCTTCTTTGCTTGATAGGTGGTGCTGGGCAACACGTTTCCCTCCGGAAGGATGTCCGATAGGAGACCTAACAACGCCGTGAAACTCTTATTGGACCAACCATTGCTTGCCTTCAATTTCAGCAGTTCAAGCATGGTTGACAACCTTGTGTATTCCGGCTTGTAGCCAGGGAACAAAGGTCTCACGGAGTCCTCCCTTAAGCCCTCGAATTTACAAAACTCTTTCTCACTGTAGTTCTCTTCTGCATCGCATAGCATATGATCCAGATTGTCATCGTGCCACCTATCCTCATCAAAAGCACAGTCCACATCCAGCAAATCGTTGACTTCCTCGGCGATGTCGTCATTATTAACTTCTGGTATAATCTGCTCTTCACCGTGATTGGTCTAACATGTATACCCTTTTTTGAAACCCCTTCGAATCAAGTGCGCTTCGATCTGCGCCGCGTTGTTAAACATCTTCAGATTACCACAATCAATGCATGGACAGTACATAAAATTTATCCCCTTCTTCAACATATCCTGCTCAGCGGCTCTTCTAAAAGCAACCACGCCATTAATGTACTCTTGACTCACACGGTTCACACCGTACATCCAGTTTCGATCCATCTACACTTTGCATGTAAAAAATTAGTGTCAAATTGATTAGCGATTAATTTATAACAAACATGAATTTAAATATGCAAGTGAAGCTTCATAACGAAGTTTTCTTTCTTGCTTTAGGCATCTAATATGCCTCCAGGAAGAGAGAATTGTACCAACTCCAAATTTCAACATTTTCACAAAACATCTAGTCATAGATAACTATTGCATACGACAAACATCTAAGACCATACCAAATAGGACTAGAGTACTGAGCATCTAATCCTCAATTAGCTACAATGTATGGTAGAAGACAGGACGTTTCACATGACAAAAGAACGGCCCTATTTGCATCCCATCTACCTGAATTTATAGTGATATGCTGATATTACTTTGAACTAATTAATTTGACCTACACCAAGGTTGTTATTTGCCTACAAAACCACATATACCTTTTCATAGACATTATAAAGAAAATAATCATATGCAATCACCTAGTGGTACTGCATATCAAATTTCATCACCAAGTATAATGGCAATAACATATGGCAGTTATTTAGTATTTACTGGCGCTTATGCCTCAAAATTCTAAACAAAGACCGAGCAAATCCAAGTTGGAATTTTTTGTGCCAATAATCTTCAACCGCACCTCACTATCTTTTGAATTTTCACCGAGCGGACAAACAAGCGGCTCCCAATTAGAACAAGAAGGAGCAGAGTTGGAGGAGCTAGAGGTGGAAGTGGCGCATGGGAGAGGAGAGCAGATCTAAGTGGAGCAGTGGCGAGGTTGCTCCAGAGCGGTAGAGGCGATGTGAGGGCAGTAGTGGACACTGAGGCCTCCGAGCGCAAGGCGGCAGAAGAGCGGCAGTAGATGCGGCAGAGGGATGTGGGCACAATTTATATGATGAAGGATATCACAGACGGTTCTTAATTAGAACCGCTCGTGATAACAATTATCCTGAGCGGTTCTCATTCGTAACGAATGCGTAGTACTATCCTGAGCGGTTCTTATTGAGAACATGCGTGATTATCTGATTATCACAAACGATTTGTGAATAGAACCGTCAGGATAATTCACGCAGCGACTCTATTAATGAACCGTCGTGATAGATGACTATCACGAGCGGTTCTAAATAAGAACCGCTTGTGATAATTGGCGGCGCCAAACGCGTCCTGTCAGAGAGACCCAATACAGACGGTTCCAAAGGAACCGTCTGTGATGGGGCGTCTACTATAGCCTGTTTTGTAGTAGTGTGTACCCAAGTCAGTCAATTACTGTATCATCTGAGCACAGAAAATGTGGTGGAGAGTGACATAGGGGTTGACAGAAGTGGGAGGTGGTGGGTTTCTTTGATCAGCCTTTGAGCAAGGTGGGTGTTTTGACCCACGGAAGATGGTGGGCGTAGAATTAGGTGTAGAATAGTGTGTGTGTATATTTGCACCATCCTATCAATATCAATATGAAATGTATGTATTTCCAACAATAAATGTAATTACAGAGATCTAGCTGTTCTTTTCCTTCTGAGAAACAGGGTGGTTGGTTAATCGAGTTATCTTAACTCTTACTAACCGAGAGATCATGAGATCAAGCCCATCGAACATATAGTTAGTGAAACCCATGCCACACTGTTAAACTTAAACTGGACATGTAACTCGATTGCTTCAGTTCAGTGCAAGGGTGGACCGGTGGAGCCAAGTCTCGGACTAGTCCTATCTTTATCACGTACTCATCCAATGTTATGAACCAACTAGAGTATGAGAGTGGGTGGTGTGTGTTATGGGTCAATTTTGCCGTTGATTGGAGGGTGGCTGTGCCCAAACAAGTGAATGTCTTGGCACTACAAAAGAAGGCAATGAGAGGAAAACAAAGGGCATCAAGATTACTCAGATTAGCCTCACTCTCTTGTCTTCCTCCCCGACATCGCTTACTCTCCTTGCTACTTCATTGCTCCCTTTGGTCGTTCTTCTTCTACCCCGAACCCTCTAATTCCTCTATGTATCTATCAATTCTCCCTATCTGTTTGTGCAATTTTGTAGCCGGTACTTGTGGATTGTATCAAGTTCTCCTAATTTGTTGAGCAATATTGCATTCGATACTTGAGGATCGTAACAATATGGTATCGAAAGCGTTTCGATCCGCCACGCCAAGACGATATCAAACCAAAGACACTGCAATCGAGATGGAGCAACAACTCTGGTGACCCAGCGATCTTGGTGCGAGGCGAGTTGCTCAAGCATTTGGAGGTCCGATCTTGTGCCATCAAGCCTCGGTGGAGGAGATGAAGCCCAAAGTGGTGACCCCGCAAGCAAGACAGCCTCCTCATCGACCCCGCCAAGAGCCTCCTCGTCGAGGTCGCTCTCCACCGTGAGGTGGACGCCTGATGCCCACCGGTGTTCGATGAATTGTCCCAATGACGACACCGACTCGCGGACGTCCGCATTCATGCCAGACGCGGCCCCGAGTCCTCCCTCGATTGCCGCCCTGCTCGACATCGCCATCACCAGCCCTGAGCCGATGGACGCCACCATTCTGGTACGTGACGGCACCGGTGAACTCACCCCCACACCCAGTGGCACCGCCGTCCACCCCGTCGACTTGGGCGACGAGCACGTCCCCAATCTGTCCAACTGTCAGTTGGGAGCACGCAAGGTGTTCGACAGAATGTGCGGCACTGATGGCATCTCTTATGGCTTCTCCACCAACGGCCTTATCCTCACCACCGCCGCTCGACGAAGTCTTCCACTCAGCAGGCATTGCCGTGGTGGATAGAGCAACCCGTCAAGAGAACGAGCCCATCGCGTCTCGATCCTTGCACGCTTGGAGAACTCATGTGGTGCTATGGAGTTTAGTCAACCGTGGCCGCCGCCTTCGCAAGTGGAGATTGCAAGAGGCAGAGCTGAGCTACGGCCAATGCCAAGGCGGTTATTCGATTGCTATCAAGGCAGAGTGCCGTGGATGCCCCCATGTCCACCACCTCAAGGACATGAGACTTTGCTCGGAATTATGCTCCCAATGTTGTTAAGTAAAAATCTGGGCCTCACATCCACAAAGCTTGTGACGTTGTCCACCGCTGATTACAATTCGAAAGGTGGAGGTTCTCAAAGCCTTGGGTGCTTACAGATGTTCTGTTCCTAAGGTGTATTGTCTTTGCACCGATGCAAGTGTAATCGAACTCCTTTCTACATAATGGAGTATCTAGAAGGAGTAATATATCCTGATAACAAGTTGCCGGGAGTAACCCCAACTAAAAGAAATACTATATATTTTGCTGCTGCAAAAACTTTGGCTTCAATACACAAAGTTGATGCGGCTGTAGTATTGCAAAAGTATGGGAGAGGAGACAATTATTGCAAAAGACAAGTAGAAAGATGGGAGAGGAAATATCTGTCTTCCACTAATGAAGGGAAGCATGCATGTTATCAGAAGAAGCTTGATCTAGCTCGTTGGTTGAAAGAACATGTACCAGAAGAAGATTCATCGGCAGGATTGGGAACTGGTCTTGTTCATGGTGATTACCGTGTTGACAATCTTGTTTTTCACCCAACAGAGGATCAAGTAATTGTTGTATTTGATTGGGAACTATCTACTTTGGGGAATCAGATGTGTGATGTTGCATACAGCTGTTTGACATATATTATTGATGCAACACCCACTGAAGGTAATTCTTACAGAGGATTTGAACATACTGGCATTCCAGATGGCATTCCTCAACTGGAAGAGTACCTTGCTGCGTACTGCTCTATCTCTGCAAGACCCTGGCCTGCTGCAAATTGGAAGTTCTATATTGCCTTTTCATTGTTTCGAGGGTCATCTATCTATGCAGGAGTATATCACAGATGGACTATGGGTAATGCTTCAGGTGGTGAGCGTGCTAGATTTGCTGGCAAGAGTGCTAATGCTATGGTTGACTGTGCTTGGGATTTCATAAACAGAGAAAAGGTACTGCAAGAACAGCCTGCTATGGGCATGCATGTCTCAAAAGCTTCATGGCAAGAATTCCACCGAGAGCAAAAAGGAATGTCTGAACTTGGTAGCAAGATTTGCAGAGAGCGTATTGGTCACGAGGTAGTCCTCATGATGTCGGACAAACATCCTGTTACTGCGATGTGTCATACCAATGAACTGGGATTATTTTACATTGTCTTTGCTTTTCTTGAGAAACCCGACCCTCCAGTTCTTGACAAATGTGATTGGATTTGTGTTTCACATATGGAAGTGGCAAGGAATCTTGCACATCCTATTGGTTGTCCTGTGTTCAGTGGTGGTTCTGATTCCAAGTCTCAGGATGAACAGCGAAGGCTTTGCCGGTATAGTGATGCGGCTATTGTTGCTGATCCTTCAGGCGCTCATGTGATCAGCCACGCATTTCCCCACATCTATGGTCAGCCCCTGACTCATTTCCTAGCAAAATGTAAGATGAAAGGAGCCCCACGCCTTGTGCGAAGCAAGTTCCATGCAAGTAAATTGAGACTAGAACAGGTCACTGTTTATAGACAGTATGAAAGGGAGAAGGTGGAGAAGCATTTGGATGATTACATTCGCCAGTGCTCAAGAATGAAGGTCAAAGGTGAGAAACTTGTAATTGAAAGTGAAAATGTAGCTAAGGGAATTACAGAGCTTGTTTCGCTGCACAGTGTCACCAAACTCATCATGGAAACATATCTTATTGCTGGTGAAATTGGATCTGCAGCACCTGAAGAAGCTTGGCTTGTGGCATATCTTATTGATGTGGTCACGGGACGCATACCGCACCGTGTGACTCATCATGGTGCACAAGGCCCTGTACATGCAGTTGTAAGCAAGAACTGGGTTGTCTATCATTATTTCAATCTCCGAGCTCACAGATTTGAGATCGTAGTGATTGAGATATATGATCAATCTAGAGCGGACAATAAAGACGTTACGAAGCTCATACTTGGGAAGCATAATTTGTTAGCACCAATTACTTCTTATGGCCGCCCAGAGGTGATGGTGAAATCTCAGTCATACTTCTTTACCCATTCAGTGAATGCAATGGCAGTTACACAAACAGCTAAGGGGATAACTTCCAAGCAGCTTCTTATTGGCACGATGGGTGACCAGGTTTTGGCACTTGACAAGCGCTTTCTTGACCCACGTCGTTCAGTGAATCCCACACAGCAAGAGAATGAAGAGGGCATTATACCATTAACAGATTCTTTGCCTATTATTCCGCAGTCCTATGTGACTCACTCTCTTCAAGTGGAAGCCCTGCGTGGAATTGTTGCTATTCTTGTAAAGTTGGAGTCCACTACTCTTGTTTTCACGTATGGTGTGGATCTTTTCTACACCCAATTTTGCTCGTCAAGAACTTATGATTCACTGACTGATGAATTCAGCTATGCACTTCAATCAGCTCACAATTGTGTCGTGTACAATACTTCTATCAAGTCAATTGTGCAGCAGAAGCGTGGAGGTTTACTGACTTCCACCTTGGGCAAGCGCGGTCGCTTATATGCTTACAAGTTGAAGGCTCAAGCCGGCTGTTTGGATGCATGGGAATTTCAGATGACATGGGACCCTGGTGGTTTGGTGCTTCTTTTGGCTTCATGGCATCGGCTTGAGGACAAGCCGAAATTTAAGGAGAGGGGAATGTCACGTACTCATCCAATGTTATGAACCAACTAGAGTATGAGAGTGGGTGGTGTGTGTTATGGGTTTGGCTGCCGTTGGATTGGAGGGTGGCGAGCCCAAACAAGTGAATGTCTTGGCACTACAAAAGAAGGCAATGAGAGGAAAACAAAGGGCATCAAGATTACTCAGATTAGCCTCGGCTCTCTTGTCTTCCTCCCGACATCGCTTACTCTCCTTGCTACTTCATTGCTCCCCTTTGGTGTTCTTCTTCTACCCGAACCCTCTAATTCCTCTATGTATCTATCAATTCTCCCTATCTGCTGTGCAATTTTGTAGCTGGTACTTGTGGATTGTATCAAGTTCTCCTAATTTGTTGAGCAATATTGCATTCGATACTTGAGGATCGTAACATATACCCCGGGGCCTAAGATCAAAATCCATGAACATTCTCTTGATAAATCACCAAACATATAAGTTCGGTCCAAAAACAGCTGGCCAAGCTTAAGACTTGGACCGTGGCCGGTTCCGCCCCTGGTCCAGTGTAGTAATGTCATTGATCATTGCACATGGTGATCCAATAAAGAAATGAAATGCTGGTTGAGTTGAGGATACTGGACCAAACATGCATGCAGATTAGAGCTTGCTTTGCTGAACGTTAGATAATTAAACTGCACGCACGAGGACCGAGGCACGATTAGTCTCATGTTTAAGACCAAGGGCACAACACAAGGGGAGGCATATTAAAATTAGGGCAATTGTGGACAAGTGTGTGGTCAAAGAACAGTGCAACGACGTCGTAGGCGCGATTTGCGGATCAAACAAGGATTGGCGTGCATTGCATTCCCTTGCAAGCGACGCACCTGCACTGTCACTTCTAGTCTCTCTCTCACACTGTACACACATTATGTCATTACTAGCCGAGTACCTATGCATTACAATATATATATATATATATATATATATATATATATATATATATATATATATATTCTAAACTTGAAAAATTAATATACATAAGCTAGTTATCCTTGCATCTAAAAGTTGTATACAAAATTCACGTCTGATCAACAAGCCACAAAGAGTCATATCATAAACCAAATGTGCATATGATCTAATTATCCATAGAAGATTCTTATAGTATTATATGCATATATACATATATGTATCCATAAAAAATTCCACCAACTCATAAGGTGTGAAGGTAGATGTCAGACTCACTATTACCACCGAGTCCTTCTTTTACAAAGATGTGATCTTCTTCTCCATAGCTGAGAGTTTAATTGTGTACTCCCTCAGGTTCTTTTCACAAAAGATTTACTATTTTGTCCAGGCGCAAAAGGTTAATAAAACTCAAGAGTGAGGAATCAATGATATTAGTACACGCTTTTAATTTGTGAGAGTAAAATAGATAGAGGGCAAAAGCGAGATACTAGGGTTAAATCTATATGCATGCCTTATAAAATGGAACAATTTTCGAAAACATAGGTTTTCTTCAAGAGTGCACCATGTTACAAAGGAATCTGATGCATTTAATGACCAATGTGATCCGTGCATGCTAGCTAGGGCAATGTTGGTAGGTCAGCAAATATAGTGATTCACTGATTCTCCTTGTACAAGATTAGGGTTGTCCCAAGGTAGGCTTTCGATTCACCTTGTACAAGATTAGGGTTGCCCCAAGGTAGCCTTTCTTTCCTAGCTAGCTTTATATATTCCCATAGACAAGTACTCCTAAATATTACTCACTGCTGCTGAATTTTGTTACATACAGCACCTTTTGAATCCGTATTTGCAGAAATGACCACTACCGCGGCGTATCTGTAGATTTAGCACCGTTGCCGTATGGCCACTGTGTGGTGGCCTCTCCCTACGCGCCATGTCAGCCCGTTGCTGCAATACCACCGTGTGGCAACGCCCCACGACCCACCACGTGGCCTCCCGCCCGCCACAGAGCCACCTCACCGTTGTCGACGGCCCTTTCAGTGCTTGATGCGACAACGCCCTCGCTCGCCACGTGTCGCATTAGGGTTTAATGTGGCCAAAATTAGGGTTTCTGATTAGAGTTTTGCAGGAATTTTAAAAATAGCAAATGAGTTCAAAAAATTATGAAATTTTATGTGGAGCCTCCCGACATAGTGTACTTGCTTGTGTAAATTTTTTATAATTTTATTCGTTCATAATTTTTCTCGCAATTTCATAAAAGTGTATTGTTTGTACAAATTTGTAAATGTAGAAAATGAGCTCAAAAAATTATAAAATTTATTTTGAAGGCTCCTCACGCAGTGGACTTTATTGTGTAATATTTCAATAATTTTATAGTTGTTTTGGAATTATCTAGAAAATTTAAGATTTAGGTCGCGATAATTTAGATTTTAGGGTTCGGAAATTAGGGTTTCATGATTTTGTGTGACTTGGAATGTATGGAAAAAAACTGCATTGCACCGCCATTGGAGTTGTCGATATACAATATGGCGCAGGAATTTCATGTTATGTTTGGATCATTCATGAGCATGTCTTAGCCTCCTATAAAATATGCGCCAATATGCAATATGCCGTCATTAGTTATTTGAGATTTGCTGATGTTTTAAAGGATGCCTTATTGTTTATTACTTGCTATATCTCTTATTAAATAGCGTCAATGGACAACTTTCTGGAGACGTGCTTGTATATAAACATCCCGATTTACATTTTGGTGATATACATGTCTTAACAGCAAGGTATATTAGCGGTCTAGAGGAGGTTGTGGGATATACCAAATATGCTATACTTTTTCCTACTTCTGGAAAACGATCTTTGGCTGATGAGATGACCAATAGTGATTTTGACGGCGACATGTACTGGGTCTCGAGAAACCCAAAGGTAAGTTGACTACTAATCGACTGAAGGTAAAGTGTGAGGCACGGAACGAGAACTACATTAGAGTCCGCAGACAGAAGCACGTGATTCGACAAGGGGGTTACATGGCACACAGTCATGAAGGACTACGATGCATAGACAAAGAGTGGACATTACAATCTCATTACAACTAAACTTCTACTTGGCAAAAACAACATATAATAGAAGAAAGACTGCAAAACTAACTATCTTAACTAATTTCTGAAGCATTTTCTCAACTCTTTCCATCCTTTCATCAATCTTTTAAGTTTGTTCTCTTCATTTTGCACTGGTTGATCAGAGGGCCGAGCCACTAGATGAAATGCAACAACACCACGGGAGTCTTCTTGCCAGCCAGCAATTTGTATTTCAATATCTTGAACCACTAGGATAGCTTCATCAGCCCACTGCCAAAACTGACATGTTGTGTTCTGGAAAAGAATTGCAGCTTCAAACAAAAATAAAACAACGTGCTATTTCGAATGGAATTAATTCAGGATGGTTTTTCACAAGTTACCGTAATATTTGAACACTTTATTAACACTTGGGATGGATTCGTTGGCGTATGTGAGGTGAACACATTCGCCGGATCCTTGCAACTAGGGCAAACCAGGTGTTGCCGCAGTGATTCTAACTGTCTGCTCACTCGAAAGTTGGATGAGACCGAAGACATCATGTTTAAGACTGGAAGAAAGGAGAGTGGAAGACACGTCACCCCCGTTCCTGCCGACACGTCGCCGCCAAGACTGGAAGAAAGGAGAAGAGGAAGTGAAGACCCAGGATGTTTATATACAAGCATGTCTATAGAAAGCTATCCATTGACGTTGTTTAATAGGAGATATAGCAAGTAATAAACAATAAGACCTCCTTTGAAACATCAACAAATCTCAAATAACTAATGATGGCATATTGCATATTGGCACATATGTTTTATAGGAGGCTAAGACATGCTAATGAATGATCCAAACGTAACATAAAATTCCCACGCCATATTGTATATCGACATCTCCAATGGAGTTACAATGCGTTTTTTTTCCATACATTCCAAGTAACACGAAATCATGAAACCCTAATTTCTGAACCCTAAAATCCAAATTATGGCGATCTAAATCCTAAATTTTCTAGATAATTCCAGAACAACTATAAATTTGTTGAAACATTACACAATCAAGTCCACTGTGTGAGGAGCCATCAAAATAAATTTCATAATTTTTTGAGCTCATTTTTCTACATTTACAAATTTGTACAAACAGTACACTTATATGAAATTACGAGAAAAATTATGAATGAATAAAATTATGGCAAATTTACACAAGCAATTACACAATGTCGGGAGGCTCCACATAAAATTTATTAATTTTTTGAACTCATTTGCTATTTTTAAAAATTCCTACAAAACCCTAATCAGAAACCCTAATTTCGGCTGCATTAAACCCTAATGCGGCATGTGGTGGTCGAGGCGGTTGTCGCAAGATCAAGACAGTGGCCGCGGCGATAACTACCGAGGTGGCAGTAAGGGCGGGAGGCCACGTGGCGGGTCGTGGGGCATTGCCGCATGGCGGCCGTGCGACAACGGGCTAACGTGGCACGCGAAAAGGCAACAACATGGTGGTCGTGCGGCAACCATGCTAAATCCGCAAATACGCTGTGGCGGTGGTCAATCCTGCAAATATGGGTTCAAAAGGTGCTGTATGTGCCAAAAATTCCACTACTGCTAGCTAGCCCAAAATACATGTAATATTTTACATATATACATTTCACTTTTTTATGTTATAACTTTGACTATACCGATATTCATCATGACAGGTAGGGGTGAAAACGGATAGGATAGTTTCCATCTGATCCGGATGAAAACGGATTCGGATGGTCTCGGATCGGATTTTTTCGGATAGTTTTTGGATCGGAAACGGATTCGGATTTTTTTTGTCATAAACGGAAACGAATACGGTAGGCATGATATCCGGCAGATATGAATACGTATTCGGATTATCCGGATAAGAGTACATCCGGATATCCAGCACTTAGGCCTTAGGCACTGCGTTATTGACTTATTGTGCATTCCTTCTTCAGTTCTTCCACAGCCAGCGACGCGCCACTCCCCACTCCCCTGGTTCCCTCCTCCCCTGGCGCGCTCCTCCCCGCCAGCCTCCTTCCCAGCACCCCTCCTCCTCCCAGATCCAGATCTCGATCTGGATCAACCCCGCCACACTCCTCCACCTCCCTCCTCCCCGGCGCACCTTCTTCCGCGGCGGCGCCTCCCCCGATGCGGTGCCTCCTTCCCTGGCTCCGTCCTCCCCTGATACAGCTGCGCCTCCTCCTCCGACTCCCTTCCCCGTTGCCTCCTCCTCCGGCTCCATCCTTGACCATCCCCGTCGCCTCCTCCCGGCTCCATCCTCCTCTCCCAAGACTGCCTCCTTCATCGCCCCGCCGCCTAAGTCCCTCTCCTCCCGGCCCTCCTCTGAGCAGCTGCCGCCTCCACCCTCCACCCCTCGAGCCGCCTCCCCCTCCTCCCTTGCTGTGTTCATTGCTAGGCCTGAGGCCCTTAGTCCACAACATCTACCACTTGCCACTGCTGTCTTAATCCATTTAATTGCTTGATTACCAGTCCATGAAAGGAGCAGGGTGCATTTTGATTCATGAATTCAGAAACTATTTGCATGATTGCATTGAAAAAGAAGTTACTGGTGTGTATTTTGTAGGAAGATAATCTTATTGTGGTTGTACTATTTTGATTCATGAATTTTATTGTCAGTAATTATATTATGTATCGAGACACTCTTATTGCAAATGTAGTCACTCATAAGATGAAATTTAGGTGAGCATCATGTCAGTTGTATCATATGGTGGATCAATGTTAATAGCTCTTGAGTTCATAAATGTGAACTAAACATTTTAAGTTTAGGATGAACTACATAAAGAGCAAAGTATCTTGGTTTTACATTCATAGCCATGACTATCATAACCTTGTTTTTCTAGGGTTGATCTAAGATTTAAGACTAGCATTGTGTTGTATATTCAGAGTTGAAGGCTGATTCTATTGTACAATCTTGTGCAGGTTGATCACTGTCCTGTGATTTAAGACTAGCATTGTGTTGTACACTTCTTGAGTTCAATTAATATCTATATAACATTGGCAGTACTTCTGTTCTTTATCATGCATTACTCTATTGTTACCAGGCTTGGATATTGTTTAGCTCATTTCTTGACAACTAGTTGTGAGTCATGGATAATAGTTGTCAGAAAGGAGGTAGTGCTATGCTCATTGTGATTTTTACAAATTCATTTTTACAGAATCTATGATGTGTGGCTTGTAGTTTTGCAGTAACTTATCTATGACTAGCACTTAACTCTGAAAATTGAGCACCTTTGTTTCTTTTTGTTATGCATCAACATGTCCACCGAAATTGTCTCATTCATAGTTGAATGCTCATACCATTACAATGTCCATATGCATGTCTGTTGTTATAGATAATTTATCCTTATAAAATTTCAATATTGATTCCATGTCCAATTGCTTTGATGTTGTTTAACTGGTTAATGTCTCATTCATAGTTGAATGCTCATACCATTACAATGTATAGATGAGTACATACTGGCATGTCATTGTTGTGCTTAAAAACTTACTCTGTGATCAGGGGGGCAAGATAAACTATTTTCTTCTAGATGGGATCTTAGATGTGCACAAGCATATGCCAATATGCCATCTATAGCTAATGCCAAGACGAAGAAAAAAAAAGGCAAAAACAAGCCACCTGTAGACCTAGTAAGGAAGAGCAAGACTCAACTAGTGATCCCTCTTGTATGCTGGACCAGCTTCAACCCTAGAAATGTGCCTAATGTTGCGCAGAGTATTTAGGGCCATGTTCCTGGAAAATTATTAAGACATCTTGTGGTAATATATGTAACAAATATTTTATGGACTGCCAATATTTTCAACTATGAAGAAATTAATTAACCAAACTAATAATTCTTCAAACCTTTCTAAAACTTTAGCTTGAAATTTTACTTCACAAAACACATATATAGAATGTTTTAATTACCCTCGCAAAAATGTTTTAATTAAAGAATTGAAGTACCTATATGTTTTTATATAGTATGCCATACTACATGGTACATACGCATATGTCTTTGTGCATATATACATATATATGGATTCACTACCAGAAACTGCTTATTTCCCGAGTGTCTATATTTTTACCGAGTGTCTAGACAGAAATACTCGGGAAGGCCCCGAGTGTTTCATAAGACACTCGGGATGGGACGTCAACACTCGGTAGAAATAACTTTCTCAAGTGTTCTTCGTAACACACGGGAGATCAAGATGGGAGGCAGCAGTCGTACACTTGAAAACGAGATCTCAACACGGTCTGGATGGGATAAAATACAATCCCAAGTGTTTTAAAATGGCAACACTTGAGAGAGAAAGGGGAGTGTGCCACGCCCTTTTTTCCCACCACTAACCCTACATTCCCACTCGATCCCCAATCCTCCTCTGCGCCCGCGCCCGCGCCGCCCTCCTCCTTCTCCTTGACACGTCCGATTCCCTCCTCCTCCGCCGCTGCGGCACCTCCTCCCCTGACTCCCTCCTCCCAAGCACTGCTCGCCTCCTCCCTCCTCCGGCACTGCCGTCCTCCTCCTCTCTCCTCCCCGGCTCCCTCCTCCGTCCGCCTCCCTCCTCCCCGGTGACCTCCTGCCTCCGGTTCGGCCCAATGTGACCCGGCGCCCTCGCTCCTCGCCCATGCCAGCTGCCGTGCTCCTCCTCCCTGCCGCCACAGCTTCTTGTCCCCTGGCCGCTCGGCCCAAGCCCGGCTCCCCGGCCCGTTTGTGCACTAGCGCCTTCTACTGCGGCTCGATCCGGTGTGCTCCTCCACCATGCGACACCTCTCCTGCCGCCGTAGCTGCTGAGGACGCTGGGGGTTGCTGCCGGGTGCCTCTTTGCCTCCCTCCTCCCTACCACCTCTCCAGTCCCGAAGGTACCCTCTCCCTCCCTTCTGCCTTCCTCGATTTCCCTCCTTGATATTATAAGTTGTGGTTCTTGGGAGCCTGTTAGGGCACTGGTAGATCTGGGGGCCAGGTAACTCTGGGGGTTTGACTTTAATCTTCTTCACTTGCTAGGTTGGTGGGGTGCTGTGATCCATGAGTACGTGATTTTCTTGGTGCTCCCAAAATGAGCAGGGAGTTAGTCACTAATTGGTGTATGCTATTGCCCAGGCCTGACTAGTGTGATTTATTCAGGTACCGACAAATTTGAGAACGTTTTTTAGCCTGAGCAACTAGAATAAGTTGAGATGATTTTTTGCTAGGGGATTTTAATGGTAGCACTTAGCTAAAAACGAGTTGTTGATAATATCTTTTTCCTTCTTAAAATCATTTTCAAGTTACTGGACTAGACCCACTTTCTTGTATGCTGCTAACTGTTCTTTGTCGCTTCTTTGCCTTTTCTAGAATTGGGTTGAACTTATTTGATACATGCCTCCAATAGCCGGAGTTTACCTCAATGTGTCTTAACTTGACTCGCATGAACAAAATGCCTAGAAACAAGAGTATTTTTATTAACACATTTTGTGTGCTCGGAATAGACTACCAACACATGTATAAGTCGAGGCTCGTAATTTTGGTTTCTTGGATGATGCATGTTTTGGGCCAAAATTTTATGCTAGATGTCATGGACATCAACTAGACAATAGCCTTGCATTTTTAAGACAAAATGATGCAACACTATTATTTTGAGGGCATGAACCAACAATTCAAGAAGGTAACTAAAGATATAGCGCTTGGCCGTAGTTGTTCTCTTGGGTTGGGCAAAGTCTGTACTTAATTAGAATATAACTCGTGTCTTTTACATTTGAAAATGGTTGGTTGTTCTTTCTTGTAATAGTGATTTGGTGCACCAGAATACTTTGATGACATTAATTGATGAGTTTATTTCTGGTGTAGAGAGGTGCATGTTTGGTATCTTTGCCCTGATGAATTGAATGATTACTCCCAATTGAAGATGTACGAGGAACTCATTTCTCCTTCTGAAAGAAAGAATGCTTTGTCTATGAACGGAGAAAGGTTGCAGAAAGATGCTATGTTGTCCCGTGTGTTGTTGCGCACCACCCTCTCAAGATGTATGTAAACATCAACTACCTATTGAACTATAGATCACATTTTATTTAATGCCATGCATGCTACTATCATTCAATGAAGTTTGTTGTCTGTATTCTAGTTATTAAGAGTTCTTTAATTGGGAAATAGAATAAAGATGTTAGAATTATTAGTGCTTTAGTGTACATTAATTAGGGTTGACCGCACATATAATACTACCCATGGGTGGTGGTAACCCTATATTCGCTTACACTCTCGTAATTTTTAGTAATGATGAAGAAAAGTAGGTGTCTTTTATAGAAAAATAGTTTAATATTGTTTATGGAGAGATTGAGTTGCTTGATGCAATTATTAGTTTTTAGATGCGATAGCTTATTTCATATGTCTTGTATATACATATACACAAATATATAATTCATGAATCATGATCAATCTTGTAGCTTTCAACCTCTTGTATCATATCCCATACTGCAATGGTTTTCCGATCCATATGCAATTTTCTAAATAATGTAAATATGAGAAATGGATAATAACTAGTCTTAAAGCATAAGAATTAGAACTATCGGTAATTCAACCTGACACATGTAGTTTGGGCATGTTGCTCCATGTGCGAGCTATATTGTCAACAAATCCATGGAGATAGGAAACTTTCATTTCTCTGTTAAAGCATACAATTTGCAACTTACTGATTCATAAAATTTCTTTTGCATTTTATATGTGTCTAGACTAATATTTTACAAAGTAAATCAGTTTCTTTATATTTTGAAATGTTCCTCAGTGTCTTGATATACTTGTTCTTTTGAGTTAGGGAGATCAAAGATCCCCAGGGATAATACCTTTGATTGTCAAAGATGCATTTAGCATTATACAAGAGGTACTCTTTATATATAGACCCATCTTGTATCATGATATGACGAAACATTCTTGCGAATGATTTAGCCAATGTATTGTACACTTATATCACTGCTTGATTTTTCTTTGTAGACGCAAAATCACGAGTTTCTCCTTCGCGTGTCATACTTGGAAATTTATAATGAGGTTTGTCACTGCAATCATATTTTTTTATCATCATAATAGTTGTAATTTGAGTGACTTCTGCCTGGACTATTTTGTTGCTTTTACTTGTTTATGTTATACGCACATGTAACCGGAGTTCATGTTCCAAAATAAATTAAGTTGAAAAAATGATTCCTTTTTTATACACATATAACTGTGTCCCAATGTGTGTACCATGTCATATCAGAGTTCCATGTTAGTACAACCTAGCACACTTTTTTGTTGTTGTTTTTTCTGCCTTTTTCTTTCTTTCTTGCAATTTCTCCCCGATGGTTCGAGTCGCATATTTTTCTAAGTTCTGTTCACGATTGTCAATACACTAAGACTAACGAGATCACCAGTTGATCATCATATCACTTGCATATTATTTTGTTGTAATTGGCTTTGTTGTCCTAATGGAGGGCTCATTGATTTTAGGTTGTCAATGATCTACTCAATCCTGCAGGGCAGAGCTTACGAATTAGAGAGGATCCTTAGGTGCTAATATCTCCATTCTTCATTAAGTGCTCTTTTCGGTAAAACGTTAAAGAACCGCTGATATTTTTGTATCAACTACTAACAAACTAATGATTTTTCTGGAGGATGATTGCTGGCATTTGTATCCATGAATTTCCTCCAGGATAATATAGTTTGCTACAATGGTTCATAATATCCATGTTCCAAGTAAAGTTACATTTTGTCCTCAAAGGTTACTAATGGTGTGCAGTTTGTAGTGTCAAAAAGTTTATTCACTATAAAGTTAACTGTAAACATTGTCATGTGTGCGCGGTTAATCGATGGAGTGGTCTCATACATTATTATCATATGTAGAAACTGGATCTTTTAGATATGATTACTTGTGGAGAAATTCATAATCTTATGGCAGCATGCATAGAAGTTCGCTCCTAAACTTGCTAGCTCTTATGATGAACTTTTCTCAGGGAACATTTGTTGAGGGTATCAAAGAAGTAGTATTATCTCCTGCACATGCTCTGTCCCTTATTGCAGCTAGAGAAGGTCATTTTTGTAATGATATAATCTTCTGCTTGTTTTAATCTACTTGTGGACTTATTATTCTGTTGGCTATGGTTAGCATTTCACTGTCTAGGAATAGCAACATATCACGATGACAAGTAATCATTTATCAAAGAGAACCCTTATCTCATAGAATGTTGTCTTACAAAGTTTGAAAATTGATGATAAACAAATTGAAAAACTAGATATATGTCAGTGCAAAATAGTGTAACTAGAGAAACACCACTCCAAGCTGCCCACTCTATTGAGGATGACCTCTACTCTGGCTACTCCCTACTAGCCGCTGGTGGCAACTGCATGCACTGGTATATTGCAAGAGGCCATCAGTTGAAAAAACCTGCAAATCATACACCCATTTTGTTCCCATCAAACTTTTTTTTTGTTTAATTATGCCCCTTTTCCCAAACTATGCATGTGATGCGACCTCTTATAGATCAAACTCCCATTTCATGTGTGACAACTGATCGATCACATCCAAGATAGACCATTCCAATTTGAAAGGGAACAGTAAGAGAGAGTTAATTTACATTCAGAAGATTCCATCATTCCATATGGGTACATCTCCAATTTATCAGCTTAATTAAACTATTGCAACAAGTCAACACAGCTCCAGCTACCTTCCAAATGGTGCAAGAACACCTACATATCTTGCAATACAATCTCTTGACAGCAACAACCAACGCAATATTTTTTTCCACATTTTCTCTGTTAGCTTCCATTGCTCTCTCTCTCTCTCTCATAAGCGGCACAGACACACGACCTAGAAGCCACCTTTTCCAAAGCACCTCACTTCCATCCCTGCCCTCTTCTCTCCCTCTTGCCTTCATGTCCACAGCAAGGTATGATCAAATCCAATAGACAAAACTACTGAGAAAAAAAATCAAACTAGTCATAAAGGATATTCATCTAGCTTAGTTACTAGCTAATTAGCTTCTCCACAAATTCATGCATGCCACAGTAGATCAGCACACAAGCTTAGTTAGCTGTGTTCATGGATGAATGTCAGTGACACGATCAAGTTTAATTAGAACCCTAACCCTAACTATGATCTCTCTTCAGTGACTGGCAAGACCATGAGCTAGGGAAGAAGATCAAGAGGGAATCGGCAGCGGCGGCAGCGGATGCGTTGGCGGACCGGATGATGGCGTGGAGGAGCAGCCTGCCATCGGCAGGTGCCGGGCCGGGGTCAGCGATCAACACGATCACGCCGTGCGCGGCGTGCAAGCTGCTCCGGCGGCGGTGCGCGCAGGAGTGCCCCTTCTCGCCGTACTTCTCGCCGCTGGAGCCGCACAAGTTCGCCTCCGTGCACAAGGTCTTCGGCGCAAGCAACGTCTCCAAGATGCTCCTCGTAAGTTACTTATGAACTAGCAAGTAGCAAGGCGGCCGGTAAGGCCGAAAATATGGCCGAAATTTCCTATTTTCGGCCGAAATTATAAACACTGGGTTGAACTCAACTTATGATGAACTGATTTTGAGCTCAACTTGTGAACTTATTTTGTTGCTTTTTTTATTTATGAGATTGGATATCTCAGTCTCTCAGGGCATTTTATTTCTTCTCTTTTGAGAGCCTTAACACAAGGATTTTGGCAGTGTGTCACGACTCATGAGTCAGCTTAATTTCTTGGGAATTACAATGTTGAACTCTTGAGTCTTGAACCAGACTTCTGTACATTCAGAACCCTAGATTCCCTTGATCTATATCTTTCGAGTTGCATCACTAAAGCTTATTTTTGTTGTATCCTTGTTTTTTTAGGTTCCCAAGATAAGAATTAATGTTGAAGTTTCAACAGATTTGTCAAGAGAGTACATCTCTATCTGCTTGTCCAATATCACACCCTGAAATAAATCCTGAATATGTCTTGTAATTGTGGATCTCTTCATTTCGATCTTAAGCATGCTCTAAAATGCGATGTGTGATGCGTGACTAAATCAGCTCATTTTACTCATTCTTGAATCAAAACTCCAAAGCTAGCTTGGTGCAATTTATCATACATCAGATTAGCCCTTTTTCTCATGAGTAAGACCAGTGAGCACATATTCTCTTGTAAAGTTGCAACCATATATAACATTGATGTATCTCTGTATGTGTGTGCCTAGCTAGTTCATTCGTTCATGGCGTAATTAACTGCATGCAAGCTAATTACGACGAGACCTGCACGCAGGAGGTGCACGAGAGCCAGCGCGCTGACGCGGCGAACAGCCTGGTCTACGAGGCGAACCTGCGGCTTCGGAACCCTGTCTACGGCTGCATGGGCGCCATCCTGGCCTTGCAGCAACAGGTTCAGGCCCTCGAGGCCGAGCTCGCCGCCGTCAGGGCCGAGATCGTCAAGCACAAGTACCGGCCAGCCACGGCGGTGGCCGCCGTGCTTCCCTCGTCGCACGCCTCCCAGCTCTTCGCCGCCTCGGCGACCGGCCGGGGGCTGTCGTCGTCTGCGGCCGGGTCGGTGGGGATGGGGATGGCGGCGACGCTAGCAGTGGGGCCTTCTGCTTCGTCGTCGTCGACGGTGTACGCCGCCGCGTCGAGCTCCACGGATTATAGCTCTGTGACGAATGAGAATGTTCCCTATTTTGGTTGAGGTAGTAGTAGTAGCTTCAATTGAGAATTTCTTTGAATGTATTTTTTTGTCTCTTTTTTCCAATGTAGACCTTGTGAAAATATTGGAATAAAAAGCTTTTATGAGACAGTAAGCTAGGCCAGTTTCGAACACGAGGATTTTCCGCCGAATATCCTACAGGAATTAAATTATTTCATATGAAAATCCTACAAATTTTTTTTATTTTGTTTTAAAATATTAATTTAAAAGATAATTACAAAAAAATAGTCGATTTTTGTTTAACAAAAATAGGTCACTGTCGCTATTTGAATTGACGAAATTTTCCTATCGCCATTCCAATTGGTGACAATATACCTATCGCCAATTGGAATAGTACGGAGAGGTTCCTATCGCCAATTGAACTAGCAATATGACAATTTCGCCAGTTCAATTGGCGACAGGGATACTATTGCCAATTGGAATAGCAACAAAGCCCTATATATTTTTAAATTTATGTGTAGAGAATTCAGCCTAAAGACACTACTACAGAAAAGCGTTTTCACAGACAGTTTAAAAACGTCATCGCAGACGGTTTCGTGAGCCGTCTGAGTTTATGGGTCAATAATGACATGAGATCACCACAAACGGTTTTCAAACCGTATGTGATGCAGACTATCACAGACGGTTATTAATTTAGAACCGTCTGTGATAGTTGACTATCACAGACGGTTTATAGATGAAATAAATCTCGTGATATATATTATCTATAAAGTCTCCAGCGGTGGCTACTTGTGCCTTTAAAACCTATATATATATATATATATATATATATATATATATATATATATATATATATATATATATATATATATATATATATATATATATATATATATATATATGACCACTTTAGAGGGTGCGTGAGGAGGATGAGGCATGACCACGGGTAACTTCATCGAGCCTGCAAGTTCAAGAAGCATGACTGCTAGGAAAGCGCGTGGACATACAATTACCTAGATATCGTCAATAGGTAATTGGACTTAACATCAAGGAATGGTTGGTTGCTGATACATGAAGCCACTTCCTAGTCAAAGTACCTGTGCGTCCACATCACCGACTGGGAAGTGGCTTCATGTATCAACAACCAACCATTCCTTGATGTCAAGTCCAATTACCTATCGATAACATCCAGGTAATTGTATGTCCACGCGCTCTCGTAGCAGCCATGCTTTTTAAACTTGCAGGATCGATGAAGTTGCCTGTGGCTGTTGTCTCATCCTCCTCACAACCCCCGAAAGTGGCGGGGGGACTACGAACAATATATATATTTGAGTGATAAGGTGCTAATGCCAACTCAGGCCGTCTGATCTGACTCGTGTGGCTGGGATCTACACAGGTGGAAAGCCCCAAATCACTTATGCATTTTTTCCAAACCCCCCCTGCGGTTCTATTCTTCTTGCGCAATACACCTTAGCCCCCTTTCACCCCCTGCGGTTCAAGAACCAGATCGAATTGGGGCCGATTGAGCTTCCCATCAAGGCCGCCGCCCTCCTCTCTGGCCCCTGGTGGCGCTGCCCTCCTTCTGCGCCGCCGCCTCCACGGTCTGGCGCGCCCTTCTTCCCCCTCGTCCACGCCGCTTCTCACCTCGACCAGGCCACGCCCGCGCCGAGGAGCCACCACTGCCGAGTGCTCGTCGGCCGCCTCCACCGCAGCCTGCCGGCGAACGCGACCCCTCACCGCCGCCCTCTGGGGCTGCAAGTGAAGCCAGGCCAGACGTCGTCATTGTCAAGCCGCCGCCCTCCTCCCTAGCCTGGCGGCGTCGCCTCCTTTCCTTCCGGTTGCGGCCGCCACTGCGTCGAGACCAGCCGCCGCCTCCTCCACCACCTCCGCCCGCCGCCCCCACTCTTCGGTGGCGCCCCTTTGGCCGACCTCGCCTGGCCGCCTCCTCCTTTTCCCTAGCGCCGCCTCCTTCCCCTCCGGTTATGCCGCAAGAACTCGCTCACGATACTTGTAGTGGTCAAGGTTAATTTGGAGGCCCCCCATCACACAATTAGAGTACTGCTTTTGAACAAATCCATCAAACAATTCGTTGTTGATTATGAATTTTGCACGATTCTTGCTCTGCATTTCTGAATGTATGTCAGTGTTTCAGATTGGAATGATTTCTGAATGCTTAGAAATAAGGCTTGCATATATACTACATGCATGATTTGTATTTGGTTTGATTTGTGCAGAGATGCTCTAGCAGTTGGTTCTACACGTCGGATATGTAATCCTGGGGTACTTTGAAGAGCCAGCCCAAGCCACCGTTGAGTCGAGTGCCAGATTGAGGATTGCGTTGTTTTTTTCTTCAAATTTTTGGTTTGATTTGTGCAGAGATGCTCTAGCAGTTGGTTCTACACGTCGGATATGTAATCCTAGAGAACTTTGAAGAGCCAACCCAAGTCAATACAACATTTAGGGAAACTTAATTGGTGTGATGTATCATACAAAGTGAAATGTTGTAAATGTATATCAGGTTGTAGTGGACCATGTCCTCTTTTCATTGTGATCAACTGAATGTACTAGGTTTCCATGGGTGTATGTGTTAAGTTGATGAATGTACAGTTAATTAGGGACGGGAAATTCAGGTGATGAATGTACAATTATTGTTTTGTCACACACACATTAGGATAATTCTCTAATTTTGTGATTGTCAGTCTATTTTTGTGAAATTCAGGTGACGAATGTATCAGTTTATCAGTTTGAAAATAGTGCTCAGGATTTTATCAGTTTGTCATGATACTGTGCAGGGTTTCAAATTCTTAGAGCTACTTTTGCAGTAATTTGGTGCACTCTAGTGTCAGATTGATGAATCCTGTGAATGTGAATGCTTGTGGCTACTTAGCATTTGGTGCACAAATTGGATTGGCAAACCGGAATAGCCTCTGGAATGGAATTGACAACTATCATCAGAATGCTTGAATAGAGCTTTTCTGACAATTTTCTTCCTCCAAGAAATTTTTCTATTTCATGTAGAAATAAAGTAATTTTGATCTATGTAGACCCTAGAATACCTGTCTCATCAATTTCTCCAAAATAATCGTGTCCAATAAAAAATATCTTTTTTTAGGCAAAACTAACGAATTTGTTGCTCATGGATTGGCCAGTTATACTGCAGATAGTATTATCACGGACTAGACACAGGAGACTAGCCTTCTAAATTTTCAACCATGCATGACATGCACTAAGTTCTAACTTCTATGCACATGATCAATGAGCATACTCGGGATCGAGAACAATGAATCTTTTTTGAGGAATCAGATACTTTTTTTTTTCTTTTGATGCTTTACGCTCGCTTAGCAAAATAACACTTTCGATGATAACATATGATGTCTTTTGTACCAGCAAGCAGATGGAAATAAGAAATACTCTTCTTTCCTATTATTGATACTTCTGTTAAGCATCCAAGAGTTTACAGTTAGATGGTAAATACTTTCAATTACACAGGTACATATTCTGATTTCTTTTGGTTTTGCCATATGCTGAATCCAAAACCTATTGAATTGAGCATTTTGATATTTCAACTAGTTCTTCTGCTAATTTTCATGATACAATAGAGGGAAGCATTTGGAAGTCTGAACTATCCTTTTGTTTCCACTTCATCTTCATCATCCTTCAGATGCTCCTTAAGACTCTGAATCTGAGGTTGGCAATCAACATTCTCCCAGATTGAATCAGTGCTTGGCAATTCATACCCTGAGCCAATGCCTGAATTGAGATGGCCTCAAGCATACCTTCCTACAAATAACTAGGAAAACTCTTCCTGTATTTGAAAAGGCGGTGTGGATTAAGTGCTTGATCAAAGGGTAATATAAAGTTGATAACTTGTCATGGGTTTTATGCATTCCAGGTCGTATGCATACTTGACTTGTGCCGGTATCTGAACAACTATGCGATGCACGGAGTAGTATAAGCATCCTGATGCCTTGAGCAATGAATCAACGACATCCTTCTTTGCATCTAGTAATCACAAAGTGTGTCTTTTCATTAATTTCACCATGAATCGCAAAATAAAAGCCAATTTGAATCTACTCGTCATAGAAGCAAAATCTCCTCACCTCAGAGGCATGCGGCGGCAGAGGGAGAGGAGGCGGCCCTGGAGGTCGGCGAGGGTGTCCGCGATGGTGGCGTAGGAACTCCCTCTCCGGTGACGACGACGTGTAGCCCCACCAGGGAGGGCGGCGACGAGGGGTCGCGTTTGCCGGCAGGGCTACGGTGGAGGCGGCCGACGGAGCACTCGACGGTGGCGGCTCCTCGACGCGACGTACAAGGCGTCGAGGTGGAGAAGCGGCCAAGAGAGAGAGGAAGAAGGGCGCTAGGACCGGGAGGGGCGACAAATGAGAGGAAGGAGGGCGGCGGCGCCAGGGGCCAGGGAGGGCGGCAAGACCAAGGAAGGAGGGCCGCCGCCAGCCAGGGGAGGAGGGTGGCAGCCTTGATGGGAAGCTCGATCGGCCCCAATATGATCTGGTTCTTGAACCACAGGGGGTGAAAGGGGGCTAAGGTGTATTGCGCAAGAAGAATAGAACCGCAGGGGAGGGGGGTTTGCAAAATGCATAAGTGATTTGGGGCTTTCCACCCGCATAGATCCAAGCCACACGAGCCAGATCGGACGGCCAGTGTCTGCATTAGCACCTTATCACTCAAATAGTCATTAGCACTAGATATGTTCCTATATATGTGTGTGTGTGTGTGTGTGTGTGTGTGTGTGTAAATATGTATATATACAAATATGTATGTATGTATGTATGTAAATCCCTTCTTTGCCACTCACAGTGTTGACGTGATTTATTGATGACTTGACTTGGCATAAAGGCGATTTTACCCTAAGTATCTTTGAGATCTTTAGGGAATTGTTTGACCTAGTAATATCATTCCAAAAATTATGAAATTTTTAGGAGAAGTTTTTGACATAGTGTAGATTGTTCTAGAATTTTTATAGGGTTTTATTTACAACATGTTTTTCTCTAAAAATATTTTAATTTACAGCCGAAAATTTAAAGATTTTTAGAGAAGAACATGTTGCAAATAAAATCCTATAAAAATTACAGAATAATCTACACTATATCAAAAACGTTCTATAAAAATTTCATAATTGTTTGAATTATATTACTATGTCAAACAATTCCCTAAAGATCTCAGCCCTAAATAATGCACTTAGGGGCAAAATCGTCTTTTCGCATCCAAGTCAACGGTCAAATCCACTACCAACTGACCGAGGGCAAAGAAGAGATTAAAGTTGAGAACGAGTGGCATACAAGAGATGAGCAATTTTTCAATAGCATTTTAGGGAGCTCGCCAACTTCCAATGGCAAATAAGGAATTAACTCTACATATACATACATATATATATATGTATATATATATATATATATATATATATATATATATATATATATATATATATATGTATGTATATATATATATATATATATGTATATATATATATATATATATATATATATATATATATATATACACACATATATATACATACATATATATGAAGCCGGTTTTAAAGGCATAGCGACCACGGCTTAGAGACTTTATAGAGAAGAGATCATGAGTAGAATGGTAGGACGTACCTGGGATGCAAGGGATGAGATTTGACCGACATGAGCACGGTTACACAGACAAAGGTGAAATGAACGGTGAGAGACGTATGAAGAGGTGTTGTAGTAGTTTTTGACTCATTTGGTCTTGTTTTGGAATATAATACACACTAATTAATAAATAATTGATGACCAGAGACACAAGTTAGGTAAAAATTCCAAAAACTTGTATGTTAATGGCAGCTTTACAAATTAGCCTAACCTTTACCAATCTGAAAAGTTAATTGCAGCTTCAAAAGCACAATACCATATAGGAACATACCATAAGATTAGTTACATGTACAAAAATTTGTATATGTACAGACTGATGTTTTGCCCCATCCGAATCACATCCTATGTAAGCCAACCAAGCACAAAGAACCGGCATCAATAACCCCCAGTATCCATCAGAGAGCATTAACCAAACCCGCCATTTTACCCTATTCATTTTTGTCAATCTGAACCCACAACATGAACTATGCAAGATGCACAGAATGCACATACACCAATAGCCCACAGTTTACATCACAGAGCAAGGGGAGGGAAAGCAATAGAGAGTAAAGGGGAGTAGTTACCTCAGTGCGATGCAATACCGGCGGCAACACCTCCACAATGCATTAACCCACCTTCATTTCATTTACCATGCTTAATCAACAAATTAACCAACATCAGTAAATAATCAACTCACATCAGTAAACCAAAACAAGCTCTAACATGAAACTAAAATAACAGAAAGAGGAAGTGGGGGAATGGGGGATTGAGTCAAGGGAGCAGGAAGCCCCAAACAACTGGGCCTCAAACCACAACCGGGTCAGAGCCAAGCGCAAGAAGGCATAGGGGTCGGGGAGAAGGCGCAACTGGGGCGGAGTCGTCGATGTCGGGGGCAGCGGCGGTAGCCAGGGGAGATCGGTGGAGAGGTAGCTGGGGTCACGCACGCCGAGGGGAGAGGACGAAGAGAAGAAGGGCGGCGTCGGCGACAGGGTCAGGGAGAAGGCGCGACTCGGGCAGCACCGTTGATGTCGGGGGCGGCGGTGTCGAGGTCAGGGGCACTCGGGTGGGGAGGAGAATGGGCGAGAGTAATGGCGCTGGGGACTGGGGAGTGACGAGTTAGGGCGTAAACCCTAGCGGGCTCCTACTAATAAAGATATATTAGGAAGGCTCAGATCGAAGATGCAAATGTCAAGGAGATAAAGAGCAACATGAAGAAGGGTAAATCCCTAAGATTTTCAGAAGATGAGCAGGGCACCATTTGGTTTGATAAACATATTTGTGTACCGGACCAGAAGGAGCTTAAGCAATTGATACTCAAGAAAGTGCATGAAACCTTTTATTCCATTCACCCCGGAAGCGCTAAAATGTATCAGGATCTCAAAGAATTATATTGGTGGCCTAGTATGAAGCATGAGATTGCTGAGTATGTAGCACAATGTGATGTATGCCAGTGAGTTAAAACTGAGCATCGAAGACCTGCTGGACTTTTGCAGCCTTTGAACGTACCTGAGTGAAAATGGGAAGAAATTGGCATAGACTTTATTACTGGATTGCCAAGGACAAAGACAGGATATGATTCTATCTGGGTAATTGTGGATCGCCTAACCAAAGTTACACACTTCATTCCAGTTAAGACTACATACTCAGAAGACAGACTTGCAGAGATGTATATGGCAAAGATAGTATGTCTGCATGGTGTACCAAAGAAGATCGTGTCGGATCGAGGATCCCAGTTCACCTCAAGATTCTGGCAGAAACTGCATAGCATTTTGGGCATTAATTTGAATTTCAGTACCGCATACCATCCACAAACAGATAGACAAATAGAAATAGTAAATCGAATCCTAGAGGATATGTTGAGAGTCTACGCTCTAAAAAACAAGACCAATTGGGATCAAAGTTTGCCCTGTGCAGAGTTTTTATATAACAACAGTTATCAATTAAGTCTGCAAATGTCCCCGTTTGAAGCTCTTTATGGAAGAAAATGCAGAACACCCTTGTATTGGACCGAAACAGGAGAATGACAGGTGCTTGTGCCAGATATCCTGAAGGAAGCCGAAGATCAAGTTCGATCAATTAGAGAAAAGCTAAGAACCACACAGACCAGGCAGAAAAGTTATGCTGATAACCATCGTCGAGATTTAGCTTTCGCACCTGGAGATCATGTGTACCTAAACGATGCACCTCTCAAGGGAATGCGTCGTTTCAGAATAAGCGGGAAGCTTGCACCAAGATATATTGGACCTTTTCTAGTTCTTGCTAGGACGGGAGAAGTGGCCTACAAATTGGAGCTCCCACCTCAGCTGTTAGATGTGCATAACGTCTTCCATGTGTCACAATTGAAGAAGTGTATGCGCGTGCCAAAGGAGCAGATGCCGTTAGAAGCAGTGAATCTACAAGAAGATCTCACCTACAGGGAGTAACCTATCAAGATTTTGGAAGTATCCGAGCGGGTGATGAGGACCAAGATTATTCGATTCTGCAAAGTCCAATGGAACAACCACACTGAAGAAGAAGCCACTTGGGAGCGTGAAGAAGACCTGAAGACCGAGTTCCCGAACCTATTCTCTAGTCAGCCCGAATCTCGAGGTCGAGATTCCCTTTAAGGGGGGGGTAGGTTTGTAACATCCCAAAGTTTCGATCTTGGTTAAAAATAAAACTTAAATATTTTCCTTTAATTTATGGATTTTAAAAAGTTTTTTCCTATTTATTTTAAAGGAAAAATAATTAATTTGAAAATATAATATTAATGTTAAGTTGTAAATATTTTATTTAAGTCCAAAATGTTTTTAGCATTTCTGGTATTTCCTTAAATCGAAAATGCTTTTAATTCATTCTTTGGCTTTGGGCCAAATCTTCCCGGCCCGACTCCATTTCCGCCCGCGCGGCCCAGCTCCGTCGGCCCATCCCGCCCACCAGCCCAGTCACCTGCACCCCTTCACCTCTCTCACTGCCCGTGGGGCCCTCCTAGCCAGCCTCTCTCCTCCCACCTTTCTTCCCCAAGCGCTCCGCCTCTCCAGCAAGTGCCACACTTGCATCTCGTTGTCGCTTGCGTCTGTGCGCCATGTTGCCTCCCCGCTCGCCACTTGGCATCGCCGCCCTACCACCGCGCCCGCCTCCCTACCCGTCTATGTTCCACGCCGCCCGGGGTGCTCCTTGCCCGTGCCGCAGCTCGCGCTCACCACCCTTGCCCGTGCCGCTTGTCCTGGCTCTGGCCATCCTACGCTGCCGCTCTCTCCTCGAGTTCTCCTCCCCTCCTCCTCTATTTAAGCCAGCAAAGCCCTCCATTCCTTCCCTTCCTCTCCTCTAGCTTCCTTTCTCCTCCACCAAAGCTCCCCAACCGAAGCTCCCACCCGCGCTATCTCTCTTCACCGCCACCGGCCGCGCCACCCCTACGCCGTCTCCCTCTCTAGTGAAGCACCAACCCCCGTAGCCGCGTCACGACACGTCCCCGAACCCCCTCTTCCTTTCCCCCTCATTTCCCCAGTCGATTGCACACCACCCCGTGCCGCCACCACCCATTTCTTCTTCATCACCGGCATCGCCGCCGCACTTCCTCGCTCGCTCCCAAGTCTCCCCAAGTAGCTCCGCCCACTCCACGTCTTGCCAGTGTGCCCGTCTGCTGCGCCATCTTCTCCTCATCGCCCAAGCTGCTGGCGACGCCAAGACGCATCACAGCTTCGTGTCTTTGCTCGCCACAGCATTGCCACTGCTTGCCGCTCCATCAAGGCCGCCACCTCACATCACCTCCTCGAGGTCCCGGCGGCCCATTTTGGTTGCTGACCAAGCTCCTCGCGCCCGCCTCGCCGCCGGCCTCCCCTTGTCCCGAGCGCCACCTCCTCCCCTGCTTCCTCTCTATGTATGTGTTGTTCTGTGTATGTTAGGGTATGTCAAGTGGGCCCATCCCAATTAGTGGTTCAGTTAAATTCAATTTGTAGGATTATGGCTAACATACACTTTATCTTTGTTAAGTTAATTAGGGGATTAATTAAGATAATTTAACAGGATAAGTTAAGTAATTAGAAGCTAGTTAGTTTGCCTTTAGCTGCTAAACTCAATAATATAGTCATGTTTAGAAATACACTAAGTTATCACGTTGGTGATTA
Source organism: Phyllostachys edulis (assembly GCA_036346405.1). Lineage (NCBI taxonomy): Eukaryota > Viridiplantae > Streptophyta > Magnoliopsida > Poales > Poaceae > Phyllostachys > Phyllostachys edulis. The sequence goes on from CM070561.1 coordinate 75,903,698, forward strand.
GTAATATATTGCAGTCAGGTTTAGGCATGTACACCCATAGATCTCACTTTAGTGAACCCTAGCCCTTTGTTGGATTAAAAGAGATATTAAGGTAATCGGGTAGTTAATCGGAATTAGTAGAGTAGTTAGATATTAATTGAATATCTTTAATCTTTAAGCCCTAAGTATAGGAGTGGATGTAGGAACGTAAGGTGGTATACTATAATCTAACAACATCGGTTCTAGGGTTAACAACCAATTAACCATCAGCTCATCACAACACTCACTTTCAAGAGTGACCCAGAAATCAGCATTCTTCAATCCTAGATCCTGAAATGGAATACTCGAGCATATTCTATTTTCTATATTTCCTATCATTTCTTGTGATCGCCATCTTCTGAACGTTTGTTCTCCCTCATACGAACTCCGATTCCGTCGATTCTTGTTCCTAAATGCATATAAATATAGTACCTTTCTTTTGGTTCTAATTTGATAATTTTTGGATTTTATTTGGAATTGTTATATTTATTTGGCTCTTTTCGTTCGTGTAGATTTCGGCGTTACCGAAGAATTTCCGGACCCGTCGACCGAAGCATATCAAACCTTCAACGAAGGCAAGTCGTAGACCTTTGGTCATGTTGTACCTAGTTTATAAAATTATGTTATTTTATATCAACATGCACGGCTAGTTGTATAAAAATGGTTTTGGGATTAGTTAAACACCTACTTGGCAGTATGACTCCTTGAATAATTGTGAGCAACATGTTGACAAGTACCCTTGGACACCATAGGTTGGGTAATCTTAGTTGGACATTATTGTAATATTGACATGGGTGCGTATTATGCTTAGTCATGCTTTAGTTATGCGATGTCTCTCGATCACATGATTCAATAATGATATATTTGACTTAATAAAATATGGAATTGTGGCGCAGTCACTATTGTTAAAATTTTGTTGTGCCATGGCAAGGGTTGTCATTTGGCCGGGTTGAACAAAAATAATTTATGCTTGGGCGAGTGGTTGGATAGTAAAGGAGGAACGCGCGAAGCACATGGGTTGAGGTAGTCTCGCCTGAGCAACTACTAAGGATTTAACTTTGTGCGCCATTGATATGGGCTATACCATACAACCACATGTCCCGAGTGGGGTGGACCTAGCCAACTAATTAGCAATGTTTTGATTTGGTTCTGTTTGGGTTGATGAGCGGCGCAAGAGGGGGCCTAGAATGGTGAATCCTTAGAAAGCAGAACCAGGTCAAAACAGAACTTTGTAAAGGCCTTATCATGTGCTCTAGACCGCTTACCTAAGGTAGTGAGCGGTGGTATCGACGGATGCCAAACAAACTAGAGAAGTCGTGTCTTGTGGGTAAAGCTGTACAACCTCTGCAGAGTGTAAAACTATTCGAATAGCCGTGTCCCCGGTTATGGACAATGTCTGGTGATTTTACACAAGGGGTAGATTTTCATAAAAATGTTGGGTTGGTTTGGATGGATTTGAGTAGTGGGATCTGGTCGATGGTTGGGAAGTGAACAGGGTGTTCACCAGTTGTTTCAAAGAAACTTGTTTACTTATGTATTAGTCTCTTTCAAATTATGCTTTTCAATCTATTTACTGTATTTATTGTCAATACCGCTTTCTGCAAAATAGCCCTAAAGCCATCCTTGTCAAGCCTTGCATAAATACTATTTGCATACATTTTCCTACGACTTGCTGAGTACTTTATGTACTCACGGCTATACGCCATTTGTTGATCAGTCACCGAGGAAGAACCAGGAACCACAGAGATTTACGAGGAGGAATATTTTGAAGACTATGCGAACTAGGTCGCATTCTCCACTCGATTGCCTATTCACATTCTCAAAAAAAAAATACAGTAGGATGGTTCTGATTTTAAGTAAATTTTATTGAAAATTTTAGTTTATTTGGAGTTTATTTGAATTTGTTATGAATTTTATAAGATTAAAGTCTTTAATGTAGAATTAAATTAATTATCGAAATTTTCTGTAATAGGTTAGGTTTAAAAGTTATTCTAGATTAAAGTTCAGTAAAAACTAAAACTAACAAAATTTATTTCGCTTGATTTGGAGTTATAATGAATTACTTATGAAATTTTGAAGTTAAAACCATTTTCAGTGTAAAATTAATTCAGTCCGGGATTTAAAACGTATTCAAAACTTTTAATACAGAGCCGAAGCTAGCCCTACTGACTGATGAGCAGGGCCCACGGTCAAAGGTTGACTCGGTCAGCCTTAACCCAGCCCAGCCGAAAACATGCTGAAAGCGTAATCTACAAAATATGTTTTCCAGTTACAATAACGTACTTTTGATTTTCAACGTATACACGAAATACATTTTCCCTTAATAGAAAACGTACTACCTAAACTTACGCAACCACCTAACCAGCCATAGGGGCCCACATGTCAGCGTCCCGGTACGGTGATCAGGGTTTAAACACCCGGATTCTTGTGCTTGGTCCCACGCGTCAAAGGGACATTAAGAACTCCAATTAATACCTAATTAGTTCTTAACCTAATCCGACAGTGCTTAATGCTAACCACCCAGCTACAGTGTTGTCGGTCGATCCGACAACAGAGCACCAATTGCGGCGCTTGTCGTTTCGGCTAGCTGCTGATGGTCCACGCAAGCAAAACCAAAAGCCAAAATGGAACCACAATAGCATGGCGGTCCTAGCAGTGGCCGGAATTTGGCCGGCGGTGAACCACAACGGCGGCGTGACATGGAGAAGCGATGGCGCATGCACAGTTTAGGTGGGTTTGTCAATCCGTCAGCACAATGCACATTTAAATGCTTGCTTAAGCTTCTATGAGACCTAAAGAGGGTACCTGAGCTCAAAGGGTGGCTAAAGATCCACGGACGAGCTCCGGCGACGATAGATCGGCGATGGCCAAAAGAGCTTCCCATTGACACAATACTCTGAGCCTAGAATCAAACAATGAGTGATCGGATTAGGTTACTTAGGCACATAAGATGCTAACACTGGAAGGAATCGAGAAATAACCCACCCGGCCGGAGATGGAGACGAAGGAGTTGATTTCGGCCGGAAAAAGAGGAATTTCAAATTTTGACAATCCTATTTGGCCAAAGATAAAATTAAGTGAGGGGTTTTACTCCTTAGAGCCTAGCACATAATGTGACACGAAGAAAACTGGAATGAACTCACTGAATGCAAAGTTGACGCGGGACTGGCACTCAGTGTGCGCTCCGGGCGATCAAAAGAGGACTCCACGGTTCCGAAGCTACAAGTAATGCCAAGATCTCCAATTAGCAGGATGAATATGGCATAAAGATAGAAACACAAGGACGCAAGAACGAGAGGATACGCCTGAGAGACGAGGGAGAATGTTCGGTTTCATCTATTCGGCCGAGAGTGAAACGAGGCAGTTTTGATGGCCTTTCTCTACCGCAATTGGTTTGGCGGTGATACATGGCGATAATTGGTTAAGTGACAAGCTCGGTGCCAAGTTGCATGGGCTTGCATGCACGGGAGCAGCCAGCGCGGCGCCACGTCGCTCTCGGCCACGCGAGAGCTGCCACGGCGCTTGAACCGGCGCGGAGAAGACGATGAATGAGCGACCAACTGGTGGGCCCGGGCAGTCAGTGTAACATCCTGATTTTCCAAATCCTTTTAAATTTGTAAAATAAAATAAAGCTATTTTTTTTATGAGAATTCATAGTTGGTTCGTTGGAGAGGTTTAAGTTTCATGTTGTCACCCCTTCTGTATGTTGGCCAGTTCTCCCCTCCGTCTCTCTTTTGTGTTATGTTCGGTTTAGACCTTCTCTGTGGCCTGGACCTCCCCAGTGGTCCTTGAAGTTAGACCTCTCCTAGGGGGCTCAGACCTTTTCTCAATTGGACGTGCCCTTATGTCCAGATCTTTCTCTCTGAGCTAGATCTCTTTGGATCTCTTTGTTGGTTCGAATCTCTTTGGTTCAGACCTCCTCCTTAGGTCTAGACCTCCTCTTGGTTAAGGCGTGCCTATATGTTTAGGCCTCCTTTCGACTTCAGGTCCTTTGGACCTCCCCATCCATTGGACCTCCTTACTCGCTTAACATGGGAACCCCTGACCTCCGTGGGTTTCCTCCCGAACCTCTAAGACCTCCTATATTGAGATCCTCACCGCCAGGACCTCCCATTGTGGAGATCCTAGCGATTAGGACCTCCCCTGGCCGACTCAGTTCCTTTAGACCTCCCTTCAAGACCTCCTTGAGCCGTGGAACCTCCCTTCATGAGAGCCTAACTGATAGGACCTCCCTTGGTGAGATCCTACCAACAGACCTCCCTTACAAGGATCCTCACCAGACCTCTTGATGGGATCTTGGTTGTTAGAACCTCTTGTCGCAGAGACCTCCTCCATGTATGTCCGACCTCCCCATGCCTGCACCTCCTCTTTGAACATCTGGACCGTTAAGACCTCCTCGAGATCTTAACCGCCCTGATCGCTTCTTCGCTATAGGAGTCGATCGTTAGGACCTCCCTTGAGATCCTAACTGCTCAAACCTCCCGCTTGGAATTGATCCCACGGCCCTAGACCTCCATGGCGGGTGAGGTTCTCCTCTACCTCGCGGACCTCCCGTTAGGACTCAATCTTGGCCGTTGGACCTCCTCTTTGGAGATCCAACTGTCAGACCTCCCTTGACCCAACTGTTTTAGATTTGATGGTCCCACCGCCAAAGCTTACCTATTTTATGTTTCGCCACACTAGTACCATGGGCATTTAATGCATGTATTGTCGATTAAATGCAAGCCAAGCAAGTGGTCGTTTTATTGTATGGGGTCATTCTGGGGCACTATTGGTGTCTTTTCTAGTCTCCTCCCGTAATAAAGACACTACGCCCTTTATATTTTTCTTTGACACCCCTGCCTCTTGCCCATCTCATATGCTCACCAAATCATGTACGCATTGAGTGGTCTTTTCACTTCCTTTGACTATAACTAGTCCCGTGAGCCCTCCATTGCCACCTTTTTCACACACTCAACATTATTGTTCACACCGGTGGCTTCCTCGAGAGTCCTTCCGCCAAGAACATCGCCAGAGCATCTCTTCATCAGATATCACCATTGGAGGCTTGTTAGGAGCTTGGGCGTTGTCCTTAACCGCCCATATTGCCTTCGACCTCCCTTCAACTCGTCACCTCCTCCCAAATTTTTGGTAAGCCTCCTTGTGTAATCGACTGTTTTGTTCTTATTACCACAATAAGAGATTATACCTCTTCCAGACCTCTTCTTCCGGCTTCTCCTTGGAACTCTATGATTTTTGTCTAAAGATCACCTCCTTGGACTCTCAAGCAAGTATCATCCTCTTGGTCATTGCTAAAGCCGCCCCTTTGGTCTTCCGTGAAGACCTTCCTCATTGAGCTTCTCCCCAGTAAGTTGGGACCTCTCCCGAAGAACCTATTTTGATTATAAGTTGCTTCTGTTGGTTGAGTTTTGTAGTTTCTTTTAAAAGTTCTTTTGGCTCTTTATTTGGAATTTGGTTTGAGTTGTCTCCTTTCTCACGTATAGATCGTGAAGGCACTGAGGAGCGTGAGAGCACTGAAGAAGAAGACTCTCAAGACAGTGAGCAAGGCAAGTCATGCTCTTGATCATATTGCACCCAATATTTCAATTTACTTATGTTCTGTTTCAAAGGATAATGCATGCCTATTTCTACCTAGATATTTTAATACCTGTCTTTAAACACATAGTTATGCCTAATTCCTTCATATGGCCAACTTGACATTGAACCAAATCTATTGTCACCTTAGATAAAACATGGTTAACACATTAGTGTGAACCAGGAGCAATTGTGAAACTATATGCTTAGTCATGCTTAGTCCAAAAGTACTTGATTTGGGGAAATCTTTACCTTCATGACCAACTATTGTCTAAAATATTTTGACCATGGCATTGGGATGTCATGGGAGTGTGAAAATATTGCTGGGCAAGCAAAGAAAATGAAAATTGATTTGGACTTGGGCGAATTGGTTTGCTTGGTTGGTGCAAGGTTTGTGCACGGACTCTAACCTGGATAAGGTGGAGGTCCAGGGGTTTGTGATTGTCGCCCAAGTCAGTTGAGGACCGGTCTTTGAGCCGCCAATGCTAGGCCTATGATGGGCTATGCCAAAAACCGTGCAACCACATGTCTCCAGTATGGGGTGTGGGACCTAGCTAAGTAATTTGTAAAACTTCCACCGCAGTTGATCCAATTAGAGGAGTGGGAGGTCTTCTATGGCCAAAATGGTCTTTTATGACCTATGTTCCCCTTGGTGCAAGAGGGGCCCAGATCTCATGGAGTTGAATCCAAAGGAGGCGTAAACCTTAGCAAGGAGAGGTGTGGTGGGACAATGCATTTTAAAGGCTTTGTCATGAACTCTAGACCTCTTACCTTTGGTAGTGAGAGGTGGCATTGACGGATGCCGGATAAATTAGAGGAATCATGTCATGTGGGTAAAGTGCACAACCTCTGCAGAGTGTACATCTATTCGAATAGCCGTGTCCACGGTCATGGACATCTTGCAATGCCACTCGAGTTAGATGTTGAATTTGGGTTCCTAAAAATGTTTAATAAACTGATTTGGGATTTCTATCCCATGGGCTTTGGGCAGGGAGCCTTGTGACAGGAGGGTATCCTTCACCAACTTGTTGATGAATGCTATCCAACTGAAAATCAAATGTTTGAAAAAGATTTTATCTATTAAAAACCTGCCTTGGAACTTAGTAATTGTAATTGAAAGAAACTTGGCTTTATGCAAATCAACCCTATTATGCCTTCTTTTGTATATCCATATATGCATGTCATTTTGTTATTCCACGGGTGTGACTTGCGAGCACAGTGGTAGTGCTCACTCTTGCTCAATGCAAAATCTTATCAGGAGAAGACAACAGCGGTGAAGAGGAGGACCAGGACGAGTAGGTTGTGCCCTCCAGCCATTTTGCCTGTGGTATAGTGGATGGACGTCTGTTTCCGCTCTTTTGTAAGCTTGCTTTTGGCCTAAGGCCACCTTTTGTAAACAACTCCTTTGTTATGTTGTAAATAAAGTTATGTCATGGATGTTACCATTCTTGTATTTGTGAAGAGCTAGCTTGAGATCCTTAGGACTAGCTCGGTTCACGCTTAGGAATCACAGGTGATCCTCAAGCCTCACGACCTCCTCAGTCAGTCCTATGACCTCTCCCGAGTTGGGCGTGGCAAGAGAGGATCTCCCCGTGACTCCTGCTTCCCACTTCCCTCGTGGTAATCATGAGAGGTCCTACCAAGGCCTCAATTGGTGCCGCCATGGGCAGATCCTACCCGAGCCTCGGGAGGTGCCACCGACCTCTGGGAGGTCCTAAGGGACGTCCTAGGAGATCCTGGGAGGTCCTCTCGGGTGCCCTAGGGTTGGGTCGCCACAGTCAGCGAGCTGACGAAGCAGCGCGGTCGGCAACCACGCGAACGAGTGGGCTTGGTCCAGCCAAGTCAATTGGTGCGGGTTGCTACAGTCGAAGCGGGTCGGACCGAGTCCGAATAGTTGACTTGCTTAAATTGAAAACCCTCTAGTTTGACGAGGGTGTTATAAATAGCAAATAAATTCATAAAAATATGAAATTTTTTAGAGATGTTACTGGGATGATATAGATCCCATAAATTTTTTGAAAATTCACTGTTCATAATTTAATTACCTAGTTTGATAGCCTTAACCGAATAGGTTTAATTATTGAATTTAGGTTTTTCTTAAGGTCAAAATGATCTCTAAAAATTTGACAAAAATTATATTAATTTGTGATAAATAATATAGTATTTGATTAAATTAATTTCCAGGGTTCATTATTAGCATTGACTTACATTTTCTTTTGGAGTTTCATTTCAAGTTTTATATTTGGTTTGAATTTGAGGTTTTTCAATTGTAACAAGTTATGCACATGTTTCAAAATAACAAATATGCTAAGAAATGCGTACTATTACTGTTTATTTAAAAATGAGCCTGTTACACCACTGGGTTGATGAACATATTGCCAGTAGTTTGACCATTAAAGGATGACCAATTTAAAGAACTACTCCTATATACAAACAACTCCATACACATGTTGGCACTAGTTTTTCTTTCTTTTGAAAAAAAAGTGCATGTCCATCTTCATCTGTTCTCTTCCTCCTCTCCTTGAGTCAATCGAACACTCCTCCTGTCCTCCGCAATTTTTTTTAAAATAAAAAGAGGCAAAAAAACAACATACTAGAGCAAGGAGAACAAGAGCAATTAATAGCTAGAACAAGAAAGCATTCACAACCCTCCCTCTCCATGTCCAACACACCACACCACACACACATATGTGTGCATATATGTGTATGTCTGAAGGGGAAAACATTACATGGATGTACACTTACAAAACAAAATTGAAAAAAAAAAGAATACACATTAACCATGCACACAAGAGAGAAAATGACACCCATGCAAAACACCATGCTGGTGGCACATCAACGCACTCAAGGTGTGGCCTCCATAAAACCAAAAAGGAAAAAGGAAGAACAAAGATTAGTTCACTGCTCAAGTGTCCTCAACAACGCACTCAAGGTGTGGCCTCCACACGGCCGTGCGACTGCCGGTGCTCATCCGCCGCCGGTTGAACGACCTCTTCTCCGACAGCACATCGCCCAAGTGACGACGGCCATTGCCATGATCTGATGGCACTTTGCTCTTGAGATGGCTCTTGCCGTGGCAGCTCGCCGTCCTCGGCGTCCTCTGGCCGGCACCGTGCGAGGCCGCCGAGCTCTTCTTTTTCTTCTTCTCCGGCACCGACGACTCGGGGATGAGGAAGTATATCTCGCCGCGCTCCAACTCGGAGACCGGGGAGACGATGAGTATCCTTCGCACGACGCCCTGCGAGCACGGCTTGCTCAGCACGTGGTTCGGGTTGGCGGCGAGGATCTCGCCGGCGGCGACAGGCCGTCCGTACTCCTCGACGCGGCCGTTGAGGTGGACGATCCTGATCAGGTCCAGCGCGCCGCAGGGAAGGACGCAAGCTAGGCAGCATCTGAGGCTATTGCCCATCGTATCTCTTCCTCGTTCTCTCTCTAGCTTTGCTACCTCTCTTGAGGATTTTCTCACTCTAAGTCTCCTTCCTTCCCTCCCTTCACAACGGACGACCAATGCTTATACTGGCCATGCCTAGAATGACAGCTAGAGTTGCAACATGTTCGAGGTAACCATGGGTTTGTTTGGCCTTGCGCTTTGCATTGCTTGGAGGGCAAAAGAGACCAAGGAGAAAAAGAGAGATAATTAATGTGCATAGTTTGGTGTGGAAATATTTTAGGTCTAATGGGTATCAAGAGATGGTCTCGTGTGTTTGCTAACCTTATCTAACGTACTCGTCTAAGGACAACTACAACAAGTGACGAATCTAGGATGACAAAAGAGTGTGGACTCAAAACCTCAAATGACTAAACTAATTTGTAATAAATATAGTCTTGTATTCTTATGCAATCAAATTCATACATAAATAAAAGCAAAGCAAAAAAGAGAAATACAATAAAGGTACCTTGCTAATGGAAAGTGCATCCCCAAAATATATAAATATGATTCCAGTGGGTAACAACATGTACATCAAAACTAAAAAAATTAGTGATACAATAGCAAATTGTACTTACCTGATCATAAACATTCAAAATAAAAGAACCATACCTCTAAGGCGCTAGCTTGAATCACGACTTTCACGAGGCAAATTCATTCTGCGAGATTTCATGTCTTGAAGGATCTTATGATTCTATCATCATCAATGGATCTAAATATGTCTCGTTCGGTGTAGCACACCATCAAATCATTCAGCCACTCATCCGATACCTTGTTGCGCAAATCTGTTTTGATAATATTCATTGCCGAAAATATTCTCTTAACAGATGTTGTTGCCACTCGAAGGATCAATGTCAACTCGATGAGGCCGGATCTTCTATTGGTATGCAATGCGCCGGATCGGCAATAATTTTATCCGGATTAAATTCTAGTCGAGGCTTCTTTGGTTGAGTTGCGCTCTCATCGGTTGGAGGAGTACTACTTGAATTGCTTGTGAAATAATTACGCAAAGTTTATTTCTCCATTATTGCAAACCTACGAATAAATTGCTATTTGAGTATGTACCACAATACCACACTATGTTCTAACAAATTGCTAATCGACTAATTGAGGAATGAGTTCTGAGTATACGATATATCAGTGTAGTCAGAGGACAGAGGCTTCACACAATCACACTTCAGTCTTCACGCTTCACTGCTTCAGGCTTCAACAGTTCAGCTTCAAGCCTTCACTAGCAGAACGGCCACATAGCCACGGCGCCAAGCTTCAGGCTTCAATAGTGGTTTAGGCTTCACTCATCTTCAGGCTTCAGCAGTTCAGCCACTCGGCCACGGTGCTAGGGGGCAGGGCCATAGGGGCGAACCGACCCATGCCCAACTCGCCTCCCCATCCCTCAGGCCTCAGCGGCCCCCTCCCTCACGCACACCGCACGCGGTCCTGCCCTCGGTCCTCCTCCTCCTCCTCCAACCTCCGAGCTCCGGCTGGACCGACTCCCACACGAGCTGCGGCCATGCCCACCCGGGGTCGCTCCTCTCGTCGTTGCCTCCGGCTCCCCCTCGACCCCCTCCCCCACCTGGATCCCTGCCTCCGGGCTCTGGGCCTCTGGCGGCGGCGTAGGCTAAAGCTTCTCCTCACTACCTCGCCCTCAGGTGAGCCATGAGCAGAGCTTCTCCTCACTGTCGATTGGGGATTTGGGGAATCGATTGGGGATTTGTTGATTTGGGGAATTTTGGGAGACAGGAACAAGGAAACGTGAGAAGGGACTGTCATGTGGGACCGATGGGGACGTGGGCGGATGTGAGTTGGGCCTGGGCTTCGGTGCTTTGCTGCTTCGGCCTCCTGCTTTTGCTCTCGTAGTCCGGTCCCTCTGCTTCCTGCTTCTTCTTCTTCTTCTGCCAGCGCTTCGCTACTAGCCTGCTTCGGCCTCCTGCTAGCACCGGAGGTAGGGGGGTCAGGCGCCAATGAAGGGTAAGCTTCAGCCTGATGAAGCCTACCCGGTGGATTCGCCCCTGACTACAACCCCTAGGATTGGGATCTTTGCGTTGAAGTATTCAATGCAGTTGATCTACAGTGGTATGACATTATGAGCAATCTCTACCGCCCGATCGAAAATCGAATGTCAAGATCAATCGCGACACACCACAGTGTTTTTGCTATAGTAAATCGCTATGGCACATATTGCACTGTTGCTACCGTGTTTTGCTGCGGACACTGGCAAAGCATTGCTTACCTCCTAACAAAACACTGTTCATACATTGTTTCTCTATAGTGATGTAGAGGATGCGGATCTCAACCCCATGTCCACTAGAATTTAGTGGTCAATTTCTTTTTCTTTTCTTTTCTGCTATTCTCTCTCTGTCTCTCTTGCCTCAATTATTCCCACCGCACACTCATGCACATTCATGGTCACGCTCCTTCGCTGTACTTTGGTTGTGCACAATCAATGGTTCCGTTACATCCATATGTAGGTAGACCGGCCAGCGTAGTTGGATTTTGTTTTTTTAGGTATGTGGTTTTTTATAGCCTATTTCTATTTAGGAAGTTACATTACCTCCATGCAAGTATTCCAAAAATTAATTAAACTGCGTAAATCCTAGATTGATACAGTTAGCTAGAGAGAAAGAGTAGTGCACAGCTAAAAACCCTCAGTATGGGATCGGGATCCTCTGCCGTTATAACTGGCAACAACATAGACGTACAATGTTGTCTGTATTAACACTCCTCAGCCGTTTGATAGAACACGGACAGGTGATATTGATTGCTACAGTAAAATCTAAACAGTGCCTCTGCACGATATTTTATCTGCCGTGTTTTTGTGTGGTGATTTGCTACATTAAATGCTTCGGTACTGCTACGAATCACCATTCGTGCAGCTGAAATTATTGTACGCGCATTGGTTCCTTGCAATATTGCAGAGGATTCAGATCCCTCAATATGAAGTTCAATTTTTTCTTCATCTTTTTTCCCTATGAAGGTTCTTTCAAAGAGGATTGAAGCACTTCTTACTCAAATTTTTTGATGTGTGCAATTCAGCCCGGCCCTAGATTTTGCGAAAAGGAGAGATTCGGATGGATTTCATGCTGTCTTGCTTGGATGAAAATGAAAAATGCAACCACACTACCAACCACAAAGAAGCACTTCGCGCAAATGCACCCTACATCGCTTATTTGAAAATAAATTCATCGTACATCTAATTAGTAGGAATAAAGAGCACCTCAAAGTTGCAAAATTGCAGGAGAAGACGCTTTTTTTCCCATCATGACAGGGCAATGTGATCAAGTGCTTCTGCTAACCATGGTTAAGGTAGGATCTACATTAAAAGGAGCGTCAGATCATAGATTAACTAGCTAGTCCTTTAAACGTGTCCCTCTTTGTAGTTTGTTCTCTCTCTCTCTCTGGAAATTTGTTTATAGTTTATTCTTGAACATCAACGAAATAAACTGCCAGGTAGTGAAAACAATTGAATTAATAGTTCAAGAAAACCATTAATTTGTTACACACATATAACTCTCAATGCAAAGTACCTGAGTCGAATGAGAAGCATATGCTCTTGATGTTAAAATTTGTTCAAAATTAACATTCTTACTTCAGACCAAGGTTTACATGGGCCGGAGCAGACAAAAATTAGAGTTTCACCCATGAAATTGATTCAGAGACTACATATAACATGAATTGTTTAGGGTAACTTCAACCTAAAGGATAGTAATTCATGGTTGAAAATGATTCCGAGTTAACGCCTTCAAACAACAAATATTGTAGCTCTTTTCCAGGAGAAAAGATTGTAGGTTTTCCTTGTTCCTACGTTGATGCACTCAACAACCAAACAAATTTATTTTGTTACGAGACTGCAGAAAGAAGCCTCACCTCGCGTTCCGCCCAGTGCGAGGGCACGCACATCGAGGCAAGGCGCGTGGCACCGGACGAAAGAGTCATGTGACTAGGAAACCAACAAACACCCAAGCTGGATCACGTCTACGATGAACCGGCGTGCGAGCTGGACATCTGCACGCGCAGAAACGATAGCGGCAACTTATGAAAGCGCCTGAAACGCCATTCTCACGGGCTTTAGTAAAAGAGAAGATATCACCACACAAATGTTCTTTACTAAAATTAATTTTAATATACGGAGATCGATCTCTTCATCATCTACCCCAAAAACTAAATTTATTTTCAAGATTATTTCAGAAGTAGAAAGCGATAAGCGTGGGTCGCCATGGCCAAATTCTTTCAGAACATAATTTTCTCTCTTTCACACTACCTGCAGCACCAAACCATGATAGCTCAAACAAACAGCAATCGATTAGATCTCAATTATGGCCGTAGCCCTAGATAAATTATTGGGCCATAGCAGAAATTGCATATGATGCGCCACCGTGCGCTGTACTACGCGTGTGATTGTGTTAATTAGTTTTAAAAGCTAAATTGCAGGCCAAGCTGTTGTAAGAAATTATGATTTGCAATTTTGGTAAATGCATTAGCTAGCTAGGAGCTTTAGTTGCAACCGTACGTGATGCACCTAGATTAGAGATTGCATTACACGGGCGAATTATATATTAATCGTGCATTATTTATCTGGTTGGACACGTGCGTGTGTACACGTACGCTTGGATTTTTGTCACTTGAAGCGCGGTTTATGAGCTGTTAATTGGTTCATACTAGAAGTTTGAAAAAGGATCGTTCGATTAGACGATTCCCGTCGTATGCCCCTAATCACCCCTAGCCCATGCGCTCTTGCTGCAAGGCGCTGTCCCTACTGCTCCAAGCTGGAGCTAGAGATACACACGACTTAAATGATCCATGCTAAGCCATAGCCTTTCTATTCATCCATCTAGGCATAGCTAGCTACTTTAGTCTACTCCAGTCCCTTCCTTTAATTGATTGGAGCTAGCTGGATTGATAGGACAATTCAGACCAGAACTAACGGGAGACGAACACACGAGAATACAATAGATCTCTAGAACGTGAATCTATATATATACACTGTATGCAACATCCCTCAGATATGGTTACAACATCTCCGGACAACGGTTACAACATCTTAGGATAATGGTTGTAACATCTTTGGACAACGGTTGCAACATCCCTGGACAACGGTTGCAACATCACAAATCAAAAAACAAAACATCTGGGGGGAAAACGCATTGGAAAAAAAATTACAACATCGCCGTGAACAGTATGCAATATTTTTTTTACAGATGCAACACTTATAATATCCCCGAACAGTGATTGCAACATCCTACTGTTTAAATTCTAAAACCATCCTTCAGTCGCGTGGGTTCTGACTAGTTTATCGCTTGCGCCGGTCAGGCGGTCATGCTACGGGGGTGCCAAATCCCAAACCCAACCGACATGTGGACCCTAGCTGCAACTCTTTTTGGCATCGGCTTCAACCCTACCTGCTAACGCTAAGCAGTAAAATATTTTAAGAGAGCAACCTGACAGATAGAGGGGATAGATAGATGTTTGGCATTATTGACGTCATCGACATTACAAGCATTAGAAAAGTCCATCGTGATTGCCGTCCGATTTTTACAACACAAACTTGAGTGTGTTTTGCCAACTATTGGCATGCAATCCAACGGGTAAAATGCATTGCACGCTCCCGTCATGGTCAGAGTTCAAATCTCGCCCTATGTTGTATATGGGTTTTGTCGTCGGTGGATCATTTTCAAATTGTGGTCAGTAGTTTATGGGGTTCATCTTTTGTTACCTCCTAGCACGTACGGAAGCTATGTCTTTTTCATGGATCCGGATCATCTGACACACGGCAGAGAATCACTGTTTGAGCATTCAGTCAACATAAATAGTGCTAACGGTAGTACCGTAGTAAAATACTATTAAAACAGTAGGACGCCTACTGCAGTGATTTTACTGTATTCTTAGGTACTATAATACTTTATCTAGATCGTCTATTTTAGATCGAACAGTAGAGAGAATGACTGGATGCAGTTACCGTACTGATCCGCTTCCCTTTTCGATATGCTCTGTTAGCCCGCATCATTCTTTGCCCCGACAAAAAAAATACAATACAAAAGTCCTCTTTGCTAACAGTAAAGGTGAGCATTTTTACTTGGGGGACCCTTCAACTTGTAGGATATGGATGATTGGCACTAGCCGGAAAGGGGGGAATTAAGAATACATGCCTGCAGCGCTGCGCTACTGCAATGGCCGAGACACGATGACATTTCAGCACCAAATCCGGGCCCGGCCGGATTTGATCGAATTTCATATAGAAGCGAGGCCGCATCGATCCAAGTAGCATGATCCTCCCTCGGTTAACATGTGTAATGGTACGGCGGTAACTGTCTATAAGTCTTGTCTCATAAAACACAAGTTGATATGGAGAAAAAAGAAAGTATAGAAAATTTGGTCGTCTCTCGTGCAATAGTTGACTGTAATATGAGAAATAAGACATATTGTATATAGGAAAACTGTCTATAGATACATATAAAAAGACAACATATTGTAGAAACTATCTTTAGTGGTGTCTATAGTTATATTTTGTTTTCTAAGTTTTGATTTTTTTTTTCTCAAATAGTGACGTTTTGGGTTTTCTAGTTGTGTTTTCCCATGGAGCCTCTGTTAAAAGCCGGTTATATGAATGCAGTTACTCTAGTCCCCTCACTGCTACTTGCATTTGAGCTTTGGGACTTGCGGAGTGGACTAGTAGAGCACTGATTGGGTGCTCTTAGACCATCTCTAATAGTTAGAAATAATTTTGTCTCTAACATATGTTATATCATCTTTAAAGATAACATCTTCAATAGATAGTCTTTAGCACATTCTTCAATATTTATATTTTATAATTTTCCTTTGTAACAGGTCTACATGTCAACTAAAGTAGATTAATATATCATATCTTGTTTCGCGTAAACGATAGTCTCTTCAGGAAGAGACGACATGTACTCTCTCTCCTCCCCCTCTCTCCTCCACATAGGATTTTGTTGACGTAGTATAGCTAAGAGACGACAATAAATACACTATTGCAGATGCCCTTAACTACAAATGAGAGTCTTGAAGAGGGCAACTAGGACACAAATGAAGGAATCAAACGTGATAGAGGCTCAAGTAATTTCGAACGGAGGGAGTACTTTGCACGCATGCAGCAGTCGCACATATGGTTAATCATGGAGTATTAAGTTACTGTGATCGATCATCCCAGTACTATATATATGTCATTAGTTTACTAATTAATCTGCTTTTTTGCGTGATCTTTCTCGAGATATACATGCACACGGTTCGATAGATGATCGACTCCTTGATGCAGTATGTTGATTTGAGGTAAATATCTGGTATATCTTAAGATTTACTACCTCCCGTCACAAAAGAGTGACGTCCTAAAATGTAGGGTTAATTTTTTATTTGCCACTGGAAGTTGGCTGCATCCCTAAAATATTAACGTGAAATTGCTCTTCCCTTCATCTCTTTTTTGTCACCCCCGTTGGTCAACCATGAGTTAACTGTCAAATTATGTGCGAAAAGAACTATTTACCCTTCCTGTCTTCCATCTTCTTTTTCATCCTCCTCTCTCTCCCCGTCTCCCTCCTCTCTCCCCGCCGACCACGACGCCAGCCCATCCTCCCTCCCAACTTGGCCCAAGTCGCACCCATCCTCCCTCCCAATGAACAACAAAATAGATATCTAGTACTAGTAGAGGAAATCAGCCTATCAGACTGAGGATAATTAATTTGACATATGTGTATGCATAATCAATCAGGATGCACAATTTGCAGGGCGTAGAATGTGCGGCCAAACGGAACATATCTTCAAGGAACATTCCAAATGAAGTTGACAAAATAGTGATGAAAATATCATCTCATGTCTCCAATTCTCAATTAGTTCTACTAGCATCAACCCGAGTATTTGGAAGCAAAGGTAGAATACTTTAGTCAAGCCTAGCTGAGAACATAGCAATTAAATTAACAATAGTCTTTTGCATGAACTAAAGTACTAATAACTTCAACATCTACAGCTACCAATGTTAGTCCAAAGTTGAAACCTTGACTTTTATCCCGAAACACATGCTAACAAACTAAAAGAGTGCCTGGCATGTAGATACTGGAACAGAAGAGTAAACATTTACTTAGGAAACTTGGATCAGGAAACATAAGCTCACTTTCAAGTTCAATTGTAAAAAGGGTCATCAACAGAAAAATTAGATGTTGTGTGGAAGCACCAACCACGATTGTCATTGTGTGGTCTTCACTGGCCACGTTTGCGTGAGCTAGAGCATTCAGTTGGATCTTCACCATCTCAGCATGATTCTTATCGGCCACCACAATCTCCAACTTCCGTAGCGCATGTGCTCTCTCCATGATGAACACAAGGAAAGCAAACTCGCTTCGCTCCCCTCAACTCGTGGAAAACCACTTTCTTGATGTGTAACTGCATGCATTCGAAAGGGCCGACCAACCACCAGCACTTGAAATGGAGCTTCGCAGTGGGTTCATCAGCTTTAGCAGACTACAAAATCAATGTGTGTGAAGTTAAATTACGGATGGGGCATGCAGCAGAGCAACCGGATGTGTGGTAGTGATGATGCAAATGCCAAATGACAGTCACCTAGATCACACAGCCGGATGCAGAGAAATCAAGAGGATTAAGATCACACAACGATCATTGACACATCTAGATCTCTGGCGCAGACACGGAAAGGCAGAATGACACCTTGATGATGGAATTGTCGATGTGCAGCACGCGTACTTTTGGCTCCAAGTACCTGAGCACCCGGAACTTCGGGGCACAAGCAATCTTGATCTTCATAGATAACTCGCCGTCAGACTCATCATCATCGTTACCAGGAGACTTGTGCCACATGATGAGCCGCTCCAAGCGTAGAGCGTCCACCACGGTGAGCTCGTCAGCCACGGAGAACCAGATGAGCATGCACGTGATGCTTTGGCTGATGAGACGGACGCGCTCGGGCATGCCTTAGGTGACGACGAGCTTGAGGATCTCCAGCACAGGGCTGCAAGCGAGCATGTGGTCGAGGTCCCGGTCCCCCAACCTGGCGTAGCAGACGACTTGCTCTCGGGGGTGGGGGAAGGAGACGGCGCGAGGCAGGGCGGTGGTGTCCGGGAACGTCCAGGTGCCTAGGTAAAGGCAGCGGCGGGGTGACGTGGGCGGAGAGGTCGGAGGTAGCATGGGAGGCGCGCGGAGGGGAGCGGGAGTGGAGGGGCGGCGCGGGCGGGGAGACCAGGCAGCGCAGCGGGAGCAGGGGAGGTGAGGGCATGAAGAAAGAGAAGGAAGAGTGAGAAGGAAGAAGGGAAGGAAGCACAAGGGTAATATGGGAATTTTTATATTTGTTTTAGTGGTTAACAGCGGCCGGACGTAACGACGCTAATGGGAGCGGCAAAAAAATTGATGAAAGTTGAGATTCGATGGCAATTAAGGGAGAGTAATTTCGCTATGGCATTTTAGGGATGCAGGCAACTTTTAGTGGCAAATAAGGAATTAATCCTAAAATATATGTAGTCAAACTCTATTAATTTTGACCAAATATGTTTTTAAAAATATATGGTTTGTATATATGAAAATGATATGGGTGAATTTTTCATGAAAAACGCTTTCATAATATTGCACTTTTAAAACGTTTTTCGAATATATGATAAGAGAACTTAGTGGTCAATATTAGGGATGGCAATTGTGCCTGATTACCCGTATGCCCGCGAGTGAATACCCTAATGGAGGCGGGTATGGGCGTCTTTCTTTGCCCACGGGCATAATTCCTTGCCCATCGGGTAAACGGGTGCGGGCATGGGTAAGCTCCACCCGTACCCGCTTCGTCCGATTACCCGCAACCTAACTGACAGGTGGGCCACTGTCTAAAACCCTAGTCGGCACTCGGCAGTCGCTCTCGCTCCCAGCCCACTTCCCACTGGCCACTTCCCAGCCGCTAGAACTCCAAAAGCACCCCCCATCCCCTCCGGTCCTCCCAAGAGGCCAAGAACTCCAGAAGTCCAGATCCGCCGCCCCCGTCCCAACCAATCGCTGCCCCCGTCACAAGTCCTCCTCCCGGCCAGCCTCTGTCCCCGTCCTCCTCCCGGCCAGCCACCTGAGAACTCCAGATCTGCTGCCTCTTCGCCGGTTCAGTTGGCTCCCTCCCATCTCGCGCCCCCATCCCCTCTAGTCCTCCCAAGAACTCCAGAAGTCCAGATCCGCCGCCCCCATCACCCGTCCTCCTCCCGGCCAGCCTCTGCCCCCGTCCTCCTCCCGGCCAGCCACCCAAGAACTCCAGATCCGCCGCCTCTTCGCCGACTTGGTTGGCTCCCTCCCCCCTCTCTCCCGTCGCCTAGCTCATCCACGCCCGGTCCTGCGCCGCTCGCCTGTGGCTTGGCCTGGCTAGGTTCCGGCCCGCGCTCCTCGTCGCTCAACTACCGGCCCCTCGGTGCTCCGGTGGCTCGGCCGGCCCGGCTTGCGGCCGCCGGCCCTTGCCCCTCTGATCGATGAGTGCATTGTTTAGGACAACCACAGAGCACAAAGAACAAACATGTTACTTCAGCAAGAGGGTACTTATTCTGATACCGGTTCTTGTCATTGTTTGGTCCATGTTCTACTGGATACTATGGTTAGTTCTTATGTGTGCCTTCAGGACATTCAAGAGCTTTTTAGTTTGCCACAACAAGGTTTTGATGTTTCCCTTACGCAAAAGCAATTGCAAGAAGAGCATGGACAACACCTTGTCATGTAAGACATTTATTTTCGTTCTATTAATTCTAGCGATTACTTTGATCTTGATGAGTTGATTGCGTGGTACTTTGAAAAGTTTGTTATCGATATTTCCTTTAATGTTTCTTTGTAGATAATTGGCATCGACAATCTAAGGTTACATTGCATTTTCACATAAATGAAATGAAAATGGTTGTCATAAGTACTATGGTATTAATCAGGTAGAAAGTGCACACAAAAATGTGGAGGTACCTCCAGGATTTTAGTGGGCGTTTTGATATACAGATGGCTTTAGTTCTTTAGCACATGATAATGGTGTAGTCTAGACAAAATGTAGCTGCTAATTTTGAAATGAATTTGTCGGCCACTTGAGTCGCTCGATCCTCGAGCAATAGTTCTTGATAATTGTAGTTGAGCACTGAGAAGTTTGTTCCCTGTGTAATGTATCTTGCAGGGATGAGTCATTGAGGAAGCACATAGAGTTTTTGGAGCAACAAGGAATAGCGGGCGTGAGCCATCACAGCCTCCTATTTTCTAAAACTTGATGTGTGCATTGTTTATGTGTGATGATGTGTGATACACTATTGATGTATGAATTGAAATTAACTTGATGTGTGCATTGTTTATGTGTGATGAGCATGTTCATGAGCGATGGGTGGGTACTACGGCGGTGTATTGTTCATGGAAAGGGCATACCATGAGCGACGGATATGGGCGAGGTTCTTCGCCCGTTGTCCTTCGCGGGCATGCCTGTGGGGGGAAATTGGGGTCACGGGCATGGGTATGAGCGAGCACTACCCGTACCCGCCGCGCCCGATTGCCATCCCTAGTCAATATAGTATTTTGTTGACATTGAAAAGTAAAAAAACGTCACTTTTGGTAACCGAAGGGAGTATCTTGCATGTGTACTTAGGGACATTTGAGCGAATAACATATCATCATAGATCTACAACTATAAGAAGAACCTCACAACCAATAGGTGGCTAGTCCAACCGGTATGATACCCATGTCTTATGGCTAACGGCCATTATTCGAGTTCCAGTAACTACACCTTGTGAATTTGCTTGGATTTGGTCTGTGATTACTCGGTTTCTCGAGTCTTAAGGATGACTGTGATATCCAACCGCATCCCTTTGCCAAATGAGAGAAAAAAAAAAGAGACTTTGCATACAACCGTTCAATAATATAAGAAATAAGTCCATTTTACCTCCTCGAACTTTCAAAAAAATCTGCTTAACCCTCTCAACTACAAAACCGGGTTTTAACCCCCCCCCCTAATCTTTTGAAATCAGGCCACTTAACACCTTTAGGCGGTTTTGCATACGTGGCATGGTTTTCTCCATTTCAACGCTAAACGTGTCAAGATTTTGCCCATGTGGCACCCACAGGCCACATCACCCTTCTTCTTCCTCGCCGCACCTCCGCCTCCATCTGCCCCCACCTCCACCTCCTCAGCCTCCCCATCTGCCCCCACCTCTCCCTTTTGTGCCGCCACTGCCGTCACCCAGCATCCCGCCACCAGTCGGCGCCATCATGGCTGCAGTGCATGCTCGACAAGGTAGAGGAGAGAGAAGATGGCGAGTGATGGCAAGCAAAGCTCTCGGGTGGACAGCGTCGACGACGAGCGGTAGCAAGCGAAGCTCTAGTGATGGACAAAACAGAAAGGAGGCTCCACGGGGAACCAATGGGTGACACTGGTAGCGATGGGGATGCTCTATGTCTCACCAGCGTCGAGCAGATGCGGCGGTAGGGACAGATGCACTGTCGTGCTTTGGTGGCGTGGAAGATTGATTAGCAAAGGGGAAACAACAAGGGGAAAGAGAAGATGTCATGGTCGAGAGTGGCAGCAGTGGGTTGACCGTAGTCGAGGAAGGAGGAGTTGATGGTGGTGAACAAAGGTCTCCGATTGGTCGAAGGCGCACAGTGGGAAACAAAATCGAAGGCTGTGGCACACGAACAAAGGCGGAGAAGACGAGTTCAATCTCGCCAGGTGACTGCAGAATCACAAAATTGATTGGGGTTTTAGATCGAGAAGAAGATGGAACACACTGTGAAACGAACAAATTCGAGAGGAGCTCACTAACACCATGAGAATGCAGGCTCCGGGAAGGAGAAGACATGAGCGACGAGCGATATCTTGGGGCCGTTGGGGTTGGCCTTATCGTGGGCCTCCGCGAACAACAGCAGGAAGAGGTGAATGCGAATGGAGTGCGCCATGGCGCGGTGGTAGGTGGGGAGGAACAAGGGGGCGGCGTCGCCGCCACGGCAGAGCTCGGCCCAGTAGAGGAGGCACGGTGAAGAAGATAGAAGGAGAGAGAAGAGAAAGAAAGAGAGGAAGAAGATGGGTGATGTGGGTGCCACGTATGCAAAACCACCTAGTCAAACCGTCTAAGGGCTTGTTTGGATAAAGAGAAATTAGAACCAATCCCTTCAGATTGGAAGAAATTTTAGTTCAAATTTCGAGTCAATCCGAAGGGATTGAGTTAGATCACAATGTATCCAAACAAACCCTAAAGATGTTAAGTCGTCTGGTTTTGAAAGATTAAGGGGTTAAAAAACCTGTTTTGTAGTTGAGAGGATTAAACATATTTTTTTTAAAGTTCGAGGTGTAAAATGGACTTATCCCATATTATAACTACATGGGATATTCGTACCCTAACATTGTCGGTCCAACATCCAGAGTTTGATTGAGGGTAAAATTAGCTACATGACACTCTGATTTTATAGTGTTTGCTTTAGGCCACTCACGCCGTACGTTTGTGGTTCTTTGTAGGACACTAGAGCGTGGGGCTTCATTCTTCACCGTCTATATCCCAGTGTGCCAACGCGTCGCTGTCAGCATCTAGCGCCTTGCCACGGGGGAGGTCCTGCACCTGGTGTCCAAGCGCAGTGGCCGGAGGCACCGGCGGCCACGGCGTCTGTCGCTGCCAAGTTCGAGGCCACGTCCGGGATCCCCGACGTCCTTGGCGCCGTGTACACCACTCACATCACATCCCCATCATCGCAACCCTCGCCTCTGCATCCAAGTCTACGTCGGCGTGCGCGTCTTGCGTCTAGCGGGGATAGCTCGTCGCTCGAGGCCTCGATGGTGGGGCACCCAATGCCGCTGCCAGCATCCATGCCAACACCGCTACCCTCGGCCTCCATGTCTGGGTCTGTGTCCGCGTCCAGTGGGGGCAGCTTGTCGCTCGGGTCCTCAACGGTGTCCGACGAACCGTGTGATCTTGGAATTTACAGGTGAGAGAGATGGAGAGAGAGAGAGAGAGAGAGAGGGCAGAGTAGTTGGTCCGGTGGTTTGTTTGCTGAGTTTGGGTGCTTGGTTGGTTCTTGGAGAGGCTAAAGTTGGGGGTTTTGCTGTTGCTCCCGTGCTAAATTCAATGTAAAGTCTTCGTTTTCAGGGCTAATTCTGTCGTTCCCACTGTTGTTGTGTTGAATTTTTGGTGTGGACACCGGAAAGCTTGGGGTAATTTGCACCTATTTTGATGATTTGGTGGGGAATTTGAGGTTGAATTGTGTTGTTCTTGTCATCTGTTTGGGTGTCAAGATTTGAGGATTAGCCACCGTTTAGCCGTGCCTGCCCCTAGGGTCCAAAGCGCTACCGCTATAGACTGCCTCTGTCTATGCTCCATGGTCGCCCCTCTCGCTCTCTGATTCAGGCGCGAGAACGAAGACCCGTAGCCACTGACATGTAGGTCCTTAGGCGCCACACGCTAGGGTCAGATCTAGGTCCACCCTACTTGTTCGACCAAATCCGCATAGGACCAGGGCACCACACAGTGGCGAATCCAGAATGGAAAAGGAGGGTGGGCTCAAAGCCTTAAATGTCTAAACCAATTTATAACAAATATAGTTTTGTATTCTTGTGTAATCAAATTCATACATGAATAAAAGCAAAGCAAAAAAAAAAAGATAAATACAATGAAGGTATCTCGTTAATGGAAAGTACATTCCCAAAATATGTAAATATGGTTCCAGTAGGTAACAACATATACATCAAAATTAGAAAAATTAGTGATACAATAGCAAATTGTACTTAAATGATCATGAACATTCAAAATAAAAGAACTATACCACTAATACGCTAGCTTGAATCATGACTTTC
Organism: Phyllostachys edulis; assembly: GCA_036346405.1. NCBI lineage: Eukaryota > Viridiplantae > Streptophyta > Magnoliopsida > Poales > Poaceae > Phyllostachys > Phyllostachys edulis. The sequence continues at coordinate 75,927,487 of CM070561.1, forward strand.
ATGAGGCAAATTCATTTCGCGAGATTTCATATCTTGAAAGGATCTTATGAAGTACTATTTGAATTGCTTGTGAAATAATTACACAAAGTTTATTTCTCCATTATTACAAATCTACAAATTAATTACTAATTAAGTATATACCACACTATATTTAACTTACTAACAAAGTAACCAATGAAATTGGTCATTGAGCAACAAGTAATCCAAGGCACATCAGTGAGCAGTCCACACAAGTACTATGTACTCAATAAATTAGATCGGCAGCAGCAAATGAAATTGGTCATTGAGCAACAAATAATCCGAGACACAGCAGTGAGCAGTCCACACAAGTACTATGTACTCAATCATAAATTAGATCGACAGCAGCACTTCACTTCGGCACTTAAGCTTCCTCTCACGCCCCACACCCAAATGGCCTCGCCTCCTCTTCCCCTCAACAAGTTCAAGCTTTCGATGAGCCGCGCCCGCACAGAGATCCAGACGCCCAGGCTCCCTCCTCCTCGCCTCCTCTGGCCTCTAGGCTTCCCCCACGTCCAAATCGCCTCCTGCCGGCTGCTGTCCTGCCCTCCTCCTCCTCCGGCTCCCCCCCCCTTTTGCCGGCTCACTGCCTCGGAGACGCCTGACTCCTCCCCACCTTTGCCGGGCCACCTTGAGTGACACCAAGCGACCTCCTCTTCTTCCTCCTCCAGTGATCCCGCCATCTGGCGGCGCATGTGTGGCTCCTACCAGCTCCTCTGGTTCTTGCCGTCGGCCTGGTCAGTGCACCTCGCTCGATTGAATGGGACTAGTTGACTGCTTCTTCTTGTTTTGGCGCAGGCATGGCAGCCGGGAGCACCGGAGTTTCAAGGTTGGACTTGGCCACTTGGGGTTGCCGACGGCGGGGGGTGTTCCGGCCGCCGGTGGAGGGTGGGCTTCAGCCTTATGAAGCCCCCCTGTTGGATTCGCCCCTGGCACCAGAGGTCGTTTTCGAAATTTTCTAAATCCAACTTATCCAGAAATCATATTATAATAGACGCAGTGTTCTACAACAAATAGTCACATTTTGCGGTGTATTGTAGCAAAGCCACGATTTTTCTGTGTCTCATGGCAAATGCTACAAAATTATGTTGTTCTATAGCCAATTTTGCCTTTATCAAATTATCTATGTAGCTTTTCCACTTTGATTGATTCTACATAATGTTAACTCGTGTAATAATATATGATGTGAGGCCCAAGATAGCTAAGATCTCTGAAGCAACTGCAACTGCTTCTTCGCTCCTAAATTTGTGCTAAATTGTAGTACAAATCAAAATCATTTTTTTGAGATTAAGCATAAATCAACGCAACCATAGCAGCTCGGCGTTGGTACTACCGTACTAGGAAGAGAGCATGTTTGCACCATGCACTACGGTATTTATTCGTAAGGTACGGTCAAAGTCATTCGCACGTGCAGGTGGCATGTGGGAAGCGGGGGAAGCTTCGTACCATCGGCCTCGAACCCTCGAGGCCCGATCGACGTGCGGTGCGTGGGGCCCTCCCACGTGCGCACAGTCATCGGCGCTCGTACGTGCTCGCCCACTTCAAGCTTTACGTGCTCCGATGATAAGCGGCGTAGGCAGACGTGCCACCGCCGCCGCCACTAGAGACAAAAGAGGTTTGGTAGTACCGGGCCATTTTGTACCGACGACCAACCAATCAACATGTAACTTGCTCGTTTTTCTTTCTCCGGAGATGCGCTTAGGGTGCGTACAATGATATAGATAATTGTTGTCTATGGTATCCTTTTATGTTATCTATAGATAGCATTAAAGACAACTTTTACAATAGATTATCTCTTTATATGTTTCTATAGACAACTCCTTTATATACAATGTGTCTTGTTTCTTATGTTATAGTCGACTACTGCATGAGAGATGAACGGTTCAATTCTCTATGCACCCCCTCTCTCCTCTATATCATCGCGTGTCCTACATGTCAAGTCTTACAGATAGCTGACGTCATATCATTATGTATGCTCTTAATTGTCTATTGTAGTTACAATTAAGGCTCAACAATCGAAGATCATAAAGTAAGCTTTCAGAGTCCATCGATAACCTACATAACATAGCTAGGAGAACTCGAATGGTGGCCGTTAGCCACAAGACATTAATGCCATACCAGTTGAATTAACCACCGATCAGCAACATATAACTCTCTTTCTGGAAGGTGTAGTTAGTTAATTTATTCATATCTAAAACTCACCAACTAAGAGATTATGGATCAAGTCTAAAAAACCCACCAATAACCTATCTAACATGTGCATACTTAGACAATCTCCAATGTTGTGTTTTAGCCGATTCAAATAAAGAGAGAGAATGTGTTGAATCGATTCAATATATTGGAGTGGTCGATTCCAACAACTCTACTTAGGAGTCGATTCAAAGCATTAAATAACTACATAGGAGAGTATGCGGTTGAGAGAGGATATTATTAATTTGTAGTTTTTTAATGTAACATGGGTTCCAGTTATTAGTATGAATTGGTTTAATACATTAGAGAAAAATAAACTCAGTTCCTAGAATACTTACGTGGTATAACTTTGAATCGACGTCAGTTAAATACACTAAAGATGCTCTTAACAGAACTCGTACATTAGCCGTTAGCTACAAAGCATGAATGCCATACCAATTAGACTAGCCATCGGTTAGCAATCTCTGACCCATTTGTTACCCTTGTAAATATGCTATTACCAAAGTTCCACCTGTCTATCACAAAGGACCACCGAAAAATGCATAACACCAAGGGAAACCGATCATATTTATTACTTAATCACACGCATTATCAATTGTTCTTTGTAATTATCATCATTTTTTGCGCACGTTGTCAATCGAGCCGTACGTGGTCAAAGAAAGAACTTGTAAACTACACCGAGATTTGTTTCAATTTTCACACCTAACGCTGAGAGTGAGATTTGCAGCTTGGCATAGCTAGTCGAGCGGTTATCGATCGTGCCGAAATGGTTTTCTATACAATGCCATTAGCGCGCGACATCGCACTGGCAGAGCGTTCACAGTGTCGGAGAAGCCCCGTGGCCACGGTTGGCCCGGTGGCCCCTAGCCCATCACCCCACCTGTCAGGCTGTCAGTGAACCAGCTCCTCCACCGCTTCCGACTGAGCTGCAAGGCTGAACGGCTTTAGGGCTGAAGAGGTTTAGTATTTGGCTGTCTGGTTTTCAGGTAATCTAACTGTAGCTTCCAAGATGTGAAATATCTGAAATGCCCCTTAGGACAGTAACGGCTTGTTTGATGTCGTTTAACACAATTAACAATATTTAACGAGAACTAACGATAATTAACAACGCTAAACGCAATTAACGACATCTAAAGACCATAAACAATAGACACAATTGACGATAATTAACGAACTACCGCAATTTGTGCAATTGATTGTATTTGACGACAAATACAGCAATTAGCGTAATTGATCGCATTTGACGATGATTACCCTAATTGCCACAATTGATCGCATTTGACGACGACTACTGTAATTAACACAATTGATCGTATTTGACAACAATTAACACAATATACCGCAATTTAGCACAATTAGCGTAACAAACCACAATCAACGTAATTAACGACAATTATTGCAATAATCAAATATTATGTAAATAAACACAATAAATAATCATTACAAACAATTATTACAATGATTAATTATAATAGTAAATAATTATTAAAATAAACAGTTATTACAAAACATTTAAATTGCAACAGAAAAAAAAGAAAAAAGAAAAGAAAAACAGAGGCGACAACAGCTAGGGTTTGGATCGCCGGCAGTAGGAGAGGGAGCTGGAGGAGGAGCCGCCGCCCTTGAGAGCATCGAGGCGGAGGCGCCATGACGCCATGGCCGATGGAGGGAGGAGGGTGGCAAGATCTGGGCGGAGGGAGAGGGAGGAGGCCAACGGCGGCTCGAGGTCGGAGAGCAGTCCAGATCCGGTCAGCCGGAGGCGACCGGACGCGCGGGGGTGTGGGGGCCGGCTCGACGGCGACCTACTTGTGGGGAGGGGCGGCGGCGCCGCACGGGAGGAAGAGGGAGGGGCGACGCCGTGTGGAGAGTAGAAGGAGGGTGGCAACACCAGCACAGGAGGAGGGGCTCAGGGGCGCAGGGGGGCGCAAGCCGCTGGATGGAGGTGTGGATTTTATACGATGGCAAATGCGGGTAATAATCGGTGAACTTGAGGGGCAAAGTTGGAGAGGGTCCAGCTTTCGGCATTCTCTCATTAAACGTGACTTCCGGCTTCAAAAAAAGACGCGCAAAAAACCGTCCGTTCGGGACGGCTTCCGGCTTTTCCGAGTGAAAAGCAGAAGCTGAACCTATCCCAAACACAGCCTTAGAACTTCATATAGATAACTTGATGGCTTGAAATTACTGGGCAAAGTTAATCATACTGGTGATATTAGTTTGTGACAGAACTAGTATTTTCAGCTGTGTCAAGTTTCCGAGGGAAGAAGGTATAGGCTCTGAAAGCCTGCAATTGGCAAACTGCAACAATGTCAAAGACGTGAGGATGCCAATCCAAGGGGGCAGTGGCCCAGAGAGTATGCTATTGGAGAGCTTCAATGTTGTTAGTGATTTGAGGTCGCTGAGTGAAGCTCTGCAACAATGTTAATGACTTGGCATTGCCAATCGAGCTCGGATGGCACCGGATAAGTTCGTCCCCTCGAGGTTGAGAACCTCCAAAGAGCAACCGGCTGGAAAATCTGGCAGTTGACCATATAGCATGGGATTATTAGATAAATCAAGGACCTTGAGATTCTTGTGCCGGAGTATTCTCGCTGGGATGCATCCTTCAAGACTGTTTTCGGTGAGTTGAAGAACTCGTAGGGATGGGAAGTCAGCCAAGAATTACGGGACTGTTCCGGACATGTCAAAATTATACTGTAAGTTGATCACAGCTAAGGAGCGAAGGTGAGAACATGAAGGTTGAATTGGACCAGAAATTGAGCAACCCACCAAGCTAATAGCTTCAGCCGAGGGATAGAGTTTGCCATGTCATCACACCACTCCGTGCCACTAGTGGAGATGTTGGTGAAGTCTAGGTAAAGCTCCCTCAAGTTGCAAAGGTTTGCTATCAGTGTCTTAAAGTCTGGTTCTTGGAGCAAGGCAAGTGCTGTGCGTGATTAGCGTATACGCGTGAAGACATGCAAGGCAAGTGCTGTGCGTGATTAGCGTACACGCGTGAAGACATGCAAGGCAGTAGGAGTCAAGCTTGCTAACACCCCCCGGCAGTCAGTACGTCGGCACGGCAAACGTTCATACTGGAACGGAACTCGGTGAAGACAGGCGTCGGCAGCCCCTTGGTGAAGATATCGGCGAACTAGGATGTGGTCAGCACATGTAGAACCCAGACGTCACCGACTGCAACCTGCTCGCGGACGAAATGAAGATCAATCTCCACGTGCTTGGTGCGTTGGTGCTAGACGGGGTTCGTCGAAAGATACACGGCGCTGACGTTGTCGCAGTAGACAAGTGTAGCCCGAGGTAGGGGCGTGGAGCTCTGAAGGAGTTTGCAGAGCTGGAGGCCTCGGCAACACCATTAACCAACATGCGATACTCGGCCTCAGACTTCGGCGGGGAGATCTCATCGCCGCTTGAAGACCAGGAAACCAGGTTGGTGCCCAAAAAGACAGCATAGCCCGAAGTGGATTTGCGTGTGTCGGGGCACCCGGCCCAGTCAGCATCGAGTAGACAACAAGCTCCAAAGGCACAGAGCGGCGTAGAAGGACGCCATGGTCAAGAGTCCCCCGGATGTAGCGCAGGATGCGTTTCACAGCAGTGAGATGATGCTCGTGTGGGTCATGCATGTAAAGGCACACCTGCTGAACGGCATAGGAAATGTCAGGTCGAGTGAAGGTCAGATACTGCAGCGCACCAGCCAGGCTGCGGTAGTGAGTAGGATCACTGACTGAGGAGCCGACGGAGCCAGACATCTTGGGCTAAGTGTCAACGGGCGTGTTGCAGGGCTTGCAATCAGTCATGCCTACGCGCTCCAAAATATCCAGTGCATACTGTCGTTGTGAGAGGAACAACCCAGCCGAGCACCGCAGAACAGAAACTCCCAAGAAATGGTGCAATTCACCAAGATCCTTCATGGCAAACTCGTGCTGAAGGGCGGTGATAGTCTGACGTAGCAAAGCTAGGGAGGATGCAGTCAAGACTATGTCGTCCACATCGAGCAGCAGATATACTGTGGCAGACTTGGTCTCCACAAAACCTAGGCTGAGCAAGTAGGTGGCAAAGCGGCTGTACCATGCACGCGGGACCTGCTTGTTACCATACAGGGACTTGTTGAGACGGCAGACCCAATCAGGATGGGAGGAATTAGTGAAACCGATCGGTTGGGAGCAGTAAACTGTCTCTGATAGAGTGCCGTGCAAGAAGGTGTTCTTGACATCAAGCTGATGGACAGACCAGTCGTGAGACAAAGCGAGGGAGAGCACAATACGGACTGTTGCGGGCTTCACGACTGGGCTGAAAGTCTCATCATAGTTGACGCCTGGGCGCTGTGTGAAGCTGCGGAGAACCCAGCGAGCCTTGTAGCAGTCCAACGTGCCATCGGCACTGAACTTATGCCTGAAGATCCATTTGCCGGTCACAATGTTGACGCCAGGAGGGCGAGGGACAAGATCCCAGGTGCGGTTCGCCTGAAGGGCGTCGAACTCCTCGGTCATCGCAACGCGCTAATTGACATCGGCAAGGGCGTGGTGGTAAGTCTTCGGGAGTGGCAACATGACATCCGCGTGAAGGGTCAGCGGATCAGAATCCACACGGAACCCCGCTTTCCCACGTGTGACCATGCGATGAGCATTGGTGACGGCGCGGACGGTGGTGATCTTGCTGGAGCTGTCGCGGTGGTGACGCTCTGGGAGGTGGTGCCGACGGGTTGGCCTCTGGGGATCGCCACGACGTAGGCACCACAGCACCACGGGCGCAGTAATGGTGGCGTCGTGGTTACGGTGGCGTGCTGGCATGGCCCGCAGCAGTACCGAGGGCGGCGTGCCGCTGTGAGGTGAAAGCGTAGTGGTCGTGGCTGCGTGGCGTCTGGTGAAGAGCTCGAGGGCATCATGGCCGCGTGTGGCGCGTAGGCTGAAGAGCTCGAGGGCGTCGTGGCTGCGCGTGGCACGCAGGCTGAAGAGCTCGAGGGCGTCGTGGCCGCGCGTGGCGCGGCGGGTGAGGTTGTAGCCGCACGTGGCGCGGGGGTCGACGCTGCCATGCGTGGCATGGACAGGCACGGAGGTGCCATGGTGGGCGCGGCTGGAGAAGCCGCAGCGACCATGGGCGGCACAGCATCAGGCATCGTTGGCGCAGAACGTCAAGTACCTACAGGAGAAAGCGAGCTAGGCGGGCCAATGGGCACCGGCTGGACCGCAGGGTCAGTGAGAAAATCAAGATCACCGATGGCCGATTTCTGGGTGTTGGAGAAGGGAAACTGGGACTCGTCAAAGGTGACGTGTCGGGAGATAACAATCTTGTTAGAAGCAAGATCGAGACACCGGTAACCCTTATGCTCGTTTGAATAGCCCAAAAACACGCAAAGAGATGAACAGGGCGCGAGTTTGTGGGGTGCAGTGGAGGAGAGTTTGGGGTAGCAAGCACAACCAAACACGCGGAGGTGGGTATATGAGGGATGAGTACTATACAGGGCAAAGAAGGGGGTTCCAGGGGGGAGGGTCTTGGATGGCAGACGGTTAAAAAGATATGTGGCTGTGTGGAGACCCTCGACCCAGTAGGATGGAGGAAGGGATGCCTAGAACAGAAGCGAGCGTACAATGTTGTTAAGGGAACGGAGAGTGCGCTCAGCTTTACCATTCTGCTGGGATGTGTAGGGGCATGACATGCGGAGAGCAACGCCATGCGTGAGGAAAAAAGTTGCGGGCGGTGGAGTGGTCAAATTTGCAGCCGTTGTCACACTAGACACCCTTGATTGTGCAAGAAAACTGAGTTGCCACGTAGGAAAAAAAGTGAGCTAGTGTGGAAAAAGTATCGGATTTGAGACGTAAAGGGAACGTCCAAACAAAGTGCGAGCAATCATCGAGAATGACCAAATAGTATTTATAACCAGACACACTCACGACAGGAGAGGTCCAAAGATCACAATGAATAAGATCAAAATTCTGGAGAGCCCGAGAAGATGAACTAGCAAAAGGCAAGCGAATGTGGGGACCAAGCTGACATGCATGGCAAATGGTGTCGCAAGTATTTTTATTACACGAAATAGCAGACACACTTGCAAGTCTGGAGAATACCTCGTGTCCAGGATGTCCAAGGCGGCGATGCCAAATGGTGGGGGTGATGCCGGCGAGGAGGGCGCATGACGATTGCCGTGGCGCAAGAAGGTGCAAGGAGTATAGGGGGCCAGAACTATTGCACCTGGCGATCACATTCCTGGAACGAAGATCCTTCACAGAGAGGCCAAACGGGTCAAACTCAACAGAACAATTATTGTCGGTGGTGAACTGGCGAACAGAGATAAGTGACTTAATAATGTTCGGAGCAACTAGAACATTGTTAAGATAAAAGGGACAAGGTAAGACTGTGTGACCAGTGTGCGTGACAGGTAAAGAGGAACCGTTGCCAACAATGATAGATGAAGGAAGTGTGGAACGTGGTGGGCGAAACAAGGATATGTTACCGGTGTCGGGCGTCATATGTGAGGAAGCTCCGGAGTCCATAACCCACTCGTTGGTAGAGGGGGAGTTGAGGGACATGGTGTTGAACGCATTGGCAAGTGCTCACGATCCGTGAAGCCCTGGACCAAGGTGTCCATCGTGAGGGCGATTGGGCTAGCCGAAGGCCAAGGCGGTCGGTGCGAGAGGCAGCCCATGCCTTCGCTGCTGGCACCGAGGATAGCCATAGGGCCCGGGCGTAGCAGCAACAAGTGCATGCGGCGGCTGGATGCTAGCGCCAGCGGGCACAGAGGACCGAGCACGGGGCTGCGACCTGCCGGGAGCAGCCGGTGGACGGGGCCACATCTGAATGGTGCCGGTCCATGGGTTGTAGAAGGACGGCCAGGGTGCAGCGGACTGGCCGGCATTCTTCCCTCCGCTATTGCCACTGCCGCGGCGACGGCGGCGGCTAGACCCGAAGCCCGAGCCAGGCTGCGTGAAGGAGCCCGAGGAGGCCCCCTTTGGGGCAGAAGGACCGCCAGGGCCTCCGGCGCCCTTGGCATCACTGGGCGTCGTGGCGACTAGGGCGGTGGACAACGTGGAAGACGTGGCTGACCCCGTCAGCTCCTCGAGGAGAAGATCAGCGCAGACCTCGTTGAAGGTCGGGAACGAACGTTGCCGCTTGAAGTGAGGGGTCATGTAGGCGAATTTGCCGCTCAACCCGCGGAGGACATTCAAGACCAACGTGCGGTCAGGAATGTACTCGCCGAGGTCGGCAAGCGCGTCCGCCATGCTCTTCATTTTGCGGCAATAATCCGTAATGGAGAGATCGCCCTGCATGAAGGTGCGAAATTCGGCGTCAAGATATAAGGCTTGGGTTTCGCGATTACCGAGGAACTGATGCACGATGTCGAGCCACGCAGTGTGCGCAGTGTTGCCACGAACGTGGACGACCTCCATAAGCTCGGGGGAGACGGTGTCGTATATCCAGGATAGCACAACGCAGTCCATGCGATGCCAGGCGGGATCGTCGGGGAAGGCGGCATCGGATGTCACGTGATCGGCGAGGGAGTACCGACCGAGGGTGAGGAGAACCAGATCACGCCATGTGTTGTAGTGGGACGATATCAAATCAAGCACAATGGGTACAAGGGCCCGGATGTTACGGACGCCGCGGCTTTGAGCATGGAGGTTGGCCACGGCGATGGCCTCATAGGATCGCGAGGCGGCGTTCTCGGGAGGTCATCGTCGGAGAGCGAGCGCCATCCTCGAGGGAGGCGCTGCAGCGTGCTCTCGCGCTCGAGCGGCGGCGGCCTCGCGCTTCGCGTTCAAGAGCGGCGGCGGCGCGCACGCGAACTGGCGTCGAGACGCCTTGGCGGCGGCGGCGGCGGTGAGGATCGTGCATTCACGATCTTTATCGGCGGCAGTCTCCCGATCGCGATCTCGGGCAGCGGCGGCTTCGTGTTCCTTGGCAGCGGTAGCCTCGCGCTGCTGGGTGGCGGCGTGTTCTCGCACGAGGGCGGCAGCGCGCTCGCCGTCAGGGACAGCGGTAGCAGAGGTGGCGAGATCGGCCATGGATGAGAGCACCGGCTGCTGTTAGGATTTGTGTAGCGGAAGCGGTGGGTCACAGGAAAAGAAATCTTCTGATACCATGATAGCAAGATAATTCATGTGTAATTGTATCCTTGTATTACTCAGAGGTATACATTACAATATATAGCCAGGATGTCCAAGCCGAGAGAAACAAAGGTTGGGCTGGGCGTGATTGGCGTACACGCGTGAAGACATGCAAGGCAAGTGCTGTGCGTGATTAGCGTACACGCGTGAAGACATGCAAGGCAGCAAGAGTCAAGCTTGCTAACAGTTTGGAATCTAACTTTTTTTTATTGGAATTTCACTGGAATAATGTTGCAGAAAACAGCTCAAACCCCCCGTAATTTCTTCATGAACCCTACAATTCTCCATGTTCATTTAGGCTCGGTTCGGAACGAGGGATTTTCATAGGAATTATATTGTTTCTTGTAAAAATTCTTCTCTAAGTCGCGGATTTTCTGAGCGCATAGATTGCGAGGAAAACATAAAAAGGCTACAAATATCTACATTAACCAAGAGATGGTGCAGTGTAAACTATTTTACCGTGCACACTGACACTCAGCAGCTCTAGCTCACCGGGGGCACGCCGGCCGCCGCATCCTCCGTCCTCACCGCCCTCCTGCAAACCGGCACGTCGAGCTCACGCGGAGCCACGCGTCGATGCACCCGACGTGGAACACGTGGCGGCACACCGGGAGCAGCCGCCCCAGCTCGCCGTCCTCCATCTCCCCAGGCACACCGCACATTGCTCGGCGACGACGCCGACCTCCTCAGAAGCAGACTCCCACATGAACACCGGCAGCACGCCCAGCTCCCTGACGTCCAGCCCCGCCTCCCGGGCGCACGCGCTGATCACCTCGAGCTCGTAGCCGTCCGGCGGGCGGTGCAGCGCGTGAGGATTGCCCGCGACAGCGGCAACGCCGTCCCACCGCTCCAGGAGGCACCGGGCGTAGAGGTGGAGCGCGGCGACGAAGGCAATCGCCGCCGAGAGCGCGGTCACCGCGGCCAGGAGGACGTTGGCGTTGCAAGGAGCAAATGACATGGCTGAATGCTGGTGCAGATGATGCAATGTGCAATCACGCACACATGATGAGCAATCTGGTAAGTAGTGTCTGAACTACATATTTGAAGGCAGTAGCTTCATGGATGCCGCATGGAATCATGGGAAGTTTTGGCACAGTGTTGAGCATCATGCCATTATGTGAGCTGAGTTTCTGGAGCGAGAAACTGCATGTCTTGTGTCCTCACATGGGCACAGCACAGGAGGACAAGACAGTTCAAAGTTTGGTAGGTCTCATGAGTCTAAGCAGCGATGGCTCATTGCTTCTTACTGACATCAGCCACAGGAGCACAAGGAGTAAGTATTGGACTTGATATTTGTAGCATGTCTGCATTCCTTATTAGTATGTATTTTCTTTTTACAGTTCCTTATTAGTAAAATATGTTCTTTTTTTACAATGATGATAAATGGAACTATACTGAGTTAATGTGTATATCTGCAACACTGTATGACTATTTGTAACAGCAAAACTTGCTGTTCTACTGGACGTGTATGTATCTCAGTCCATGAGCTTATACCTCTTCTCTTCGACACCGGTGACACCCATTTGTATCTCGATTATGGTATGGAGTGGCATCTACACAAGATTAAAGGGAATTATTTCAATTCAAATGCACTTTGTAAGTTTTTAATACATCATTGAGCAGCAAGAGAGAGATCAAATGGGTCACCTCTATGTCTGGAACTTCCCTCAGAGGCCTGTCGGCAAAATATGCGTACAGCGCTCGCAATACGGCCTATAAATAGGATAAACAGTTCAAGATCAGCGTCTCTGCACAAGCAAAATTTCATCAGCTGTAGCAATTTACCTGGTGAGATATTACGACCACTGGTGCACGCTGGCGTTCTAGCTCAATGATGACGGGTTCCAACCTGAGGATTGTTACCAGCACCACACAACAGTTTGAGTAGAGGTAATTATAGACTCGAAAATTTCACAGTTTTATGTATTGCAAAGTCTAGTAAAACTATACAACGTTCTCTGAATAATTCAGCGGGATTGTTTTAACCTCTGAATCACATCAAGGTAAGATTCCCCACGCGGGTAGCGATATCTCAGCTTGTCCTTTTTGCGTGACCTGATTGCAAGTTGCAGTGAGCATTAGAAAAACAACATAACAGCGTGTTCAGATGCAAACATTCACTAAATATATGTAAATAGGCCAATCTATATTCTGTACAAGAAATAATACACTACACTGTGCCTTGCACAGTAATATCATCCGATCAATTTTGCAACTCATACGTGTGGAAATATCTAGTGTAACTTTTTTCTTTAGCTTGACTTGTATAGTACGTTTTAATTATAACTTTACACCATGAAAATTAACACAATGGCCTGGTACTGTATATCAGCTACCGATGAGGTATTCCCAAACAATTGTTGCAATACATAACAGAGAAACATTACTACATACTCATACACCTCGGGCATAATTTTCTTTATCTCTTCATACGTCATCCCATCACACACCCCGGAATTGATCTCATCAAGAGCACGCCATTGTATCTGCAAACAACAAGAGTTAACACATGTCAATATAGATAGCTAGCAAAAGGTCTGTAAGAGAACTCCTAAACTTTCTAGCCAACCACCTTCGGGAATCCAACAATTGGACTTGCTGTCAAAATTGTTCTCTGAAGAGTGCTGGTCCAAATCTAAACAATAGGATAATCACAAATTAAAGCCTCTTAGTCTGTTAGCTCATTTTCTTAGCATTACAGCCATCATTTGTTTCTAAAGCTAATACCCATAATAAGTTGCCCCTTTAAAATAATTCAATTCAATTAGAGGGAATTACTTACAGTTGCAGTTTTCTCTGATTTGAGCCTCTTTTCTACAAAGTTGGCTAGTTTCTTCATATAAAGCTCTCCAGCTTCACTGTGCACCATTATCAGGCAGGTTAAAGAGGACTTTGTTAGTTCAATACATTAGGCGTTAATTCCTACAAGGCCAATGATGAGTATGTATGATACTTTCATCATGAGTAGAATAACTAAACTTTCTAATAATTTTTTCCCCATAAATATTAACACTTTCCTATTACTTCCATAACTCAAAATGGTAACTTAAGCGTAGAAAAGTATCATCTGAAGGTATCAGATTAAAAGCTTAGAGAAGCAAACCTCAGGACCGTGTCACCACCAACTCTTCCTCTAACATTGTGTAAACTCTCACCATGCCGAGTAAGCAAAATAGGCCGAGGCGTAAGATGAGAGTTCACCTGCAGTTGTATATTGAGAAAGGATGCATCACCAATTACAGTTCACAAGTAAATAAAGCTCTGGTATTACTATTAACACAATTATTTGTGAAACAGTCCTTCAAATAAACTTTGAAACAACTACGAAATATGCACATTTCCCAGAAGAAGCTGATATTATGCTTACTCAGGAAACTGCAATAAATTGTTTATAGTATGAGAATTGAAGTGCATACCAAGAAAAAGACAATACGCCCAGGGAGATAGCCGCTGATATTGTTCACCTGGGTAAAAGGTCAGAAAAAAGTTAAGAAACTTTCAGGTAAAAAAGTATTAAACAAAATTTAGCATAACAAGTTTTCAAAAGTCAAAAGCATATGGTGACAAAACTCAACCAAAATACTCGGTTAACATCATCGGAAACAATTTAGTCCCGTGACTCCCATGTCGCTCATCTCGGGCGACCCGGGAGGCGACACCGAGAACCCCCGCCTCTAGCCCGCCGCTGCTCCGGCTCCGGCGGCGGACCCCCATCCACCCTCCCGAACCTCCCCTCCCCTCCCGAACCTCCTCCT